>OY283140.1:17801628-19001628 GCA_958299785.1 Medicago lupulina | reverse complement strand
TGTGGTAGTTTACGGTTTGAAATGTCATTGTTGGAATTTTAATGTTGTTGTTGAATTGTTGGAAATGAAACAATGTTCATGTGAAATTGTATAATTTAATGTGTTTTGTTAAATATTGTGCAGATATGTCTCGGAGGAATACTTCTCAGATACCGTCCGAGCAGGATAGGAGCGACAGACTTAGGGCAGGGAGGATTGCCCCTACTGGTAGTGTAAGGAGGGAGAAAGAAGCATCACGCCCTCCTATGGCTGGTCGAGGGAGAGGTGGGGGAACGAGGATTGCTAGAGATGATGTTGCGGGAGGGTCATTGTAACGCCCTAGTTTTATTTTAATTATCGTTGGTTGATTTTAAAATCTTTTATATGATTTTTTAATGATTTATGTGAATATGTGGGGTGTTACTATTTTATTATATAGTATTTATGTGATTATGTGAATATATGATTATTTTTATTGTTTAATAAAAATAAGTAAGATTATTATTTACTTGAAATTATAGGGTTTAATGAGAATTAATATAAATTAAGGAGGGAGTTAAGTGAAATAAGTGGGAGGTTAAGGAAAAATAGAAAGAGAAAGGAGAGGTTTTAGTTTACAGAAAAACAAAAGTCTGTTTCATTTTTCACGTACAAAACTTTAGAAAAGAGAGTTTTTGGAGAGAAAGAAGAGAACCCTAGAAGAGGCTAAGAGAAGAGGGAATCAATTGCTGTAGAGTTTTTGCTTGCTGAATTAAGGTAAGGGTGGGATTCCTTCAATAATATGTATATATAATTTTGATTGTTGATGAAATTGTGTTCTAGGTTTAGGGTTTAGAAAGTTTATGATAATTGATATGATGTGATGAATTGTGTTGTTTAATGCATGTTTATGTGTTGTTTTGATTGTTATGTTGTATATAGAACCTGAAAACATTGTTCTCTATCAAATTTGGGATTTGGGTAGATGAAATTTGGGTTTTTGAGTGAAAAATAGAGTTTTCCCGAGAGCTACCTTTGACAGCATACCCTGTTTCATGTTGTTGCGTCTTTTGCATCAGTTTCTGTTTTGAACTAGCTTTCGGTGTAAACACGAAAGTTGTAGGTATGAATGTTATCTTTCTAATGCCGTTGGTCTGACGTCAAAATGATTTATAGAACTTGAGTTATGGTCAAATTACTGAACGTAGGTCACAGTGAATTTTTATGAATTTCAGCACAACTTTGTCCGAATTTGAAATGAAAACTGGTATTGATTGGTACATAATTGGCTTTAGGTGTAAACATGAAAGTTGTAGATAATTAAGTTAGCTTTCTAATGGCACTGGTTTGACTCGAAGAGGATTTGTAGATTTTGAATTATGATGAAAATAGTCCAAGTAGGTCTTCAGAAATTTTTTAGAAAACTTAGCTTAACTAATCCCAAGTTAGTCCAAAACTTATGGTTGGTTTCCCAACTTCAAACTTAAGTATTAGGGATTTAGTCGGAGTGTTTTATGAGTATTTGGCTTATGTTTTATTGATCAAACTTGATTTACTTGTTGAAGGATGTGTTGGACTTTGATATGAATGTAGTTGATTAATGTATATGTGCTTTCCGGAGATGTGTGATTTAAATATGTGTTATATCAAGATGTGTTGTTTGTAGATGTGTGACTTAAATATGTGCTATATAAAGATGTCATATTTAAATATGTGATATTTGACAATGATGCTATTTAAAGATGTGTATTTGTCGAGTCATCTAAAGATGTGCATTGTTGAGTCTTTACTCGTGTCGTTGCATAGCATAGTCAGCGATGGGGGCTCAATGCCTGACAGGTCCTATTTGACCTTTAGCGATGGGGGCTTATGCCCTGATGGTACCACATGCATGATGTCTAAGACGTAGAGTTGCATTTGTTGAGTCGTGTCTTATGAGATGTCGTGACGATGATTTGTGATGATGATGTGATGTTTGAGATGGTTGTTAAGACGATGATTTATGATGGTTTGTGATGCATTTGTGATGATGATTGTTCTTTGATGTTCTTGATGGTATCTTCGTGATGAAGTTCCTTGAAGCTCTTGATGATATTTCGTGATGATATTCTTGATTGACGTTTAACGTGTTTCGTGAATGGTGTGCTTGATGATGTATAAGGTGATTTAGGACGATAATTATGATGTTAGATGATGCCTATTTTGCTATGACTATATGATGTTTTGTTGATTGATGATTCTGTTGTTGGTGTATTTATATATATATGTATATATATGTGAACCTGATGATGCTTGTCATTGAATTGTTGTTGTTTTCATTAACTTGATTGATTATATATTATTATTATTGAATGTGTATCTCACCCCTTCTGTTGGAATTGTCGCCTTGTGGACAAGTGCAGATTTCCAAGGCTAGTAGGATGTTGGCTCAAGTGTCATAGGGCTCTGATACGTAACGGGATGGGGAAAATGTTGTTTTGTTTCTTTCATTCCTTTATGTATCGAATTTTAAACATGTTGTTGGATTTTAAGTTGAAGAATAATATTTTGTTGTTGAGGCCTTTGTGCCAAGAATTCTGTTGAAGTTGAATGATGATGATTTTAAAAGAAATATTTCCGCTGCAGATTTTTATAAGAATGAGATTTTGTTGGTATTTTAAATAGTTCTATTTTCTATTTAAATAATTTTGAAAAGTAGTGTGACATGCCCGTTATTGTTGAACTCTGATTGTTTTAATATTATTATGTTGTTTTGGGGAAACGGGGTGTTACAATTGGTATCAGAGCAGGTTGGTCCGTCCGGCCAAGTAGTAGAGTCGTGTTGAGCCACCTAGGATAGAGTGTCAACTCTAATGTTGCTTTTGTTGTTGTTTCTGAATTGTTGTTTGTTGTGTAGAGAACTAACATGCAGGAAGAATTGTTGTTTGAGGTACATTTTCGAGGACGAAAATTCTTTAAGTTGGGGAGAGTTGTAACGCCCTAGTTTTATTTTAATTATCGTTGGTTGATTTTAAAATCTTTTATATGATTTTTTAATGATTTATGTGAATATGTGGGGTGTTACTATTTTATTATATAGTATTTATGTGAGTATGTGAATATATGATTATTTTTATTGTTTAATAAAAATAAGTAAGATTATTATTTACTTGAAATTATAGGGTTTAATGAGAATTAATATAAATTAAGGAGGGAGTTAAGTGAAATAAGTGGGAGGTTAAGGAAAAATAGAAAGAGAAAGGAGAGGTTTTAGTTTACAGAAAAACAAAAGTCTGTTTCATTTTTCACGTACAAAACTTTATAAAAGAGAGTTTTTGGAGAGAAAGAAGAGAACCCTAGAAGAGGCTAAGAGAAGAGGGAATCAATTGCTGTAGAGTTTTTGCTTGCTGAATTAAGGTAAGGGTGGGATTCCTTCAATAATATGTATATATAATTTTGATTGTTGATGAAATTGTGTTCTAGGTTTAGGGTTTAGAAAGTTTATGATAATTGATATGATGTGATGAATTGTGTTGTTTAATGCATGTTTATGTGTTGTTTTGATTGTTATGTTGTATATAGAACCTGAAAACATTGTTCTCTATCAAATTTGGGATTTGGGTAGATGAAATTTGGGTTTTTGAGTGAAAAATAGAGTTTTCCCGAGAGCTACCTTTGACAGCATACCCTGTTTCATGTTGTTGCGTCTTTTGCATCAGTTTCTGTTTTGAACTAGCTTTCGGTGTAAACACGAAAGTTGTAGGTATGAATGTTATCTTTCTAATGCCGTTGGTCTGACGTCAAAATGATTTATAGAACTTGAGTTATGGTCAAATTACTGAACGTAGGTCACAGTGAATTTTTATGAATTTCAGCACAACTTTGTCCGAATTTGAAATGAAAACTGGTATTGATTGGTACATAATTGGCTTTAGGTGTAAACATGAAAGTTGTAGATAATTAAGTTAGCTTTCTAATGGCACTGGTTTGACTCGAAGAGGATTTGTAGATTTTGAATTATGATGAAAATAGTCCAAGTGGGTCTTCAGAAATTTTTTAGAAAACTTAGCTTAACTAATCCCAAGTTAGTCCAAAACTTATGGTTGGTTTCCCAACTTCAAACTTAAGTATTAGGGATTTAGTCGGAGTGTTTTATGAGTATTTGGCTTATGTTTTATTGATCAAACTTGATTTACTTGTTGAAGGATGTGTTGGACTTTGATATGAATGTAGTTGATTAATGTATATGTGCTTTCCGGAGATGTGTGATTTAAATATGTGTTATATCAAGATGTGTTGTTTGTAGATGTGTGACTTAAATATGTGCTATATAAAGATGTCATATTTAAATATGTGATATTTGACAATGATGCTATTTAAAGATGTGTATTTGTCGAGTCATCTAAAGATGTGCATTGTTGAGTCTTTACTCGTGTCGTTGCATAGCATAGTCAGCGATGGGGGCTCAATGCCTGACAGGTCCTATTTGACCTTTAGCGATGGGGGCTTATGCCCTGATGGTACCACATGCATGATGTTTAAGACGTAGAGTTGCATTTGTTGAGTCGTGTCTTATGAGATGTCGTGACGATGATTTGTGATGATGATGTGATGTTTGAGATGGTTGTTAAGACGATGATTTATGATGGTTTGTGATGCATTTGTGATGATGATTGTTCTTTGATGTTCTTGATGGTATCTTCGTGATGAAGTTCCTTGAAGCTCTTGATGATATTTCGTGATGATATTCTTGATTGACGTTTAACGTGTTTCGTGAATGGTGTGCTTGATGATGTATAAGGTGATTTAGGACGATAATTATGATGTTAGATGATGCCTATTTTGCTATGACTATATGATGTTTTGTTGATTGATGATTCTGTTGTTGGTGTATATATATATATATATGTATATATATGTGAACCTGATGATGCTTGTCATTGAATTGTTGTTGTTTTCATTAACTTGATTGATTATATATTATTATTATTGAATGTGTATCTCACCCCTTCTGTTGGAATTGTCGCCTTGTGGACAAGTGCAGATTTCCAAGGCTAGTAGGATGTTGGCTCAAGTGTCATAGGGCTCTGATACGTAACGGGATGGGGAAAATGTTGTTTTGTTTCTTTCATTCCTTTATGTATCGAATTTTGAACATGTTGTTGGATTTTAAGTTGAAGAATAATATTTTGTTGTTGAGGCCTTTGTGCCAAGAATTCTGTTGAAGTTGAATGATGATGATTTTAAAAGAAATATTTCCGCTGCAGATTTTTATAAGAATGAGATTTTGTTGGTATTTTAAATAGTTCTATTTTCTATTTAAATAATTTTGAAAAGTAGTGTGACATGCCCGTTATTGTTGAACTCTGATTGTTTTAATATTATTATGTTATTTTGGGGAAACGGGGTGTTACAGTCATCGTCGCATACGGGTCCATCCCAGATGGTGGACCCAACGCAGTATCAGGTGTATGAGCACCCGCATGGTCATGAGTATCAGTTTGAGGACCCTCAGCCTCACCAGTACCATTTTGATGCTTATCAGCAGCATCAGTATCATCATGAGGAGCCTGCTGTTGAGGAAGCTCAACAGCATGAGGAGGCTGTTGTTGACGAACCTCCGGCTCGATTTCAGGGGGTGCCCAGGGTGGTGTACGAGGCCGGCCCGGACGGCTATGCAGGGGGGCCTTCTGACCTCAGGCTTCTACCTGACTTTGGTGGACATGTGGCCTGCAGGATATGGGTCGATGCCGATGTAAGTATAATTTAATGTTTTTTTTACTTTTCTTTTACTATTTATACAACTTAATCTAATTATTATTTTACTTATTTAACGGTGCTGTTTGTTGTGTTTTGTTTTTGTATTTCAGTTTCGAAGAAAACATAGGGTGTAAGGCATATCTCACGGGAAGAAGCTGAGCATTACAAACTTGACATTGCCTATGCCCGGGGAAGGAAATGATTGGTTTTGGGATGTAGTGATTGGGTCCGGCCTTAATCCCCTCCTCAGTAGTGGATATGAGAACATATCTCACGGGTTCGTTTGTGCGATGACCGAGAGATGGCATGGGGAGACCAGCAGCTTCCACCTACCTGTTGGAGAGATGACCATCACACTAGATGATGTGGCGTGTCTCCTAGGCATCCCCATCACTGGGAGGCTCCTTCCTGATAGGGAGTTAACTCGTGATGAGGGGTTAGAGATGATGCAGGCGGACCTACTGTTTACACTAGAGGATGCCGCTAAGGAGCTGACAAGACAGGGTGGTTGTTAAGTCAGTTTTGGTGTCCTGAAGAGGTGCTACGAGGAGCTCTTGCACAGGTGTAATCAGCTGCTTGAGATTGACACCGAGGAGGAGGAACATGAGCGAGCTCTGGTTAGGTTGGCCTGCGTTAAGGCGTTTTTGTTGCTCTTGCTTGGCTGGACCATTTTTTCCGCCAAGAACAGCAAAAACATTAATCTTCTCTGGCTGCTTGCGCTGCAAGATATGGATGAGTTGGACAACGGGTCATGGGGTGGGATGGGACTTGCTTTCCTATATGAGCAGCTCTCACTTACCTCCGACTCATCGGTGGCCTCCTGCGGTGGTTACATGACATTGCTTGTGGTAATATTTGTTTTTCTTCTTCTTTACTTATTTGATCGTAAATGTTTAGTTGTTTGTATAATTCTTGCGGTGATATAAATATTTGTTTCTTTGTGTTTGCAGGGATGGACTTTGGCGCACTTCTCGAACATCATTCCGAGGATTGATGATGATGCCTACGACCCTACTGTTGCCCCACTTGTGAGTCAATGGAGACCTCCCCGGGGATTTTCTAATCTTGGACACTACCGAGCTGCCATTGATTCCTTGGACCATTCACATGTCACCTGGAGGCCGTACGAGAGGCGACGACACATCACGCCCTTCCAGAACATATGCTGGTACTCCGGATGGATCATGGCCGGCCGCGACAGGATGGTCCGTCACTTGCCAGAGCGGGTTCTTAGGCAGTACGGGTATGTCCAGAGGATTCCCAGGCCTCCTACAGACATCGAGGTTCTTGCGGCGGATGACGTGGCCGATGCCTTCATGGAGTTTGCTCTACATGTCCTCAGCCATCAGTAGAGGGGTGAGCAAGTTCCGGATAACCAGCCGTGGGCGCATACTAGAGGCTACATGAGATGGTTCGTTGCAGTGTTACATCCTATTGTGAACCCCCCTGCGGCCATTCCTGATTATGCATCTGCTGCCCCTCCTCGTCCTGTCCCTCCTTACGAGGAGGTTATTGTTGAGCAGCAGTGGGCCAGACATCCTCCAGACCCATACCAGATCATTAACAACATCAGGGCCAGAGTTGACAGTGCAATGGGGCATCCTGATGTGTTTGGTAACCCGGAGGTTCTTCGCATCATGCAGGGCATCCAGTCGGAGTGGAGCAGATGGCGTCGCCCCGGAGGAGGAGTAGGAGTCCACGAGACTAGGGTTTTTTTCTAGGTTTTTTTTTAGGTTTTTTTCTAGATTTTTTATGACATTTTGAAGGATTTTATTGTAATCCTTTTAATTTTTTATAACATTTGATTTTTTATAACATTTGCCCTTTTATGATAATATTCGTTAATTTTTCCCGTTGTTTTATTCTGCTATTTTTGATTGATTGAATGAATGTTTGAATAAATGATGAAAAATGATTGATTGAATGAATGTATGGAAAATCAGAGAAAATAGAGGTTAGCACATGATTGTGCCGCAAGCACATATTGTGCGCCACTTAACTGGCGCATGTGCTAAAAGGCTGCGCCAGTTAACGTGCGCAGTGCCAGTTAACGCGCGCAGTGTTTTACACATGCGCTAGTTAAGTGGCGCAGCGTGCGTTAACAAGCGCAGTATTTTACACTTGTGCTAGTTAACTAGCGCAGAGGTAAAATGGGCATGGCTGCAGGGCACGAGCAATTTTTGCAGGGTGGAGAGCAGAAATCTTTCTTTATATAGGCTTATGTAACCTATTTGCCTTTGCATTTAATTCATAGATATATGTCACGTTTTCTCCTCTTGATCAACATAAGCCCATTCATTTAATTGCTTTTTGTCACCTCTTGTTTTGCCTTTCTTTGATCATATACCAATAATCATGATAGTAAACAACTATTTAATTTCACTAATTGTCTCAATAAATAAGAAAATGATAATTTATTCAAAAAGACTCTAAATTAAATATTAAAGTAATAAAGTAGACTAAAAACTTAATTAAAAAGACACTGAAAATATGGAATGACGGACTGTCATCAGACTAAAAAGAGTGATTTATTTTTATAGGGACTAAAAACAAAACTGCAAATATTTATAGGGACCAAAAACTTAATTAACCCTTAATTTTATGTTGTATTAATTAAAGTTGTATTATGTTATTTTCATTTTAATGTGTTTAAAAAATAGTTGCATGTTGTTTTTACAAGGAAAATAGTTGTATTTTGTCATCTGTATTTAAATTAGAAGCTAATTTAATGATGAGTTAAATATGTTTTTTATTCCTATAAATATATCAACTTTTCGTTTTAGTCCCTCTAAAATTTCCTTTGAATTTTCGTCCGTATAAAATTTTAATTGCCACTTTTGGTTCCTACATTTAAGTCAACTTATATTTAACCTTTGTATTTTTTAATAAAATTATGCATAAATGTATAGAATATTATAAACATCTCTCTAAAAAAATAGAATTTTTTTAAAAAATATATGAATTAAATATGATTTTTTTAACAACCATACATGTAAAAATTCATATTTAAGTCATGTTTTGTTAAAAATTCTAATTTTTTGGGGAGAGATTCTTATAATATTATAAACTTTTTTGAAAAATTGTATAAACCTACATATGAGTTTACTTTAAAGGAGGGACCAAAAGTAAAAAAGGGAAAAAAAATCATTTGTTGTGTCATTCATAATATTAATGTTAATTTATGTTTGTAATAATAACTAGTTATAATAGTAATAATAATCATAATATTAATAAAATACAAACCATATAAAATAAAAGGTTAATATGTTTTTACCCCCTGTAATTTACGCGAGTTCCGGTTTACCCCCTGTAAAAAAAAAAGTTTAGATTCCAACCATGTAATTTAAGATTCTTTCGTTTTAATCCCTGAGGTAATCTCACTAGACAAAATGCTGATGTGGCATGCTGAGCATGCATATTGGGTTATGTGGCACGCTGACTGTATAATTAATTTTGTTTTTTATTTTTTTAAGGCACATGTGGCATTTTGCCTATTTTTTAAAAATAAAAAATAATATAAATGAAATTATATTAATTTAAAAAATCTGAAAATTTATTTTTGAAAATAAAAAATAGTAAAAAACAATATTTAAAAAAAACAGAATTTTCCAAAAAAATAAAAATTCTGGAATTTAATTTTTAAAATAAAAAACAACAAAATTTAGAAATTAAAATTTGAAATTAAAAAAAAGTTCAGATTTTTTCGAAAAAAAAAAAGTTTTTTAAATTTTTTTCTACCAAAAATAAAAATTCTGGAATTTAATTTGTCAAATTAAAAAAAGTTAGTATTTTTTTCGAATTTTTTTTTCTACCAAAAATAAAAATTTTGGAATTAAAATTTTAAAATAAAAAAAAATTGAGAAAAACAAATTTGAAATTAAAAAAGAGTTCAGATTTTTTTTTATATTTTTTCTACTAAAAAAATCTGGATTTTTAAAAAAAAATCTAAATATGACTTTTTTAAAATTCAGGTTAAAGTATGAAAATAAAATTTTGAAAATTATATAATCTGAAGAAAAAAAAATTGAAATTTTAAAGAACTATTCCAGAAACAAATAAATTTTTTAAAGAAATATTCCAAAAATAATTTTTTTCATTTTCTATTTTACTTTAATTTATTTTATTGTCCTCTTTAGTTGTATTTTTCTTTCTTTCAGATTGAAAGAATTACAAAGTATACCTTTTTTGCAGATCGAGATAAGAAATTTGAAAAAAAAAATTTAATTTTCAAAATCTTAATTTCAGATTTTTTTTGTTTGAAAATAAATTTGAATTTATTTACGATTTTTCAAATTTTTAAAATTTAAAAAAAATCTGATTTTTTTTTCTGATTTTTTCAATTTTTTAAAAAATAATCTTTTTTGTTATTTTAAAATTAATATAAATGAAAATAAAAAATTAAAAACAAAATTAATTATACAGTCAGCGTGCCACGTCATCAGGTTTGTACAGTCAGATGACCTCAGGGTCTAAAATGAAAGAATCTTCAAATTACAGGGTCTATTTCAAAAAAATCTTTAAATTACAGGGTTGAAACAAATAATGATTGGATTTATGTTAAATGATCGCTAGTTTGTCTGTCGACTGAAACTCACGTAAACGACAAACGTTATCAAATAAAATCATTCCAACTGTTGGATATGACTTAATTGAACTAAGAATGAACCAGGAACTCGAATTTCACCGAGAGAAATCATAAAGATAATTCGATCCGACAAACTATTCTAGTTAACATGGAAGTACATTTGTCTATCGACCAAAACTGACCCAAATGACAAACATAATAAAAGAAAATCATTCTGACCGTTAGATATGACCTAATTGAACTAAGAATGAATCATGAACTTGAACTTCGACGATCAGAAGCTTAGAGATATTTCTATCCGACATTAGGAACAATATTTCAATATTATATATGAAGATGTGATAGCGATTTAGGGGTGAATTGTTTACAATTCCAATCATTTTCTTAAACAAATTTTTCTATATTAATGTTATAGTGTTGGTGGTATTAAAAAAATAAGGATTTATATTATATTTGTTCAATTCTTGTTCTTATTGAAAAAGATAAACAAGGTATTTTGGGTTTGTTATAATTGAAAAGTCACAATTATAAGTAGGAAATATTTTGTAACTTTCTCAAAATTTTGTTATTTTGTGATTATCATTAAGATATGATCGAATAAATTTAGATGCAAAAATATGTATAAATGAGAAATAGTCTTGTGCGTTTTCTTTTTTATTTTCTCACTTAGAATATTATTCTCCTGTTTTGTTAAGTATCGATGATAATTGTTTCTTCCATATACTTCATTTGTTTCTTTTTAAGTGTCTTCTTAGAAAATTAACATCAAAACAACGATGTGTATTTTTTTGCGCACTCTATCTCATAACAAACAATTGTCAATCTTCTAAATATTGTGCACATCTTTTTAATCATTTTAACTCAATGTAAAAATTAGATTGATGAAACTTCTTCTTCTTCATTGTCATCTTGTTCCTGTTCTTGTATCATGTTAAATGAGTCTTCAAATATTGCTCTCTCTTCACCCCTCATAAGCAATTCCAACGAGTCTTTTACTTTTTCTTCCTTTTGAATATTCATGGAGTCTTTTATTTTTCTTCTCTCAAATAACATTCATAGCTACAACTTTCATGAAGACACCGAAATCCAGTTCTGAACAGAAAAGTCCCAGTTTTTTTTTTTTTCGATTACCGAAATTGCAGATTTTTTGTGATTTCACATCTGCGATTTAGCCTTAAGGGACTTTTTCTAACTCCGTTTTCGGCCATAAACTCGCCAAACTTGGCCCTAATCTTTACTCCATGATTACCCTATCATTCAAACACTAATTCTTCGTTAACCTAACAGATTATCCACTCTTTTTAAGACTAAAAACTCAATTCAAAACCTAAACTAGTTTTCCTCAATTCTCAACTTTCAACTTCATCTTTCAATATGTTCGTCATCATTCTTTCATAAAAATTCATATCATACAGTAACAACATATTAAAACCTTCCCATCATAGATTAAGATACCCTAAAGTGAAAAGATTCTCCCCCTTACCTCAATGTTTTGCAAATGGATGAATTCCTACGATTAAATCTCTCCTTAGCTGTCTCTTCATGCCTCCTTTCCTCATAACCCCAATTTTCTTCTTTTGTCTCCGCTATCTTTTTCTCTTTTTCTGTTGTAACCTAATTCTATAATCTCCTCCTCTATTTGTAACAACCAAGAGTTTGTTTCTCACTTAATCTTTTTAACAGGCTTACTATTTGCACACCCTCGGATTGGTTACTAATTTTATTATAACTATCCGGCTCCACTATTTACACCTCCTTCTATTTATCTCATTAAAACACTACTCAACTTACTTACTTAAACCTCCGTTTTACTAATACGTCTCTATTCTCTCATATTTGCTAAAAATATCCATTTTCCCTTAATCTTTAAAAATCTCATATGTCTCAACAATTAACTGATTCATCTATTCGCTCAATAACTACAACTTTTATCAAAAACATCAAAAGACAATTACCTAATAATACTAATAATACTAATATTAAATAACAATTATACTAATAAATTAATATTAAAAATCGGGCTGTTACAACTCTCCCCCACTTAAAGAATTTTCGCCCTCGAAAATTACCTAAAGGAAATAGTTCTGGATACGATTCCTCCATTCGGATCTCTAACTCCCAGGTTACGCTTCCCCTATCAAGTTCTCTCCACGTCTCCCCCACTTTGCTAATTCCCACCAGTAACTTATTTAGAAAAAGTATCGATAGTATTTACATACTTGTCGCATACAAGGGGATTAAAACAGTTGTAACTTGGTCTGACAGGACCGACCTGCTCTGATACCAACTATGTAACACCCTATTTTCCAATGTTGATTTAATAAATAATGGAAATAAATTTAAACAAAAAGGATGTTACACATCATCAATCTTTCATTAGAATAATAAATAATACGTCATATTTTAGAATGCGGAAAATACTTCAAAAATATTTCATAAAATAAACATGTTTGATTCTCAATCATCATTATGAAAAATATCATAATGATTTCAAATACTTAATATTCCTAACATTAAACATTCAACGTTTGACCCCAACCCTAGTGTTACAGATTAGAGCACATGATTATTCGACTACATAAATAATTAGATAATAGCCACGGAAGTATATCTCCGTCGCCACCTTCTAAACATCCCTCACACTAGAGCTCCTCGTCCTGAGTGTCTGTACCCCAAGAGTACAGACATCATAATACACAACAACAACAACAAAGGGGTGAGTGTAACGCCCTATTTCTAATTAAGCAATAAATCATGCAATTTAAATAAATACATAAGAAATAGTCGTCACTTCAACAATCAATCACCATACTAGTCATGCATAAAAATAATTTCCAACATAAAGTCACAGCGGAATCAAAACGTTTCAACATAAGTGTCATGTCCTCAACATAAATAAATCCAACCACATAATAAATCTCCACTAGATACAACTCAAGATATAGAAAAAAAAAATCTCAAGAGATAAATAACATGCACTAAATCCTAGATCAAAGCCTAATCTAGACAC
This sequence comes from Medicago lupulina, assembly GCA_958299785.1. Taxonomy (NCBI): domain Eukaryota; kingdom Viridiplantae; phylum Streptophyta; class Magnoliopsida; order Fabales; family Fabaceae; genus Medicago; species Medicago lupulina. Next base: position 18,988,336 of record OY283140.1, on the reverse strand, counting down.
GTGCGATAAACGAGGAAGCTCCCGCTCCTCAAAGCAAAACTCACCAAGCAAAACATCTAAACCTGCATGCCGTCTACCCATCCATACAGAGAGGTAGGCGGTCCACCAAGACCACTGGGGGTTAGAATTACATTAAATCATAATCAAAGACAAAACAAGATTAACATGCATCTTAATAATGTCTTGCAAAAATAATCATGAACATAATATTTCTCAACAATTATTACACAAACACAAAGTTCCAATCACAACAATCCTCAAGCACTCAAGCTCCTAAACAAACATGACTCTTCCTAGAAACATGTAATGTGACTAGACAACTCGACTAAGTGTGGTACCAAACTTCTTTCATCTCCGAGGCCGTCGCCCCTGACGCTTATAAACACGCCATAACAACCCGCATAAAGAATACCGAAGTATTCAACAACAACAAGTGGAGATGAAAGACAACAACAACAACAACGTGTGTGAGCTAGGACTCGACCACAACAAAATGTGCTTCATGCAAAATCACAAGTCCACACCAACATATTCATCACCAACAACATGAATGAGGAATATCAACAACATATATGTACATTACATATATCATCACCAACAACAACATATATACATCAACATACGTATATATTCACCAACAACAACATGTATATGCATCAACAATATATATATATATATATATATATATATATTCACCAACAACAACATATATGCTCTCAGCATACAAAATCCCTAATCAACATATATTCACATTCAATCTTATTCACTAAAGAATTACAAGATAGAAAGTTCAATGAATATATCTTCAACTAGTTTTCGTATAATACAATTCACCACTTTAACAAATTAGGCCAATGAACCAAAACGAGATTAGAATGATTCAATTGCCTCTACTAAGTAAGTATACTAACCACATATGAGTGAAGATATACTCCCATAAGTATTTCATCGGCCAAATACTATGAATTCTCAACGTTCGCAAAGTTCGTCTCAAAATGTTATTTTTTAAAACATAGTTCATTTTTCAAAGTAAGACACTCAAGTTTTCAAAGAAGTAGTTCAAGGTCATTTGTTTAATCGTCTAGACAACGTATGTATGTAATCCCACATCATTGTCTTTGAGAAAATAAGTTTCCGGAAAATTGTGTTCTTGGACGATTTTCCAAAGGTTATGAACAATTTATGAAATTGAGCCCAAATCCACACTAATGATTTTTTCATAGGATTAGATACATAGATAATGATTAAACAAGTCAAGGGAAACATTTGGAAAGTTAGGATTGGTTCACAAGTACACAAAACGAAAGTTCAAGTGTGGCTGAACAGGGCATGGTTCGCTTAAGCGACGGCTGGTTCGCTTAAGCGACCAAGTCTCAATAGCTTCTGGGCGTGTTTGCTTGGAGCTCGCTCAAGCAAATTCTTGACAGAAGCAACATTTCAGTTCGCTCAGAGCTTTGCTCGCTCAAGCGAACTGTGTCCAGAAGCGCCTGGGCACGCTCGCTTGAGATTCGCTCGGAGCTCGCTTGAGCGAACTCTTAACAGTTCAGAAAAAAAAAAACTTCGAATTTCAAAACCCCTTTTTCCCAAACTATCCAATTTTGATCCTCCCACACTCAAAACTCGTCCCAAATGAAGTTTACAGGTCATATACACAATCATAAACAGCAAAATGCTCAAAACTCATGAATCAAACCTTATTTTTGTTTCAATTCAAAATTTCACCAAAACTTTCAAAAATTATTCAACAACAACAACAACTTTCATCATCAATTCACCAATGGCATACTCAACATACCAATTCATCAACAACAACAATCAACCATGAATTCTTACACAATTCAACCACAACAACTCATAACTCATCAATTTCACTCAAGAACACAATATATTCACATACATGGAATTTGGCACACAAATTCAACAACAACAACTTAGTTATCAATTCATTTATGTATACAAACATATTATCAACATCTAAAACGAAATTCAATATCAAAATCCAAATAAGCACTTATTCACAAAATCAATTATATCAATAAGCACTTAAGAGAAAGTAGAAAAGATAAGAGATTATGAAGTAAAAACTATCCCCCTTACCTCTACTAATCTCTACTCTTGCTAAGGCTTCACTTTTGCTCCCAATCCTTCACCTCCTAGCTTTGTTCTTCTCTAACCCTTGTTCCTTCTCTTCTATTCTCTCTCTACCTTTCAAAGTTTTTGAAGTGAAAAAGAGTAGTGTAACCTTAATCCTCTCCCTATTGTTAGAATATATCCATACCCATTGGGCCTAACCCATAAAATAATAATTGGACTCTATTCTAATGACACCACCTATTAGTTTACTATCTTACTAACAATAAAATATTTCACCACAACTAACACTTATACTAAATACTACAACTAACTTAGTAAATCACTAACACTTGGTTCTCGCTAACAACGCTACGATTAATTCTCGACCAAAATTACTATTTTATCCTTACTCGCCAAAAGACCAAAATACCCTCCTATTCACTAAACTCGAGAAAAATACATAAAAGGGCAAATAATCACATATAAGCATACATAAATGCACGTAAATTAATTAAAAACTAAATAACGAAAATCAGGCTGTTACAGTGAGAATATTCATCATAACATATATATTGGGGTACATGAATAATATATAAATAGACATGACATCATTTCTTCATCAATTACAAATATTTACAATTCTTCATCAGGTTATACAATATCATTCACACATCGTCATTATCATAACTCAGCAGTTTCAAAACATTAAAGAATACACATAAGTCTCACAATACATCAACAATAACACATACCACATATATCACGTACACATCATATACATCTAGCCATATGCAAATGCACTTCATTCCTAGACCTATATGCATCCCGGTACCGGTTTCTAATCAACATTTGTATGTCAGAGTTATGTTACTGAGCATACATACATCCTAATCAACATTTGTATGTCAGAGTTATGTTACTGAACATACATACAACATTCGTCATTCGTCATTTTTATGCAATATGATATGATGCATGAAGACTCACTAACAACATATAGAAAATACATCAACAACAACAAATCATCTTCACATCATAGTTCTTTTCATCATTTTACTTGTTATTATAAAAACAAGTACGTCATTCGTCATTATTCAACATTTTACAGCATAATTCAACATTTTACAACATAGTCATTACATCGTTACTCGACATCATAATTACTCAATATCGTCCTTAAAACCTTTACTCAACATTAACTTTCTCCGTGCACTAAGTGCTTCATCCTAACGACAACTCTCCATTTTTTCATTCCCAGTTAAGTTTTTACCTCACCAGTATCGTTACAGCTACCACTTTTATTCTCCCTATATAAAACAACATTGTGCCATATTACCTCATTCACTCTTATCATCCTTTATTCATTCTAACTTAGGTCACTATCTCTCTAGTGATTCGTTATCTTGTCTCATCGCTAACATTACCCCTACATTATTTATTAATTAACAGACAACTTTCTATTCTGATTCTATTTTGTCCTATCAATTCTCTCAACATCATATACCCTCTTAAATTGACCACACTCATTTTCATTTTAACCTAAGGTCGTTACTTCATACTTAACTTCCTATCTCTGTTTATATTTCATCCTAACAATCTCCTTGTCGTCATCAACTCTCTAATTCGACCTCACTACTTTCCTTGACTCTTTTTCTCTTCAACCTAAAAACTTTCCTACGTTCTCTCTCTTCTTATATACCAGTCTCTACAATTACCCTTTACTCTGTTTTATTATTATTTTCACCTTTATTAGTTCATGAATTACCCTCTTACAACTCTCTCTCTACTTACCTTTAAGTCTTCCATAACATCATTTATTACGTAGTGCATCATCAACATATAAAATTTATACTATCAACATACCCCCATCATATTTCAACGTTAACATCTAATTCATCGATTAACATCATATCTATATATCAAATATATATAGTTTACATCTTCGTTATGTCAATATCATGTTTAGAACACGCATCCCTTATTAGTTGTATCCTCTTATTCTTTTAGGCTTATTAAGTTTAGGAACATATTTTCATATATAGTTTAATCATTACTATCTTCTATTTGTCTTAAGCCACTCTCACGAGATCATGTTTTGGACTCGTCATTACCTTGAGCTAATCACTCTTATTTATGTCTAAGCAAACTTCTTCATTAGAAATATCTTTTAAGGAATCTTACTTTAACTTGACACGCTAACGGTTTTCTTAGACTCACTATCACTTTCATAATTGTTTTAGACTCCATAAAAAAGGTTGTGCTGAAATTTCCTAAAAAACGCAGCATGACACAGGCGTGGTGTTTAAATCATAACTCAAGTTCTAGAGGGAATAATGGACTCAAACCAATGGGTAATTAAAGCTAACACATACATCTACAACTTTCATGAATACTCCCAAACCTAATTTGGAACATAAAGTGGCAGAAAAATTGATTTTCCTATGTTTGGGGAAAGAGGACGACCCTACTGACCCCTGTGTAGTATTTTCATCATATCTTGAGTTCTAGATACTTAAATAGTGTACCTCCAAATGCTAGTGAACGCTAACATCCATATCTACAACTTTCATGAAGACATCAAAACTTAATTATGAACAGAAAAGTCTCAGTTTTGATTTTTGTTTTTCGGTTACAAAAATCGAAAAGAGCACGACCTTGTTGACCACTGTGTAGTATTTTGATCATATCTGGAGTTCTAGACTTTAGAATGAGGTTAAACTAACGCCAAATTAAAGCTAACATTCATAGCTACAACTTTCATGAAGACACCGAAATCTAGTTTGGTAAGTGCTCAAAAGTAGTATATTTCATGTGATAATTTAGGCATTTTAGTAACTTGTTTTGCAAGTTGGCTAAGGAAAAGCTATGATTTGTTGAAATTTTGCCTTTTATGCTTTACATGCCTTACTCTCCTCAATTTGTGCAGAAAGTAGATAAGCAAGGACCTAGAATTCATCTGAGTCAAGCAAATCTCGCTTGAAGCGACATCAACTCGCTTAAGCGAGATTCAAACAGAGAGCTCCATTGGATTTCGTTTTTTGCTCACTTCCATCTCGCTCCTGAAGAAAGGTGATCTCGCTTAAGCGAGATTATGTCGCTTAAGCGAGATTCAGGCAGAGAGCACCTGGGCATCTCGCTTTCATCTCGCGTCTATTTCGCTCATCAAAACACAGCATCTCGCTTGAAGCGACTTCAACTCGCTTGAAGCGAGATTTGGACAGAATGCATCGGGAAACTCTCGCTCTCATCTCGCTTCCAGTTCGCTCCAAGCGAAATTCATCTTGCAACAGGATAAGGGTCTTGTGTCGACTCTTCATTGGCCAGATTCGGATTTTTAAGCATTTCGCTTAAGCGAGATATATCTCGCTTAAGCGAGATTTGACGATTTCAGCCAATATAAATAGTTTTCTCTTTTCTTTCCAAAGGAAAACTTACTGTTTTATTAACATTTTCTGGTTTTTAGAGAGAGATTAGGGTATTTCTAGAGAGAGAAACACAAAGCAAGGTAGTTATGAGTAGATTCAAGCCAAGATTTGTTGAGACATCATGAGTCTTGTTATTGAATCTTCATCTCTTCTTCAACCTTTGCAAAGCTAGCATAGACATATGTAGCTACCTCTACTCTTGTGATTTTGAGGTATTCAAACAAGCTATTATGTAATCATTTGATCTTTTATATATGGTTCTAGCTATTTATTCAATATTGTTGTTATTCTTGCTTTCATGTTTATTGAGATTTAAAATGTTATGGATACATGCTTTTAAATCTAGAAATAGAATAACAATCTATCTTAAGTTATCACTCTAGACATAGATGTTAATATTTGATAATCACTTTTAATCTAGAACTTAATGCTTTTGGGTAATTTAATCGGTTGGGAAATCGTCGATTAAACTACCCAATCGACTTTGTGATCGTTTAAATGTTTGGGAAATCGATGTTTAAACGATTCCTTAGAAATAACGATATCATTTGGACACGAATGATATTGTTGAGTGATTGTGATAATATCGTTTAAAGAGCTAGAATCCGTTAATTGATCGAGAGATTGCAGTTGTTACGCTTGGTTGATATCTCTGATCACAAGCGAAATAGCCATATCTCTTCTCGTTTTACTTTTATGTTGAATAGGAAGATAGTTTTACACAAACAAACAATTTATACTCAAACCCTTAATATGATAAATGGCGTTTAAATGCTTATGATATACGCAACTCTCTGTGGATACGATCCTATTATACTCACGTATAGTTAGGTAAATGACATGTAAAAATCTTATATCAAAATGGCGCCGTTGCCAGGGAGTAGCGGAATAATATCATAAGTATCGAAACAATTTTGTCATCTTAAGCAATTTTGCACAAAATTCTTTATTGTACATATATACACATATATCATTCATTAGCCTTTTTATTGCTAACCACTTGGTATAGTCTCTTTGAACTTTGTTTATGCGAGGTACCATTTCCAAAGAACAGCTACAGTTTGATCCAGAAATCGAGAAAACAGCTCGTAGAAACAACGCTAAAACAAGGGAAGAAAGGAGATTAGCTAGGCTGGCTCAAGAGGCAACTTCTGGTTCTATTTCTACTCCTTCTGGTTCGGCTCATACGGTATCTTCTGGGGAGTCTCCACACTCTTCCGCTCCATCATCTCCGAGAAGTGAAAGAGTTGTAGTCATGGAACTTGAAGATGGTGAACCTCAAAATGCACTATCGTGTTGGGTTAGTCCAAGGAGGCTTGCTCGTCTTGGAAACCAAACTATCAAGCAAGTTGAGATGAAATCGGGGACGATCCAATTGGTGAATCAACATCCTTTTTCCGGTCTCGATCATGAAGACCCATAACAACATCTCACAAACTTCTATGGTATAGTCGGTACACTTGGAATGAAAGAAGATGAGGAAGAGGCTATGTTTACAAGATTGTTTCCTCATTCATTGATTGGGAAAGCTAAAGAGTGGTACTTGGATCAATCAACTGATTTTCTGAAGGATTGGAATGAATTGGAGAAAGCTTTTCAAGAAAGGTTCTTTCTGGAGGACAGGCATCTAGACGCTAAAACTGCGATTACAACATTTTTCCAAGGTTCTAACGAGTCACTTTGTGATGCATGGGAGCGTTACAAGTCTTTGTTGAGGAATTGTCCAAAGCACGGTTTTGATAATCAAATGCAAATATACCTCTTTCGCCAAGGACTTCAAGGTGAATCCAAGACCATGTTAGATGCATCCTCAGGTGGATCTTTAATGATAAAAACTCCAGCGGAAGCCGTGAAGATCATCAATCAAATGGCACTCAACTCTCGCAAATCTTCTCACAATAGAAATCCTTCACAAAGGAAAGCCGATATTCTTGAATTGGAGTCTAGTGATGCAGTGTTGGCACAAAACAAAATCCTCACTCAACAGATGGAAGCAATGCAAAAAGAAATGAGAGCCATGCCCAAGCAAATCCTAGAGTCATTCCAAAAAGAAGGAGGTTTGTTACAAGTAAACGCTTGTGAGTTGTGTTTGGGTGACCATCCCACCGGTTATTGTCCACCACCATTTCAAGAAGAGGTAAACTTTGTGGGAAACCAACAAAGGACAAACCAATCACAAGGGCAACAAGCCGGTAGTTCAAGTCAAGGCCAATATCCGGGTAATTCCAACCAAGGTAGATATCCAGGTAACAACAACTTTCCAAGAGGAAACCAATATGGCCAACCATGGAGAGCACCACCCAACTACTATTATCTACCACCACCACACTACTACCAACAACCATACAACAACCAATACCAATATCCACCACAAAATAACCCACAAATTCGCCCTCAAAGCACGGATGAAACCTTGAACCAATTCATGCAAATGTCTATGGCCAACCAAAAGAACACTGATGCTTCTATCAAAGGTCTCGAGACACAAGTGGGTCAATTGGCTCAAAAAATGGCTCAAGCTAATCAACCAGGAGGAGCATTCACCGCCAATACACAACCGAATCCAAAAGAGCATTGCAAAGCTATAACAACAAGGAGCGGTAAAGTGATTGGTGAGGGGGTAGGTGATGATATTGAGGTTGAGAGGAAGGTTATTGAAGAAGTTGAAGAGGAGGATGATGTGGTAGAGCTAGAGAAGGAAGTAGAGTTAGAGAATAAAGGAGATTTAGTTGAAAATGAAAAAAAAAAAAAAGAAAGGAGTAGTTGAAAAAGATGAGATGAAAGGAAAGAAGAAAGAAGTTGAGAAGAAGGTGGCGGCTCAACACTTACCTTACCCACATGCTCCATCAAAGAAAGACAAAGAGCGGAAATACTCAAGGTTTCTTGAACTTTTCAAGAAGTTGCAAATTGACATTCCATTCTCGGAAGCCTTGGAGCAAATGCCGGCTTATGCAAAATTCATGAAAGATATTCTTTCCAAGAAAAGGAGAATAAACGATGAAGAAACCATCCAACTCGATGCTAATTGTAGTGCTATCATTTAACGGAGGTTGCCAAAGAAAGAACAAGATCCGGGAAGAGTCACTATACCGGTAGCTATAGGCACTACCAAGGTTGGTCAAGCACTACTTGATCTTGGTTCAAGCATAAATCTCATGCCTTTGTCCGTTGTCAAAAGAGTTGGTGACTTATGTATCAAGCGGACTAGGATGACCTTGCAATTAGCCGATAAAACTCTCGCAAAACCATTGGGAATGGCCGAAGATGTGCTGGTCAAAGTTGATAAATTTGTGTTCCCAGCGGACTTTGTGGTGATGGATATCGAGGAGGATGAAGATGTACCTATCCTTATGGGAAGGAATTTCATGCAAACGGCCTGGATGATGATCGACCTCGATGATAATACCATGAAGGTTAAAGTTGATGATGAAGAGGTTACTTTCAACATTCGTGAAGCCATAAAACACTCAAAAGACAAGGGTGCATGCTTTAAAATGGATGCAACCGAAGAAGTCATCATGATCACTCGGAAGCAATTTCATAACCGAACACCCCTTGAAAGTGTTTTGACGGATGCACTCAATGCCATAGGCGATGAAGAAACAAGAGAGATTGAAGAGTGCTTAAAGGAGCTAGATTCCTTGAAGGAAATTCCCCCTCATCAAGCTAAACTAGAAGAGTTGAAAGAGGAATCCAAGGAAGAAGCCAAAGTTGATGACACCAAGGTTGAATTAAAAGTTTTACCATCACATTTGAAATATGTGTTCCTTGAGAATGATGGTACCAAACCGGTGATCATTAGTAGCTCCTTGTCCGTCAATGAAGAAGCAAAGTTGGTGGAAATTCTGAAAGCCCATAAAGAAGCGATAGGGTGGAAATTATCCGATTTGAAAGGGATAAGTCCATCTTATTGCATGCACAAGATAATGATGGAAGAGAACTTTAAACCGGTAGCACAACCGCAACGCCGCTTAAACCCTACAATGAAAGAGGTGGTGCGCAAGGAAGTGGTGAAGCTACTTGAAGCCGGCATGATTTATCCAATTTCGGATAGTGCTTGGGTTAGCCCGGTTCAAGTAGTTCCCAAGAAAGGAGGGATGACAGTAATCACAAATGAGAAGAATGAGTTGATCCCTACTAGAACCGTCACCGGATGGATAATGTGCATTGATTATAGAAGACTCAATCAAGCTACAAGGAAGGATCACTTCCCATTGCCCTTCATGGACCAAATGCTTGAAAAACTCTCCGGTCAATCCTTCTATTGCTTTCTTGATGGTTACTCCGGTTACAATCAAATCACCGTGAACCTGGAAGATCACGAGAAGACGGCTTTCACTTGCCCCTTTGGTATTTTTGCTTATAGAATAATGCCTTTTGGCTTGTGCAATGCACCTGCAACTTTTCAACGGTGTGTTCAAGCCATTTTCTCCGATTTAATTGGAAAATGCATGGAGGTGTTCATGGATGATTTCTCAGTTTTCGGATCATCGTTTGACTTGTGTTTGAAGAGCTTGGACATCGTACTGAAGCGATGTGAAGAAACTAACTTGGTGCTCAATTGGGAGAAATGTCACTTCATGGTCACCGAGGGGATTGTCCTTGGTCATAAGATTTCTTCAAGGGGTATCGAGGTAGACCAAGCTAAGGTTGATGTTATTGGTAAACTTCCACCACCCGTCAATGTCAAAGGCGTTAGAAGTTTTCTTGGTCATGCCGGATTCTATCGGCGTTTCATCAAGGACTTCTCCAAAGTTGCAAAGCCATTGAGCAATTTGCTCAACAAAGATAAGTCCTTTGATTTTGACAATGATTGTTTAAATGCATTTGAATGTTTGAAGGAGAAATTGACCTCCGCACCCATAATCACCGCACCAAATTGAAAGCTTAATTTTGAACTTATGTGCGATGCAAGTAATTATGTGGTGGGGGCTGTTTTAGGTCAAAGGAAGGACAAAATATTTCATGCTATACATTATGCGAGCAAAGTCTTAAATGATGCTCAAATCAATTATGCAACAACGGAAAAAGAGTTGCTTGCAATTGTATACGCAATGGAAAAATTTCGCTCTTACCTCATTGGCTCCAAAGTTGTTATTTACAATGACCATGCAGCTATAAAGTACTTGCTCACCAAGTCCGACTCCAAGCCAAGGCTTATAAGATGGATGCTCTTACTCCAAGAGTTTGATTTGGAGATTAAAGACAAAAAGGGGACCGAGAACTTGGTAGCGGATCATCTTTCAAGGTTGGTGAATAATGAGGTGACAAAGAAAGAGAATGAGGTGCTAGAAGAGTTCCCGGATGAAAAGTTGCTAATGGTGCAAGTAAGGCCATGGTTTGCCGACATGGCGAACTATAAAGCGACGGGTGTCATTCTGGAAGATTTCACTTGGCAACAAAAGAAGAAGTTCCTCCATGATTCCACTCACTATGTTTGGGATGACCCCTATTTGTTCAAAACCGGAGCGGATAATCTTTTGAGAAGATGTGTTGCTCAAGATGAAGCAAGGAAGATTCTGTGGCATTGTCATAATTCACCTTATGGTGGACACTTCAATGGACAAAGAACGGCGGAGAAAGTTCTTCAATCCGGGTTTTATTGGCCTACACTCTTCAAAGATGCTTATGCACATTGTCAACAATGTGATAATTGCCAAAGAACCGGTGCAATTTCAAGAAAGAATGAGACGTCGTTACAATGCCTTCTTGAGGTGGAAGTGTTTGATTGTTGGGGAATTGACTTTGTTGGCCCTTTCCCATCCTCTTTTGCCAATGAATACATTTTGGTGGCCGTTGATTATGTATCCAAATGGGTTGAAGCTATCGCATCTCAAAAAGCTGATAGCAAGACGGTGATTACATTCCTTAAGAAGAACATCTTCACCCGTTTTGGAACTCCTAAGGTGCTTATTAGTAATGGCGGATCTCACTTTTGCAATTCGCAACTAGCCAAAGCTCTTGAGCACTACAGAGTAAAGCATAAGGTTGCCTCACCTTACCATCCACAAACAAATGGCCAAGCGGAAGTGTCCAATCGGGAAATCAAAAGAATCTTAGAAAAGACCGTGTCATCATCGCGGAAGGATTGGGCATTAAAGCTTGATGAAGCGTTGTGGGCCTATAGGACCGCTTTTAAAGCAACTACAGGTTTCACACCGTTCCAATTGGTGTATGGGAAGGCATGCCACTTGCCGGTTGAATTGGAGCACAAAGCGTTTTGGGCGCTAAAGTTTTTGAATTTCGACCAAGAGCAAGCGGTAGAGAAGAGGAAAATTCAAATGCATGAACTCGAAGAAATGAGGAATCAGGCTTACGAATCCTCAAAAGCGTACAAGGAAAAGGTGAAGAGCTATCACGACAAGCGGATCGTGAAACAGAACTTTGAGCCCGGTCAAATGGTGTTGCTATTTAACTCAAGATTGAGGTTGTTTCCGGGCAAGCTCAAGTCAAAGTGGTCCGGCCCATTTTTAATCAAAGAGGTTAAGCCTTATGAAGCGGTGGTTTTGGAAGATCCAATGACAAAAGCCAACTGGACCGTAAATGGGCAGAGGTTGAAGCATTACTTTGGTGGTGAAGTTGATCGACAAACATCGACAATCTGACTAAGTGGCCCATGAGTTCTTCATCAAAAAAGGCGTCGAGCTCATGACGTAAAACAAGCGCTTGCTGGGAGGCAACCCGGTTTTGTAAGTCATTTTCTAAGTTTTATTGCATGTAGGAAGTAAGTCATTAGTGTTCAAGCTAGGCTAAAGCAAAATTTTGAGAAAACTGGGTCTATCTCGCTTAACGCGAGTTCCATCTCGCTTAAGCGAGTTTTTGCGAATTTGAAAAGTTGTCACTGCAGTAATCTCGCTTTAAGCGAATTTATCTCGCTTAAGCGAGATTTGGTTTTTTCAGAGTGGGGGAAACGGTTCCCAAGGCCATAACTCCTCTTAAAATTTCCCCCACCCACTCTTTTTCTCTTTTCACGGTTTTGAACTCCCCTCTCTTTCTCTCTTCACTTACACTAACCCCATTCCACAAATCAAACTGTTTTGGTCAAATCAAGTCAAGTTAACATTCTACATCTTATTTAATCTTGTATCTCCATAACAGGTTTGAATCCTTTCCATTTTCTTGTTTTTTTTTTATTTGAGAAATTCTTGTTTTAGAAATGGCTAGGTTAGGGTTAGAAGATTGTTGTGATTAGAGACTGTTGTTTAGGGTTTATAGTACTTGCCATGAGATTTAGGGCGTTGATTGTTGTTGAAATATGCTGGATTTGGTGTGTTATGCTAGAAAAATCATGAAAATCGCAGGTCTGGAAGAATCTCGCTTGTAGCAAAAATTCATGCTCCAAGCGAGCATTCATCTGAGAACCGTGAAGAACTGATTGAATGTTCGCTTATAGCGAGATTTTCTCGCTTGAAGCGAAATTGCCCAAATTCCTTCATGCATTCTCGCTTCTGAGGACGCTTAAGCGAACTCCATGCGAGTTGTACCCAGACTTGCAATATTTTTGTATTTTTTGGGATCCTATCTGTTTTACCTCCTTTAATTCCATACACATTCTAATGAATTATATGCTGTATATGGTTTTCTCTGGTTGTTTTGCAGATGGCACCTAAAACTTCAGCCGGTTCCAAACGAAAAGGCTCATCTACTGTTGACCGCCCTTTACCCGCACCTAGAAACCCCGACACTACTCGATTCAAATCCGGCAAGGCTTATGCCAGGTTTCTTGATTTAGAGAAAAAAGAGACATGGCACGATAAAATCTTTGAAATAAACCCGAAGGGAGAGTTCGCGGAGATTCAAAGCATTTTCATGACCAGGCAGTGGCAAAAACTTCTCCACCCTCACCCGCACATCAATCTTGACCTCCTTCGAGAGTTTTATGCCAATGCGGTCCCAAATTGTGATGCAAAGGATATTGAGGCGAGATTCACCTATTCTTCAAAAGTGAGGGGTATCACAATTCATTTTGATAAGGATACCATTAATGAATACCTTGGAAACCCTTTCGACCTACCCCCTGGTGAGGACCCCATTGTACCTGTCCTATGTGAGTATGGAGAAAAAGCTGCAACCGGTAACTGGCCCCATGATAGAATTGAGAGGGAGATTCTACTGCCTGGGAGGCAGTATGTCCCACCCAAAGCCGGTAACCGCAATATTGCTGCCTTCGCGGACATGACTCTTAGGGCAGCAGTTGTTTTCAAATTTCTCGTACACAATGTCTGGCCTAAGAGTCATGTCACGACGGCAACTAAAGTTGTCACTCCTCTCATCTGGCAAATCTGTCGAGGCGGGGAGGTGGATGTTGCTAGGATTGTTTCTGAAGAGCTGAAACACATGGCTCTTAGTGGTGTCACCAAACCCGAGACCAGGATTACTTTTTCGGGGTTTGTCATGGGGTTACTTCAAGCTAAGGGTGTGGAGATCTCTATGCCTTCTCATGAACAGCTGACCTCCCCGATCGATGACAAGTATATCCGGGGACTAGTGCGAAGAGCTAATAATAGGATGGCAGCCCAACCCCCTGAGGTTGAACAACAGCCAGCACCCCCACCTGTGGATGAGTCACAGCAGGTCCCACAACAGCAGGTTCCCCAGACATCTGAGGCTTTTGACTTCTTGACCTTCTCTACCTGGATGTTTCAGCAGGACCAGAGAGCGATTAGACAGGAGCAGAGGGATCATTTTATTATGGACCAGAATGCTGCACTCTTCAGAAGCCAGCGAGGCATGCATCATACTTACTACGATGCTCGCATGCATCCACTGGACCCGTCTTATATGATGACCCCTGCCATGTTTATGGAGTATTGTGCATGGCCTGGGGACAAGCCAACTTTTTATGGAGGGGGCGAGCACTCTGGTGTGGCTGATGATGACGAGGAAAGAACAGCTAGTGCTGATGGTGATGATGTGATGGATGATGATGCCCAGTGACCGCAGCTTTGACTGTGTTTTTATTGATGCTTTTAGCTTTATGCTTTTTAGTTTTATGTTTCTGCTTGTAGTTTGAAACTTTGTTTATTTCATTTGTAGTATGTACTCTTTCAGCACTTTAGTTTAAGTTTGTTTTTGTTGGTTTAAATAACTTAGCTTTTGTTTGTTTTAACTAATAGTGCTTTGGATGAAAATTTTGCCTATTCTTGCTTTTGTTTCTCAAAGAAGAAAATTGCTCATGAACATTAATGTTTGAAGTGCTCGAAAAAGCCAAAATATTGAGCAAACTCAGGTGTGTGATAGTGATAAAAATTGTGAGAAAGCGCAAAGCCAAGGTATTGGTTTCCTGTTTTTCTAGGTATTTACTAGAATTTGAAACTAGTACTTTGCACAAAATGTATCTCACATAGTTCTTCTCATAAGCATGATTGTTATTGAACCACTTAGTACTTAGCCTAAATGTGAGGTAGCTTCAAACTGTTATACTATATGCTGGAGACCGATAATCATTGTTTAACTTGTTTTTGTTATGTTACATCTGATAATTGTTTTGAATTGTATGGAAGCATGGAAATGATCAAGGCACTTTTTGAAATTGAGTTGACACACTTGACCACATAAAACCTACCCGTGAGAAGAGGGAGTATTTGTTACCCAATCCGAGCCAAATGAATCAAGTCCTCAAACATGAACTGTCAATATTCATAAGCACAATGCTCATTGAAATTACCCAAAATTGTTCAAAATCCAGTTCATGTTTGACTCACTTTAGGACTTTGATATTTTCACTTGTTGAACCATTAACCTTATTGTACTTTGTCCCTTACCCTAGAGTAGGGGAACTGATGACATGCTGTCATTACGTATTTTTTAGGACTTATTTTGACATTTTGATAGAGTTCTAAGGCAATATGAGGTAACCAGGGGTGTGAAAAGCAGAAATTCTAAAGTGCTGGAAATTGGCAATCGTGGCGCGATTTTTAGTGGCGTGGCGCGATTTTGTGACCAGAATGAAGGTTTGGTTCTGCCACTGAAATCGTGGCACGATTTCTGGTGGCGTGGCGCGATTTTGGGCGCAGTCAGACTTGCCTATTTAAGCTGAAATTAGTTCCAAACATAAGGGTTACGATTTTGAAGAGCTAAAGTGCGATTTTAACACCCAGAAGACTGCATAGGGGCGATTTCCATCATCTCTAAGCCAGTTCATGTATGTTTTAATTCTTCCATTGATTATGCTATTTGTAAACACCATTATGAGTAGCTAAATCTCTTAGAGATTGGATCCGAGATGAATCTATGTAAACCCTATTGATCTTATGTTGCTGTGATGAAACTCTATTTTACATTAATGATATTCTAGTCTTTATTCAATTTAATTGTTCTTAATGCTTTTCATATCTTGATCACATATGAACCTGATTTCGTGAGAATAAATGACTATTGACCGTAGCTTTTAACTTAGACCTAATTAAGTTGTTCTAATAAACATGGTTAGTCTAGGAATGGATAATCGTTTATTAGTGATATAAGGTTAACGTGCTTAAACCTTCGAGAATTATTAGACCACCTAAGGAATTAGGGGTTGTAGTTTAAGAGGAGGGTCCTAACTCAAGGGATTGATTAGGACTAATTCGTTAACTATCG
The DNA here is from genome assembly GCA_958299785.1 of Medicago lupulina. Taxonomy (NCBI): domain Eukaryota; kingdom Viridiplantae; phylum Streptophyta; class Magnoliopsida; order Fabales; family Fabaceae; genus Medicago; species Medicago lupulina. The sequence goes on along the minus strand of OY283140.1, from coordinate 18,972,257 downwards.
TAGGACTAGCAAGTCATTGAATGGAATAGAGTACAGTAACCAATTAGGGGAAACATAGAGGATTCGACGATCTAATCTCATCTCTCTCCATATTTTCATAACAAACTTTATCTTTTGTTATTTGTTTTAAAAACAAACCAAATCTTCTGCCTAGTGGCAAAACAAACATAATCTTTATACATCCTATTGCGTAACAAAGTTAACTTATTGCAATTAAAAACAATCCTTGTGGGAACGATATTTTTACTACTTCGATAGTTTTTGGTACACTTGCCAAATTTATATCAGGAACATTCAATTAGAGTTTTGTTGTGTTTAAGTTGGGGAGAAAAGGAGGTTTATGCTGTCAAGCATCTTGGTGAAGTATTGAAGTAACCTGACAACATTGAATTGTATAGATTGTAGAAATTTCAAAGTTTGTACATTTGAAAAGAAAAAGAAAAAAAAAAAGAAAAAGAAAGAAAAATCAAAAATAGAATAAGTTGTCAAGGTTATTGGATATTTTGTTAATCACCAAGGGTTTGTGGTGATTGGTAGGGAAGGTTATGGACTTCAATTGTTGATACAGGGAATGTTCCTCTATGATAGGTTTTTGATTTCAATTATCCCACATATGACATTTCTTTTGTAGCCCGGCCAAGTTATAACCCCAAGAAAGACCTTTTGATCCATGCTTTTTATGCTTTTTGAGATGATGTTTGGATGGACACCTAACTTAATCAGAATGTTAGCTTGATTGTTGGATGTGTGCTCATTACCATCACTCATTGTATTTATTTTGTTTTATCTGCTTACATAGAAGTGTGTTAGGTGTGGTTCTCAAATAATCATGTTTGTGTTCGGAACTTTGTGAGGTAAATTTTGTGCTTAGGACATGTTTCACATTCATAGTTTGTGCTTAGGATAATGGAAGACTTGATGCTTGCCCGCGCATTTACATTTGAATCATTACCTGAGAAATTTTGTTAAACTGTTTGCATTGTTTGGAGCTGTGCTAAAAATCTTGTCCAAAGCCTTGTAAGTTTCTTTTGTCAGTCCTTTGTTTGAGGACAAACAAAAAGCTAAGTTGGGGAGAGTTTGATAAGTGCTCAAAAGTAGTATATTTCATGTGATAATTTAGGCATTTTAGTAACTTGTTTTGCAAGTTGGCTAAGGAAAAGCTATGATTTGTTGAAATTTTGCCTTTTATGCTTTACATGCCTTACTCTCCTCAATTTGTGCAGAAGGTAGATAAGCAAGGACCTAGAATTCATCTGAGTCAAGCAAATCTCGCTTGAAGCGACATCAACTCGCTTAAGCGAGATTCAAACAGAGAGCTCCATTGGATTTCGCTTTTTGCTCGCTTCCATCTCCCTCCTGAAGAAAGGTGATCTCGCTTAAGCGAGATTATGTCGCTTAAGCGAGATTCAGGCAGAGAGCACCTGGGCATCTCGCGTCTATTTCGCTCATCAAAACACAGCATCTCGCTTGAAGCGACTTCAACTCGCTTGAAGCGAGATTTGGACAGAATGCATCAGGAAACTCTCGCTCTCATCTCGCTTCCAGTTCGTGTAACACCCCAATTTCCCGTCTTAAAAATTTCATTAAATAAATCATATATCAGAGTACTCATCACAAAGGAGTGTCACATATCATCTTAAAAACAACTTCGATAATAATTTATCATATTACAAAATATTCAATTAAGCAGCGGAATTCAAATTGTCACATCTCATAAATGTCTTGGCTTAAAAGCCAGCAAAACGTCTCAAAATATTAAAGTTTCTACGTCACAAAAGTCAACATCATTTATTCAAACACGATACATAAGGAACAGACTCTACAAAAGACCCCATCCCGTTACATATCAGAGCAACCCTAACTTCACACATCCTCGCATCAACGCACCTAAGACTGGGTACCTGCACTTGCCCACAAGGCGGCAATTCCAGCAGAAGGGGTGAGATTCACAACAATAATATTAATATATAATCATAAGTCAAGATTAACAAATCATACATCCAACTCATCACATATACATTATAGCATTCCATGGCATCATCAAAAGTATCATCATAGCAACATCATAAACATCATCATAAACAACATTACATCGCACATCAACGTCTCAAACATCATCTCATATATGTCACAATTGACTCGACTAAATGCAACACCTAACGTCTCAACATCATGCATGTGGTACCATATAATTATAGCATTAATATGCTTCACCGTCGCTTTGAGCAAATGCTCCACCGTCGCTTTGAGCATAAGGCTCCACCGTCTCATAATTATGCAAATGCATGGACTCGTCGTTAACAACTTAATACACCGTCTCAACGTCATTCCATTTTCAAGACTGACACATGCAGTTAATAATAATTACATGGCAGAACATCATCTCATTATACATGCACATTGCAACACATAGCATCATCTTATTCAATTAGTATCATACTCACACATCACTTATATTCAACAACACATCATTTAACAAAGGTCTAATAGAACCATCATCATTCATCTTTACAGCATAAATTAAAGGGTATAGAACCTCACTAACACTACCCAAAGGGCTCCTCTCAAAGTCCCATGCGAAACAGATCGCAAAAACAACAACAGTCCTGAACCAACTGACTCGCCACGGCGAGTACATCTGCTCGCCACAGGCGAGTGCTCACATCAGCTCACTCGCCAAAGGCGAGTTGGGGGCGAGCTGGAGGCGAGAAATACTGGGTGCTTCGGCCTTTTTGACATTTTTCAACAAAATCCTCATTTTTAAGCTCCCTAAATCCAATTTGACCAAACCAACTTCACAGGTCATCTCTATAAATACAGGGACACTCAAAACCATCTAAAGTTTGGCAAAAATCCTAATTTTAAGGGTCAAGCTCGCCACGGCGAGCTATTCTGCTCGCCTCGCGAGCAACCAAGGGTTACTCGCCACGGCGAGTGATCACTCGCCACAGGCGAGCGATCTCAGAACCACTACGGGTTCAGACCAAAACTCACCAAAACCTGCCAATTCTCTCCAATTAAGCTTCTAATTCACCAGCACTATCATCCTAGGGGATAATCTAGGTTCTGTAACACATCTCTACACCAATTCACAGCCATCCCACATCAAATTCATCAAAATCCTCAAAAACCTAATTCATGAAACTCTTCCCAATTCTTCCTAATCTCTTAGCTAATCAAGTACAGATGTTATACAATTAATATTAATGGAGTTAGGCTCACCCTTACCTGGAAAAATTGCAGAATTGGAACCTAGCTTTCTCTTCTCTCTTGACCGTTCTTCTTCTTCTCTAAAATGTCTGTACGCGTTCTCAAACTCTTTCCTTTCTTAACCTACTTCACTTATATACTCCCTCACAACTTAATTAATTCTCCTTTAACCCACACAACTCTTCTTAATTATAAATGTAACCCCATCTCTTAAAATTCTATCTTTTTCCACCACATCTATTTATTTACTAATTAAATATTCATATAAACATCACTTATATTACTTTATTAAACAATAAAATAATAATACGTCACACGTCACAAATACGTCACAAACACGTCACATACACGTCACATAATCATCAAAATTATATAATATATAAACATATACTATATCGTCTAATAAAATAATTAAATAATAAAAGAGGGCGTTACAGTTCGCTCCAAGCGAAATTCATCTTGCAACAGGATAAGGGTCTTGTGTCGACTCTTCATTAGCCAGATTCGGATTTTTAAGCATTTCGCTTAAGCGAGATATATCTCGCTTAAGCGAGATTTGACGATTTCAGCCAATATAAATAGTTTTCTCTTTTCTTTCCAAAGGAAAACTTACTGTTTTATTAACATTTTCTGGTTTTTAGAGAGAGATTAGGGTATTTCTAGAGAGAGAAACACAAAGCAAGGTAGTTAGGAGTAGATTCAAGCCAAGATTTGTTGAGACATCATGAGTCTTGTTATTGAATCTTCATCTCTTCTTCAACCTTTGCAAAGCTAGCATAGACATATGTAGCTACCTCTACTCTTGTGATTTTGAGGTATTCAAACAAGCTATTATGTAATCATTTGATCTTTTAATATATGGTTCTAGCTATTTATTCAATATTGTTGTTATTCTTGCTTTCAATGTTTATTGAGATTTAAAATGTTATGGATACATGCTTTTAAATCTAGAAATAGAATAACAATCTATCTTAAGTTATCACTCTAGACATAGATGTTAATATTTGATAATCACTTTTAATCTAGAACTTAATGCTTTTGGGTAATTTAATCGGTTGGGAAATCGTCGATTAAACTACCCAATCGACTTTGTGATCGTTTAAATGTTTGGGAAATCGATGTTTAAATGATTCCTTAGAAATAACGATATCATTTGGACACGAATGATATTGTTGAGTGATTGTGATAATATCGTTTAAAGAGCTAGAATCCATTAATCGATCGAGAGATTGCAGTTGTTACGCTTGGTTGATATCTCTGATCACAAGCGAAATAGCCCTATCTCTTCTCGTTTTACTTTTATGTTGAATAGGAAGATAGTTTTACACAAACAAACAATTTATACTCAAACCCTTAATATGATAAATGGCGTTTAAATGCTTATGATATACGCAACTCTCTGTGGATACGATCCTATTATACTCACGTATAGTTAGGTAAATGACATGTAAAAATCTTACCTGAACAGAAAAGTCCCAGTTTTTATTTTTGTTTCGACTACCGAAATTGCAGATTTTCTGTGATTTCACATCTGCGATTTAGCCTTAAGGGACTTTTTCTAGCTCCGTTTTCGACCCTAAACTCGCCAAACTCGCCCCTAATATTTACTCCATGATTACCCTATCATTCAAATACTAATTCTTCATTAACCTAACGGATTATCCACTCTTTTAAAGACTAAAAACTCAATTCAAAACCTAAACTAGTTTTCTTCAATTCTCAACTTTCAACTTCATCTTTCAATTCGTTCGTCATCATTCTTTCATAAAAATTCACATCATACAGTAACAACATATTAAAACCCTCCCATCATAGATTAAGATACCTTAAAGTGAAAAGATTTTCCCCCTTACCTCGATGTTTTGCAAATGGATGAATTCATACAGTTAAATCTCTCCTTGGCTGTCTCTTCATGCCTCCTTTCCTCATAACCCTAATTTTCTTCTTTTGTCTCCGCTATCTTTTTCTCTTTTTCTGTTGTAACCTAATTCTATAATCTCTTCCTCTATTTGTAACAACCAAGAGTTTGTTTCTCACTTAATCTTTTTAACAGGCTTACTATTTGCACACCCTCAAATTGGTTACTAATTTTATTATAACTATTCGGCTCCACTATTTGCACACCCTCAGATTGGTTACTAATTTTATTATAACTATTAGGCTCATTCTATTTATCTAATTAAAACACTACTCAGATTGGTTACTATTTACACCTCATTCTATTTATCTAAGTAAAACACTACTCAACTTACTTACTTAAACCTCCGTTTTACTAATACGTCTCTATTCTATCATATTTGCTAAAAATATCCATTTTCCCTTAATCTCTAAAAATCTCCTATGTCTCAACAATTAACTGACTCATCTATTCGCTCAATAACTACAACTTTTATCAAAAACATCAAAAGACAATTACCTAATAATACTAATATTAAATAACAATTATACTAATAAATTAATATTAAAAATCGGGTTGTTACAATTAGTGAGATAGATTAGTAATTCACGTGTTATTTTATAATTGGCTAACAGTAAGAACAATTCATAAGGAACAGTGTATAAATTTTCTCCTTAAATTAAATTTATTCTTATTTATTTGTTATATGTGTTATTTGTATTTAAAATTAATGATATTTTTGAAAAAAAAAGTTCAACATAAAAATGTGCTGAAAGATGAAAGGGATAATTTTATTTACATAGATAATTAGAGAAAGAGCAATTGTAAAAAAAAAAATTATAAAACCTTAGAAAATAACCGTTCCTGGGATTTTTAAAGACAATTCCAAAAGCACCCTTTTCTAACTATAATTCCAACTCATATTAAACACAATTTTGAAACATCAGTGGGTCACAGCTACCAAATATCACAGCCATCAATTCATTATCATATATATCCAATGGTTGATATTTATATAGCAGAAAACGAAAAAAAAAAAGTTCAAGTCACCTACGGTGGGAGACCTAAAAACGTCTCCTACCGTAGCCTTTGCGAGTTTATAGTTTACAGCTTATAAGATCCTAAGACAAAAAAATAAAATCTTGTTTATTTCATTTTTTTTTAAATAGATGAAATGGTAAAGCCATCATAACTCACACACACAACAAAATAGAAGTGCAGGGGTTCGAATTCCGATCACGACGTTTGGTTTAACAGATTCTAACATTTTACCGGTTATTGAGAGATGAAAATGGTAGATAATTTGTGTATATAACATACCTTTTTAGGAATTTCAGATTGGTTTTTAGAATATTTAAGTTCATAGTAGTCAATCCAATTCAGTTTTTAATTCTTCTTAGCAACTAGACCAGAGAGTTTCTTTGTATTGAAAACAAAGGAGAGCATAAGTTTTTTGTTTTTGTGGACTACTCGACATGAAAAGGAACCAAAATGTAATAATAATGGAGATTGGAAATGAAATTGGAAATTGCATAAGTAATACTATCACCGTTCTTATATATAAGATTCTTTTGTCAAAATTACGGGAATTAAAAAAGTTAATTTTTGCATTGAAATTATTTGTAATCACTATTGTTTTTACAATTTTATCCTTTAAGAAAGAAAGTTGGTTTATGTTTTCAACATATTATTTATTGCTGATTGAAGAAAAAGATGTATAATAAATATGAGCATGTATGTAAAGAAATAATTAATGTACTTGAAACTAACAAAATAGTCTTATAAAAAAGGACAAATTTTTTTTTCAATGAGGTCTTATAATTAAGAACAGAGGTAGTAAAAAGGATATAATAGAGTTAAAGTTTATACTACCGGCTTTTTAATAAAAGGAACATAACCGTTTAAACTCTTAAGGTATTTTTTAAAAATACTTGATCAATTTAATAAATATAAAGTAAAAGTTTCAAAAAATAACTAAAAAACTATTTAAGTATATAAAATCGTTAAATATATAATTCAGCTAGATGAGACAATATATAATATATATTATGCAAGTTTCGAGGTTTAAACCCCAACAAAAATAAAAAATCAATCATAAAAAAAGAGTCATTCATCGAAAGGGATAAAGAAACGTATCAAAAAAGTACTCTAATAAATCAATGTAATAATACTTTATAAGAATACTTTATTTTGTTTTTGTTTTTGTTTTTTGTTTTTTGTGGTGCTCTATATTATATTTAGTCTTCTCTATATATCGTCTCTCGTCTGATTTCGGGACACTTTCCTTTCACAGTTTTTTATTGAAACGTTAAATTTAAACAAATATACCTGACCCACGACGAGTATTCCAAGAAGCAGTACCATGTTTATGTTCCAAACACTTTCCTTTCACAATTTTTCCTTGTTTTTTGTTTGGGGAAAAATGCTATTTATCTAGAATACATAAAAAGTTGTTTTCCACTGTTTTTGCTACACCCTTCATTCAACTTCACCAAAACAGCTCCACTCTGAAAAACATGGCTTCAACTTCAACTTGGGTGGGAGATGCCCTTCTCTCTTCTCATATTCGAACCATGATGGACAAACTAACTTCAACAGAGTTTCTAGATCACGTCAACAACAGGAAGCTGAACCTCTCTGTCCTGATGCAGTTACAAACAACGCTACTCGCACTTGGCTCTATGCTGGATGATGCAGAGATGAAGCAGATCCGCTTACCTGTTGTCAGACAATGGCTTAATGAGTTAAAAGATGCAATATATGATGCACAAGATTTGCTGAATCAAATTAGTGATGATTCCATTCGATTTAAGGTAACAACTGAGGTGCCGCGCTTCCTTTCATCTCTATTTAACACCAATGAAGAAATCAATTCCCAAATAAAGAATGCGTGTGAAAGACTGCAGCTTTTTCCACAACGGGGTGAAATCCTGGGCTTGGAAACTGCAAGTCCGGTGGTTTTTCGTAGGGTTCCTACAACTTCATCAGCACATCACTCTGTTATTGTTGTTGGTAGGAAGGATGATAAAGAGAAACTGATTAAGATTTTGTTATCAGATACAGAAAACAATAATATAGGTGTTGTCACAATTTTAGGCACTGGAGGTATTGGTAAAACGACCCTCGCTAGACTTCTTTACAACGACAAAGAAGTTCGAGATCATTTTGATCTAATAGCATGGGTTGGTATGTCTGAACTTGTTGGTGTCGTGCATGTAACCAAAGCTCTCCTTAAAGCTGTCACTTCAAGAAACTGGGATACCAATGATCTTCTTGCCCTTCAAGTTGAATTAAAGCAAAATCTGAGGGACAAAAGATTTTTGATTGTGTTTGATGATGATAGGAATGACAATTATTGTTATTATTGGGATGAGCTGATGGCTCCTTTTGTTGACAAATCTGGAAGCAAGGTGATCATCACAACACGTCAACAAATAGTTGCAGAGGCTGCACATGCATTTCATATTCATAAATTAGAACCTCTAGCAGTGGAAGACACTTGGTCCTTACTCTCAAAGCATGCCTTTGGAAGTAAGAACTTTCATGATGTTGAATTCCCAATCCTAGAAGCAATTGGCCAGAGGATTGCAAGAAAGTGTGGCGGATTGCCACTGGCTGCTGAAGTACTTGGAGGACTTCTACGTTCCAATGTAGATGCAGAGCATTGGAACGAAATTTTGAACAAAGAAATGTGGAAATTACCAAATAGTGATGTCCTGCCTGCGTTGTATTTGAGCTATCTATATCTTCCTTCTTGCTTGAAAAAATGTTTCGCTTATTGTTCAATTTTTCCAAAGCATTATTCACTTGATAGGAGCTTCCTGATTAGGTTGTGGATGGCAGAAGGACTTATTGAGCCTTCACTAGGTTCAAGAGAACCAGAGATAATAGGTGCTGAGTTGTTTGATGAATTGATATCTAGATCCTTAATCCAACAATCAAATTATGATACTGATGGAAAAAAATTTGTCATGCACGACCTTATCAGTGACTTAGCTACATTCGCAACAGGAACAAGTCTTAGTCGGCTTCAATATGAAGGTAACATACCGGTTGTCACCTTGTGGGGACAAATTCGCTTCTGTAGGTTGCGTGTGTTATCTCTATCGGGGTCTAGAAATGTCAAAAGGCTACCGGATTCACTAGGCAATTTGACGCAGTTGAGGTATCTAAATCTTTCCATCACAAGAATCAAAAGCTTGCCTAATACAACATGTAACCTTTATAATTTGCAAACCTTGATTTTATCATATTGTTATCGTCTCACTCATTTGCCAATAGATATTGGAGGGTTGGTCAATTTACGTCACCTTGATATCAGTGGGACGAGCATAAAGGAGATGCCAATGCAAATTGTTGAACTAGAAGAACTTCGAACTCTAACGGTTTTTATAGTGGGCAAGGATCAAGTCGGGTTAAGTATCAAAGAGCTCGGAAAATTTCCACGCCTGCGGGGAAAACTTACCATCTTGAACCTGCATAATGTCATTAATTCCGTGGAGGCATTTGCTGCCAACTTAAAAAGCAAAGATCAAATTGAGGATTTAGTGCTACAATGGGGCGAACAGACTGAAGACCACCGAACAGATAAAAATGTGCTTGATGTGTTGCAACCATCAATAAACTTGAACAAACTAAGTATTGGCTACTATGGCGGAAAAAGCTTTCCTAGTTGGTTGGGAGATTCTTCGTTCTCTAACATGGTGTACCTTAGCATCCGTAACTGTGAATATTGCCATACACTTCCACCATTAGGGCAGCTGTCTTCTCTGAAGGACCTAATGTTAGATGGTATGAGGATGTTGAAGACTATTGGCCCAGAGTTCTATGGCATGGTAGGAGAAGGTTCCAATTCTTCATTCCAACCATTTCCAACCCTACAGAATCTGCAATTTAGGAACATGTCAAGTTGGAAGGAATGGCTTCCCTTTGAAGGAGGCAAATTTCCTTTTCCTTGTCTCCAAACTCTGAGGTTACAGAAGTGTCCTAAACTGAGGGGACATTTGCCCGGCCATCTTCCTTCCATTGAACAAATTATAATAATTGATTGTGGCCGTCTCCTGGAAACACCTTCCACCCTGCAGTGGCTCTCATACATAGAAAATAAAAATATTCTTTACCTAAAATGAGCATGTACAGATGGGGTACTGCAACTGTATGATCGATTGGAAGCATTGCACCCTCATTCCAGGTATCCTTTTCTTTAATATCGTTAGCCAAGAAGATAACTCAAACTGTTTATGACAAACTCACAACCAAGAATGAAATTACATGCTTGATCCTTATGGAGATAGAATTTTACTATAATGTTGGTTACAGATGTATGTTACTAGCCGTTGTTGATTTTCATTCTCTTGTTAATTAATAGGGATGTCCATGGTAAGGCCTGCATAGTGAATACTCAGATTTGATTGAGCTACTGATTTTTTTCTTCAAGAAGAAGCAAAATGCAGAAGCTGATTGACTGAGAAGGAGAAGCTATCACTGCATAGTGAAAAACCGGAAGAAATAAATTGTGTTTACTGTTTATCAGTTTGAAGCAACTGAAAAATTTACTTCTTTAGCAGCAAAAAAAACTTCCTTTTGCTTGTATGTGTCCTTTTTCATTGAGATAGAATGAAACTAAGTATATGATTGACCGAAGACAATCCTTTACTTAATTTGATTTTTTTAACTAAGACTTAAATTGACCTTAAAAACCATGTCAGATACACAGAAATATATAGACATCGAAATTTTAATTCCGAGATATATATACACAAAAATACACATTATTCAATCTTAAGATATGTCAAATTCATCTTCCACGCAAAATTATCAATCAATTGACATAAATATCACCACTACAGTTATTAATAGACTAAAAAAGATATCTAAATATAAAAACACCACATTTTTCTTGTAATTATACATACCTTTGCAATTAATGTGACATGCTTACAAGTATTGATATAAGATTTGAATCCAGATACGACCAGTCAAATTTGCACATGTTAGAAAAACATTCCACTGGCACTAAGCCAGATGATTTTAGAAATAAATGGAAATCGGTAAGCAAGATATGCATGACCATAATACAACCTTGTAATAACATGGCAATATGAAAACACCCATATCTCTCTTACAAAAAAAAAAAATCAATAATATTACATTACATCTGAATGAAACAGGGGGTACAACACAATCTATCCTCTTGTTACAACCTTAGTTCATTATCATCCCTCTGATTTTGCATGAGTAAAAATTATTTTACTTCTTTCTATCTCCTCTACCCTTTGATTTTGGATCAAAATGGTGAGACTTCAACTTCTTTTTGCGAACTACTTCAGTAACTTCAACTCCCTCTCTGAAGGGCATACCCATGAGAGCCAATAATTTTTGTCCTTCTTGATCAGTTTTAGCGGTTGTTGAGATGCAGATATCCATTCCTCTTTGTGTACCTAAACCAGATTTCAGCTCTGGGAACACAGTTTGGTCCTTAATACCAATGTTGTAATTTCCATTCCCATCAAAACTGCTGATATTCAAACCTTGAAAATCTCTTGTCCTAGGAAGTCCTAAGTTGATAACGCGGTCTAGGAATGAGTACATTATCTGTCAAATATCAACCAATAGGTATTAGATTTTGGGTTAGGCTATAAAAAAAACAAAGAAAGTTACAAAGCATGTATAATATATTTGTATGGTTTTGAAATATGGCTGGCGGCTGTGGCCGCAACATCAAGGTTTTTCATGTGATGTCTCCACAACCGTATTTGACCTCAATTTTCTGAAATCTCAAAGATCGGGAAGAAACCACAGCCGCTAACCGAAATTAAAATCTTGTGTTCGAATGAGGCTAAAGTAATGCAAAATACTATAATTTGGTACTCGATGTAGAACTATAATATACTTAACAATATTTTTAATAAAGAAGATCCAAATGACAACATATTCAAATACATTGCCAAATATAATCTATTTTTTTGACACCATGGAAACTCCATCAATGTCTCGTTCAGTTCAGTAAATTTCTGCACTCTTTTTAAACAAAAATTGTTAAAAAATACATACACAGAAGAAAAAAAATCCAAATTAACTAAACTTTTGACTTCTGAAGTACCATTCTCAAGATAAAAGAGAATAATTTTACGCGCTTTGTTTTGGTATGTGGAAAATAATGCTTTCTATGTAAACATTTTCTATTACGAAATAATATTTGATTATTGAAAAGCATATATTATGTCAACAGAGAATATTCCCAACTCCAAAAAGCTTACATGTGATCCAAAGATTATACTACACAAGTTAACAAACAGTAGCCAAATGTCTCGGAGTAGTCTCCTCGAAGCGCCTTAGCGCTTATCAGAGTTAATTACACCAATGCATCTAATTATATCAGCAAAGTAACTAGAATCTAACAATATCATTATTCATGATGCCGACATTGTTCTAAATATTAAATAGCATAAAAAATGGGAAAATGTCAAGCAATTAAACTAAATAATGATCTCATGTTAACAAAATATATTCACTAGGCAAGGCAATATATACTCACTTTTCCTCTGAGTGTCACGGCAATCCCAAGTGGTTGACCTTCCCTGATCTTGAAAGTGGCAACGGAATTCCTCGCCCGAGTCTTAACAGGTCTCTGCCCAGTGATCAGTGCTAGATCAAGTATTGCTGCATCCAAACCTTTTGCGTTTTGTGCAGCTTCTCCAATACCACAGTTTACCACAATCTTCTTAACTTTAGGCACCTGAAAAGAGGGAAAAACAATATTCAGCATTGCAAAATTTGACAGATAAAATCATCTTAGAGTAAATACTCAAGTTGGTACTTGAAATTAAAGGGTTCTAATGTTCTATCAACTTAGTCTTCATATCATCAATATTCTTAAATGATCTCTAAAACTGCCATCCCTCTCTATAGACATGTTATCAAAAGTATCTCTGACCTTATTCACTTAGTTTCAAATTCATCCCTGATTTATCAACTTAATGTCATTCTTGTCCCTACAAATACCAACGGAGAGGATAATTTGATTAAAACTTTGCATTTTCAAAAATTCACTTTGGAATATCTATAATGTGAGGGACTAAATTGATACAGTTAAATTGATTCTAGAGGTGTGTGTAGAGTCAATTCTAACATGTTTGGTTGCTTTTGCCAGCGGAATTGATTATACTTAAAAGAGGATTCGTAGCTTTTGATTCTAGAATTGATTATACAAAAATTGATAGTTCAACTCACTTTTACACAATGTATCCAAACACAAATCACTATACCTTCAACTCATTTTAATCAAAATCAATTTTACATAATCAATCACTCAAAACCAATTCTTGTCGACACATAACCAAACATACACTTAATGTCATTCAACGGAGGGGCATTTCAGAAATTCAAATATCTAAAAATCCCATCAAACCAAAACCAATAAAGATTCAAACTTTCACCCACAAACCCAACAAAAACGCAAAATCAAACAATTTAAACAAATACCCATTACAAAAAGAGTCAAAATTTCAGAAAAACCAACCTGATGAATATTGGTGTAAGAGAATTCTTCCATAAGCAAAGGAACAATCTTGTCATTGTAAGTTGTTTTGAGTCTATAAACAGTCTCTGCTTCAGATTTCTCAACCAAAACAGCACCAGAAGCATCAGCTTTCACAGACACCACTCTGTTGTTTCCATTTGAGAACAACGAAGAAGAAGAAAATTGAGTTGGAAAAGCTCGAAATTGAGAGAGAAAGGAAGAGGCAGAAGAGTGTAGAAGAGAAGGGGTTGTAGCCATTGTTGTGGATTGAGCAATGTTCGCTATGAGAGGGATATGGATAGCGTTGTTTGGTTAAAGTACTGTGTTACAAAGTGCCCTTGTGTTTGATGGTAAATTTTTTGGCATAGTGAATGGTACGATATGCTATGTTTGTTGGGTTGAGTGGGACAAGAATGGATAAGGGGTTGAAAATAAAACCTTGGAAATCAAAATTATAAAAAATAATTTTTAAAGATAATTGATAGGAGCATATATTTTCAATAAAGTCGCTTATTTTAGGACAAAGGAGTAATATTTACCCATAACATTGTACTTTTGTTTAAGATAATTTTTAAAGAAGAGTGTATAAGAAATGGTCAATTTGGCACTTAAACATTTTGCATAAGATAATACTTATGTCAAAATCAACAACTTGATGTATAAGATAATATATCTCTGTGTGATGAGGTAGAAAGGGCTCTAAAAAGAAGGGGGGAGTGACATTAATTGATTGTGATGGAACAAGCTCACTCGCCACAAAAGCTTATGAGGTCAAAGCTTCCGGAACCTAGAAGCTTTTAACATTTTTATGCTTGGTAAGCAAAGTTGCAAACTCTTATTCGACTCAATCTCTTTACTATCAAGAATCCTCAAAGCTAAGTATTTTTTGAGCAGGAATTTTTTGGATGTCAATCTATGTCATGATCCAAGTTAACATGGAGGAGTCTATGGAGGACACAATTTTTACTTACCTTAGATCATAGATAGAATAATGGTGATGATTCTCATATTAGTTCGTGGAGTATGCCTTGGATTCACAACCTTCCTACTCACAAATCGACTACCCCGCAATTAGTGCACCACGAGAATGTTACCATTAATTATTTGTTGAATCCGAATTGGAATTCTTAGAACATTCCTTGGGTACAGACGTTGTTCAACCCTTCAGACGTTGTATCAATCCTTTCCATGCCTCACTTCACTCATTGATATACTGACAAGCACATATGGAAGGCTACTACTGATGGTTCATATGCCATTAAATCCGCTTATTATATATGTTCTGACCTTATCACCGCAACCATTCTTACTAGAGGTGAAAACCACTGGAACTCTATATGGAAAATGCAAACTCCACCACGTGTCCATGCCTTTCTTTGGCGTTCAACACAACATTGCTTGCCTACTCGAGCAAACCTCATTTCTTATGGAATTCTTTGTGAAGACTCGTGTACAATGCAATCAATTGGTAGAAACTTAAATGCACATTTTCTTTGTCTTTCTGAAAGCGATCAACTGTCAGAGTTGATTGGTGTCCACCGCATCATCCTACATTTGCTCCTTAATACTAACAACTTTGCATATATCTTATTTGATTTAATTGATAGGTAGTCCGTAAAGTAGCAAGCTATTTTTGCAATGACCCTTTGGAGCTTGTGGAAAAGTCGTAATGTCAAGCATTGGGAGTCCATGGATACCTCTCCCTTATATATAGTCACTATTGCAAAGGACACACTAAATGAATGGACTTGTATGCAACGAGCAAAGACACTGATACACAATACAAATTTTAAGCACACTTGAATCAAAACACATGTTGAAATGATCAAATGTAACGTAGATGCAGCCGCTTTCAGCAATAACTCTATTATGTGGCATGATATGTGTTTTCGCGACTGTATGAGTTTATTCTTACTTGGCATATTAGACTTCTACTACTCATTAACCACAATTTTAGAGGTCAAGTCATTATGACTACTAGATGCTATCAAAGTGGCTATCTCACATGGAATGCATGATGTCATGTTTGAAATTGATTAAAAAATATGATCTTATTTCTCTTACCACCACGACTACTCTCATCAAAGAGTTTGGTGATTTCGTAATCCAATGTAAAAGTTTTTTACTTAATAGACCCGATTTGTAGTGTTGTATCTTGAAAATATTCTTTTTGAAAACTTTGATTATAAACGAATCTCTTGCAACAAAAAATGCAAGAAGAAAAATACTAGAATAATTAAAAGAACACAATTTTATTATTTTACTCGTACCACCAAAAATCTAAGGACTAACCCTATGTATAATAACCGTAAAATTTTAATAAATGCAGGTCAAATTACTTTAAAATAAAAATATGTCACACAAAATTAATATGCATTAATGTTTGTTTTGGTATATAAGTTAGCATATATTTAAAATAAATTTCTCCGAAACAAATATTTTACATAAATTTATCAATTAAACGTCTACACAAATATGACCACTATATTAATAAGAAAAATCAATAGAGTTAAAAGTATAATCCGAATTAAATGATTGTAATTAAATCATTAAAGATACACACATGACAAAATAAAACATAGTTGAAAATTATAACGTACATGTAAGTGGACGATGTTTCAATTCAAAACAAAGATGATCTCGTATTCAAAGAGTTTGAGCTTAAAATCGTTCAAGAAAAACTTATAATTTAATATTTTTTTCTTAAACAGAAGATTTTTTTTAAAGGTTTTAAACAGAAACTTAAAATTTGATTGTTATCTTTTTAGTAGTATTAGATCAAAATTAAGATTTAGATAAACACGAATTTTTAATCTAATCTAACTTACAAATTATTTAAAACCATAGGTTACATACTACTTGCTCTAGATAATAGATAATAATAACTCCATAATAGCAACAATCTCTCTCTTCAAATCTCTTCTCGCTCACTCCCTCCCTCGTTCTCAATCCCGATCCATCTCTGCAAAATCACCCCCAAATTCTCAATTTCACGCTTTTCACTTCATTGATTCTCTCTTTAACCTTCGATCCGCATCGTTAATCTTTTCAATTTCAAAACCCTAATTTTCTTCCCTTTTTCAATTTTGTATTTTTATCGCGCAAACCCTCAATATTTGTCATCCCTTAGATTTTCCTCGGACGTAAATTTCATGGGTATTCCACAAGTTTTTGAATTGAATCTCTATTCTCTTTGAATCTGTGTTCTAGGACGATTTTGTGTATATACCAATCTTTGCGTTTCTTTCGGGAATTTCATTGAAGGAGAGAGTAGTTTTTTCAATTTTTTTGGTGGTGGTTATTGCTAGATTTTCGTAAAGGTTGAACCTTTAGAGGGTTTTGGATGATGGGTCTTGTTGATTGAGCTGGATCAGTGACTGGGATTGGTTCTAGGATTTTGGGTTTTGATAGCTTTGAAGATTTTCATATAAGTTCTTTTAGAATTGAATTATGAATAAGCAGTGATTGTTGGACTTGGAGTTGAACTTGGTCAAATTTGAGCATATGTTATGAATTATATGTTTGATGATGACTAGGGCTCTTTAAGGGTTGTAGTAACACTCTGCATTGTTCGTAGATTTGATATATTTGACATTGGTTATCAACTTTGTTTAGCATCAAGCTATCAAGTATTGTGTGGAGGGAACACAATGGATTTTGAAAACGAAGATCAGAGCTTGTTGGATCAAGCAACTGATAGTGGATTGCAAAAGTAACCTTCTATCTTGTTTTATTAGCTTGTTGTATTTATTTTTTACAATGTTTTAATTTGAAATTTGATGCATGTTATAACACCTATTTGTTGGTGGTTGTTCAGGAAGTTGAAAATTTCATACACGAGAGAGTTTTTGTTATCGTTTAGTGGATTGGATAATTGCAAAGAGTTTCCAAGTGGGTTTGATCGGTCACTTTTAAGGTATAGTATGCTATATCGGTGGACCGCTGCATTTAATTTTTCCTTATTTTATATATATATATATATATATATATATATATATATCGTCAATTTATGCTCTTTCACTTATGTGTTATGCCTTTTTTTTTGGTATGGAAAACAGTGAATTTGAAGACGCTTCGCTGGATCGACAGAGAAGTACCGGTGCTCTGTCAACACATAGTTTCAGACGCAATGAATACAGTTCATCCCCACCGACCAGAGGGGATATGAATAACTTTTCGCGGGGAACCCATGGAAAATGGGATTCTCGATCTTCTGGACGTTCTGACCGAGACAGCGATTCTCAATCGGAATGGGATTCAGGTGTTTACGTTTGACCAACAAAAATACTCGTTTTCTTTTTAATTTTTAAAATACAGTAGATCTAATTGCCTTTACAAATATTTGGATAAACATTGAATTCTTATGTGCCTGTCTTTTTAATGGGTGTTCGGGTAGCAGTTTATCAAAAGTCAAGTTTTATTCCTAAGTCAAGGTTTATGTTGATCTATTACTGTCAATGTCAATTTACAGATTCTGGAAAACGTTTTGGCAACCAGCCTCGTAGATCATTGCAAGGTCCTGAGCATGATGGACTTCTAGGTAGTGGTTCTTTTCCAAGACCACCTGGGTATGCGCCTGGGTCGTCTGCTCCTAAGTTTCGAGCTAATGACAATTACCAGCCAAATCGATCTAATGAGCCGTATCATCCTCCTCGTCCATATAAGGTTAGCTCAATTATCTGTAGTTATTTATTTCTCAGACAGATATATGTTGGCCGAAGTGTATTATTTATTACCTCCAAAAATTCTCAAATCTCAATCATGTATGATTTTCATTTGATGTGGTGAAGCTATGCACAGTAATTTTATTAACTTCAAGTCTGTTATAATCGTGGCTTTTGATTCTTTCTAGGCACCTCACTCGCGTAGAGAAACTAACGACTCTTTCAATGATGAAACTTTTGGTTCTTTGGAGTGTACAAACGAGGACAGGGCAGAAGAGGAAAGAAAGAGAAGAGGTACATGTTATTTCTTGAAGATATTGTCAATTTGTTTAAATGACATCTATGTATCTGATTATTTGAAATAGATAGAAACTGTACAAATACAACTTAAGGCGATTCTTCCCATTTATGGATGAGATTTGTCTCTCGTTTTTTAAGCTGTACATGCTCTATTTTAAGAAGGCTAATTATGTAGAAATGCATGCCGCACAGCACAGCACAGCACATTGTCTTCTGCACTACATAAAACCTGTTAGAAAACCATCACGAAGTTTGATGGGGCCTGAGATAATGTTGCTGTAGACCTATTTAAACAAAATTTAGGGTTGCTGCATGGCCCACTAACACCCCTTCAAATTGTTTGGTCTGATCAAGAAGCATTAATTTGCCAAATTGAACTGATGACCAATGAGGCTGTGAGGCATGTCCTTGTTTAAGACATTGACAAATTGAAGGGTTGATTTATGAGTGAGAGATAACATTTGGTTGTTTAAGACATTGGCAAAAGCATCATGAACAGAATGATGGCTCACTGCACCTGATTAACAGCGATTTGATTAGCCTTGCTATAGATCGGGAGGTGTCAGATTGAATACGTTAATCCAAGCTTAGCTAATAAACTGCAAAGTTAACAAATCTGAGAACAAACAGTAGACATGGCACAATATTTAAACTTGCGAAGAATCGCAAGTTTGAGTGAGTCTAGATCGTAGTGGTTTGTTGTTTTTCTGAATTAAAGACCCAAAATGCAATAGCTGAATGATTAAGCTCTGTAGTGCACAGAAGATCCTAATGTGCAAAGGAGGCAAATGATGTTGTATTCAGTCTCAACCCCACAGGTATCCCATCTCGAACCAGAAAATATGAACATACACATCATTGTAAGTTTGCAATGAACCAACAGGACAATCAGATGAATGAATCCAACACTGACGAGCTGAAACCTAGCTCTACCGGGGGGACACAATCCACCACTCCTAAATTCTAGTAATATCAAACTCTGTGATTTGTCATTTTACCCATTTAGAAATAGATATATGTTTTGTGCGTGCTGAGTTGTGAACCAATCTTCTGATTTGCGAATCTGTCCATCAACTTTGAATAACTGGTTAATGGGTCAGATCAGATCATAATGAGTCGAGTCTACAGTGATTTGAAATAATAACTAAATGCTGTTGAGTGCAAACAATCTGAACAAACTCATCAACCCAAATCAAATAGATTTGAAGAGCAGTGGTTAGGTTATGGTGATTCTCATGGAGATGTTAATCCATCGATACTTCACAGTGGAATTCCTAAGGCTAGTGGTTTCAATAGGTCTCATGATATTCGCCTCCCTGAAGAAGATAACTTGATTTCTGTCGGTGATCCTCTGCAGTCCTTTTTATTGTCTCAAGAATCACCTGTTGAGATTACTAGAAAACTGGCAGCTCTGAATTCTGTATTTAGAGACGAACGACTTATGATGAGAAATCAAGAAGGTCAAGCATACACTCGTGGTCCTTATGATATAAGGGAACCTGGTATTCCATATCAAAATCTTAACCCCCACCGACCTTCACAACTCCAACCTCCTCAGCTGAATCACTTTGGTCCAATGTTGAATCAACTGGATTCACATTCTCGCTTTGTGCAACAGGAAAGCCACTGATATGATTCCACTTAAATAAACTCTAAAATTTTCCAGTGCCATGGTGAAGAAAACCAAAAGAATGCGCACATAAAAAAGTAATCCTTTGAGATAGAATGCTTTGATAAATATAAGTTCGAATGAGTTTTGTATTATAATTATAATTATTTGAAATATATAGAAACTTCACAGATACAATTTAGGGTATTCTTCCCATTTAACGACGGCATCTGCTCTAGTCAAGTACATGAAAATAGAAATGGGAATCCCTCAATAAAAAGAAAATATTGGTGCACACTAAGTGGAACACATTGTCTGCTGCAGTATACAGAACATAAAATCCAGAATATAAAAATACGCCACAATGTTTTACGGGCCTGGGCTGATTTGGCAGTATGCTTCATGTCCTACCAACAGATATTGCTGTATTTGTATGTTGTATTTGTTCTGATTATATATTTGTTCTCATTATTTATTACCTTAATATTCTTTCATAAAAAAATATTTATTACCTTAATTATTATCTGTTTAACTTTGTAATTAGGGCCATTTGTATAATCATGTCTAATATATTCAAATTCAATTAATGAAATCTTTTTTGCCAGCCTCTTTCGAATTGATGAGGAAAGAGCAAACAGAAAAGCTTAAGTTGAATCCAGAAAAGAGTAAAGCGGATTTCGACCTTTCTTCACTTATTGACGATGATTCAAAAAGGCTAGTTACTCGAAGCAATGATTCAGTGGAGGAGTCTCCTTTGACTTTAGCAGCTATAAGCAATGATGAGAAATCTTCTTCCCTTCCAAATGCTTCAGCAAGACCACTTGTACCCCCTGGTTTTGCAAGCTCAATGTTGGAAAGGAATACGGGTACCAAAATATCCTCAAACACTCATGCAGCAGAGGTAACTAGTTGACATACATTGTTTTTTCACCTTGTTTATGGCCTTTAAATGCTGTCATTTTTAGAATGTTAAGCTCAAATATCTATTCCCTGAAGTGTTAATTTGGCATGCATTTCTATTTTACTTTCTTAGTCGTAATTGTCAATGTTGTCTTTTTTAGATGTTATGTACCCGGAGAGGGAAATTTTTATGTATGGTAGAAGGTTGGTGTTTGGCAATGGTATTGGAGAACTGAGTTCTTTGTGATGTTTTTGGGATGGGAATCATTGATGAAATTTTGTAGTTCAGTTCACAATGACTTCTTTGGGTGCATGAAAGTTTTGAAATTTCCCAAAGTCGTGTGTTCTTAGAGCGTGGTTGTAGAATAATATTCTCTGTTGGAAGAGCAATCTTAATAGTATAAAATTCTATAGTTTGAAAGAAAAGGGTGGCTTGATTCAACAACACATTAGTTTTCTCAATGCTGAGAGTTTGATGTTGACAATTGAGTTATAGAGTTTGATAGAACAGCATGTTCTGACTGTGAGGTTTTGTTTCAAACATTAGGTTAAATTGTCTAATAGTGACAAAAAAGTCTTGAAAGGAATATTTAGGTAGCAACTTCCCAATAAGAATGAAATGGATCAAGGAGATGGATTATGGTAGTGCACTGTAACTTCACTGATTGTTACCGAACGGTGTACGGGAGGACTCAACCAGATTATGATATAGCCTTTGAAACTACCCTCTATTAAAATGTTCAGTATTCAAGTTCCAATATTAAATCTCGACATTTAAATTTTGTATGTTAAAAGTTTCCTATTTAGGGTGTTAACCTTGACTGGATTATGATTCTGTCTTTACTTATTGGATGCCAAATCAACCTGGAAGATATTGTAGGATTTTGGCCATTATTTCTTGCTTTCATGCTGCTTTTCCCCCCATATCAACAGAGAGCCTAAGTAAATACAACATCGACATGCTGCTTTTCCCCCCCTATCGACAGAGAGCCTAGATATTGAGGACCCAGTTTAAAATTAAATGAAAATCCTAATAGTTTTTTAGTAAGTTTCATTTCATGCTATTATTCATGTCTTTTTCATACATGTTTGAATTCTCTGGTGCTTATGCAGGCTGGGCAACTTGAGCCTGGAGATACCAGAGGTAGCTATGTATTCAGTATAAATCCTGAAAATAAAGAAGGAAAATTACCAACCAAGCAAGTGGATAGCAATCAACAAAATCTTCAAAAGGCAGATATAAATGTTTCAATCAACAATGAGAAAGAAGATATTTTAAATTTATCATATGCTGCGGATATCCCCAACATTAAAATTGGAATGAGTGATCAACTAAGAAAGAGGTCTGCTCTTTCAGAAGCTTTGGAAGCATCAGATGACAGTAAATTTATTCAACTTAATGCTGAAGTAAAAGGAAAGGAGGCTGTTGGAGCAGCTTTCAATCCTGAGAGTTCCGAGTCTATCCTATACAAGCTTTTTGGTAATGCTTCAACGCTAACCAGTGGCATATCAACTAGTATTGTTGAGGTAATTAAAGAAATTATTGTAATTCCTTGTACTTGTGATGCCAAGAAAGTGTTAACTGCAGTTTGGCAGATATCTTTCTGAAAACGGATACTTTACTTATTGGGCTAGATGTACTATGATTTGGACTAATGTTTTGTTTTAACTTTACTATGAGTTTGACTATTTATGCTCTTGTAGCATCCCGATCCTAAAGCAGATGAGACATGGAGTCCACATGCCTTCCAATCTTCAAAGTTTGCTCATTGGTTTGCTGAAGAAGGTATGCTTATGTGTGAATAAATGCTAAGTGCTTCAATGTTTTTATGCATTACAAGTTGTACTTCGTAAGATGTTAACTTATCTTCTTCATTTCCCACTTACCTTAATGCAGAAAAGAAGCCGATGGATGACTTGACACCTAGGCCAAATGACTTGCTCTCACTTATTGTTGGCGGTGAAAAGGGCGGGCTGCAGGTTTCCGATGTAGAGACTACCCATCATGTTGCACCGAATTTTACTTATCGTAATCCTGAACCCGCTGGTGAGCATGTGGCAACAAATGTAACACATACAGCTAGTGTCAACTCTGAGCTATCACACGAGAGCGATAAACCCGAGATTTTACCAGCAGTTCTTACATGTGAAGATCTTGAACAGTCAATTCTATCACAAGTTGGTGAAAATGGTTCATCATCTCAGCAGCGCTTGAAGGACAAAGACTTTGGTGCAAAGACTGGGAAGTCCACTTCAATTGATGGTCATGCATCCGAACACCTTCTTTCTTTGTTACAGAAAGGATCCTTACATAAAGATATGGAACTATCATCTGTTCTAGATTCTACTGACATGGTGCACAACACTGAAGGAGTAACTACTGGCAAATTTCTTGATAATCCAGAGGAAGCAAACGCTGATGCTTCTAATCCATCAAAAACATTGACGCTGGAAACACTTTTTGGATCAGCTTTTATGAAGGAGCTGCAATCAGTTGGAGCACCCCTTTCTGTTCAAAGAGGTTCAATTGGATCTTCAGGGGCAGATTTTTCAGAGTCTCAGTTGTTTCCTTTCCCTACCTCAGAAAATTCTCATCCTCCTCCTGCCGAGCTTTCACTAAACAGACATGGAAGTGGCGTCTTTCCATCAGAACAAACTCATCAACCCAAATCAAATAGATTTGAAGAGCAGTGGTTAGGTTATGGTGATTCTCATGGAGATGTTAATCCATCGATACTTCACAGTGGAATTCCCAAGGCTAGTGGTTTCAATAGGTCTCATGATATTCGCCTCCCTGAAGAAGATAACTTGATTTCTGCCGGTGATCCTCTGCAGTCCTTTTTATCTGTTGGAAATTCGGCTAAGGCAGAATTGTCTCAAGAATCACCTGTTGAGATTACTAGAAAACTGGCAGCTCTGAATTCTGCATTTAGAGACGAACGACTTATGATGAGAAATCAAGAAGGTCAAGCATACCCTCGTGGTCCTTATGATATAAGGGAACCTGGTATTCCATATCAAAATCTTAACCCCCACCGACCTTCACAACTCCAACCTCCTCAGCTGAATCACTTTGGTCCAATGTTGAATCAACTGGATTCACATTCTCCTCATATTAGTTCTTATATGAAGCATGCGACTTCTGAGGGCATGGTTCATCATGGCTCTCCAACCAACCGTCAATTTCCGGGAAATATGCTTCGTCCTCCTTTTCATCAACCAAGCAGTGTTGTAACTGGGTTTGATCCTCCTGCTCATCACCCTCTGTTACAACAGATGCACATGCAAGGGAACCTTCCTCCACCTCATCTATTACGAGGTTTCCCAAGGGGTGCCACAATGCCTCCTAATCCCAGTAATCCGATGGCTGGTATTATGCAAGAACCAAACCCAATGCAAGGCTTCCCATTTGGTGGCCAGCAGCATCCTAGTTTAGGTGGCCCTGGAATGCAATTGCAAGGTAAAACATTATTTGATGTGCATTGCTAGTATGCTTGCCTTATATTATCATAGCTTCAGACAAATATTAATCATGGATTGTTTTTCAATAATTTAGTAGATTAATGTTATTGGGCATGATCTCAAATCCTTTTCTTTAGTCCATGGATTAATTTATATGTCAATTTTGTTGCAATTCAAATTTGGATATTTGATCCTTCTGAAGTTCATAATTTTTCAATGGTTGTGGTTATTTATTTTTTCATAACAATGAATTTAGTGGCTGTATTTTATGCTTATTGGGTTTGATTGATCTTTTACTCTTCTAGTTCAATTCCTGATGCCCGTTTTTGGTTATTTTATTAGCCCCTGCGGTTGCTGGTGGAAGGAATCATCCAGAAGCACTTCAGAGGCTTTTCGAGATGGAGCTCAGGTCAAACTCAAAGCCAATCCATCCTTCAGGGCACAGCCAGGGGATTCATGGTCATGAGCTAGACTTGGGTTTTGGCTATAGATAGTGTATTTTCATTGTTGATGTGTATACTAGATTGTATTCACCAAATTACTGATCTATAACACTCCTGCATGAAAGTTGATGGGGTTGCTGTGTTGTTTTTCTTCGAAAAAAAAAAAATTAACTTCGTTGTAATTAGTGGATTCTCTTCAATTTGCATCTTACCTGTCTTCTTTTTGTCACAATCATGATGTTTCAAAGTTTGAGTTTTGGAACAAAGATAGATGCTGAGTTGAGGAGAAAAACATATGGCATGATGTGTATACTAGATTGTATTACACAATTAAGGCCTACATGAAAAAACACAAGCAGGATCAACTGTTCTTAGTATTTGACTTTCAATGCCTATGATCAAACTTGCTTGTATTGTGTCATGCCATATGTTTTTACTTTTTTAAAAAATTGAACAAACTGCATTTTCATCTCCCTCTCTTGACCTCGACACTGCCTGCACTTGTCGTCGTCCAAACCAACTCACCGGACCACTGACTGCGACCACATCTTCTGTTTGACCATGAACACTGCAGTCAATTTCGAAGGAAATGATGGTTCTAGACAGTAGATTGTTTCCCTTTTTACCCACTATGGCCTTAAAAACAAAGGGAGGTGTAGGTGTAGATGCCTGGCAAATCAGAGTCTATGCCGGTGATTGTGGCGACTAGGAATGGAGACGGAAATGCTTAGTTGTTTTGTTGTGGTTACATCATTTAATAAAAAATAGACCCATGATATCATTTGGAACACAAGATTGATCAAATGGTTCATAGGCATCGAGAGTCAGGGTGTCAAAGGGATCTAATAAAGGAGACATATTTTGGGGACAAGGGTAATATTTGATATTTTAAAAAATTTAACAGTACATGATTAATGTTCAAATAACTCGTATGTAACCCTCTCATGTTTGATCTTACTAATGTCAATTTCGGTGGACTAGTTTGACTTCATTTTTTTCAATCATATTTAATTTACTTTTAAAATATTGGTCCGTTTGTTTGGGATTTTTTTAACCAATGAATCACTTTTAATTTTTTATTTTTGTAGTGTTTGTTTTAAAAAAAAAATTATTTTGTTAAAAATATATCTTTCTGGCCTCAAAATGAAAATTAATTCTTAGGGCCCGTTTGTTACGGATTAAAATAAAAGTGATTTTGAAGTAAAATAATTTAGAGATTATTTATTAGAGATTTTATGAAAAATCAGGATCTATTTTGTGTTTGTTTACCGTGATAAAAATCATTTTTTTTAAATAAATAATTTAGTTTGTTTCGATACAACTATACAAAATGGATTTTTTCGTGACAAAATTAGTTCAATATTTTGAACCATATTTTCTCTCTCTTCTAAAAAAAATCTATTTTATGAAAAGCTGCTCTTAACAGCTTCTCATTTAAAGCTATTTTTAGATTATGATTTTTTTTAAAAGCTATATCAAACAGATGCAATACTCTTAAAATTGATTATTTTTTTTATAAAAAATGATTTTTTTCTTAAAAAAGCTATAACAAATGAGCTCTTAGTAGTTTTTTCAAAATCAATTTTTCCCTAAAACAAGGAACTCATGTGTAAGAGTTTCATATTTTAAATTTTTTTTTTTAGTAAACAAACAAAAATAGTTTCAGATTTTTATTAAAATCTTAAAAAAAAAATCCTTACATTTTGTTAACCCAAAATCTATATTTTTTAAGCTGAAATAAACACACCTTAGATAAAGCCTAGAAAATAATTTTGCAAAACTTGTTGACGCCAACCCTATGAGTAATATTTGATTGAGAAATAATATTTGCACAACCATTTTACAACAATTTTTATGATGACTTTCCCTCTCATACACACATTATATTTTTACCTTATCTCTCTCTCTCTCTCTCTCTATTGCTTTGGTTTTCGTGTCAATACACATTTTTCTTTGCAAAAACATGCAGACATGGCAACAAAGCCCATACCTGTGAGTAACCGTCAGAACCAAACCAAAATTGACAGGTTTTCCCCGCTTTGACTGGGTTTGGGTTCACCCGATTTCAAAGCACGAGTATTGGACGAGTAATGGGAATATAAATACCCAGCCCGAACCCATAACCAAACCCGTCTCAAATGTAAAAAATCAATTTATTATTCCTTTTAGAGACAACCCTACTTCTCTAACTTCTCTCTCTTCTCCTTCCACATCTCACACCCTCAGTCTCTCCCTTCTCCATCACCATAGCCATCGATTGCCATCATCTATTTACTGGATAATGTATTACAACATTGAGTATAGGGCTGAAAAATACTAATTTTTTAATTAAAATAAATTATCCATTGCGGGAATGGGGATGAGGCGGGGATACCTGAACTCGTCTGGGAGGTGGATGAAATTCGACTTCTCATCCCCGTTGGGTATGAGTAGGGTAACAGATAAGTATTTGGGAGTAGGGTATGGGGACAGGGAAGGTGAAACCTGTCCCCACCGTGTCCCATTGCCATGGCTAAAAACATGGTTGTGCATTAAGTTGTCAAACAAATGAATGTTCAAATAACACAAGATGATTATCAAATAGTGGCATTCAAATTGATTAACACCTCTTAAATTGATTAGTTAATGCATACACTATCATATTGATCATCAAGAAAGCAACCATAAGAGTATTCGTGTGAGAGATACACAAAGATTCATTCTACTATGGAAGTTATTTATAGGAGTGAGTTGATCTAACTAACTCCTAACTACCTAACCAACTTGATAACCTATCAACTAACTCTAGTTGATTCATAGTACCGTAATAATGCATAATGATATATACAAACAATTTTATCAACACCTTTTTTTACTCACCTATAAATAGATAAATATTTTTTTTCGACAATAGATAGTTTCCATCCCTTGAAGAAGAAGAAAAGAAACATGGACCAGATAAAAGAGACAAATTGAAGGGGTGTGCATTTAGCCATTTGTAATTGGGCTCAATTATAGTAAGCCCGGCTGCAAAGTGCAGTTTCATCCTTCATTTTTTCACACAATTAAATAGAGTATTACCTTTTCCAACCTATGGAATTCTCATGCGCCCTATTCTTTTAAAAAAAATGCCCCTGGTTCGGAATATATAATCCGAACACCTTCCGGAATATTAAATCCGGATAAATTCGTGAATTTTGGCACTGGAACTACCCTGATGGATGATGATGCTAGTTTTGAATAGATGGATTCAGAGTACATAATATGAAATTTTTATACAAATTCCAGATTATGTAATCCGAAATGTGTAAATCACCCCGTTGAAAGTCAACAAATGGGTGGGAAATGATGCTTCCGAATTACATAATCCGAAAAATTTATAAGCAGTCCGGATTATGTAATGCGAACTGCATTAGCACAGAGGCAGATGCCATTTGTTTTGGCTGAGCCTCTGTTTTGGCGCAATTTGCTTGCTTCTAAACAGACATACCATGCCGGTGACCATATGTTCTAACAGTAAATTCAACTTATAGAATAACAATTATTAACACAACATAATTTTCAAACATAACATTAATCAAATATAATTAAAAATTATCCAAGATTACATAACATTAAAAATTATTAAAATGTTACATCACTAAAAGTTATCCAAGATGTTCAAACATAACACAATCAAAAAGTACAATCATCACTAAAAATCAACCCCTAATAACTACACTCGGACCAACGCCACCACCCCTACCACCTCTGGCACCCCTGCCACTCTCAGTAGCTCCCCGACGACGGTAAAGCTTCCCATCATGCATCTCTTTCAACACATCCTCCAAATGTTGCCATTCCTCAGACCCTTGCGACACCAGACCACTGGACATCACATCATACACATGGTCTCTGATGCGGCTTATCCTTTCGCTAATCTGTAAGTACCCATGCTCTCCATCCTCATGAGCAGCAAGCGCATCAAGGATCTCACGCTTTGGTGGCCTCGACACCGATACCGGCATGTAAGGAAGAATCATGCGTGGATGAGAATGGTGTCAGCGCATGATCAAGAGCATGCTGAAAGCGGAGTGAGATCTCCCCCAAATTAGTAACAGTAGGTGCACTCTCAACGGGATGTCTCGGTATGGTCTGAAACCTCCCAAACTGACGAAGAACCCGCTCCGGCAGATATCTCACCATGTGGTCTTCGTATCTGAGCCAGAGAAAAGGCTGACTCGCTCAAACGGACGTGCCTGACGGTGCTCTCCATATGGGGCCATGACAACGCCACTCAGACCCAGCCTATCCAGATGGTTTCTGTAGTTGTCTAGTGTGCCCAAACCTGACAGTGGTACAAAAAGCATGGCGCGTGGATCCCGATCCTCCTGATAGGATGCCCAGACATCCTTGCTTCCCATACCTTGGAAGTGCTGATACACCCAAGCCTGTAACAATGACAACCACATATAAATATACAAACAATAAACACTTACATTTAAAAAAAACAAAACATGATTTTTAATTTATACCTGCAACAAAGTCAGGTATCCTGACACCTTACTGCAGTTCCAACGTGTAGCCTTGTTAAGCTCCCTATATAAGTGAGCTAGTGCTGCAACTCCCCATGAATAACCATCAACAAGATCAAGGTCTCTAAAATACCTCAGGTAGACAACATCCACAACAGTGGCGCTCTTGTTAGTGAAGAGCGTGATCCCCACCAAGTATAGCAAATATATGCGGACAACCTGGTCCCGCAACCTCCGCACCTCCTGAGTCACACCATGCTAAGTCTCCAATGCCAATTTCTCCAACATACGGTCTTTGAAAATCCTCCTCAAGTAGCTGAATCGGCAATGTGCACCTTTGGTGCGAGTCACCTCAACTAGAGCTTCACCTGGATTAGACCCCAAGTACTCCACCATCCACTCCACCGCGTCGTCCCGTGTGATAGCCTCGTGGGATTGAAGCATGCCATCAATGGGGAGATGCAGTAAACAAGACACATCCTTAAGTGTCACTGTCATCTCCCCAAACGGAAGGTGGAAACTCGAAGTCTCCTCGTGCCATCTCTCCACAAAAGCACAAATCAGACCGTGGTCAATCAGGCTGTAGCTGGTATCTTGAAGCCACGAAAGACCGGTGTCCTGCAGTCTGTGACGCCACCACTGTGCAACCATGATAGGGGTGGTATCGTTATCATGCATCGTCTCTATCTTCTTTCCGTTGTCGATGCATTTTATATTGCCATGCCACTGCAAATAATAAAAAACAATACCTAAACATCAGTTTACACTCATGACTTCACAAACAGAGCAGTTCAACAATTTATTAAAGTAACATTAATAAACATTAGTTTCACGAATATAAACATCATTTTCACAAATATTAAAGTAAGTTTAACGTTAAGAAATACCTCGCCATCAGACGCCTTCCTGGCCACGTGCACATGGTACCTCCACAGCAGGCTAGTGTCATGTGGGCCACTGGGGTAGTCATCAAGTGGTTCAAGGTCCACCACACGCCTTTTCCTCGTCCGCCTTCGCATGCTCGACATCAGACTCGACATCAGCACGGAGTCCTCTGGCACCCCGACGCCTCGGAGGAACAACACCTTCCTCCACCATCCGTTGGGTACGCTCTCTCCTACGGGAAGCATGCCCTGCCTCCCTTACGTGCCAAGTAGAAGAGGAACCTTCTGTAACATGCACACAACACAATCAACACAAACACAGTACAAAACAGACGCTGAAAACAAATATTGGGTGTTTCCGGATTTTATTTTCCGGATTGCAACAATACAGTCCGGAAAACGAAATCTGGATTGCTTCAGTGCAGTAGAAAAAAAAAACGGTACAAATTACTTGCATGCATAGAGAAATCGAACTAACCTTCCATGTTATGTTTATCAAGGGTTGAAATGCGGTCCGTTTGAGCAAGATTACACCAATTTTGGGTTGATTTTTGTAGTTCGGATTTTGGGATTAGAGGGAGAGAGAGAGGAAGTAAAAAGGGAAACAGTAAAAATGGGGGTGAACTTCCTTTTATACTTCGAATCTGTCCGGAATATATAATCCAGACCCATCGTTAAATTTCCGGATTTTATTTTTTGGAGGGCAAATTGGTAATTTTTGTAATACTCAAAAAGTAATACTCAAAAAGTAATACTCAATTAAATAAACCCTAGTTAGGGTTTATCTAAGCTACTGCGTCTTTGCATGAAATTTATGACGATGGTGACGAAGAGCGTGCATCTCGCTGAAGAAGTGATAACCGAAATCCTGCTGAGGTTGCCGGTGAAGTCTGTACTACGTTGCAAGTGCGTCTGTAAGTAATGGCTTTCTACCATCTCTCATCCTCATTTTTCAACTTCACATTTTCATCTTGCTGCATCACCCTCGCATAGAATTATGTTGGTGAAAACTTATCCTTCTGAAAACCTATCCATAGATTTTAATGCACCTCTCAACGATGATTCTGCATTTATTTCACTAAGCTTTGGTTTTTTGCGTCCCGGATCTCGTCTTGAGATTATTGGAGGTTCCTGTCGAGGTTTTCTGTTTTTGCAGTGTTATACTGACTTCTACATATGGAATCCATCCACCGGTGTCAACAAACGAATACCCGTGTCTCCTATAACTCTTGCCTCCTATTCCAATGCCAATACCGTCAAGTTGTTGTATGGTTTAGGATACGATCTGTCAAGGGATGATTACATGGTAGTTGTGGGGTCCTACAAACTCAATCACAGGAATACTAATTCAATTGACTTGGAGATTTTCTCATTGAAAGCTGATAAGTGGAAACAAGTTGAGATTGTTTCTCATTTGCGTTATAGGAATACTGCTGGCTCCACAGGTCGTCCCAACGTCGGATCATTCTTGAATGGTTCTATTCATTGGCTAGTTTATAATTGTCAGACCAAAAGGAATGTTATTATTGCCTTTAATTTAAAGGAAACGACAATGTCTGAGATAGCTCTTCCAGATGATTTTTCTTCTGGAAGTTATGATTTGTTGGTATCTGCTGGCGGACGTATTAGTGTATGGAAGGTGAAGAATTCTACAATTAAGATATCGGTGATGCAAGAATATGCAGTGCACTCATCTTGGACTAAGATTCTTGATTTTTCTTCTCTTCATGCTCTATATTATTTTTCTCCACTATGCTTTACAAATTGTGGTGATCTAGTTGGACCAAATGCTGATGCTGGATTAGTGAAGTTTAATGACAAAGGACAATTGCTAGAGTATCACTCCTTTGGTGGCTCTTACTTTTTAAGACACCAAATGGCAGTGTATACGGAGTCTCTGCTTTCACTCCCCGATGGCACTGAGCAAGCTTAAGATGACTAGTGATATGAAACAATAAGAATTTGATTGTGAAATATTCATATTTACCATTTTACTGATATCTATCTTGTATTATGAACTCTTGGTATCATGAAGCATGGGAAGTGATAGGCAGAATACTGAAACTGCAAGAAGAGATAACATAAATGAGAGTAGAGTTGATCTTTATCAGCAGCTCAAATGCCAGTTCACAAATCACATAGCTGTACTGTTGCTTCCTTGATGCTCCTTACTGTAGATGAAATTCGTTTACTCATTCACAATAGGTTGTTTAATCTCTTTCACTCTATGTTTTGTTGATTTATGTTGCTTGAACGGTTGATTTTAATTTGTTTTGAATGTTGTTTGATTAGTTTTTTTGTTTGATTTTGCTTGAATGATTGTGCTTTCTTTACGTTTGCCTTGTTGAAATTGTGCAAGATGTTTGAATGCTTGTCGTGTTCTATTATGACTCTGTTTACCTATTGATTATCCAACACTTGGAGTATTTCAAAGGGGTATGGTAATCTCGTGATTATGGAAAAAAGGGATAAATTATTACAAAAGTTGCTGATCAAAGTTTTATAATCTTATGAGCTATATAGTCACACATGTTAATGGCGGTTGGTAGAGGGCCAAAATCATATAAACACACCATTGCGACCTATGGCACCGCCACGATCGACATCCCTTCACAAGTTGGCTATGGTGGTTGTCAACAAATCTTCCACGCTATTCAAACATGGCAGCGCCATGGCCTCCCCTTTAACAACACCGGTGATGAAGCTTTGGAATGAGGGTCAACTCGTTTCCAATTACTCGTGAAAAGCTAGAGGATAATTTTTTCTAAGAAATTGTCTTTTATCAAAATGTTCAGCATAGGTTATAGTTTGAGCCAAAATTTGTCACCAATTGTATATCGACGGAACAAAGAGTTATATGTTGTAATGTATTATGAAGTTTATTTTATTATAGAATAGAAATTGCATTGATGCATCTGGTATGGAATATGAACACACAGTTCTATAGATTAGATAGCCTAGATGTACATTTCTCGTGTGCAATGTGTTTTGTTAGTAACAATCAGTCAAATTTAAGTACACTACGATAATCCATCTCCGTTCTCCGTTGCACTCTTCCATAATGGTTTTATTACCTGTTTGGAAATTGTGCTTGCATCCAATGGATTGGTTAGTCTTGGTTAAGAATCTTAATATTGCTTTAAAATTACTCCAATTTTGCTTCATTACAGCAACTATATGGTGTTAAACGTACCAACTCCAAAGGCGTATAGGATTGCAGAGAGCTGATGCACCAGCATGGGGATGAGATCAGATGGAATCTGAACTATGATGTACACTACTTCGTGGACTCTCAGTTTTCATTTTTCCTTCTTTTTGTTCTGCTTTCCAAATATATTTCCAAGTTTCAGCCAGTTTAGCATCTCTTTTCAGTCATTTTCCTCAGCATTGATTTCTATGACAATTTCATAACTATGTTGT
Source organism: Medicago lupulina (assembly GCA_958299785.1). Lineage (NCBI taxonomy): Eukaryota > Viridiplantae > Streptophyta > Magnoliopsida > Fabales > Fabaceae > Medicago > Medicago lupulina. The sequence continues at coordinate 18,938,454 of OY283140.1, read as the reverse complement.
TGGTTATGCATTTAAGGATTTATGTTTGAATGTATATTTATCCAATTACTAGTAGTCTATACTATAAACCATTTTAATAAAGATTGATTATCATTGGTCTATCCAATTATTAAGCTTTGTTGATGCATACACAATTTTCGTATGAAAATGTGGCACAATGCACAAAAAATGAGATAAAATTACGATTAAAGAGGAAAGAGGGAAGTGCTATTTTTCTAGGGTTCCTATAATATAATTCCAACATTAGTAATAGTGTTTCATTGATACACTTATTATTTTGACAAAAACAAGTTTTGAAAAAGGCCTTTTTGAACTATCTGTCAGCATGTATATAATGCCAGTATCTACATATACATACTCACTTGGGTGGCTTGATGGTGCTAACTTGGTACCTTAGAGTGTGTTCAGCCCAAGGTCTCAGATTCGATCCGGTGTAAATTTTGGTATGCTAGTCTATACATAGGTTTTTCTTTGGCTTTAAATGAGCCTCGCAAGCGGACAGTGGAATTGAACCCCTTAGATTAGTTAATCATTGGATCGGATATTGAGTTTTAAAAAAAAATCACAAGTATCTGCACATGTGTGTTGGTTTAATTACTTCATTTTCTTACGTATAGGAAGGGTCGTGGTAGAAATGTAGTATACTTTCACATTCCTAAAATTCATAGAAACGAAATAAATGTGCTTTTGCAGAACATGAAATGAAACAGTAGATTGCAGGCCATGCCCAAATCACATATGCCATGCTATTTCCACTTTCTTATAGATAAAATTTCACGACTTTTAGTGAATAACCAAGCTTCAATCTTTGAGAAGACTATGATCTAAACAACACAGTTTCAAAAGTTTCTCGAACTGTTGTATGCTATGAAGAAACCATAACTCAGGTACACATAGTTTGGTGAAACTACAAAACCTCAACAGCTTCCTTATTTGTATTATTCTCTTTTAAAGTGTTTTGATTTCTTTTCTTGATATTAGCCAAGGTCCAAAATCGGATTTTGATTCTGTTTTAAAGCTAATGAGTTGATATACCTTCATTTTCACGGCTTCGTTTTAAAGCTCTTTAGTACACCTTCATTTTCAATCCTTGCAGAAGTAGGTTTTATTAGAATATGTGAACAACAACATGTGAATCTCCATTACATAAACATACTTTTCAGTTTTCACGGCTTTCCTATCCTTTAAATCATATACAATTTTTTGAGTTTTTTAATTACAATCAGCGATGTCTATGACTCCGTCCCCGGTGTTCTTCCCCAACGATCTCATCACTGAGATCTTCTCCGTTCTTCCAGTGAAATCTGTTCTGCGATTCAGGTGCGTTAGTAATTCTTGCAACACTCTCATTTTTGATCCCACATTTGTTAAATTGCATCTCAAGAGATCTGAAACACGAAACCCGCACTTCTTACTAATCACCGATCACACCATAGAAATAAATGGCGAGTCCCCATACAGTAGTGAAGATGACTATGAGATAGATTCCGGTGTCATTCCATACTCCATATGCAGTTTAATCCACAACCCGTCGTTCACTCTTTCTGCCGATCCTTACTACCCGGTTATTAAAGGATGTACTCGTGTCGTTGGTTCCTGCAATGGGTTGATCTGTTTGACTGATGATTCTTTCAACGGTGAGTATCGAGAGTACTGGTTCCGTTTATGGAACCCATCCACAAGGACAACATCTCCAATACTTGGGAATTTTTGCATTTTTCGCAATTATTCTCTGGACGAACCTGGCTGGTTTGATGGTTATTACAAATTCTCCTTTGGATGTGATAATTCTACCGGCACTTATAAGGTGGTGGCCTCGCGTTACAATCGACGTGAACTGAGAAGCAATGTGAGAATTCTAAGTTTGCGTGATAACGTTTGGAGAGATATTGAAAGTTTCCCAGTTGATCCTATTCTTTTGAAATCCTCTTCTAGTGAAATTGGTGAGTATGCTGCTGTTTATTTCAGGAGCACTATTAACTGGTTGGCTATTCAAAATGAATTTTATTATACTGTTAGTAATATTAAGGATATTACTGTTGAACAATTTGTTATTGTTTCACTCGATTTGGGGAGTGAAACATACAATCAATACTTATTGCCTCGTGGGTTTGATGAGGTGCCGCCTGCGATACCAACTATTGGTGTGTTGGGGGACCGTCTTTGTTTTTCTTATTGTTACAAGGAAATTGAATTTGTTATATGGGAGATGAAGAAATTTGGAGTTGAAGATTCTTGGACTCCATTTCTTAAAATTAGTTATCACAATCTTTAAGTTAATTACGACTATAGTGATGATCGCATAAAATATCATTTTAAATTGGTGCCGTTGTGAGGATGGGGATACATTGATATTGTGTAACAGTCAAGAAAGGGAAGCAATTATCTATAATTGGAGAAATAATCGAGTAGAGCGAACAGGAGCTAGCGTATATTATGGATCAATTACAGATGATAGAGGTAGTGGTATATCTTGGAGCATGGCCAAGGGTTATGTTGAAAGCTTAGTTTCGATTTGTTGAAAGTAAGACCCCTTCCATGATTTACTTGTTTGAATATTTGTTAATTCGTATGTATTGTTATTTTTGGGCGATGAAGCTTTGGAATGAGTGTCAACTTTTTTCCAAAACACAGAATATGTTGATTAAACTAAATGATTATTTTGAACTCTGTTATCTATGTATATTTGAAGTATAGAAATGCTTTTACAAATTAATATATGTTGGAAATTGTTCTTGGTCTGATTTTATTTACATCGTTTCAAGTACATTTATGCTGATTTTATTTGAAGCATTGATTGACATGTTTTTGCTAGCATATGTTTCACTTGCCTTTAGGTGGTATGTGTCTGAGGTGTTGTTGATTGTTTTATTGTTGTGTCGCAATTGATTTATGATCATACGACTGAATTTCCATTATCACTTTTTAAGGGCACATAGGTATCAAAGATGAAAATTACCTATTGTAGATTGTGCCAATTTATTTTTCAAACTTTTGATAATTACTTTTTTTCAACTATACATGAAGGTTAGCATGACCCTAATTTCTTGACATACGTTTTGGCTATTTTATTAGATGCTTTTTGAAAAGGAGCTCGTGAAAATCTTAAAGATGTTGGAAAGATCGAGTCAAGATCAATTGTTGTGTTTGATTACATACTTGGTGGCATAGCAGACACTTGTATTGAATCATCATATTTTGTTTTCATTATCAAGCCAAAGACACTGCGTATGTAAATTAGGATAATATTGTTTTAAGAAAATATTTTGTTGAGACTATATATATATATATATATATATATATATATATATATATTAGAGAATTCGTATGAAAGCATTATTATGCAAAACAAATTGTCACCTTCATAGACGGCCACACAAACTCCAATGTCTGTGTTCGTGCTTCATAGCTGGCCATACAAGCTCCTCTTGCATTTTCATAAATATATGCCGCATGGTGTTGATGTTGCTTTTGGTTGCATATTGGAAGCGTCGAAGACATAGTCGTAATAATCAATAGTATATTCTTAGAACTATAATAAGTCTTCCCCTTAATGAAATGCCTTGAAATTTCACAAATGCAATCTCAATTCTCACTAAAACAAGAATGAAGTTCATTGGTTTATATAGCTAACAGAAGTTTCTTATTATTTTAAACATTTGATCCATAAAAGTAGGTTTTACTCTTTATCAATATATAAAGCCTCCAATTACCGACTTATTGGTTTCTTGTATGCCAATTATTATGTATACTCTAAGACTCACAAGCAACCAAAGTAGAACCTATGTACTTGTTGGAAATTCAGAATGACCATTTGAGGAAATGTGATCTCTTCATTATAAATTTGAGTTGTTTTTTTTTGGTCGAAGAGGTCTTGACCATTTAGACTCTTGAACTCCTGAATTTATATTTTTTTCATTCTATCAAGTAAGTTGAAGGGTCACTTAATTACTGCATGGTGGTTGAAACTCGTAACCCTTCTCTTTTTCCCTTTCTCTCTTGTGAGCCGTCACCAAAACCCTAGTTTTTTCTCTTTCATCCACCAAAGAGGGGTGATTTAGGGTTAATTTTTGACCCAACATCACCCCTCTAACTTGTTTTTCTATTTCCCTTTTATTCAAATAAGTGATTTTCACATCTATTTCGTTTTTTCTTTCGTGATTTCGTCGTCTTAGTGCGGCTTTGTTGTTCGTCGTCTTTGTGCGACGTTGTTTGTCTTTCTTGTTTCGTTCGGTTATTTGTTCGATTCAGATTGTCAGATCAGCTTCGATCCAGTGCAAATCAAATCAATAATTTTGGAGTCATCAACGTTGCAGATCCGAAGACATGGGTATTCCGGAGACTTAAATATAGTCATATGTGTAGGCTTTAGTACTTTGTCGTTTTATGCTATTAACATGGATGCTGTGAGTTTGTTCACAAATTTATCCTTTTTGTTTTTAGCGATTTTCATTGCATCGATGTACTCTATTAATTTGAAATTTGAATGAATGAATATTGTTTTTTTAAAAAAAAAAAAACTTAATTACTGCATGACCAGTTTAGATATCTTAATTGTAACATATGGAAGAGTACAACTACAGTGGACCTGTAGGTTGAAGGGCTATCTAATCCAAGTAATCTGAACCAAACATGTACATACCGAGCTTAGTACAAAGTGGTAGATATACCTTTTGGCTGCAACCATATTTATTGTTGAAACCCAAAACTAAGAATGTTTATGGCAATTCTAGTATGAAAATTGCTTTTCTGACATTCATAACTTTCAATGACACAAAAAAATTACTTAAAAGTCTCCAATAGTAGTTAACTATCGTTGGGATGACCGGCAGCAGTTAACTGCCGTTGGACCCAGCGGTAGTTAACTGCCGCTGAAAAATTGCTTTTCTATTTCCTGTGCTGCTCTACTTTCCACACCTACTAATGGACACTGATCGCAAGCGTGTTGCTTGAACCCTTCTTGGATTATTGCATTAAACTTATTATGTGGCAAATTTTATTTTAAAAATAAAAAAAGTTGGTGAAATGATTATGAAGGTTGCTACGTTTTTGGCATGATGTGTACAAGTGTTAAATATGTATTCCATAGATTTTATCAAGTAGTTCAAATTAAAAATCTTTCTATTGAACGATTCTGTGTAGAAGATTCTCTGTGTTGGTATTTTGTGTTGGAGAAGCCATTGTCACTGTTCTCAAAATGAATTTGATGCTCCAAGGTAGTTAACTACCGCTGGAGTTTTTTTTGTGTCCTGAATACTTGGAACGGTAGTTAACTACTGCCAGATAAATCCAGCGGTAGTTAACTATCGCTGAGGATAAAAACGTCATTTACATATGTTATTATGAAGTTTTATATGTCAAAAAAGCAATTTTCTTCTAGTATACGAGGCCATTGGGGTCTGTTTATCACTAGGCCCTTGTTTACATGCCCTAGTAATGCATGCATATGAATTTCAATGTGCACCCCAAGGTATAAATGCTTCCCGAAAGAGGTGATTGCTCATCTCCTCCCCTTATATGCTCAAATATGTTAAAATACACTACTAGAGGCAACGATGGCATCAAGAGGGTGGGGCGTGGCGAAAATCTCTCACATTTTTTCCCCTCCCCGTCCACATTCCCCACCACATGGAGTTTTTCCTCTCTGTCCTCATCCCCTCAAATCCTTATTAACACGAACAAAATAATTAAATTTCTATTATTTTTATAGTTCATTGTTAACACTAGGTTTTGTAACCTATCTAGATATATTGTTTTCTAAGGAATTTGCCTAGACATGGGAAAATTAATTAGTATGACATCGTTTTAAGCTTTCATTCCTTTTGAACCGCTTGAATAATTGTTAATCAGAGAAGTAGTTTATAGGCTAATTTTTCAGTGGGTTGGGTTGAAAAAACTGAGCTTTTTCACCAAACTCGCAACCAGAAAACAGCAAAAAGCCGTTCTTCCCAGTCGCACACGCGCCTTGAGGGTTAATTCCCTTGTCAATCAGTTAGTTTTTGACATATTTTCACCTCTGCTCCTAAAAAAGAAGAAAAACAAGAAAGGAAAAGAGAATATAGAAAAAAAACAGCCAAACATTCACATCCGTATGTATGATGGACATTTCTCTAAGTAATTTGGTTTAATTTTTTTTAAACTATTTATTTGTGATTCCATATTTTTTTTCAAAATTTGTTTTGAAGGAATTTTTTTTTTGAAAAATTGGTTAGGAGGCAATGCCTTTTTAATCAAATATCATATAATTAAGATGTTTGTGAAAATAAATAGTTATTATCTTTTTCCCTAAAAAAAAATAGTTATTATCTTTTAAAAATAATTTATTATTATTCTTTATTAAAGAAACTATTTTTTATTTTGTTAAAAATTTAATTATTCGTAACATATAGAAATACGTAATTGTATAACCTTGGTTTGATATTTTTACTCAAACTTTTTTTGACAAAAACAATTAAAGTTAAATAACATAAAAGTTATATAGTTACTTCATACAATCATGTCTCCGCCGGCGGTGTTCTTCTCCGACGATCTCATCGGCGAGATCTTCTCCGCTCTTCCAGTGAAATCTGTTATGCGATTCAGATGCATTAGCAAGTCTTGTGACACTCTCATTTCGGATCCTGTGTTTGTGAAATTGCACCTCAAAAGATGAGCAACACGAAATCTGCATTTCCTATTAATCACAGATCACAGCACAGAAATCAAAGGTGAGTCCCCCTACGGGAGTGACGATGAATATGATACAAGGTTAAAGGGATATCATTATAAGGGCAAAAAAGATATTTGTTTTGAGTCCTAACATTTATATTTCATGCACATGCCAAAGAGAGCTTATGGAAATTTGGATTAGTTTATTGAATGGTAAAATTAATCTGTCTTAGAACCCAAAATATTCCCATAGGCTTCAAAATGAAGCTAGTCTAAACATGAAAAGAGGTAAATTGGTACAATTCTCAAACCTGAAAGATTTTTTGAAGGAAATATTTTCTTACAGTTGACAAAATTAGTCTTGTATATAAAAAAATCAAGGGTAGTGGTTTAGTATAGCTTGGCTTTGGCCAAAGAATGCAAAATACTCCAGTAATGGCCTAAAACAGAGAATGTCACTAAAAAGTATATGCAAATTGCTAACAGGAGTTCCAAGAAACTGATAAAATGAAAATGAAGTAACTAATTCTAAGTCAAATCAAAGATACCTCAACTTAACATGGTTTAAGACATTTTGTAGGTGAAACTAAGGCTCTTCACCGGCTTTGTTTCTGCGGAACTAAATTGAGTGAAGTGTGATTCCAAATTCTATTTGCAAATAAAGGAGGTGATTGCTCATCTCCTCCCCTTATATGCTCAAATCTGTTAAAATACACTACTGGAGACAGCGATGTCAATAGGGTGCGACTTGGCGGGGGTCTCTCAAATTGTTTCCCTTCCCCGTCTACATTCCCCGCCACATGGAAGTTTTTCCTCTATATCCCCATCCCGCAGATCCTCGTTAACATGAACAAAATAATTAAATTTATATTATTTTTACAGCTCACTATTAACACTAGGTTTTGTAACCCGATCTAGATATATTGTTTTCTAAAGAATTGGCCTGGGAAAATTAATTAGTATGAGTTTAACGGTCTCTGATGCTTTTTAAAATAATGAGTTTTGTTTAGGGGATAGGTTTTGTTTGCCACCCTTATGATTCCTCTAAATGACATCACGTGACTTTTCTATTTGAAAATCTAATCTTAATCTTTCATTTTGATCCGATAGTTAATTTCATCTCTCATATTAGTGGCCCTCACATTTGATATATATATATATATATATATATATATATATATATATATATATATATATATATATTTATTGCTTGTGTGGGATTAACGGTTATTACGGGTGCCAACATAGTTGACATGTCTATTACCATTATGATGCAAGCCATTTCTCTAACCTTATATGAAAGCAACAACTCTTGAAACCAATGTAGAATCTTCACCATTGTGAGATTTAGACAATGTCTTTTGATGTTACAAAGTCATACCACTGACTCAAAAAACAATGTCCCGTATCGTTGGTTCCTGCAATGGATTGATATGTTTGGCTAGTTGCTCTTACACCAATTATTATGAAGAGCACTATTTCCACTTAAGGAACCCAGCCACTAGGACAACATCTCCAAAATTTGGGTATTTTTACAATTGTTGCAATTCATCCAACGAATATGATGGCTATTACAAATTCTACTTTGGTTATGATGATTCGACGAACGCTTACAAGGTCTTGGCCTCGCATTACAATCGACGTGAACTGAGAAGCAATATGAGAATTCTAAGTTTGGGTGATAACATTTGGAGAGATATTGAAAGTTTCCCAGTGGATCCTATTTATTTGAACTCCTCTCCTAGTGAAATGGGTGAGTATGCTGCTGTTTATTTCAGAAGCACTCTTAACTGGTTGGCTATTCAAAATGAATTTTATTATAGCAATATTAAGGATATTATTGTTGAACAATTTGTTATTGTTTCACTCGATTTGGGGAGTGAAACATACAATCAATACTTATTGCCTCGTGGGTTTGATGAGGTGCCACCTGTGATGCCAACTATTGGTGTGTTGGGGGACCGTTTTTGTTTTTCTTATTGTTACAAGGAAATTGATTTCGTTATATGGGAGATGAAGAAATTTGGAGTTGAAGATTCTTGGACTCCATTTCTTAAAATTAGTTATCACAATCTTTAAGTTAATTACGACTATAGTGATGATTGCATAAAATATCATTTTAAATTGGTGCCGTTGTGAGGATGGGGATACATTGATATTGTGTAACAGTCAAGAAAGGGAAACAATTATCTATAATTGGAGAAATAATCGAGTAGAGCGAACAGGAGCTAGCGTATATTATGGATCAATTACAGATGATAGAGGTAGTGGTATATCTTGGAGCATGGCCAAGGGTTATGTTGAAAGCTTAATTTCGATTTGTTGAAAGTAAGAACCCTTCCATGATTTACTTGTTTGAATATTTGTTAATTCGTATATATTGTTATTTTTGTGCGATGAAGCTTAAGAATGAGTGTCAACTTGTTTCCAAAACACAGAATATGTTGATTAAAGTAAATGATTATTTTGAACTCTGTTATCTATGTATATTTGAAGTATAGAGATGCTTTTACAAAATAATATAAAATTTGTTAATTCTTTGCAGATTTTGAAGGAGAGCTTGAAGAGAGAGAAATTTGGGAATGCAAAGGAGGGAACTTTAGGGTTGAGTGTCTTTGTAGTGAGGTTTTCTTGGGTTGGGAAACATTGTAAACACATGAGTGAAAATCATTGAGTGCCTTGTTCATTTGTGAGATTGGGAAAATGGGTAGAAATTAGGTTTGTTCTTTGTGAGCTTGTTGAAGCTAATTTCTTATAACCCATTTGTATCCCTTTATAAGAACTCATTGATAGTGGATTGGAGAGATCAATCTCTCCCCCAGAGTAGGCCAAGTTAGACCGAACTGGGTAATCATCTCTTGGTGTGTTTGTTGTTTTCTTTCTTACTTTCATATGTTTTTGGTTTTGAGCTTTTCACTTTGATTCCTAGATTATATCTAGGTGTTATTGTTGTTATTGCTTGTGTTTACTTTGAAATTGGTTACTACTTTCCTTTGCTCCACACATCATAGTTTGTATTGGTGTGATTTTGAGTCCGAATTCACAACATAATGCAACAATTGTATAATTTTATTTTATAAGTTAGAGTACTTACAATATGTTTATTTTATTCTATATGTGTTAATAATTTTACTAAATCTAGATAACTTCATCTGCATGTGCACTATTAATTTACGAGTACTTAAAATATGATTTATTTTATTCTATTGATACGTGCCCATTAAGATATACGTCCAATATCAGTCTATTGTGAAATTTATTTAGGGATACCATGCATACAAAATTTGATCGTCCTTGATCGTATGTTTAACGCAGGAAACGTCGGATAAATACACTAATGTAATATAAATTATTATCTTTTGGATAATCATAATATCAATAATATAACACATTTAACCCATTAATTTCGTATAATTTGTTTTCCAACCTAGCTCAAATACAATATAAGAAAGGCTTAATTGCAGTTTTGGTCTCCCTCTTTTCATCATTTTGCAAAATTAGTCCTCCTATTTTAAAATTGGACAATTTCGGTCTCTCTATCAAATTTTTTTTCTAAAACATTGTGATATGATGAGTTTTAAATGAAGTTTTTAAGGAAATTTTGTTGCAATTTTACCGATGTTGATCTTTTTCCATCTATCATATTGCATAACATTTAAAATTTATCACATCACATTTTTAGTTAAAAAATATGATGAAGGACCAAAACTGTCGAATTTTAAAATAGGGGGACCATTTCTGTAAAATGGTGAAAATAGGGGGGCCAAAACTACAATTAAGTCATAGTTAACTTGACTAGAAAACAAAATATGATAAATGTGATAGCTTATCATCATATTCCCTAAAAAAAAATATTGATAGCTTAACTATCATATCTCGTGGGCCACGCAAGTGACGCAACCAAGAAACCCTAAAAAGAGTATATGGCTCGCTGCTTTTTTTTGAGAGAAACATGCTTATAGCATTTCATTAATAATAAGAGTTGCAATACAAGTGGGTATTTCAAAATGAACGGCGGGACTAGCTAGAGACATGGCTTCTCTTGCAAGTGCATGAGCAACCATGTTGGCTTGTCTCCTAACAAACTCCACCCTAGAGTTAGAAAAAGAAGATCTAAACAAAGAACGACATGAAGATATGATGCAACCAAAGTCAGACGGGTCGTTCCTAGTAGAAAGAAAAGCATCAGCTGTCACTTTAGAATCAGTTTCGAAATCCACATTATCAATCTGCATATCACTCAACCATTGTAAGGCTGTCTGCAACCCTAAAGCTTCACCTATATCCACTTGAACATGACAAGGAAAGATCATAGTCTTAGCCAAAACAAAAGTACCTTCTGCATCACGTATACAAATACCAACAGCTGTTCGGTTTACTTGCGAAGAGAAAGCCGCGTCGACATTGCATTTATACCTTCCGGTTGCAGGAGGCTGCCACTTGACTAGGTGTTGTTGGGAAGTAGAGGTCGATGCTTGTTGATCATGCGGAGGAGATGTAATGACATTCAGAGAGTTAGCCGCTTTCCAATCCTCGATCATGTTAAGAGCTCTTTCGACAACCTTTGCGCTTGTTTCTGTTTCGTCATTCCACACTCTTAAGTTACGATGCTTCCAGATACTCCAAATAACAGATGCCAAATGCTGCGTTAAGTCAGCAGATAGGTTTTCTAACAGATGGAAAATAGCTTCCGTGGCAGAATTTGTAGTAGAAACAGCGTGGCTCACTGAGCTCCAGAGGCCGGTTTTGTGCCAAACCTGTAAAGCAAAAGGACAAACAAAGAAAACATGTAGAAGATCTTCATGAGTAGAATCACAACTAGCACAATTAGTAGGACAAGTGACACCCTTGTACAACAAACGAACTCTCGTGGGTAGGCATCCGCGACACATTCACTAAATTAAATTCTTCACTTTCGGCGGTGCTTTCAGGTTCCAAATACCAGTCCAAAATCTCGGACGCCAGTTGTGGGAAGAGTTAACAAGTTCTGATACACATAACCTGTAGGCACTACGAACAGAGTACCTTCCGTTCCTTTCTGCTTTCCAGATAATCTTGTCGTTGTCAACCTGAGAAAGGAGTGGCGTATGTAGTACTTTGGCTGCTATATCATTACTAAACACTTGACAGACAACCTGTTCATTCCAGCTTTTATCATAAGGATTCATCAGACTATTAACAGTAAAATTTTGGACAAATAAAGCTCCTGGGGTGTCACTACCAATTAAGCCCCCATTCGTCAACCAAGGTTCATTAAGAATAGGGATAGTGGCACCTGTACCTATGCTCCACCTAGCGCCACCCCGTACAATAAAACAGGCACGCATGATGCTGCGCCAGACATAGCTGGGGTTATGCCCCACGGTTGCAGTGAGATAGGAGCCAGAGGGGAAGTAGCGAGCTTTAAAAATACGAGCCACTAGAGAGTCTGGTTCTGTAATAAATTTCCACCCCTGCTTACCCAACATAGATAAGTTAAAAGCAGCAAGGTCTTTAAAGCCCATACCTCCGTGAATCTTTGGTGCTGAGAGCTTCTCCCAACTCATCCAATGAATTCCCTTTTGTGCTGTTTTACCATTGCCCCACCAGAAGGAGTTCATCATCTTTTCAATGGAGTCTAGTAAGGTGGTAGGAAGTTGGAAAATACTCATCACATAGGAAGGAATTGCCTGTAAAACAGATTTTATCATTACCTCGCGCCCTGCTTTGGAGAGACACTTGCCGCTCCAAGAGTTGATTTTCTGCCACACACGATCCTTTATATATGCAAAAGTAGCTTTCCGATCACGACCTATCATAGAAGGAAGGCCCAGATACTTGCCTGTGCCTAGTACCACTTGGACGCCTAAAATAGCTGTGATGTTTGCTTTGAGATCGTCAGGAACATTGCGGCTACAATATATTTCAGACTTTGGCAAGCTGATCGCTTGACCCGAGGCTAACTCGTAGGTGGATAGAATGTCTTTCATCACACGTGCTTGGTCTTGAGTAGCTTTGAAAAACAGGAAACAATCATCAACAAACAACAAGTGGGAAACCGACGGTGCTTGACGACAAACCTTTGTACCCGTAAGGGCATCCCTAATCTCTGCATCACGGATAAGCGAAGATAATCCTTCAGCACAAATAATAAACAAATATGGAGAGAGAGGATCCCCCTTGACGGAGCCCCCGCCCTGGAATAATAGGACCAACCTGTGAACCATTAACAAGCACAGAATAATCAACGGATTCAACACACATACTCATCCAATGAATCCAGCGCTCATGGAAACCCATCTTATTCATAACCGCCCGCAAGTAATTCCAATCCATACGATCATAAGCTTTGCTGATATCAAGTTTCAGAGCAACATATCTGTCTTCCCCTCGCGTCTTGGCTTTCATGAAATGTAACACTTCTATGGCAACCATGGCGTTGTCTAGAATAGAGCGACCCGGAACGAAAGCGGATTGACTGTCAGAAATACATGTTGGTAAAACAACTTTCAATCTGTTGGCTAACACTTTTGAAATGATTTTATAAAGCACGTTACAAAGTGCTATAGGTCTCCAATCCTTCATGCTAACCTGCTTAGAACCTTTTGGAATAAGAGAAATATTAGTAATATTTAAATCAGGGGGAAATGTCCCGTATCTAACCACCCACAACATTCCTTGAAAATATCATCGCTACATAGATTCAAAAAATGCTGGAAGAAACCCGGGCTATACCCATCAGGTCCTGAGCACTTATCGGGGTGCATGGAGAAGATAGCATCCTTGAATTCAGCTTTGGTGAAAGGTGCCGTGAGCATGTCGTTGTCATTTTCAGAGACAGACGGATTTATGGCGTTAATAACAGACGAGAAATCACTATGCTGTTGTTGAAAAATATCCACAAAATATTGTCGTGCCACATTTTGCATACCCTGCTCATCAGTTATTTTATTACCTACTTCATCATCAAGGGAGGTTATGCGATTTACCTTTCTACGAGCTGTTGCCGATGCATGAAAAAATTTAGTGTTACGGTCACCATCCCTATACCAATGTGTCTTAGCTCGTTGACGCCAATAAGCATCATCTTGGGAGAGGAGTCGTTGCATCCTTTTTCGAAGTTCGAACATGCGGACTTGGTCTTCCCCAGAGGATCCTATTCGGGCTTCCTGCAATTGTTTACGACAATCATCAATATCAATTCTCAATTTGTGACAATGAGATTTTCGCCAAACAGACATATCTTCCGCACAAGAGAAGAGCTTCAGAATGATATTATGAGGGGAATGTTCCTGCCAAGAATTAGTAACAAGATCCGTAAAACCGGGTTCCAGATGCCACGCATTTTCATAACGAAAATTACGTTTTGAAACATAGTGCCGGGGGATAGGGGCGACGGTGAACCTGAATCAAGGACGGCTTGACGGAAACCATTTATCAACCACGGAGCTCTAGTGGTGCGCCCCCTTTTCTCATGTGCATCAAGAATATCGTTGAAGTCACCAAATATGCACCAAGGACCTGTAAATTGATTAGAAAGATGTCGAAGAAAATTCCAAGCGGCAGTTCTACGACCTTCGTTAGGATAACCATAATAACCAGTAAGCCTCCAAGTGCCGAGAGAAATATCATTTAGTTCAACAGTAATGTGATTATTAGAAAAATCAACAAGTTGGCAATTTAAGGAGTTACGCCAAAATAAAGCAAGACCCCCGCCTCTGCCGGTGCGGTCTACAGGAAGACAACAGTCATAACCAAGCAAAAAACGTAGTTCTTCAATTTTATTTCTGTGAGCTAGTGTCTCACTTAAGAATAGATGGTCCGGATTGAAGTGCCGAACTAGGTACTTAAGATCGGGAATTGTACTCGGGCTACCTAAACCCCGACAATTCCACGCCACTAGACTCATTTATCTAGGCAGGCCTCATCAACAGGGCCTGCTGTTACATTGTTTTCAGCAAAAAGCAGATTCGAAACTACATGCATTTCAAAGTCCCCCCCATGACTAACATTTGGTCCTATTACATTGTTTCCCATTTCCCCATCAGCAGCAAATGGTTCTCCATTCTGAAGGGCAAGCATACGCTTTCTTTTTTTTGCTTCTGAGCCATTCTCCTCATGTGCATTAGCATCGGATTCACTTGAAAAGGGAGCAGCAGGCAAACCAAGAACCAAAGGGCGATCCTGTAACAAATTGGAGGCCGAGGTACCTGTAGAGGATGAGGGCAACAAATTCACTTTGCAAATAGCATGAGCACCGTTACCTCTTTTGGCTAACACCGAGTTCTGGGCAGCAAGCACATCATGTCGCATAGCAGTGAGTTGAGTCTGAAACGCAACCATACGGTCATGGAAATTTGTTGTATTACTGATCCCTTCACCATGTAAGTCACGGCCAGCAGAGGCAGCAGCAGCACCTTGCGTGTGTTGTGGTATGGCAGCTGGTATAGGGTCTTGAAGCCATTGATTGGTTGCAGCAGTACCAACTCTGTGTGATGCCGGTTTGAGAGAAGGTCCCCAGTTGCGTACACCATCATCCGCATCAAGCTCAAACAAGTCAGGGCAGACCTTATCCGTGTGCCCAATAACTCCACACCTATGACAAAAAACACCAAGCTTTTCATATTTAAATTCAACAGTAACGAACTCGCCATTTCTAGCACGGACGCGCCACTCTTTTTTCAATGGGACAGTGACATCTATAGACACTTTGAGACGCATATAGGAACTATGGATGGTATTACGGCTGTCATAAGTCTTAAGCGTGCCTAAGAAACTCCCTATACCTTGACCTACCTTTGGTTGGATGAAACCAAAAGGTAATCCGTGAACTTGGACCCAAAACTCAATGTGATTAAGTGGGACAGAACTAGGGACAGCACCGGGTGAAATACGATCCAAGGCTATATGGAAATTATCATACAGCCAAGGTCCTTCATCAAGGACGCGTGCAACGTCGACTTTGTGGTGGAATTGGAACAAAAAGCGATCAACAACTGATTTGGTGATCGTGACTCTCTTACCTGGCTTCCAAGCTCGCGACATACGCTCACTGAAATAGGCAAATTGAATCTCTCGATCAGCCAAGACACGACCTATGAGACAGTGTTCAAGGACAGCAGCATTTTCAGGTTCGACATCAAGGTTTAGGGTAAGACCTTCATCGAACAAAGTGAGACCGTCAAGGTTCAGGCTGGAGGAATCCATGAGATCGGTGAGCAGACACAGAAATAGCAAGGAAACACAGCTGGCAACACAGGGGCGCAACAGAGGGAGACAGACACGCATACGAAAAGATGGTTGAGAGAAAGCGGATTTTGCAAAAACGGTTTCTGAAGACACGCAGCAAGGAAAACGGCTTATGAAACTAGGGTTTGTGTGGAATACGGCTGAGAGAGGAAGATGTATAAATAGGCAGAAATAGAAACATCCAGATCATGGATCAGATGAAGAAACAGCTGCTTACAAAGGAGGATCCGGCCCAGATGCGGCGGCAGCCCAAAAGGAGGCTCGCTGCTGAACGTAAAGCAAACACGTAAAATATTAATTTTAGGTTTTTCAAACAGATGTGTGCTGCTGCATTCATGTGAATATGAATATACGATCGGTCAAGTCTATGGCTTGGTTGCCGGTGGTCCTCCCTGACGATCTCATCGCGGAGTTACTTTCCTTCCTTCCAGTTAAAAATCTTCTTGATTCAGGTGTGTCAGTAAGTCTTGGAAAACCCTTATTTCTGATTCCGCCTTCGTGAAATTGCATCTCAAGAGATCAGCAACACAGAATTCACACTTCACACTAATCACGGTGCACATCAAACATCTTCTGAGAAGAGACGTTGAAGTGGATTACAGTGTCGTGCCATACCCCATGTCCCGTTTAATTGAGAACCCGACTGAAACGTTCCCCATTCCCGTTGATCCTTATTATTTTGTGAGCAACAAAGAATGTTGTACTATAGTTGGTATCTGCAATGGATTGATCTGTTTGTCTGGTGATTTCTACAATTCCAACAAAGAATGTTGGAGTGCTGGCTCCGTTTATGGAACCCAGCCACCAGGACAACGTCTCCAAATTTTGGGCATGTAATTACTCGTCCGTCCGATGAAATTAACTTTTTCAACTACAAGTTTGGTTTTGACGATTCAACCGGCACTTATAAGGTGGTGGCGTTAAATTACAATCATATTCAACTTAGAAGCGTCGTGAAAATTATCAGTTTTGGTGATAATGTTTCCCGGTTGAGCCTATTAATGTGGACTGCATTTGCGGAGAATATTGTCCGGATATAGGTGTGTATTTGAGTGGCACACTTAACTGGTTGGCTATTTACAATAGCCTCCATTATAATTTTGAGGATATTACAGTTGATCAATTTGTTATTGTTTCACTTAATTTAGAGACGGAGACATACAATCAGTACATGTTGCCTCGTGGGTTTGATGAAGTGCCGCAAGAAACGCCAACGGTTGGTGTGTTGGGGGGCTGCCTTTGTTTTTCTTGTTTATACAATAAAACTGATTTGAATTTTGTTTTATGGCAGATGAAGAAATTTGGGGTTGAAGAGTCTTGGACTCAACTTTTTAAAATTAATTGCGAAACTCCTAGTGATGAAGGGTTTATTGTGGAGTATTTTCAAATGGTACCGTTGCTTCTTACTGAGGATGGTCGTGTGTTGTTCATGGTTAACATCTGTCACCAACAACAACAACATACATTTGCATCTCTATATAATTGGAGAGAAAATAGAGATGATGTAATAGAATTTACTGCAAGTGGATCTATTACCAACAACAATATAACTAGAGAAGATGCACGCTGGTGTTGGGCCATGGATTATGTTGAAAGCTTAGTTCCATGGTTTACTTGTTTGAATTTATGTTCATTAGTATTAATTTGATTGACTATGAGACTATCTATTGGCTAATGGCTATTGTTACTGACTTGACAGTCTCTTTGTTTTAATGAAGATATTAGGAAATTGCAGTAAGATATTTCCAAATTGCAGTAAACACTTTCTTGACATTACTAGCTAGTACAAAAAGTTCCACAATAACCTCAACAATACTAGTTGATTTCCCTTGATAAATAATTTTCTTTGAAGCATTACCAAAAGGCTTAGATAGTTTATTACCCCTTCTAATTTTAATTGTTGGGAAGATTCACAGAGGATGATAGATTTAAAATCTTTTATTTGTCCTTGTTGATTGATACATAATGTCTTCACTTTGAAGATTGTGCTATTGGAATATTGGCTTGCTAGGTTGATAAATTTCCTTCTTTACGATGGATATCTCTAGTCAAAGGTTGTCCAACCTGCATGTGTAACAATAGACTCAAGAAAATTAAAAAAATAGATGCAAGAATAGTGACATATTTTGATCAAAGCATAAAGCACACTTTACGCATTTTAAACTGACTCGTCAATTTCTAGGCCTATATGGAGAGGATGAAGCTGTCCATTCCCGGGGCATCAGGATGTTACACAACTGCTGCAAACATAATAAATTAACTTCTGCAAACTAACAATTTATTTAGGAATTAGAGAGCTTAGTCGTACCCTTCTCGTATGCAATGCTGTTTGTGGTAACAATCAGTCAAATTTAAGTTCACTTTAACAATCCATCATTTCATCTCCTTCCTCCATTGCATTCTGTCATAATTGGAGGCTGTTATATAAAATCATTTTTTTTCCTTAATATGAGAATTGAACGAAAGATTTTGGTTAATACTAGTGGCTGTTTTTTTTTTTTTTTAACAACAAATTTTATTAAACTAGACGAACATAGACCGGTGAAACTGAGAATACAAAAAAAAGGCGTCGTATATAGACGGAACGCCCTAAAATAAACGCCCTAAAAACACCTTGAGGACAACACCCACCAAAAAACATGTCACCTCCTAAAACAAACTCCTTCACAAAAACGACCACCGTAAAAACCAAATCCAACACCATCTGTCGTCACTACTCACCCCCTAAAGAAAAAACACCCCTAAAAAACCAAATCCCAGTCCTGAACACTAAAGCTGAGCCACAATGAAACGCTCCTATCCGAAAGATCATCTAGCTTCCACCACCTCTCGACCTCTGATCCACCAAAAGAAACCATAAAAACCCAAAACCAAACTTGATCCAAAGAACTGACTCCCGATCTCGAATCAAAAGTGATCGACCCACCAGACTTTAGACCAAAACAGAAGGGCACCCCTCACCCTCGATACACCAGAGAAACACCAAATCGCGCCAAACAAAAGTAACAGGCCCACCGACAACTAGCACGCAAAAAAGTATGACAACCGACATGATTTACGGTGGTGCAAACAACAAACAAATCAAAAGAAAAAGGCTCGACTCAATGGGACCCGCTTCCTCCAAACACTCTAAACACCGTAACAACCAAACAAGGGCTCGTGACGACGAAAAGGGCCCTGGTAACAGAGGCAGCCTCCAAAAGAAATTACCCTAAACAAACACCTGCATCCTCACCAAACAACAACACCACCACCACCACACATCACCACCTCCACCACAACACCACCACACAAAGAGAATACAAATAAAGGACACTCAGTGACCTTGGGGATCTGCCACCAAACAAGCGAAATCTAAAGCACTACCGCCACCGACGCGAACAACCACAACCACCATGATCCTTACGATGACAAACGATTTGGGAGTTCGTTGAAGGAGGATTAATCATGAACGAAAGAGATGCTGCCACACCAACCGTCGAAAATGGATAACACCTATCGGTATGACACAAACCCCCTCCACGCCACATGTCTGTCACCACCACCAAACCACCCCTTGAAACCTTCTACAATAACCCAATAATTCAAACCGCGACCTCACCACCACACAAAACAATATCTTTAACAATTCAACTCCTAACACAACACCAATAACCACCACATGAAAAGCCTCCGAAAAAACTGATCAGCCACCATGAGATTTGAATCCAAACTGAAGGTGAAAAAAAACACAAGAAGGGGGGGTTGAATTGTGTTAGCTTTTTCTTCGTTTTCTCTTAAGCTGAAATGCACAGACCAGAAGCAGTTCAAGAACAGCTTCTGAAGTGATGTTCAGAACTAGGTTGCAGCGGATAAAACAGAGAGAGAGAGTAGGAAGAAATACACAAAGCAATTACACAGGTTCCTTCCACAAACCGAAAGTAGTCATGTCCCCCTTGCACTTCCTAGGAGAGTTCACTAAAAATGTAATATCTGATTACAAATGCTCAAGCACCACTGCAAGAGACTTCCAATGCTCAAGAACACAATCAAGAGACTTCTATGCTCAAGCACACAAGCAAGAGACTTCTAATCAAACAGAATTACAAAGAAAAATGTTTGACACTGAACACTTGATATACAATCAGAGGTACTCACAATACAAATCAAATACAGACTCTTAAGACTCTAGAATTTCTAAGATATGAACTTTGAAAAGAAATTATAAGTGAACTTTTGGATGCTGAACAATTTTGACAGAGTTTTGGCGCTTTCAAATTGTTGTTGAGTCTTATTGTTCTTCAAGTCTTCACTCCTTTATATAGAGGTGTGAAATGAACGTTGAGTTGCCTGCACATCCAAAAAGAGTCGTTTGAAGCTTTGATCAATCACCAATGATTCATTGCCTGATATGGTTATTGTCCTATGAAGCATCAATTTCAAATGCATTCCATGTATGAAGGAACATTGTTGCAGGCAGACCTGTTATCCTTGTCTTGTAGCAGAGACAAACTCTGTGTAGTGGAGGTAGTGGTTGTACACTTCGTACAATTGTACTTTGTCAACGCTTAACAAAGAAACAAGCATCTAATGCTTTTGAATCCTTTTGAATTAGCTTTTGAATTAGCCGTTGTTCTTTTTTTCCACTCTTTCGCAATATTTAGACGACTATGAATCCATTGAACAGCTTTTGAATCTTTAAGTTTGCATCTCCTGATGAACTTTGACTTCTGGTGATATTTAGCTTCTGATGAACTTGCTTCTGATGACGTCATCACTTCAGGAGCGTTATGCCATCAGGGGCACTTTTGACTTCAGGAGCAGCTCTTCTTCAGATGCTTTTAAGCTTCCTTTTTGATTATTTCTTTGCTCTATTTTGTTCATCTAGAACCTATAAAAGTTCTCAAAATTTTTGTCTATGGTCCTGTACACTTGAACAAATATTAGCATATCCAATTAACAATTTTTTAATACCTTGTTATCAATCAAAACTTTTAAAGGTAATGTTAAACACATTTTGTTCCAACACAAACCGCATCTAGGTCCACCACCACAAAAACCATCCGACAGTACACAACGGACAAACCCAAACGTTTCACACGACCACCACACCATAGCTCCAAAAGCTAGGCAAGCTTCTGCAGAACCCGCACCATAAAATATTGAACCGTTGTGCATCGACGTAACCGAAACTAGGACCGGATCTGCTGACAAAAGGAGATTCGAAAACAAAACAGCCGCTGGACAGAAACGGGGCCACCGGTGGTGCGGAGGGTCAAACTCGACGCACCACCACCCAAACAACAAAAACAGTAACCCCACAAACGCAAAACACAGCGACACCGCTCAACACCGGATCTGAAAAGCCACACCAAAACCATCAAAAAACGGCAAGACAGCTGTTGTGAAACCTGTAACTCCGACGAAAGCACCGTCGTGAGACATGTGTCTACTGCAAAAGCTCAGTCGTGAAGCACGTACCTCCGGATCTGAAAGCGCTGTGAAACAAGAGTCACCGACGAGAGCACCGCCATGAGGACAGCGACACAAGATGATGCGGATGGTCGAACCACCGTGGCACCACCACCATCACTATCTACATCGTGAAAGACAAAGTTTGGAAAGGAGGGAGGCTGTAGGTTGGCTTCTTAGAGAGAAGTCAGAGAAAGTTTTCTTTTTTTATAGGAGTGGCCGTTATTCTTATAGTTTTATTCCCTGTTGGGAAATTGTGCTTTGTATTAGCTATTCATGGCGTTAATTCCATGTTTTGGTTATTGTATAGTTACTCCAACTTTGATTCATCACTGCAACTATTTGTTGATAAAAATATCTTGTAATATGGCAGAAAGGAAAATAGGGCTGCACAAAGCTGATGCATCAGCATGGGATGCTGAAGTCGCTCATATCCGAAGGAAGCTGAACTCTAATGTACTCAAACTTGTGGATTTCAGTTTTCATTTCTATAGAAATCAGATTCCGTAACTCTCTCTGCTAATTACACTTTCTTTTTTTCTTCCTGTATTTCATTTATGCATTTAAGGATTTATGATTGACTATGTTGTCCAATTATTAATCTGTAAACCATTTTATTAGAGCTTGATTATCATTGACCTATTCGATTATTAAGCTTTGTTGATGCATTACTTGATTTTCAAATGAAAACGTGGCACAACTCACAGAAAATGGGATAAAATTATGATTGGAAAGATGGGAAGTGCTATTTTCCATAGGAAAACGTGTTCCTTCGTATATCTCTTTCTATAGGAATCAATGGGAATGAAGACGGTTGATGTAGATGTAAAACTGTACAATGACAAAATAAAAGATTGCATGATTTTTGTTTTTGCTATTTATTTGCTATTTACGATAAAAGTTTCATTCCTACTTGTGAATAAAAGTCTCCATAAATGTAAAGGGCCAATTGATCACGTTAATTTTTATCTTATTAATTTAATCAATTCCTAAATTAATAAGGTTGAAAATGACTTAATCCTTACACATGCAATTCTTAACAAATTTCTAAAGCTCTAATTTTAATTTTAGTGGGTTAGTTTGACTTTTTAAATAAAAAACATCAAAATTCTCCTAATAAATCTTGTGGGGTTATCAACTAGTAGTAGTCCCTAACATTTTCTGAAATCTTGACGGCTCAGATGCTTTTTATAATAATGAGTTTCACCTACAATTATAGTGCTATTTTCTAGTGTTCCTTCATATATCTCTCTCATCTTATCTATTCATATATTTATTATTCCTTTTTCGTATATAAAAAAAAAAGCACTATAATCATGCTAAAACCAGATCCAACTACACACAAACATTTATTTCCGATGTCATTTTTATCAAAGGAATTGATAATGATAATTGTTTGTTGTACCTGCTACATAAGGAAATGAAAAATTAAAATACTAATGAACATCAATACAAAATAGATAACTTCTTCAAGCTATAACGTGAGAGCCTCTCTTTCCTCAGGCACTTATATTTCCATATATTTTTACAAATGTGTCATTCTTGGAAAAAAGTGAGTAAATTATACATTTTGTGGTAGACAAAATATGAGATGAAAGACTGTGTTATAATATGATTTTCAAAAAAATCAAATTCAACTCAAAAATATCTAACTTACGATTTCAATTGTACTACTCCCTCTGTTCCAAAAGGAG
Source organism: Medicago lupulina (assembly GCA_958299785.1). NCBI lineage: Eukaryota > Viridiplantae > Streptophyta > Magnoliopsida > Fabales > Fabaceae > Medicago > Medicago lupulina. Next base: position 18,915,433 of record OY283140.1, on the reverse strand, counting down.
TGTCATTTTAACAAAAAAAAATTGTTTCAAAATAAATGTCACTTTCAATTTGCAATGCGTTAATAACTTTTTTTCTTTTCAATTGTACCCTTTAATTAATACTATATACAATACTTCCAAAGTATTACTTTTTACTTTAATAAAAAACAAACCAATATTTGATTAAGATAATTTGGTAAAATAACTTATCTCTTTCTTAATGCACTTTTTAATATGTGTGTAAAAACCTTAAACCACATTCATTTTGAAACGGATAAATTATTTTATTTTTTATTTTTTTGAGATTTGACTATTTGAGTAAATTTTCACATTAGTTTTTGATTAAAAAAGTAATAAGGAAACCAATTTAGTCTTCGAAAAATGAAAAAAAATATATCAAATTTGGTTTTGAAGAATCACAAAAATGAAAATAAATATTTTGTCTTTCTTGTTTTCCTTCAGAATAGTCCCTATTTGAAAACTAAGTATTTGACCAATTTCTTTTTTACCAATTAATTAAAATCAAGTAGTTAATGAGTTTTACTTAAATACGAATTATTCCGATGAACCCGAATCATATGATTGAAATAATATTCTACTTAGTTGGTGCATAATATGTAGCGCTTTGTAAATCTTAAAGTAGCAAATGTGATTCCTAACAATAAAAAATAGATGAGTTTTTGTCGTGTTGGATAATACTCAAGAAAGTTTTTTGTCAAGTAGTTTAACGGTTATAATTTCACCTTTAAAGGTGAATGAATGGGGAGTCCGACTTGAACTATGATCCATGCATATATAATGTAATGTTGCCACCAATTGAGCTATACTAACAACGTAATTTACCGATATTTTGATGGGTGTTAAACTCTCTTAATTTGCTATATATCTCTATAAATAATCATTAGATATGCACAATAACATAATCATTCACCTCCATACACACTCACTAACACACTTGAATTGCATTTCCCATAAAAAAGAAACTAGAATTGCATCCAAAATTTCGAAATCATGGATAGCTCATTGCTTGTTAAGGTTAGTTGTTTGTATATGATATGCTTGGTTTGGGGCATTCCGCTAGCCAATGCAGCCCTTTCATGTCCTCAAGTGGAACACATTTTAGCATTATGCCTTGAATACGCTAGGGCACCACCTGGTCTATCTCTGCCCGAAAAATGTTGCAATGATATTAGGGGTGTAAACGATGTATCCCAAACTACCTCTGATCGTCAAAATGTTTGCAGGTGCCTCAAATTCCTAATGGCTGATTTACCTGATATCAAGATTCCTGTCCTTGCTTCCATCCCTTCCCAGTGTGGTATCGACTTGCACTATGAGATTAGCCCTACCATGGATTGCGACAAGTATACATCACCCCATCAACCCTATTTTTCTATTTCTTACATACACTTACCCTTTATATTTTGTTAATAAATACCCTAAATTAATTTTCAACAAATAACATGAAAATAATATGCATTCCCTAACGAATTATAAGTATTCCATAAAATACCCTTAACGAAAAAGTTTCTATAAAATATAGGGTAATTTACAATATGTTTGGGACAATATGACATGAAATTTATGTTATAAAAAGTGTTATGAATAACATTACATATTATTTTTTTAGATATTTTAGGAACTAGAAGAAAGTGATTCTTGAGAAACTTCGTTCTTTTTTTGGGTAAAATCTCATTACTTTGTTTTAGTCCCTATAATATTTGGATTATGTTAAATTAGTTTTTATAAGATATATAGTAATGACTTATTTAAATGACTAATTTTTTTAAAAAAAAGTAATAACGAGAAACAAAATATTCAGATTTTACCCAAAAAAGGAAGTTTAATAAAAAATGATTAAGAATATTTGAAAGATCATTAGTTATTTGTTGGTTGTAATTTTTTGACAGTTGAAAACATTACACTGATCGTTTATCAAGCTTCAATTCATTAAAAATATTACAAGAGGGGGTGAGGGACGAAGAATATTTTTAAACTTTTTTTATTCTTTGATTCAAAAAATGTGATATTTTGATGCATAATAAGTAAGAGTATGTATGTATAACATGGATCTTTTAAAAATGGTCTGAATGTGAACCTTTACAATTTTTAGTAAAAATTAGTTTTTTCTTTGGTCAAGAAAAATTAGTTTTATAATAGTAAAAAATAGAGAACAAAAATAATATTTTATTAATTTTGACTAAAAATAGTATAATCCACCGTTGAACCGGGTACATGTTAGATAAGTTAAACAATTAATATATTTTTTGTCGGAAAAAATAATAGGATTGTAAAGAAATCTAATGTAAAATTATCTTTAATTATTCATTGCAGGGTAAACTAGTATTGAGCAGCTTGCATGCCTTGCACTGGATGAATAAATAAGTACTCTGTGGTTACAACCAAGACAAACAGAATAAACGAGATGGATTTACTATCACAAAAGAAAATAAAATAGGATGCTTTAATTATATTTCTCTGGTGGTAATTGAATCCCCACTGGGAACACTGTACTATGAACTTCAATAATTAAAATAAAATCTGAAATGTTCAAAATATTCATTATGTCACATTTGTAAATACAGTCAATATCTCTTTTGATTCTTACGTTGAATTAATTATGTTTTACGATAATTATCACCAGAACGTGTGCATGTTTGATGCACCATGTTATTTACATTTTTTGTCTCTGACAAAACCATGTTAATAGAAACAATATAATGATAATATCTAACATCTCCTCACAAACTCATGATGCATTAACATGGAGCATCAAGAGTTTGTCAATCAAAAAATGAAAATGTTTGAATATCTCTTTTTTTTTTTGAAACAGCAAATTTTATTAAACTACCAGATCTCTGCTCAAGACGAACAGAGATCGGTAAAACCAAGCATACAAACAAAAGACGTCGTAAATAGGCGGAACACCTGAAATAAATACCCTAAAAAAACACTCTCGAGGACAAGACCTACTAAAAATAACGCCACCACCTAAAACAGACTCCATCATGGAAACGACCACGGTAAAAACAATAAGAATGTCAAGTTGTGAACAATTTGAATGTCACTCTTGTTATCACAATATATGGGAGTTGGTTCAGAAAGAGTGACACCCATATTAGAAAGTAAGCAACGCATCCAAACTATTTCGGTAGTGGTGGACGCCATAACACAATACTCAGCTTCTGTAGATGAACAAGATACAATATCTTGTGTAACTGAATAAAATAGGATTCTTTAATTTCTCTAGTTGTAACTGAATCCCAACTAGGGACACTGTATTATGTCATGTTTGTAGTCACAATCATCTCTCTCTCTCTCTCTCTCTCTCTCTCTCTCTGTGTGTGTTTTTTTTAAACAACCAAATATTATTAGGGTCTAGCCTGCACAAGGAGAACAAAGCTGGCCAAAAAACGATAAAATTCAAGAGGCGTCGTATATATGCGGAAACGCCACAGACGTAACCAACGCCTGTTACAAGATAGGCCACCCCCAAAACTGTTGCTACGGTGCTACCAAAACTAAAAACAAACATTGTCCAAGACCACATGGAACAACAGAAACGCTAAGAGAATTGCCAGAAGATCCAAACATAATGCACACCAACATAAAACACTTGAACAACCAAGGCATTCACTCCATCAAAGCATACTTAGAGGGATTAGATCATGGTGTAGCTTCCAAGAGAATTCCACCACCTTAGAAGGATCCAGACTCTTCCATGATTAACCATACACTTTCTCTTGTAAGCGAGGAAAATTTTCATCTACTATAAACAACCTTACCAACATCTCGTACATGGACTTTACCGTAAACACTCTAGACTATTCCGGAAGCCACACCCACTTATCCTCCTCTTAGGACAACCCTATGCCATCCAAAAACACCAAAAGAATATTAGATAAATCAATCTCCGAAAGAAACATACGTTTGCGCCATGTAAAAGATCACCTTCACAAACCTTGTACATATTCTCCCATTTCACTAAGCATACACTCCTTTATAGATGAAAGGGAGTATAAACGAGGAAAATGATTATTAAAAAAATTCCTTCCACCCACCCATCGTTTCAAAACCTAATACTCTCTTTTATAAAAAATGACTCTCAAACCCGAAGTCAGACTAAAGCATCGCATGATAGATTTAATACACCACAGATTTGACATACATGTCTCACCCACAAAAAGAGAGTCACCAACATATTGGAAATGAGAAACCTGGTGAACCTACCTTTAACCCATCATATTCTCCACTTCTCTCAGCCATCCTAGTAGGTGCAATCTACCCTTCTACCACAAGGAGGAAAAGGAACGGAGTAAGCAGGTCACCCTATTTAAGCCCTCTCTGGGTATTAATATCTTGAGTCGGACAATGATGGTGTATTAGAAGGCAAGAGTCAAAATTGTCACAAATTGATAATTTTTTAATTTCGATGTTATGAGGGCCTTCTCCATGTGGGTAATCTTTTCAAGTTCGACTGGTGCTTCTGGTGGTTTGATAACGTTATGGGTACTTCGGTGGTTGAGGTGTGGTGTACATTGAGCCTTAGACATGTTTTAGTTATTAAAGGAAGGGTGATTCTCACTGGTCAAGATTTTATTATTGCAAATATTTATGCCCCTTGTGATGTGATGGCTAAAAAGCTCTTTGGGTTCGGTTTTCAGAATTTATCCTTAATTTTGGTGACGCTAATTTATGTATTTGTGGGGATTTCAATTCGGTTAGAACGACATATGAAAGGAGAGGTAGAAGTGCGGTTTTCAGGTAGGGAGATTCAGACAGCTTTGACAACTTCATTGAGGGCTGTTCTTTGATAGATTTACCGATTTGCGGTCGGCTCTTTACTTGATACTGTGGTGATGGTATCTCAATGAGCAGGTTGGACATATTTTTATTGTCAGCTAATTGGTGTGACGCGTGGCCGAATTTTATACAGGTGGCGCATCAGAGGGGGCTTTCTGATCATGTCTTGTTGATGCTTCATGTCGAGGATGTTATTTGGGGACCTAGACCTTTACGTATGATGAAGTGTTGGGCTGATTATCTTGGTTACTCTGATTTTGTCTGTGAAAAATTGAGTACTTTTAATACGGAAGGGTGGGACGACTATGTTCTTCAACAGAAGCTGAAAATGATCAAATTTTGTTTAAAGGATTGACATCAACATTTCAAAAATTTAGATGGCAAGATTTTGGATGCAAAGAATCAGATTTCTTCCCTCGACATTAAAGGGGAGGAAAATGATCTGGAAGAGGAAGAAATAAGGGAGCTTCATGAGTTATCTATAAATTTGCATTCTCTGGCTCGAGTGCATACTAGTATGAATTGGAAGAAGGCGATGATGAATTGGTTGAAGGAAGGAGATGCGAATTCTCAATTCTTTCATAATATGATGACTAGCAGACAGACACAAAGTTCTATTCACTTGATTCAAGTTGGTGGTGTTCTTATTGAAGGGGTCCAGAATGTTAGAACGGTTTTCTTTAACAATTTTTCCAGTCATTTCCGCGCATTAGACATTGTTAGGCCGGGGGTGGAAGGCCTGAATTTTCGAAAACTATCTGTTGCTCAGTCTGGTACTTTAGTGCGTCTGTTTTCACTGAAGAGGTAAAGCAGACTGTTTGGGACTGTGAAAGTTTTAAGAGTCCGGGACCCGACGGTATTAACTTTGGATTCATCAAAGAGTTTTGGCATGAGGTGAAGGATGATTATATGCGCTTTTTAATGGATTTTCATAGAAATGGGAAACTGGCAAAAGGTGTGAATTCGACGTTCATTGCGTTGATTCCAAAGATTGATAGTCCTCAAATGTTATCAGACTATCGCCCCATCTCTTTGATCAATTCTTTGTATAAAGTGTTGGTCAAGGTTCTCGCGAATGGGTTATGGTTGGTCCTTTGTTCAGTTGTCTCTGACTCTCAGTCAGATTTTGTTCGAGGAAAATAGATTCTTGACGGTATTCTAATTGCAAATGAGGCGGTTGATGAAATAAGGCGCATGAATAAGGAGATGTTACTGGATTTTGAAAAATCCTATGACTCGGTGGACCTTAATTACCTTAACTCAGTGATGGTGAAAATGAATTTTCCAACGTTGTGGCGGAAGTGGATATATAAGTGTATTGGAACAACAACTGCTTCGGTTCTGGTAAATGGCAGTCCAACAAAGGAATTTCCTATTGAGAGGGGTCTTAGGCAAGGGGGCCCTCTTTCGCCGTTTCTATTTTTATTGGCGGCTGAAGGGTTTGATGTTTTGATGAAGGCTCTGGTATCCAACAATTTGTTTCAGCCGCATGGTGTTGGGAGTCAAGGGGCGGTTCAGTTATCTCATATGTAGTTCGCGGATGATACACTTATTATCGGTAGCAAATCTTGGCTGAATGTGCGTTCGATTAAGGCAGTGTTGTTGTTATTGGAGGAGGTATCAAGGTTGAAGGTGAATTTCAACAAAAGCATGCTGACAGGTGTCAATATTCATCACACTTGGTTGTCAGAAGCCGCTTCTGTCTTGAATTATAAAACTGGTACGATCCCTTTTCTTTATTTGGGGTTGCCAATTGGTGGTGATAATAGGAAGGCTAGTTTTTGGAAACCGATGGTTGACCACATTACTGCTCGATTGTCGTTATGGAATAATAAGTTCTTATCTTTCGGTGGTCGCCTGGTTCTTCTAAAGTCTGTCATGTCTTCTCTTCTAGTTTACTTTCTTTATTTCTTTTTTTAAGGCCCCTACATGTATAATTTCCTCTTCTAGTTCTTATCTTTGTTTTTCTTATTTTTCCAAGGAAAATAATTTTGTTATATGGCAGATGAAGGAATTTGGGGTGGAAGGGTCTTGGACTCAATTTTTAAAATTTAATTGCCAAAATCCTAGCGAAGAAGGGTTTACTGAGGATGACGCAATAAATTATAGTCCAGCGGTACCATTGCTTCTTGCTGAGGATGGTCGTGTTTTGTTCAAGCTTACGATCATGCAACATAAATATGCAGTTCTATATAATTGGAGAGATGATAAGGAAGAGGAAATAGAATTTACTGCAAGTAAACCTGATAGCAACAACAATATAGCTAGAGAAGATGTACGCTGGTGGTGGGCCATGGATTACGTTGAAAGCTTAGTATGGTTTTCAGTATAACTGATTGAGTGATTATTCATTTTTAAATTTGCTTAAGTTAATTGTATTTTTGAATGACTATGAGACTATCTATTGGCTATTGTTACTGGCTTGACAATCTCTTCTCTTGGTTTTAATAGAAGTTAGTTAGGAAATTCAATAGTTTGAGCTACATAGATTTATGTAGTTAGGACATTTAGCTTAAATTTGATTGCTTTACTCTTTCATAATGCTAGGTTGTTATATAAAAACCTTGAAACTACATGATCATATTTTGAGCTACAATGTCACCAATTGTATATCATCAATGAAACTGAGAATTATTTGTTTCCCTCCCTATGCCATACTCACGTGAGCTGGTTGCAGAATCACCCCTTCAAATAGAAACTCTGTTGTCACAGTTTGGTGCCCTACTTCTCTCCTTAATTGAGACATGGAAACAAGAGTGTAAATATGAGTTTGTTCAACTTGTCAAAGAACACATCATTCACGGCGTTTGTTCACGGAGTTTAAATTTAAAAGCTACTGCCCCAACTTGTTAAAGAACACATCATTCAAAAGTCCTAAGATTAGGTCAATATGAGTTTGTTCAAGTCATGATTAACTATTGTTCTTATGGTATTACCTCTTGTGGGAAATTGTACTTTGTATTTAGCTATTCATGGTGGTTACTTGGGAATTTCATAATATATCTAATGCTTGGTATTTGTTAAGAATTTAAAGATTCATTGGTGAAACTATTTTAAGATTTTTTTCTTGGTTAAGAATTATTTCTATTTTGATTTATTACTGCAACTATTTGGTGGTAATCATTTCTTCATTTGACAGGAAAAGAAATGGCAAGAGTTATGCAATAGGCTAACATGAGTTATTTGATGTGTAGCATGTATTCATATGGAACCGGTAATGTAGGACTGCAGATAACAGATCCACCGACTTACTTGGGGATGCCGCTGTCACCGAAGATATTTCTAAGTTTCAACCAGTTTAGCTTCCCTATCAAAGCCACTTTTGTGACCATCTATTTCTATGACAATTTGAAAACTATGTTGGTGTTTATGCATGTAAGGGTTTTGGTTTGATTATGTTATCCAATTACTAATCTATGCTATAAACCATGTTATTAAAGCTTGATTGTCACATGATAATCTGGCACTATGGACAGAAAATGAGAGAAAATTATGATAAAAGAGGAAAGAGGGAAGTGCTATTATATAGGGGATATAAGATGAGATACCATTTTATATGGTTTCCTGGAATCACTGCTAGTCTTTGTTTTCTCCGAGTCAGAGCAATGTATCATGACAGCAACTTCCTCGGCATGCATTTCAAAGTTTTGTTATTATTGTTCGATATTAATGAAAATAAATACAGTAAATGGTGTCATGATTTTTATTCAGCAAATTGATATTGAAATATGTTTAGCAAGAGAATGGAACTTTGTATACAATGATTTGAACATTGAAGAGCAATATAGACACTTGGCATCAATTAAAAGCATACAATATTTCATCTTTCATTTGATTTTCTGAGTTGATACCTTTCCTGTACTTTTTGCATATAGTGTGAATGTGAAAAAAAGTGTCTGCAATTTATGTGACATTGAAAAAGGCAAATTATTATAACACAGAATTGAAAATCCATGTAAGCACAATTTTCTATGTATGTAAATTTATTATGAAATAGACAAATTATTTCGAGTGTAAGCATGGGTAGTGACCAATCTTATCAAAATGGAGATTTTGTGTAAGATCAGAAGGGGATAAAAAGACCGTAAACGTAAAATTGCAACTAGAATCATAAGATTCTACTGAAGTAATTACCTTGGACTGAGAGAGCATAGCAAGATCGCAACTCGTAAAATCGTAACTACGATCATAAGATCCTACCGGCTACCGCAACCAAAAATAATACTAGTACATATCTAGGTAATTAATAGCACTATAGCGGTGTAGAAGACGTTGGACGCGCCGGTAATGGCCAAAGAAGGGAAGTTCTAAATCGTATTTGCACCCACGACAAATACATCTGAAACACAGTCGAACTTTGCATCTGTTTCGGTTCTTATGTTTGTACTTAAAAGCATAAACCGACGGGTGATAATATTGACCTTGCCTGGAAGTGTTTTGATCTTGCAACATCAACTTCATATGAAACCTCCAAGCTACTATGAAATGAGGGGTCCAATTCTTGAAATAGATGTGATTAGAATCATTGAATAAAATACGGGAGTGTCATGTGTTGTTAATTGATATGAGTTTTTCATTGAACGACGGTGTAACCTTTATTATTAGTTGCATTGCTTCTTTAAACTCACATATCAAAACTGCAGTAGGTGAGCAAACGACACTTAACTAATCAATTATCAGTAAATAGTAATCAACGGTCCTTGCGAGTATTCTCATCGGTTTAAGGTGTGTGAAAGCAAACAATGGTGGCATTATCGGCAATTTTTTTTAGGGACTCTCATATGGCGGCGTTGTTCAAGGATGGCAAACAAATCTAAACCGCAAATATTGCAGATAAAATTTGTCACAGACACGGGATGGATACCTTAATGGATATACATAGATAAAATAAACGGATATTTCTACTATATTATTATTCAAAGAACCCAATCTTTTATTGATTTTTTTTTTTAATCAAAGAAATTTGTTTTGTTAAATGTGATTGATATTTTTTTTGTTAGAAATGAAATTTATGGATATTGTTATTGTAATGTATGAATATTATTATATTTTCGAAAAAGCAAAAAAAATGAAATTGATGAACTTTTGTCATTAAATTTAAGGTAATACTCCTCCGCCGTTTTTTATAGGATTAATTTACAAAAATCAGGAGTATTAATATTAAGAAAAATTGTTGAAGTATCTATGAATATCCATTTAGATCCATGTGTTGTGATGGTACGTAGTTAGCTTATTTTGGAAGAAGCTGATCTGACAATCTAAATCGAACAAATAACCGAACGAAACAAGAAAGACAAACAACGTCGCACAAAGACGACGAACAACAAAGTCGCACTAAGACGACGAAATCACAAAAGAAAAAACGAAATAGATGTAAAAATCACTTATTTGAATAAAAGGAAAATAGAAAAAACAAGTTAGAGGGGTGATTTTGGGTCAAAAATTGACCCTATATCAACCCTTCTTTGGTGGATGAAGGAGATAAAACTAGGGTTTTGGTGACGCTCACAAGAGAGAAAGGGAAAAGAGAAGGGATACGAAGAAAAAAAAGTATTTAATTGAAAAGTAGGTCAACAACTCAGTTCAGAACACCCGAGACACTGTGAAGGGTTTGATTTTTCTCATTAGCTTTAGGTTTCATCATCAAAGCCGACTGCGTCTATCGTCTATCACTACTCATGACGCTTGTGGTTCTCCCCAACGATCTAATCGCTGAGATACTTTCCTTCCTTCCGGTTATATCTCTTGTTCGATTCACATGTGTTAGCAAGTCTTGGAAAACCCTAATCTCCGATCTCAGCTTCGTCAAGTTACACTTCAATAGATCATCATCAACTCTAAATCCACCATGCACACTAATCTCGCATTACAGCTCCTTCCAAATCCATACCATCACATATACCGCCACAGGCAATCCCAGTGTTACATGCTACAACAAAGATGAGTTTGCTGTCGTTCCCTGCTCCATGCAACGTTTGATTGAAAACCCGTCCATCGATCCTTACTACCTATTCAAAGACAAGGAGTACAATGAATGCTCTCGTATGGCTGATACCTGCAATGGACTCGTTCTTCTTTTGACGACAGCTGATTCTTTCTCCCATAAGTGTCTAGAGTACTGGTTTCGTTTATCGAACCCAGCCACTAGAACAACATCTCCAAAATTTGGCCATTTACAAGGTTTTCGACTTGAAATTTGTTCTAGTTTCAACTTCAAGTTGGGTTATGACAATTCAACCAACACTTATAAGGTGGTGGCGTACTGTTACAATCCAAGTAAAATGAGAAGCATTGTCAGAATTCTAACTGTGGGTAATAATGTTTGGAGAGATATTAAAAGTTTCCCTGTTGTTCCTCTTAATATACAGTGGGATCATAATTGTTTTTGGCATAATGGTGTGTATTTTAGTGACACTCTTAACTGGTTAGCTATTCACAATCACAATGACATTAACTATAATATTAAGAATCTTAGAGTTGAGCAGTTTGTTATTGTTTCGCTTGATTTGGGAACCGAGACTTACAATCAATACCTGCTGCCTCTGGGTTTTGATGAGGTGCCACCTGCAGAACCAAAGGTTGGTGTCTTGGGTGGCTGTCTTTGTTTTTCGTATTCTTCTTACAAGGAAACCGAGTTTGTTTTATGGCAGATGAAGAAATTTGGGATAGAAGAGTCTTGGAGTCAATTACTTAAGATTAGTTTCCAAAATCTTCGAATACATTATGACGCAAAGCATAATTTTGAGTTGACACCATTACTTCTTTTTGGGGATCATATACTGATACTTAATGGAATTCAAGAACGCCATCCACTTCTCTATAATTGGAGAGAAAATAGAGTAGAGCGAATACAAACTACTGCAAGTACTACTTTTACCGATAATAGACCTGGATGTGATATATGTTGGTACCCGCCCAATTGTTACATTGAAAGCTTAGTTTCACCTATTTGAAAGTAAGTCCTCTTCCACATCTTACTTGTTTGAGTTTATGTTAATTTGTATATGTTGTCTTCATAATATTAAAATTGTGTGAATATTCTATTTTATGGTTGCTTACATTGATTGTATTTTTTGATGACTATCTATGTGTTATTGTTAACAACAATCACCATTCACCTGGTTTTAGTGAATTTATATTTGTTTCTGTTTTTATATTACTATCAATCAATTAGAAAATTATTCTCTTAAGGAATTACACTCTCTTGTTCACATGTTTTCAAGAAATAATATTTTAACCTCCCTTAGTCTTATTTATCGTAGATAGGACCAACAGAAAACAACTACTCCCAAGAATTTGTTTACATCCTTCCCTATTTTCCTATAGCAAACTTGCATGACTTTATCCTATGATGCGGGAAATTGTAGCTAGTCATGGTATAGCCTCTTATGGTATTGCTTCTTGTGGGAAATTGTACTTTGTATTTAGCTTTCAATGATAGTTACTTGGAATTTCATAATATATCTAATTCTTGGTCTTGGTTAAGAATGTTAAGATTCATTGCTGAAACTATTTTAAGAATTTTTTCATGGTTAAGAATTACTCTTATTTTGATTTATTACTGCAACTATTTGGTGGTAATTGACTAATCATATCTTAATTTGACGGGAAAATAAATGGCATGAGTTATGCAATATGCTGACATGAGTTATTTGATGTGTATGCATATGGAACCGGTAATGTAGGACTGCAGATAGCTGATCAACCGACTTGGGGATGCCGCTGTCACTCATATCAGAAGTTAACGGTGATGTACACAACCTTATGGACTTGAGTTTTCATTTCTACAAGAAAAAAAACAGATTCAGGAACTTTCTCTGTTCTTGGGGACTTGGTCGCCAAAATTATTTCCATGTTTCAACCAGCTTTGCTCCCTTTTTTTTTTCATTTTGGTGAGCATCTATTTCTATGACAATTTCAAAACGTTGTTGGTGTTTATGCATTTAAGGGTTTATGTTTGATTATGTTATCCAATTACTGATCTATGCTATAAACCATGTGTTATTAAAGCTTGATTGTCATAACCTATCCAATTATTAACCTCAGTTGATGCATTATTCAATTTCTCACATGAATATCTGGTACACTACTATGCACAAAAATGATGTTAAATTATGATCAAAGAGGAAAAAAGTATGTGCATTTGTAGGGGTTATAAGATAACTGAAATCTCTCTTATATGGTTTCCTGTTCTGACTGCTAGAATTTGTTTTCTGAGTCGGTACATTTCGCATTAAGTATGAATATGAAAATTTACAATTTATGTGAAATGAAGAAAACAAGGTACTAACTCAATACAAGAGAATGGTGTCCTTCCTTCCCGAAAAAGTTTGAACTGGCTACAAATGTCCTTCAGATTACTTCGTTTTTTATTGAAGAAATAGATTGCTTATTAAGTATGAAATACAACATCAGAAAATGAGAATTACAAAGTGCTTATTTAATTATTGATAACCTTAAACAATTGTGCATTGTCAAGGGTAAACTATTAGGTAAGTATAAACAATATAATTTACCCTTTCTTCACCAGATATTTTTTTTGTACAAGCAAAATGAAAAAGTTAATTGAAATAGGCACTTTCAAGCACAAGGTGCGCAAGAATGAGCAACAAAGTTTACAAATACATAAGATTCCAAGAACAAATCCCAATTAGCGTCAAACACAATGCTAACCAGGCTCAAAATCAACTTACATCAAAATATTCTCTTAAATCTTGAGACACACCTATCTTCTACACTACACATAAGTACAAGAAGACAAAATTAAAATCAAATATCAATTTAGCATCATCCCATTGTCAATGGAAGTGAAACTTTTCTAGCGACAAAATACAAAGACAGAAAAACCCATGTTTTGACTGCATTAACATATTTATTTTATACGGTTGAAAATATTGTCTTACCAAGCATCATATCACATGATAAATGATGTACAAGATCAAAATAAGTAGAAACAAACATCCAAATAATTCATGTTTCCAATAATTATGTCTGTCCAAAAATACAAGGAAAAATTGTGCGGTAATAGGCTGCTAACAAAACTTACATGATCATCAATCTCAGAACTCTTTAAATTGATGGAGACGTTTCTCATCAACATCAATGCCTGGAAAATTAAAATTAAAATCTATATATAACCATGATTTTCAACACATGTAAATTTATCATGGAAGCAATGCAGAAAAGGTTAGTCATGTTCGTAGACTGCAGGTGGCATAACTCCGACTGTGATCAAATATCGTGTGTTCATTGTTTGTGTTTTTCGTATATGTTTTTAATATGAATCAGGGCTGATGTTCTAATGTTGGTCCTATAAATACATGATGGTTCCTGTTTCTAACATTGACTTCAACATATATCAACAAACGTAATTATTAGAGTTGTCAAAACGGGTCAGACCCACCATACCGACCCATCGGCTCTCTATTTTAGTGTGAGTCGGGCCATTAAAATTCAATGTTCATGAGTCATCCATAGGTATTTACCCCATATGGATCTAACAGCTGAGGGACTCTTTGGAGCAAGAGACATCATGTGCCGTTCCCATCACCTAAGTTATGCTGAATAATTTTTAAGCATGTTTTGCGATCGCGGTGAATGTCCCAACTAACAAACATCCAACTCAAAGTTTCAAAGTGTAGTATTTAGGTAGTTTTTCTGTTCAAAAGAAAATATTAAGGTAATATTAAAGAGTTTTTTTATGAATTATTAGATTCACTTTCTCATAGTGTACACACACAACCTCTCTTTAAATGCTCTATTTTGACCAATTTACAAGAATTACTAGAACTTATAAATTGTTCAAAAGTGATCTCCAATTCCTGGGACTTTTTTTTTCATTTAATTAATGATTATATCAATTTTTAAATAATTAAGAACGTTTTGTATGAAAAAAAAAAAAAGTATCTAATAATTTGGAAAATATCTTATAAAAAGGAGAGAAAAGAAATCCATAAATAAGGCTTATATTTACAAACTTAAACCTTGATCAGATTTTAATTCCAAGTTCACCAGTCGTAGATCAGTTGACAATGCCAAAATTGCTAGCCAAACACTGTGACCGGGATTCAAACTCCGTCTCTTCCACTTGTGTATTGTGTATGTGAAATATTTATTTGTCATTTCGCCTATCTAACAAGAAAAAAAGATTTAGGGTCCAACGACAATGACAATAAAATACAAGGACATGGGCCAATTTCATCTTCACTCCAACAAAATCTCATCAACGTTCCTCAACAAATGATTAATTTTAATAAAAGAAAAAGAAGCACAATAAATAATGTTATGCTCTACACTACAATTACATTCCAATTCCAAACTTTTACAAAGAAACATGTGAAAAATCAAGGTAACACTAAGCTCGTCCTTTATCACTATAATACAAACCCAAAATCACTACAAGGACTTCGGACGACAAACTCTGTCATGTCAGAAGTTTTCAAGCCAACGTGTAATTCCATCTTCGTCTGAAACTGCCAATATCTCGATGTATATATGATCCAAAACAGCCTATAGTAGTTGCACCGTTAGGAAGAAACACAGAGATTAACTAATCAGTTTGCATGCAGTTAATTTATAAACCAAATTCTCAACTTACAAATCATAGCCATTTAATAAACATGGATACAATAATGAAGCCAATTCCAATCTAAAGTAAAGTATGCATAGTGTAATGTTCAAGGAATGACGTTTGTTCATAGGAAAACAGGCCCGTTTCCTTAAAACATTTTCAGTTTTCATTTTAAATTACTAACAAGGAGATGGAACACGTGTAGTGAATGTTTAGAGAGAAGTGAAAAGCAAACTAAGAAGAATGCATTTTCAAAAATAACGGAAACAGTGTTTTGGCATTTTCATTTTTTTTAAATGCTAGATCTGCTTTCAGAGCTTGTAAAAGAAGATGATGATGATGAAAGTATTCTCTTATGTTTATTAGTCGAAGTGAAAATGAAAACAGTAAACATGAGAAGAAAATGGATCCCTCGATTGTCAATAAACTATAACATCATGATATCATATATACATAAACAGCTGAAAGAATTTAAACTCTTTATGTCAATAAAAATAGACAACCAAAAGGTGAAGTGAAGAAACAAAAGAGTCCTGAAAAGCATATTCGATATTTCTGACACATGCAAAGCCGATTTCAGAAAACCACATTATCACATATATACAGCTAGCTATACATTATGCAAAATATTTAATAATAGCATGAAAACCATTTAAATCTCATCCCTGTAGTATCAAATACGGATCATAACTTACCGATGGGTTTCTACAGTTCACCAGTCTCCATTCATCATCTATGGAACCTTCCAATGTCCAATTCTCCCAGACATCAAAACTATGACTAGCAAATACGAACTCCATTCTTCTATTGATCTGCAAAAAAACGTTTATAACAAAACTGTAGGCATCAACTGTATTAGCAATGTAATTATGATATTAATAATAGACGGAGCGTATTATCCAAATCTTAGCTTTCATATATGTTAAAAATTAAGAATCTTTAGATATTCCTTTAATTGTACAACTTCCAAGGCTAGTGCTCACTTACTAAGCATTCAATGCAGTTACTGTAAAATCATTATAAATACAAGGTGTGTGATCTCATTGTACATAGAATTTACACTAAGTTTACATATTTTCACTAAGGGGGAGCCTTGTCACTACGGTAAAGTTGTTGTGTCATGTGACAGAAAGGTCACGGGTTCAAGTCCCTAGAAACAGCCTCTTGTGTGAAAATAGGGTAAGGCTGGGTTCAATACACCAAAATAGTGGGACCCCTTCCCGGACCCTGCGTATGCGGGAGCTTTAGTGCACTAGGCTGCCCTTCTTACATATTTTACAATCGAAAATATACTACGCAAAAACAGCAAAACCATATACAGAAGAATCAACATACAACATAGTTAAGCCTAAGGGGAGTCTGATCAAATTACCTGTAATAATTTTCCACCGGCAGCAAGAGATCGCAAGCCAATTGTGTCCTGAAGCAAATGCATTAAAAGTTGAAGATCAAGACACCTTTTACAAGTCTAAAATACTTGATGAAATATATGGACAAAAGGTCCTTGCATTAGTTAGTTTAAAGAGCCTTCAAACAAACCTTATTTCTGAAGATGATAAGGAACTGTGCAGCAGGATCTCTTTTTGACACATCTGGCATGGAATCTAGGATCCAACCTCCACCTTTAACTCTTTGCCTTGAGACATAAAGTGCAGCACGGTCTATTGCATGCAGAGCTATGATGCATCCATCTTTCAAAAGTTCAGTACATTTTCCACTAAGCCTTGTGCTTGACTTTAGAGCTTGAGTGGCAATCGGTTCTTGTATAGATTCTACTGGAGTTTTTCTACTTCTTGAGTCTTCAGAGCTTGAGCTTAAAGCTTGATCAGTGCCACTCATAGCAGTATCATCTCTCTGAGATGTTCCTTCTTTCTGATCTGATTTTTGTTGAGACTTTTGACGGATATGCCTCTTTTTGGCCTTTTTACTTGACCTGCTGCGCCTTCCTTCAGATCGAGTAGATGTACTCAGAGTCAAACTTGAAACCTGATGCTGGGATGAGGACTCCTTGACTTCACCTACTTTCTTTTGGGAGCTTTCAGGATTTGAGTAACCATCGTCTAATTGCTCTCTAACAATAATCTGTAGAGCATTTTCTTTGTATTGTTGATCAGATTGTTCATTTTCTTCATCCACCTCACTCTCTTCTTCTGCATCAGACAGGGCATTTTTTGGAATAATCCCATCAATGAAGAATGTCTGCAATATAGATATAGCTTTCTCCCTTATCTCCATCCAAACCTCTTCACTGTAATCTGCACTTCGTGGAAGTATCAACACATTAGGCATCTCCTTAACCTGAAGCAGAAATACGGTAAAGCATGTTAATATATTTTTTTTTTTATCAAGGGCTTGTTTGTTTAAGCACACAACTGCTATGATGATACGATATTCTTTTAGAGCTTTTAAACTTCTGAGAAAGTAGCTTTTCTTTAGATTTTTTTCTTCATTTTTTTAAAACTTACATAATTATTACACTTTTTCAAATCCCTTTTAATTAAATTAAAAGGTGCTTTCTCTTTAAGAAAAAAACATAAACAAATGGACCCTAAAATTTTCATTGCTGTAAACTCACAGAGAGATTTTCATCAACATATTATTGTATGCAGCAGATGTAAAAGTAAACCAAATAAATTGACAAACCAATATTTTCACAATAAAGTTTCTCATTCATTCCATACTTGCTTTAATGAAGAATTATAAAACTCCACAAATAGTAATGTTATTTGATTTTAAGTTTTTCATACAAAAAACCCAAGAACTGGTTAATGAATGGTTAAGGTTACTGGGTGACCACGCATGATGAATCCTAAATTGGGTAAATACAAAATTAAATATAAAAGTTACATGAAAGTCCATCCTAATTGACATTTACCATTCCAAAATCAATTTATTCCAGGTCTTACTTTTAGCATACCAGCAACATTTGACCTAGACTACCATCATTATTTATAATCCCATTTTTTCTACCAATTTTTTCTAGGTGGGACAGGGTGCAATTTCTTATTGTTCAGTATGCATGCTTAAACCAACATTGCAACTGCCACTAGGTTCCTTTTACTATGAGAAGTCAAATGATTATATGATAGATGGATGAATCCCCAGCAACCTCATGCATGTTCTGGCATAAAATTGGTTATCACCGCACTGAGATAATAAGTGATGTAGTTACTAGTTACTACCTAGTGATCCTAGAGAATAGTTTTGTTGTTTTGATGGATGTAAAACGTCCTATGAAACATTCTACTCTTAATGAAAGGAATAAAAACAACTATTTGGGCAAAAATAATGCAAAGTTTCTTTTATTAATGTGTTTTGAATGCTTGCATGTACAAAATCCAAATTTACCATACCCATGCTTCCATCCATTGCGGCCCTTCTGCACCGTCCAAAGCACATCCAGCTATGGTTCCATCAATCAAAAGCTGCTTTAAAGCACAATCATCCAAAAGTTGACTACTACCAGTATTTACAAGAAAAGCACCTATGAAAAATTACAAAAACAATAAATCCATGACGTGAATTAAAACCACAATATTTAACAGATCAAAGGAAAATCCCCAAAATATAAATAAATAAGTTCATACCAGGCTTTACATGTTGAAGACATTCCGCACTAATAATTTGCATTGTCTCATTTGTTAGAGCACAATGGAGCGATATAAGGTCACTTGCAGCAAGTAAATCATTAAGAGTATCCATTTTTCGTGCTGCAGGAGGGAACTTCATTTTTGCTTGTCCCTGTGAGTGCAAGATTGTAAAAAAAAAATTAGCCAAAATCATAGAATCCGGTCATCTGTTCGGGATTAGCATTTGGTTTGCATGGCATTTAGCTAGAAGCCCCTGATTCAAGCCATGATATATTGTTAAACCCTTTCTAGTTTAAGGGTATATACTCACTTCTTAAGAAAATAATTGAGTGTACTGATTCCCATGATTAAATGAGCTTCCTAAACTAAATACCCTTAGGAGAGGAAGGGAGTTCATTTTTCTACATGATCCAAAATCTCCCTAACTTGGGAGAACTCAAAAAGTGTATTGGAGGAAGTGGTCTTATCATTCTTTACAAAATCAATCCTAGTGATGTAGCTAGGTAGAAAATTAGTTAATATAGGTTGAGACACAATAAATAAGGGAATTGGTAGAAGGCGAAAAAAGCATTTAGTACTGCACCGATATTCTGAAATGACAAAATTTGAAAACAAACGAATATTCCAAACAGGACACTTAAATATCAGACGGAGGGAGTAAATGTTTAAAGCATTCCAAAATACAGTAAGTCAAGTCAAAGAAATGACTATATGAAACACAATTACAAGTGGAAGACAGCATCAACTCAGCCTTATCTTCAATAACCCCTTCACTAAATCAAGCTCCTGACTATGAAGCAGTAACACAAACACAACACTGACATGTGGACACCGGTAGTAATTTGAGAAAATGACAGAAGTGTAATCAAATGTGTCGGATACCAGACATGCCTTTGATCAGAAGTATCGATGCTACAGAGGATATTAATGGTCGATTGATATTGTCACATATGTGTATACAGCTATAGTTACATAGTAGATACATTAATATTAGAACAACATAAATCATAATGCACAAGGAAGCCAAAAATAATGATAACATTTCAAAATTACTAAAAGTAATTAGCTCATGTTAGAAATAGAGTATCTTAATCTCAATTTTTTTGAGAAGGCCAATGTTAGTAATTAGTTGCTAGATTAGTTTTTTTTCTCTTTCATGACATACAACTCCTTTAACCCTCAGTTCAAACCAATTGAGCTACCCAAACCCACTACCTCATTCTCATTCACATCAACAATTCACCATTTCTCAAAATTAACAAGTTAAACGTAAACCCAAAACTGCGTAACAAACCTATTACTGTTCAAGTTTCCTCAACAAAAGACATAATCCCCCCTGCATCATGGCCTAAATGCCATGATAATACTACAACTAAGCCAAAATAAATATCACTAACATAATAAGAATATACCAACTAATCACAAGTTAATCATGAAATCAAACCAAGTAAACAAACATGTATGTAGCACTAACACCTCTGATCAAAGGCATGTCATGTGTCCAACACTACTGACACAAATTCATTTTCTCATTTTCTCGACCCGACAAGTATTAGCATTTGAAATTTTAAACATAAAAATTTCTCAACTAGTTCAATTAACAGACTGATTGATGAAGAAATTACCGAATGAACATCGAAATAGAGAACACTCATTTTAAAAGCCAAGCTCCGGGTAGCCAAAGCTCGAGCAGAAGCAGATCTACCAACAATCCCAAGAACAAGACCACGGCACCGTCGCATTCCGCGGCACAACGGCTGAACAGAACCAAGCCAACCGGAAGCCGAAAGCGCATGACGAGAAAGCAGATGAGTCCGACGAAGAAGACCGAGAAACAACGCCATCACAGTATCAGCGATCTCCTCAGCACGTGAGGTATCAACATGAACAAGACGGAGACCGAGGTCAGCAGCGAGGGAGGAATCCACGGCGCGGTCAGCAGAGCCAAGGCAGAGAATGAGGTGATAGGACCGGAGACGACGCTGAGCAGCGCGTGGGAGGTAAGCGAGGGAGTGGAGAAGCACGGCGGCGGCGGATTCGATCTTCCCATCGGAGAGACGGCTGAGAGGGATGTGTTCGACGGCGGCGACGCCGGAGAGAGAATCGAGTTCGAGGGAACAGTCTTCGATGCAGTTTAGGGTTACGATTAAGGGAAGTGATGGCGGTGTAGGGTTGTTAAGGTGAGGCATTGCCGCACTGGATTTAGATCTCGATTGATTCGAGTTTTGTTTCCAGTGAGTGATGAAGTTACAGTTATGGTGGCTTCACTCTGTGTGACGTGCTGGCCGGTTTTTGGGAAGAGCCTACAAATGGGGGATATTTTTTTCAAAAAATGTAATTTTCTAGCTTTAATTTAAAAAAAGAGTTTACATAATGAAATTCAATTTAATTATATGCATTTATTATTTACACTAACTATTGGTGCAGCAGTTATTTGACTTTAATCAATTTTATCTAAAAAAATTCATTCAAAAAATAATGATATTTATTTGTAAAGTTATACCAAAAATATATATTTGTATTTGAAAGAAGGTGGTGTACTGGTGTCAGATTTTCATCCATAATACATAAAAGTTTAATTGTCATAAATAATTTTGAATTGATAAAAAAACCTGAGATATTTGAATACTTCAAATATCAAAATTTAATAATTCATTATTCGAATTCTACCAAAGTGAGTAGACTAAACATGTGTTTTTTACTTCATTTACACGAATGAGGTTGTGGAGATCTCAGAACATCCACAATGGAGACATTCACTTTTTGGTATTTAAATTGGTCTCACGTTTAGACGTCACTTATTTATAATTTTTTAATAGTATTACCTCATAAGCACTTAATCTCTACAACTTAGCATCTCGCACAAATTTCTTAAATGAGACTCATTAATCAACTATCAATAATTTTATATTATTACATTTTATTTTTTTAATATTAAAAGAGTGTGGGTTCCACTTAAAATTGAGGGTCTTAATATTAAATTATGGTGGGAAGTAAGGTTGGCCAGAGGAAAATTCACTTGATCGAGAAAGAGAAGTTGTATAAGATTAATTTTAATGGTGGACTTAGATTCGGAAGCCTAAAAGTGCTTAATGAGGCAATGCTTGCTAAACAGAAATGGATAATTAAAAGAGGGTGTCATGGTCATAAATAGTATTCTTAATAGTCAAGTGGGAACTAGACCTAGATATGTTTGGAGAAACATCGATCAAGTTAAATGGATTATTAAAAGAGGGCGATACTAGAAAGTTGGGAATAGTAACATGAGAATCTGTTTGTGCCAAATTAAATTTAAAGTTGATTTAAGCTATGAAACTTCTGGCTAGTGAGCAAATGATACACACCCTAAACCGAATAACCACCACCACGATCAAGCTTTCACTGCCACTGATCTGTAGAATGAGCCTGCATAAAAATGTCATGAAGTAAAATCCTACACTCCCTTAATAACTCATCCTCCCACGCCCACAACCGACGTCACAACTACTAAGCCACCCCTCCTTCCTCCCCCCAACAAATAATTGTCGTCGTACTCGACTTATTCTCGGCCAAGTCGAATAGGCGCCTAAACCGCTCACGCAAAAGAGACCCTTCTAACCATGGATCCGTCCAGAAAAAAGTAAATGTCTCATTACCAACCTTCCTCACAATACACTCCTCAAACTAGGGGCGGATCCAGTGCAGCATGAGGGTGTGCACCTGCACACCTTGAAATTTGAAAAATTGCACTAATATCCTTATGCTTTTGCATTTTGACCACCTTGGATTTTTAATTTTGCACCTTTAACAGAGATTTTGCATTTAGACCCCAATTTTCTCTCATCTTTGATGACAGGGTCCAACATTTTGCAGAGTATTAATTGCTTCTTTTCTGACGCGACACAAAGTCCATGTATTAGTAATTATTACCATTACGACTTATTTTTTTTTAATTTCCATTTTAAACAGAAGTCTAATGTATTAGACCATCCACAATGGAGCTCCCCTATCAAATGCTTAAATGAGTCCAACATGTACATATCATTTATTTTATAATTTTTTAATGTCAATATCTAATAAGCACACAATTTCTTCAACTCAGCACCACAACAAAATTTACTAATAGGTCCCACTAATATTAAATTTCATTTAATATTTTCTATATTATTACATTTCTAAAACATTCATTTATTAAATTAGAAAATATTAAATGAAATTCACACAAAAAATGAAGAGAGATAGGATCATCCACAATGGTGGGTGCTTAACATATTTAACACCACATTAAATAGGCACCCCATTGTGGAGTATAATATACAGGTGCCTACGAAGAAGGGTGACTATGTAAGCACCCTCTCTCTCTCTTCGTTTTTGTGGATTCCATTGAATAAATCTTAATAAATTAAATAAATTTTGTTGAAATGTAATGATATAGAATTATTTGTGGAACCTATTTAACAATTTCTTTTGAGTTGTTGGGTTAGAGAAAAATAATGTTTATTAAATATTACCATAAAATTAATTATGTAGACACATGAGACCCATTTAACATTCATTTAAAATGATGCCTATTTAACTCGGTACTTAATAGGTGAAGCATACACTACTATGATTCGAACGCACGAAATCTTATATCATCCAAACTTCAAAAATTTCATGAGATTCAAACACACGACCTAATCGTGTTTTCAAAAAACTTACACCACTAAGCCAAATTGATTAATATGAGCTATGTGTGCAAATTTAATATATATTAGGTGATAACTTTATTTTGCTTAGTTACTTTTCTCACTCTTTGATTATCATTTTTCCTCTTTTATAATTCTTCTTTTACGTTTTCACTCTCTTTAAAGACTATGTTGTCTTTATATTGTTGATGATAATAGTCTTCCAAATTACCAACTAATTTTTTTAGTTATTGGACCACTATTCTATATTTATGATATTATTTTTTATAATGTCCTAAATATGATTAAAAACAATAAAAAAATTATATTTGAGTAGGAGATATTTTAAAGGACTAAATTATGTGAATTTTTAATGAGAAAAAAAATAAATTTATGAGGAAAAAATTTGCACCCCTGACACAAGGTCCTGGATCAGCCACTGCCTCAAACCACCTTCCTCTGTCAACACCTACATGACCATCACAGATTCTCGCAATCTCCCTCCACCACGGATATCCATTCCGGACCCCTCCCACCCTCCTCACCATCACAAGCTACCAATACCATAAGCCCCCTTCTACCCACTAACATCCTCCAACATCATTTACCTAACAAAACAATGTTTTTGCTTTTGTTTTTGAAGAAGTTAAATTAACCAACCTAAATTAACATGGGGAGAATCAAACTTGAGACCTTGAGGAGGAGCACACTCCTATATCCCAAGTCAATCCTAACAAAGCAATGTTAAACTTCCTCATCTATATAACCCCCAAACCTCCATACTATTTACGCAAACAAATATTTTTCCAACCAATCCAAGAAGTTTTTCTAAGATCCTTACTTCCACCTTAAAAAAAATTAATTAATAAAGATTGAATAGAAGATATTGTACCTGTGGGAGTTTTGAAAAAGGAAAGTGCATAGACATGCAGAGAAGACAAGACTTACTTTAGGAACTAGACGGCCATCAAAAGAAAAAAGTCTACTCTTCCAACCCGACAACCTATTCTTAATACGGGATAAAACCAACTCCCAAAACATCAAACACCCCGCATCCCCACTAATTGGAAGTCCCAAATACATAAAAAAAAATCTCGATAAAACCCAAGTACATCTGATAGATAACCACCGGATGTGTATTTAAGAGGCCTTAAAAATATCAGGGCCATAAAGAAAAATGCCCAAAATTCTCTCGAATTCTCTCGAATTTCCAACTAAAATGACTATAATGTCACTGCGTGAGTTAACTCACGCTGCATGGGTTAACTCACGCTAGTGTAAATCTCTGCGTGAGTTAACTCACGAAGCGTGAGTTAAGTCTCACAGATTTAACACTAGCGTGAGTTAACTCACACAGAGGTATTTTTAGAATTTTAGTTGGGAATGAGCAAAATGTGTTGGGTAAAGAGCAGAATTCAATTCTCTCACACACCTGGGCCCGCACATTGCCAAGCTTGGCCCATTTACAATAGTTATATATAGGTCAAATGCATCTAAAGGTCCTTTAAGTTTTTCATTTTTCCCAAAGTGGTCCTTTAAGTTTCAAAAGTCTCAAACACGTCCTTTTAGTTTTTGAATCGTTTCAAACAAGTCTTATTGTAGATAACATAGTTGGTAATTGCTTCCTTGAACTCATCTTTGGTATCAAATCTTGCTCCTAACACCCACTACAAATTAGTAATCTTTTTAGGCATGACAAATGGTGGATAATGCTCTTTGTTGTTATCATCTGAATCATCACCATCATCCTCTAAAAGGACTTGTTTGAAACAATTCAAAAACTAAAAAGACTTGTTTGGGACGTTTGAAACTTAAAGGACTTGTTTGGAAATTTTGAAACTTAAAGGACCACTTTGGAAAAAACGAAAAACTTAAAGGACCTTTAGATGCATTTGACCTTGTATATAACATTGCACAACTTAGTTTGGTACGTATAAACAACTTTCTGGCCACATTTGCAGAAGAATTGATTTGCGTTGATAGTTGCATTGCATGTGTTAGGGTTTTTTTCCGACTTCTTCAACTTCACTATTCTCTGATGGACGCTCCTCCAATTAAGAAGCAACGACGACGTCTACCCAGTCGATCCAATGCAACATATCCGACTTTGTTCCTCCCCGATGAACTCATCGTAGAAATCCTATCTTGGCTTAGGGTTAAAAACATTGTTCGACTCAAATGCCTGAGCATGCCATGGAATGCTCTCATATCTGATCCATGCTTCATAGAAAAGCACCTTAAGAAGTCGTCTCAAAACCCACACCTCACCTTATTTTGGAACAAACGCAAAGAGGGTGTTAATGTCTTGCCCTTCCCTGTGCATGGTTTATTCAAAAATCAATCCATCAACGTTTACCGCCACAATTTCCATGGTTTCAATAAACATTGCACGATAGTTGGTTCTTGTAACGGACTACTCTGTTTGCTTTTCACATATCTAACACCATACCCATCACATCTTTTAATGTATTGGCTCCTTTTCTGGAACCCTGCCACCGGAACAAGATCTAAAAAGTTCAGGTTCACTTCACCCGACGGTTCTCATTTCTACGATTCTAAGTTAGCCTTTGGCTATGATGCTTCAACGAGAACTTATAAGGTTGTAGCTATTCGTGTTGATAAAGCTTCGTGGAAAAGTGCGGTTAAAGTTTTCAGCTTAGGTAATAATAATAGTTGGAGAAATATTCAGAGCTTTGATACTGTTCCTGTTAAATGGTTCGATATTTATTATCGATACCATGACTATAATGATGGTGTGCATTTGAATGGCACTGTTAATTGGTTGACTCGCAAGTCTATTGAGCAATTTTCGATTGTTTCACTTGATCTTTCAACAGAGACATACAAGCAGTTTGTGCTACCTTCGGATTTTAATGGGGTGCAATCTATTCGGCAGCCAGATCTTAGGATTTTGATGGACAGTCTCTGTTTTTCTCATGATTCCAACAAAACTGAATTTGTTTTATGGCATATGAAGGAGTACGGGGTTCAAGAGTCTTGGACTCGATTATTTAAGATTAGTTACAAGAATATTGAAAAGCAAAATACTCACGCTGGTAATAGAATGGCGTGCATTTATGTTAATGGTGATATGCTGATTTTTGCATATGATTATTGCAACCGGGCATTTATCTATAATGTAAAAGATAAAACAGTCGAGAAAATTGACACTAAAAGAACTCTATACATTGGTTTGGCAAGGCAAAGGATTACGTAGAAAGTTTGGTTTCAGTTTATTGATTGAAAGTAAGTTTCTCTTAGATGCTTTCCTATTTGAATTTATTTTAATTCACTGTTTTGTATCCTTGTTTTTATGTACTAATAGATTGTGTGAAATCTTTTGTAGTTTGCTTAGGTTTATTTATAGCTAATTCGTTACGTATAGGCCAATGATAATGGTTTTACAACCTACTAGATTGGATGAATTTGTTTTTTATTTTTAGATTTATTATATAAGATAGAGCATGAGTTTTCTTCAAAGTAAGAACTTGATTCTCCTAGAGTGAAATTCATTGTCTCAGAAATTTTGGCATAGAAAAATTGAAAGATAAATGAAATAGTACTTGATCTGTAAGGACAATATATTACTCCAAATTGAGGTACATGAGAAACATTAAAGATAACAGAATGATAGGTGATAAATGAGAATTCTTCTACTGATTTTATATTAGTCTTGGTTTTTCCCTTAAAACAATATGACCTTGACCATGTAAATTCTTCAATTCTTGGTTGAATGATTGTAAGTCCTTCTTGGAAAATATCTGCATTTGTATAATTTTTGTTGTGACTTCGATTTAGATGATTATAGCACACAAATGTTGGGTGGCCTAGCTAAACATTAAATTTTAGTTTGCAATGAGGAGGTTACCATTGTAGTATTTCAAATTTATCATGTAAGAGTTGAAATTTAGTTAAAGTTTCATTAACAAAGAAAATAGTTTCTTAGACTGTCTTTAAAACTACTCAGCATATTTCAGTATTTCACAGAATCTATTTTTGCTAGTGAAATGTACCAGCAAATTTATATTTATTTCTTTACTTCAAATATATACTACATTGAATAAGCAAAGTGATTCTTGTTATGTTTAGAATTAGATTCATATCATGGTGGTTGTAGGTTAAAATATTTATTTGCTTACATATGAAGTGATTCACTTATGAACATCATGAATTCATTTTTACTTGAGTTAGTGTTTACATCTTATTTCTGTAGTCTAATGGGTGTTTTTTGAATATTAGATCTGCGATCCCCAGCTCCAGGCACACCGGGGACTATCGATGTTATACTTGGAAGTTTGGTGGGAAAATCCATGGAGAAAGGAAGAGGAAAAGCATTTGGTATCACAGGACACAAATGATCGATGAGACAGTCAATTAAATTACTTTGTAGGAAGAAGAAGAATATCTTGGAAGCACTTCAATTGATATTAGTAAAATGAAATTGATGAGAATTCAATGATTACATCGTAGTTAACTTTTTAATAAAAACATAATATCAAGCAAGATTGTTATTGATCAACATTAGGTGAATGCAATCTAGTATTCACATAATTCCATAATCTATAGCTTCCCTGAATCTTCGTTCTGAGGAATGAAAGCTACTATGCTACATCCTTCTTTCCATTATTACTTTCATCACAAGTGGCTCCAATGCTTCAGACATAGCAGTTGGCCTACTCAGATGATAACTCATGGATTTTGATTGATTGGAATCTCGTCGCATAAAACCATAACTATAAGCACTACCAAATTGTTGAAAATCAAACCTGAATATTCTTACAATCGATTATAATGAAAACCACATATACAAATAAACATAAATATAAACATGTAAACCACAGAATATGAACTTACTTTCAAAAAATTGGAACTAAGCTTTCAACATAATCCTTCGCAGATTCCCAACATACCCAATCTGTGATTTTTCTATCATCGGTAATAGTTCTACTTGGAGTAATTTTTGTTCTCTGCACTCTATTATCTTTCCAATGATAGATAATTGCTTCAAATTCTTGACTGCTTTTAAGTATCAATGTATCACCATCTTTAGAAAGAAACAATGGCACCAATCGAAAATAAGTGTCAAAAATGTCATTATCTATTTGAAGATTCTGGTAACTAATTTTAAGGAATTGTGACCAAGAATCTTCATCCCCAAATTTCTTCATCTGCCATATAGCAAAATCAGTTTCCTTGTAGGAATAAGAAAAACAAAGGCAGCCCCCCAACACACCAACGGTTGGTTCTGCAGATGGCACTTCATCAAAACTATGAGGCAACATATATTGATTGTATGTCTCCGTCCCTAAATCAAGGGAAACTATAACAAAATGTTCAACTCTAATATCCTTATTCTTAATATTCATAACACGATAGGGAAGGTCGTTGTGAATAGCCAACCAATTAAAAGTGCCACTTAAGTAAACACCATCACACACACGATGTTCACTATGACCACAATAGTCCAAACGAAGAGGAACAACAGGGAAAAATGCAATATCTCTCCAAACTTGGTCACCCGAACCTAGAATCTTTATATTTCTATTTCCTGTTAGTTGATTGTAACGGAAAGCAACCACCTTATAAGTATCAGCTGACTTGTCAAAACCAAATTTGAAGTTGAAATCGCCTCCATACCCCGAAAGTGGTCCAAAATCCCAAAAATACCCAAATTTTTCCGATGTTGTTGTCCTGATGGATGGGTTCCAAACACGGAGCCAATACTCTCTATGCCAATTCTCTTGATACCTATTATGGGTTACAGAAGTCTCAGCCAAACAGATGAATCCATTGCATGAACCAATTATACGAGAGCATATGTCGTTGTCCACATGATAGTAAGTGACATGATAGTAAGGAGCATCTAAAAGAAGAGTGAATGACGGGTTATCTAGTAAACGACTTATAGGGTATGGAACGAGATTGTAATCCTTCTCAGATTCATCGTCACTACCATACTCTCCGGGGATAAATTTTTCGTGCCCCGTGATTAGGGTGAAGTGAGGATTTTGTGCTGCTGATCTCTTGAGGTGCAATTTCACGAATGTGGGATTGGAGATGAGTGTTTTCCAAGACTTACTAACACTCCTTAATCGAAGAAGAGGTTTCACCGGAAGAAAAGAAAGTACCTCAGCGATGAGATGGTCGGGGAGGAACACCAACGATGGAATCATTGCAGGCAAACTTACTAACACTCCGTGCCCGTTTTTCCACTCTTTTTATTGCGCTAACGTTTGAAAATTATGAACGGTATTTTTTTTTATGAAATTTTGGTTTTGATTAAAAGTAAAAATATAAATGTTTGTTGTTTTTTTTAATGACACGAACAACAATTTTTATTATAGAAAAAATTATTTAAGAGTATAATTGGAGTAATGAGAAAGTAAGTATAAATATACTCATCTAATTTATTATACTTTTTAAATGATAAAGAAAAAAAAAACAAGTTACATTTGTTTTAATATTTAAATTTATTCTTATCTATTTGTTACATGTGCTACTTGTATTTAAAATTAAGGGTATTTTTGAAGAAAAAGAATTTCAACCTGCGCTGAAAAGGGTAGTTACCATATATAGTATAGATAAAAGAGAAACATAACATGAGGTTAAATCAATTTACAAAAACGGTGAAGATGTAACAAAACGAGTTTGTTACCAATTTCATGCTTGCAAACCGCTTTTTAATGCGTTGGCAAAATCAATCAAATAAGGATATACTGTATATCACACATATTCTATCTATCTACAGTGGCCGAGCCAAGAAAAATAGTTTGGGTAGGCCGCTGAAACAAACTATAAACAATTATATGTAAACATAAAACTGAAGTAGTAGTAAGCCTTAAGCGTGAAGTTGAAATTGCAAAGTTTAACTAAAAAGTTTGGGTGGATGCTTTACAAAAATAAATTACATAGTTTACTAATGATATAAATTAAGATTTTTTTTTTATAATACAACTCTTAATTGGTTGAATTTTCATTTGACAAGGCAATATCAAAGAGATTTGAAACCCCAAAAAATTAGAAGGGTTGTAAACCTATGCTAACCATACATATAAGCATGAAAAAATCACATATGTCACTTTTGGTACCGCCGAAATCCTAACCGTTGAAAAATTGTTTAAAACCTTGCAAAATAGACCTATGATTTTTAACTTTTTAATTTTTCAGGTGGACCACTAAACCAATTAGTGTGGATTTGGATCTGTCCAACACTAAAATCGTAGTTAAATTGTTTAAAATCTCGCAAAGTAGACCTATCATCGTTAAACTTTTAATTTTTTTTGGTGGGCCGTGGCCCACCCCAACCAATGAAGGGCTCCGCCTTTGGCTATCCAGTCCTATATATAAACAAATATTAATTTCGTTTTTGCAATTCAAATTTTTAGTTAAGTTACCCAACCTGGACCTTTGATTTTTTTGTGGGTTCCTCCTTGTAATATTGACGAATATCGGTTTTGGTCTTTGTCTAACAAAAAGAAAAGTTTAGATTTTGTCTCTATCATTTCATATTCTTCTATTTTTTGGTCCCTTATTTTAACATATCAGCAAGAATCTTTCACAATGTCACGCTTACAATGTAAAAGTGTATTTTTTTCTTCATATTTTACTTTATGTAGTCGCCTGACACATGGCTTATTCATGAATTTAAAATAAATATAAATTTGACACATTAAATTAATTTTCATTCCCCTCAACTTCATCTTCTCCCTTTCAACCACCTCCATTGAAAATCTCATATCATTTTCTTCAATCTAAAAATTGTTCAACACATAACAAAAACACTACAATTAAAGGGAAAGTCGGATTGCTTGAGCATTGAACAACACCTTATGCATATACTTATCTCCTTAAGAAATCCTACTCTTTCAAGTCACACATACAAAACCCAAAATCAAAATAGCAAGAATCTCAATTCTCATTCCCAAAGTTCATAATCCTTAAATCTAACAACAACAAAATTGCCGGTTCAAATACCAAGTCAACTAAAATTTCAAGCTTTAAACTCACCACCTAAACAACAAAACTAAAAATAAAATCCTATTCAAATTCTAATTCAAACTCACAAAAGAAGAAAGTTTATGGAGACACAAGATGAGAAACAAGATGTAGATAAAAAAATATAGATTGTATAGTGTGAATAATTATAAGTATGGTCTTTATCTTTGATTTATCCCTTTCAACATCTATATAATTTAGAATGCTCAGAAATTTATTTGAACTTATCACAAATCATTTTCTAAGATAAATAAAAGTGTCCATGTAAAGCAAGCCATTAAACTTATGAAAAACAGATTTTTAAGATGTGGTCACCGATTACCACATTGGTGTAATCAATTACCACCTCTTAATTTTTCTATTTCTTGATCGTAGGTGTGCAACTCCAGCAGAAAAAAATGTGTTTTCCTATATTTAAACATGAAACTATCATGTTCATGTGAAAAAAGAGATAATCCAATATCTGTCCATAATAGTTTTATACAGTGCAGACATCATATGGAACCGGCTACCCTAACATATTCATAAGTACAATTAAACCTAAGCAAGCATTCAAAAGAATATTCATACAATCAATTATTGTGAAAACAACATATACCAATGAACATAAATTTAAACATGTAAACCACAGAATAGGAACTTACTTTCAAAAAACTGGAACTAAACTTTCAACATAATCCTTCGCAGATTCCCAACATACACAATCTTCGAGACTATCATCAACAATAGTTCTACCAGGAGTAAATTCTGTTCGCTGTACTCTATTATCTTTCAAATGATATATAATTGCTTCCCATTCTCCATAGCATTTAAGTATCAATATGTCACCATCTTTAGAAACAAGCAATGGCATCGATTGAATATGAAAATGAATTTCAACAATACTATTGTGTATTTGAAGATTTTGGTAACTAATTTTAAGAAATTGGGACAAGAGTCTTCAACCCCAAATTTCTTCATCTGCCATAAAACAAAATCAGTATCCTTGTTAGAATAAGAAAAACAAAGGCAGCCCCTCAACACACCAACTATTGGTTCTGCATGTGGCACTTCATCAAAACCACGAGGCAAACGGTATTGATTGTATTCCTCCGTCTCCAAATCAAGAGAAACAATAACATTTTCATTTGGAAAAGGTACGTATATTCTCTTAACCTAGCACAGTAAAAACAAGAAGAGAGTAAGGAATCATATCAATGAGAAAAACGATTATAAAGTGAAGACTGTTTTGTTGGCTAACACATTTTTCTTACCAAATTCGAACTAGATGATCATTTAATTCGAAGCAATAAAATATTCTCCGGTTAAAGTCACATTGGCAACATGACGTTCTGGAATTATATCATACTTTTAATCCAGTAAAGGACAATGAAGAAATTCTCACCAGTCTCCTAAGATGCATCATCCAAAACCAAT
Organism: Medicago lupulina; assembly: GCA_958299785.1. NCBI lineage: Eukaryota > Viridiplantae > Streptophyta > Magnoliopsida > Fabales > Fabaceae > Medicago > Medicago lupulina. The sequence goes on along the minus strand of OY283140.1, from coordinate 18,882,434 downwards.
TCAGAAGGGAAAGGAAATTTATACAAGTTTATTAATGAGACTAATAGATACACGAGCAGAGACTCATTTTTATTCCACACAAATGATACTTGCTAGCTTATGACATTTTATGAAATTAAAAAGCAAAAACTGAAAAATCAAGCAATTCAAGATTTACAATAGGAAAAAGAATCATTCTGTAATGACCTTTTATAGGTTTGACTACTCTAAAGTGAATTTTATCCTCTAAAGTTTGCTCCTATTTTTAGAGCAGCCGCGTTCTTCTGGAACAATCCCAAAGCCCGTCTAATAATTATAATTGCATTGTGCATGTTTAAAAGGAAAATAACATTACATTATTCATACGTCCGTTTTTAGAAAAATCATGTTATCCGTTTTCAGAAAAATTCATACGTCCGTTTTTCAGAAAAATCGTGTTATAAGTTTTCTCATGAGTTTTTCAAATTCCGGCATTCTCTACAAGAGAATTTTAACCATATAATGTCATTTGTCAAAAAGGAACATTAATACCATTTGAATGAAGTGGAGAAAATTTAGACATGAAACATTCAACCTTTTCTTTCTGTGTTGTAAATCCATTTATTTAAGTTACAATGCAGATATCGTTAAGTGACTAGAATTTAGGACAATCGATGAGTTTGTCAAATTATGTTGGTCTTGTGGAAATTAAATGAATAAAAATCTGGATAGACATATTTGACAGAAATAATTTTACTGACATTCAAAAAAAAACTAGAGTAGTGTAGATGCTTCAAAAGTCTTAATAAATAGCATGTCTTTTGCATTACTCTTTCGCATTACATGACATTTTCCTACATCAATATGTTTAAGCAATGTTCATTTGTACCTTTGATATATTTTTTTTAACAAGTAAAAATGAAATATATTAACACTGATATAGTAGTCTTCTTAACACAAGGCGTACCAAGAAAACCACCAAAGTGTCAAAAAATAATTAGCCAATGCCCAAAAAAGAAAAAGATAATTTGTTTCTTATTAATAACAAGTAATAATAAATCAACTCTTTGGTTTGTTCAAAATAAAATGGCAAAGATAAAATTGACCACATTATTTTTGTGGGTGATGCAGTCAATTGAAATAAAAGAATTATTAAATCTTAAATAAGAGTCTAGAGGATCCTCTCAAGTGAAATATTCATTGGATATAGTCCAGTGTCAATCCCCACCATTCAATGGTTATTTAAAAAATTTGACCGAGTCAATTATAGGAAAATGTATGACTATGATTTCACTGCACTCTTATGTTTGACTGTAATTTTTTTGTTTTTGATGAAAAAGGAGTATTGTAAATTTTTAAAAAATAAGGAGTGTTGTAAATTGTTTTCTTGATATTATGAATTCGATATATATCGAGTTTAGTTTTTATTTTATTGTTTGACAAAGTTGAGTATTTGAGTTTAGATCTAATTTTAAAATATAATTTCCAAAATTTTAAAAATATTATGTTTGTGGTCATCATGTAAAATATTAATCAATATAAAAATATTTTAGTTAAATCTGTCAAAAAAAATATGCATAAAATATAAATTATGTTATTTATTCTCTTATAAATTTTTATTAAAGACCCGGTCAATAGTCATATGGTCTGAGTTTTAAAACATTGGTCTACACAAAACAATTCCAACAAAAATAAATATTTGAATTGCTTTAATCACTAGTTTTGTCAAAAAAGAATTAAACCGATTGTTTAATTTGATGCAAACATTTTAGTATATATAAACTGATTTAGTTAATTATTAGATGCATCATTTCAGTTGTGATTTCTCATACAGTTTGTACATTCTTAGTATCACAAATCTCATATCTTTTTTGTTGTTGATAACTTATATCTTCCAAAAATATGAATCAAATAATAAGTTGTTGGGGTGCACTTATAACCATAGTGTGGATGAGTGTGACAGTGACATTATTAAAGGGTGTTCATCCTATGGTTCATGAACATGATGAGCAAGGTAATTTTGAAGTAGTAGGGAAAAAATGGGCTTTACTAGTTGCTGGTTCAAAAGGTTACTCGAATTATAGGCACCAATCTAATATTTGTCATGCCTACCATGTATTAAAAAGTGGTGGCCTTCAAGATGAAAACATAATTGTTTTCATGTATGATGATATTGCCTACCATAATGAAAACCCAAGGCCTGGTGTCATAATCAATAGACCGGATGGTCCTAATGTTTATCCTGGTGTTCCTAAGGTATATACTTCAATTTCCTGGATAAATTAATTTAGTACGATTTTTTCAATTCACATTACTATTAATATTTTTAACATTTAATATTTAATTTGATTATAGATCTCCATTTAATCTATTTTTATAAAAATTTCAATTTAGTGTTCAATAGAGTGAAATTGAAAAGATTTCATTTTTCTATGTTTTTTTCTTTTTAGATATTTTATAATATAGTGGTGAAATTTCAGGATTATACAGGGAACAATACAAATGCAGAAAACTTTTTTGCCGTGCTTAATGGTAACCTAAATGGTATCACTGGAGGGAGTGGTAAAATATTGAACAGTGGCCCAAATGATACCATCTTTATTTACTATTCAGGACATGGTTATCCAGGCTTGATCGGTTAGTAAAAAAAAATTTGTATTACTTTTTTTAGACATCTTCATTACATTTGATTCTTAATATCAAAATTAATTTTTATTTCATGTATGTTAATAATTATACGTTAAAATTACTTAAAAGTTTTATATAATAAATATTTTTCCATTGTAAATCTATTTTTCACAATCTTCCTAGTACATTCTTCCTTTTTGTCTCTATCTAATCTACTTATAATATACATTGATCATCACTAAATAAAACAATTAAAGTTCAAAATGGTGTAACCTAATTTGTTGAATTGCACTATTTTACTTCTCAAATATTATCCTAGAATATTCATCAAAGGCATCTTGAGATGACATATGAGTTGGGTTTTTTTTTCTCCAAAGATATATGAGTTGGTTATCATTCACTACAAATCATAAATGTGAGCTAGTATTGTTATTTGATCAGGTATGGCAGATCATAGCATTGTTTATGCAAAAGATTTCGTGGATGCTTTGAAGAAAAAATATGCTTCTAATTCTTACAAAAAAATGGTGAGTATCCTTGAATATTTTACATTGACAAATAAAATAAAAAACCACCAAATCAACCAAGGTAATTCAAAATGTTTATTTCATTGATTATTCATTCAATGAAAAATAGGTGATATATGTGGAAGCATGTTATTCTGCAAGCTTATTCGAAGGGCTTCTTCCAAATAATATAAGCATATATGTAACTACATCTACCAATGCACGTGAGTTGGGTTATGGATTTTACTGTCCGGGCAGTATAAATCTTTCATCGACTGAGTATACAACATGTTTAGGAGATACCTTTGGTATTTCTTGGATGGAAGACAGGTTTGCATTCTTTTTCTGCATAATAAAATCAATTAGGGTTTAGTATCTGATGATATAATTAGGGTTATATATAAAGCTAATAACCTTTGAATTTGTGCTATTGTTCATGGAGCAGCGAGGAAAATGATAGCACGAATGAAACTTTGCAACAACAATATGTTACTGTAAGTGATCTATTTTTTCAAACTTTTCTCTTAATTATAAACATATGTATATATAATGTTGATTCAATATTAAATTTTTGTGAGTGCTGTACAGGTTCGAGATAGAACATCTAGTTATCCAAACTTTGGTTCTCACGTGACACAATTAGGAGATTTAAACATCAGCAATGATTTTCTAGTTACATATATTGGTGCTGCCCCTCGTAATAATAATGTTAGTGATAACTACAATCGCAATAACACTACAAGTGTCTATTCATATGAATCATTCAATACTTCAACAAGCTTAGTCAACCAAGATGATGCTTATTTACTTCATCTTAAACTTAAGGTAGTTTTCTCTTCAATGTCATATCATGAATGCATGGCAGGGGTTAAAGTATTAAAGTTTAAATTTGGGTAAAGAATAAAATACTAACATAGCAATTAATATATTATCCTTGTATACTAACTTTTGTATGTATAGGTTCAAATTGTAAATACATGGGGTTATTTAAGCTTAATTTTCTTCTTCATGTTCTTATGTTCTTATCGTTGAAGTTTGAAATGTTATTATTCCACTCATTATTTTTTGAATAATTGTAGTTGGAAAAAGCAGTCGATGGTTCTAAGGATAAATTGAAAGCTCAAAACGAGTTAGATGCTGAAATTGCTCATAGAAAGCATGTGGACCACAATATCCATCTCATAAGAAATATTCTGTTTGGAGAAAAGAAGAGCTCCATGTCCGATTTTCGTTCAACTGATCAACCTCTTGTTGATGATTGGAACTGTCTTAAAATACTTGTAAGAAAAATAACACAAAATATTATTAGTATTGCCACTTTCTTGAATTTTAAGTTAGGCCTTGCATACCATATTGTTTTTCAAACACTAACCATCATTGATCAATTGTTTTGAATGCATGCATTGTCTAACATATATGTGATGGTATTATACATGTTACACATTAAGTCACTAAGTTTACATAATATTTTATTTTATGCAGTTTAAAACTTATGAGAGTCATTGTGGTATCTTATCAACTTATGGAAGGAAATACTCAAGAGCCTTTGCTTATATGTGCAATGTTGGCATTTTTGAGAAGCAAATGATTTCAACAGTATCTCAAGTTTGTTTTAGGATACACCGTTCTTCTTAAAATTTGTCCTAATTATAGATATAACTGCAGGGGGTATCTGATGTGGATCTAGTCCAAAGGTAGACCTTGTTATTTTTAGTAGATTTGATTTTAATATTATATTATATTTGTTCTCTATTTTTATTATAAAATTCATCTTTTACTAAAAATAGTAAGGTCCATCCTTAGACAATTTTATTGAGATCTATATGCACTTGTAATAACAAATATAATATCAATAAATAAACGAGTTATTGACCCCGTGAGCTTAGCTCACTTGATAAGGGATAATGCATATTATATGCAGGGACCGGGGTTCGAACCCCGGACACAACACTTATTCACCTTTAAAGTGAATTTCTCCAGTCGCTAGGTTACGATTTTGAGTAATAAACTTACTTGCTGATAATTCCTAGTGATGTTGTTTTATTTTATATAAGTGTAGGACTCGATTATAAAGTGGGTCTATGTCATGACCTAAGATTAACACTAAAAATATAATAATAATAATGACAAAATAGAATTTCTATCTACTTTAACACAACGCTAGTTTAGTTATAACATGTTAATTTATAGCCACATGACATTGTCACCCCAATGTCAACCAAGTGCTATCCTCAAATGATAGGCATACAAATCAATCAATAGGTATATTTTTCGCACGTGCATTTCACAAATTGTACTTATACCATATACAAGTTATGCAACTCTCATTTCTAAAGTAGAGAATCGATCATGCCCATTTTTAATAATGGTTCACTGCATTGTGAAAGTCTAATTTATTATGCTAGACTCAATCTCCATTGAATTATTTATCTTTTGTATATGGTGTTATTTTGATACCAGACTCAATCTCCATTGAATTATTTATCTTTTGTATATGGTGTTATATTGATATAGACATGTGGCTAATTTTTGTGAAAAAGTGAAAGCATTTCCTTCATATTATCTAAACTATTATAACCTCTCTTTTTTTCTCCTAAGAATCTAGTAGCAAAATTCACACACACCAAATGCTAAAAAAGTAGGAAATTTAGAGTTCGAACCTCATCTCTACATAAACAATACAATACAATATTTCTACCAACTAAGTTAAGCGGATTAATTATTTCCACTATTGAGAATATATCTAATTGGTCAAATATGAAAATGAATGCAATCTTCAATAATTGAAGATGTATCGAAATTTATTCTTATGAATGAAACCCGCATTCCGGGACAAATAATCTTTCCCACGAAGAAAAATATATTTTTCAAGACGAATGATTTATTACTTTTCCTTTTAATTTTATTGGGATAAGATTAACGTACCGTGGAAATATAGTAATTTAACGTAGTAAGAATGAAAATATCCTGTCAAAAAAAAAAAAAATTGTAGTAGAAAATATAATGAATTAAATGTGTACACATGCACCTGATAACATTTTTACATATACTATATAAATATGCTTCTATGAAGCAAACATCTCATAAAAATATTGAACATGCTAATGCATCTATTTCATTTTGTTCAAAAAATTACACAGCCTTTTATTTCATACTTATAGGCATTACACGGCCTTTATGATTTTCTTCCTCAACATCTTTCCATTTCTATTTTAAAATATTGTGTTCAACAATTTGGTGAATTGATTCTTTCAACAAAAATAAAAACAATTTGGTGAATTGATTGTGTCCTTACCAATGATCTTTGCAGATTATCACATAAAACCAAAAACCAATCGACCACCAAATATTGTATTATCTTTTTTTTACTAAAAATACTATATTATGTTTTCCTGAGTTACTGCATGAATATTAGTTTGAGGGGGTCAATCTATAGGGGTCTCCTTTAATTTCCTTGTTAAACTATTGATTTGGTGTGCAAAATATTTTTCTTTGCTTTGAATTTTTAGAGATTCTAAACTGAAATTTTTTAAGGGTGTTTAAACTATTGGAAATTCTAATTACGAAGTACAACTACATGCATTTTCCATTCAAATATTTCACTAGTTTTATTTTAATGAAACATCACTGATTTTATTGATTGAAATTCTTGGACTAATTTATATTCAAATATTTCACTAGTTTTATAAATCACTGCATGAACTGATTTATATGTGTATGACATGTTTTAGACTTGTATATGTTTTTCTTTCTTGTTTCAGGTTAAGCTTCTAACGGGGAGGTGGAAAAGAGACCTCTAATTAAGATAATATAGTCTATGTTTTTTCTTCTTGTAATTAAATTGTTCTCATAGAAACACACGACAAGAAAGAATCATTTCCGACCTTCAAATTTTCAGAGAAACGTAATGGAATGCAATTAACTTCTTTTGGTCCTTCCTCATACAATTTAATAGCGGAAACTATATATCATCACCAATGAAACTAGTTTGTTATCAAAAGAAGTTAATATTCACCGTTAGAAATAAAATAATGTAGTTCGTTTGAATGTTAAAATTGTCGTAACTCAAATCATAATGTTAATTACCATAGACGTGGGTATTGTTCCATAATTCTAGTACAACGTTCATGTGGAATAAAATTGATGCACTTGAAGTGGAATAAAATTAGGAAATGCCCAACATTTTAGGATAAAGATTAATACAGAAAATATGAAATTATTATTTTGTTGGGGGACTTGGTTTGACTTTATAATTGACGTGTAAATAGGGAGGGGGCACAGAATTAATGACTTCCAAAGTCTGACTTAATATTTGAAAAAAATAAGGTGGTAATGGCAAAAACAATTTGAAGAGGTGTATATCACCTGCAACTAATTAGGCAAGAAATGTGGATGTAATCTACTACTTGATTCAATCATAGAGATTAGGTTTTGGATTTTTTGCTGTCATAAATAGAGGAAGCGGAGCACATTGTCTGCAACAAAAAAAAAAATAGATGAGGATGAAATCTCTTAGTTGATTGAATCAGAGTAATTACGATTTTTGTTTATAATTACCATAAAAACAGGAAGGGCTTGAAGTGAGCATGAAATAATTATGGCTGTTTAAGATATTCTAAATTATTTACGTCGTGGATAATTCGATATTATAAAAAATTTGGTATATAATTAGTTAAACAATAGGTCTAAAAAGTTAAACATATTGTCAAATGTTTCATAAATTAATTGCTAGCAAGTGACCAATATTGAATTTCATGATATATATATATATATATATATATATATATATATATATATATATATATATATATAAGAGAAAAAGAAAATTGATGCGAATGAAATAAGACAATTAATTTGTTCAAAATCTACTATTTGATTCATGTTACTAAAAGTCATGGTTTGTTACTAAAAGCAGATAATTGTTACTAATAATGTTACTAAAAGTCTGTAATTGTTACTAAAAGGTAGAAAATGTGTTTTGAATATTGTTGTCCCTAGAGAAATAATATTTTGGTTCTGATAATGGAGGAAAGATGAGGGAAACGTGAATCAGTATAAGATGAAGGAGAATATCCCTGGAAGTAAATCGTTTTCATAAAAGCAGGCAAATAAGTTGAACTTAATCGCAGAAGCAAGAAAATCAGTTGACTACGTGAGAAAAAATAATGGGAATTAAATAGGATAGTTAATCGCTTCCAAAGAAGTAGGGAAATCAGTTGACTACAAAGCAAGGAAAAATGATGCCAAGAAAAATTTCTGCAAATTAAATAGGATTTAATATATGTGATTAATAGCATCCAATGCAATAATTTAGGAAATCACGGTTAGGTTTAGGAGGAGGGAAATTTGGCAAAATGTTTAGGTTAAAATTAGGGCAACATGGTAAGGTTTATGAATAAGAGAAGAGATAATAGAGCATTAATTTAGGAAATCACGGTTAGGTTTAGGAGGAGGGAAATTTTGTAAAATTTTTAGGTTAAAATAAGGGCAACTGGGTTAGGTTTATGAATAAGAGATGCATTAATTTAGGAAATCAGGGTTAGGTTTAGGATGAGGGAAATTTGACAAAAATTTTAGGTTAAAATTAGGGCAATAGAGTTAGGTTTATGAATAAGTGATTTATTTTTCTAGATGAATGATTTAGTATTTTTCCTTTTATTTATATTGGGATAAGATTAAGATACCATGCAAATTTAGTTACATATCGTAGAAATTTTTATTTTATTTTTGAGAATTTTTTTTTATTTTCCTCTTTTGAGAAAAATTTAACATAGAAAGATCTAAATTATTCAATATTACAATTAATATTTTGATATGCACTCCGTAACAATTGTCAATTGTAGTAGAAAATATCATGAATTAAATGTGTTCACATGCACCTGATGACATTCTTAACTATATAAATATGCTTCTATGAATCAAACATCTCATAAATATTGAACATGCTAATGCATCAATTCCATTTTGTTCAAAAAATTACACAGCATTTTATTTCAATCTTATAGGCATTTTTTTTTTTGAGGGAATTTCAATCTTATAGGCATTACACGGCATTTATGATTTTCTATCAAAATTATTTTCTTCGTTAACATCTTTCCACTTCCATTTTCAAATATTGTCTTCAACAATTTGGTGAATTGATTCTTTCATTTCAACAAAAATAAAAACAATTTGGTGAATTGATTGTGTCCTCAACAATGATCTTTGCAGATTATCACATAAAACCAATCGACAACCAAATAGTGTATTATCGTTTTTTTTTTACTAGAAATACTATACTATATTTTCCTGAGTTACTGCATGAATATTTGTTTGAGGAGGTCTATGTCTATAGGGGGTCTCCTTTAATTTCCTTGTTAAACTATTGATTTGGTGTGCAAAATATTTTTCTTTGCTTTGAATTTTTAGAGATTCGAAACTGAAATTTTTTTAGAAAACCGTAATGGAATTCAATTAACTTCTTGTGGTCCTTCCTCATACAATTTATAGTGAAAACTATATATAATCACCGTCGTAACTAGTTTATAATCGAAAGAAGTTAACTCAACCTGGTGCTATAAAACTCCCGCTATAGCGAGATCCAAGGACAAGTCATTCCAAATATATACCTATAGTAAGGTTGTCTGCTATAAATCGATATTAGGCCAAACCCTTCCGTAGACCTCTCAATAGCAGAGTTTTGTAGCACCAGGTTTAAAATATTTCTTGAATACTAGCTGGTATCAATTGTGATTACGTATAGTTTCACGCCAAATTTGTTCACGAGGAAGACTTGTATATAATGATGTATACTTAAGCTGGTTTTATTGTTGCTTGATACAAAATGTAATTTGTATATTGTACAATTTCAATTTGCATAAGTTTTTTTCCTCATTCTTTATCTTCGACATTTTTTTCTTTGTTAATTCTATTGTATGAAAAATGATATCATATCAAAGGGGTAGAAAGAGGTGGAGGGATCTATATGAAGATCTGGGTTGTGGGGAGATGACCTATTTTTCATGGTATGGTAGTAAGATTTCCTTATCTTCTCTTGGTGGTAGTCGTCGTTGGATTTCTCATAATTGTTTAATCTCGTGTAAAGGTGTTTCATTGTTGGGATCTAGTGTAGTGAATATATTTACTTTTACCATCAAAAAGAAAAACTTTGTTTGTAATTAGGGAGAATTTCTTTCATCAAAAGTGTAGAATATAATATATTTCATTTTTTAGAATTGAGTGCAATAAAGTTATAAACAATTCTTAAAGAAAAGTTATAAACCATGAAGCATCAACACTCATCTAATTAGTCGTGTTTCGATATCGCGACACCGATACATTTATACATATAATAACATTTAATTATGTGATTTTTTTAGATTATTAATAATGTCGGTGAGTCAATGTATGTGTTATATCATGTGTTTGTGTCCGCATACATGTTTGTTATACACAATGTCCACAAGTTATAAATCAATTGACAAAAATATTGAAATTTATATGTGAATTCTAATAATTTATTTGCTATTTTTTTTTTGGCTTTCGCACCGGTTTCTGATCCATCAATGGTGGACAACTAATCCGACTCATGTGTAAAGGCATGCGCACTGACCAAACGTTGTTCCCCTGGGAATCGAACCCGGTATTCCCCAAAGTACGTCTTTGGAAGGAGCTCCGTGCCACTCGAGCCCAAACAACTTGGTTTGCTATTTCTTCTCTTTATAAAAAATGAAAGTAAATTTGAATCCTGCAGGCTGTGTGCATAAAGAAGATCATAAGTAACGGCAGCCACCGGGCATTCAAAAGTATACGGCGTACTAAGCCGCCGCCAAAATTGTAAAAAACCGCAACGGTGATTTTGAGTTTCAACAGTGGGACCCACAGAAGATTAATAAACAAGGCCAAATCAGAACTTTCTTCCTAGGATCAAAAGTATTAATGTATCTTTCATTTATAACTTCAATTCAAGTTTGCAGATAATGTATGGAAGAAAAGAATACTGACAAAAAATATAAATAAAAAACTTCTTCTACAAGAAGCACAAGTAAATAAACCCTCGTTGGGTTTCCCACCAAGTCATAAACAGAAACAATATGTAAAGATTTTAAAACAAATGTATAAAATGCCATTTTTTGGGATACTATATTCACATTTTTAAAGATTGTTTAACTTTCTACCTAGGACCTGTTTTTCTTAGAAAAGATTATAACAAAGAAAGAAGTTAAGAGTAATGCTTAGAAAGCTTTCCGTCATAAAACAAAATTGACTTATCAGCCCTCTTCAATTATATCAGCAAGCCCTAAAGAGGAGAGAGGATTCTTTCAATTTCTTTTCCTCATGTTTCCTCATGTGTTTAGATCCCAATCATTAAAATTTCCCCCGAAAAGAATATAAATAAGGAACGCTAAGAATTTGGGGATGTTAAATCTCTAATCCAAAATATGCAAGTGAACAACTGTGAAATTGAATATGACTGAAATTGTACTATATAAAGTTCTCACATTTTTTATTTTTTTTTTAGGGAAAAGTTCTCACATATTGGTCATTGAACAAAATCATCACACATAAATTTCATTCTAAAATTGATCACTTATTTTAATACAAAGAGGACAAGTGTAAATGAAAGAATGAGTCAAACTGTTATTATTATGGACTATGAATTCACACACAATCTCCAAAAATACAAAAACAACTTCCATCTAATAAGGTATATATATATTTTCCTATCTAAGCCAGTATTTGTTAAAGTGTTTGTCTAAAATGTGCAATATTGCACATGTTAAGGTAACTAGAAGTAGTAATTTTTCATTGAAAACCAACAATTATTGATTAAAAGTTACATATTTAATATAAAAAACACAAATTCTAAGTCAAATTTACTACTTTAAACTTCTTAACATGTACAAATTTGCACATGATAAAAAAACCTTTGTTAAAAATGAGGTTTATGACAAAGTACATCAAAATTTATGTCCAGAAATACAAGAACACAGTTCATTTGAAAATCATAACCAATTCAAGACATGTTCCTCTAAGCTCTTCATTCCCACACTGCACTAGTTGCCGGTCTTCGTAACTTTGCATTCCCTCACATGCAAATTGACATTTTATATATTAAAAAATGTTAGAGAAGTCATGTAACTAATTATTCATATAGTAACCATGGAATTAGAGAAGAGGCACATAAACAAGGAAAAAAAAAATCTTGCAACCTTTAGAAAGAAAAAAAAACATTCTTGCAAGACCGGAGTTTTAAAAGAAATCCCTTGTATCATACATTCATTTACTATAGTTTCTCTCTATTGCATTATTATTGTGTGAAAACCAAGACCAAATTTAAATAAAACTATCGGGACCCTATTCCCATGAATTCAGGAAAGTGAACCCTAAAAATAAATAATGGCAAAATAGAATTTCTATCTACTTGTCCACTTGTCCTAGCTCAACGAACAAAAATACCGAAATTTGTTAGGTCTGACGTCGTGACCGGAGTTCAAACAATGTATTTCCACTTACGTGTGAGTTTATAATGACTTTATCATTTCGGTTATCTTCCAAGAAAAAAAGAATTTCAATCTACTATAACAGGACACTATGAACATTTAATGATATATAACATGTTAGTTTATATGGTCCACAAGTTCTAACTCAACCGATAAAAATGTCGATATTGCTATGTTGAATGTTATGATTGAGGTTCGAACTCCGACTCCTCAACAGATAACTTGGTTTATGGTGTCGGGTCTAACATGTTAATATATCTTTTTAGATGAACGTTTATAGTGTCTGGTCTAACTATTTCGACGTTTAATTATAATTATGGAGAATATACTTAAAAGTTTAATGGTGTTGGAGTGACGGTCCAAAACAATTTTGCACACACAACCAATCAAAATATTTAGAATTGTAAATTAAAAACACCGATTAATGTGACAATTCTAAATATTTTAATTGGTTGTGTGTGCAAAATTATTTTGTACCGTCAACACACCATCATTAAACTCTATATTTAATTGGTCAAGTGTAAAAAACAAATGCGATCTTCAATTATTTAATTGGTCAAGTATAAAAAATAAATGCAACAATAATTGAATATGTGTCCAAATTTATTTTTTCCATTTTTGAGGAAATGTGTCCAAATTTATTCTTATGAATGAAACCCGCATTCCGTGACAAATAATATTTCTCATAAAGAAAAATATATTTTTCTTTTTTTCCTTTTATTTATATTGGGATAAGATTAAGATACCATGGAAATTTAGTAATTTAACGTTGAAAGTTTTTTTCTTTTTGAGAAAAATTTAACATAGAAAGATCTAAATTATTCAATTTTACAATTAATATTTTGATATGCACTCCGTAACAATTGTAGTAGAAAATATCATGAATTAAATGTGTTCACATGCACCTGATGATATATTTATCTATATAAACATGCTTCTATGAATCAAACATCTCATAAAATATTGAACATGCTAATGCATTAGATCTATTCCATTTTGTTCAAAAAATTACACAGCCTTTTATTTCATTCTTATTGGCATTACACGGACTTTATGATTTTCTATCAAAATTATTTTCTTCCTCCACATCTTTCCACTTCTATTTTCAAATATTGTCTTCAACAATTGTGAATTGATTTTTTCAACAAAAAAAAAAAAACAATTTGGTGAATTGATTGTGTCCTCAACAATTGGTGTGCCAAATATTCTTCTTTGCTTTGAATTTTTATAGAATTGAAACTGAATTTTTTTAAGAAAACCGTAATGGAATTCAATTAACTTCTTTTGGTCCTTCCCCGTACAATATATAGTGAAAACTATATGTAATCGCCGTCGTAACTAGTTTATTATCAAAAGAAATTAACTTAACTTGGTGCTATAAAACTCTCGCTATAGCGAGATCCAAGGACAATTCATTCCAAATGTATACCTATAGTAAGATTATCTACTATAAATCGATATTAGGCCAATCCCTTCCATAGACCTCTCAATAGCAGAGTTTTGTAGCACCAGGTTTAAAATATTTCTTGATTACTAGCTGGTATCAATTGTGATTACGTATAGTTCCACGCAAAATTTGTTCACAAGGAAGACTTGTATATAATGTAAACTTAAGCTGGTATTATTGTTGCTTCATACAAAGTATAATTTGTATCTTGTACAATGTAAATTGGCATTAGTTTTTTCACTCATTCTTTATCTTCCACAATTTTTTTTCTCCCTTAATTCTATTGTAGGGTTAAAAAGAGATGGAGGGCTCTAAATGGAGAGATCTGGGTTGCGACGAGAAGACCTAGTTTTTAAGGTATGGTAATAAGATTTCCTTATCTCCTCTTGGTGGTAGTCGTTGTTGGATTTCTCATAATTGTTTAATCTCATGTAAAGGTATTTCATTGTTGGAATCTAGTGTACAATATATTTACCGTCAAAAGAAAAAACTTTGTTTATAATTAGGGAGAAATTTTTTCATCAAAAGTATAGAATATAATATATTTCATCTTTTAGAATTGAGTATTTAAAAAAAAAAATGTTCATATACCATGAATTATATGATTTTCTCAAATTAGTAGTGGTGTTGGTGAATCAGTGTCTATGCGTCGTGTTATGAACAATGTCCACAGATTATAGTTTAATCATCAAAATATTAATGTTTGTGGATCTATCTTAATAATTATTTTTCATTTCCTCTTTTTATAAAAAAAATAAAAATAAATTGGAATCCTACAAGCTATGTGCATTAAGAAGAAGATCATAAGTTACGGCAGCCGCCGGACATTCAAAAGTATACGGCGTACGCCGCCGCAGCCATCGAAATTGTGAAAAACCGTAACGGTGATTTTGGATTTCAACAGTGGGACCCATATACAACACAACCACCACTCCCTCACGTCACATGAATAATGTTGTTCCACGCCCTCACATGCAAGTATATATTTCTTTATTGGATACACTGTAATATACATACTGTAGTTTACGACTATGGAAAAGGAAAACGACACAACTTCATTCTGGCACCGTCATTGGACCCAACAGACGTGGCATTTGTGAATATCTATTTTTCTATCAACGTGTATACAGATTAGATTTATAGATTATACCAGCTATATAGGCCTCGTATAAATTTGGTGAGAGCTATATAAATTTTAAGGGAAATATTAACTTGTCTTCGAGATATTCTTTAAGAATTATAAGTAGTAAGTTTATTATGAAAATGCATATAATTAATGTCTTGAAAATTAAAATATTTGACTTTTTAAAAGAATAATTTCTTATTTTAAATAGCTTAAAGAATATCCCTGAAGCACTTCTTAACAAAACTCAAATTTTAATTAATCAAGAGGTGTTATTTGATTTAATGCTCAACCAGTTCCAAGAATATATTGTCACCTCCTCTGCCATCATTTCCAAGCAAATTTCCTTATTGTGAAAAAGTTTCTCATTCTTGCCTCCCATATGTTCCACAAACATGCAAACCAAACCACACTAACACGCTTTGAAAAAGATTTGCAACTGCCAATCAGACCTGCAAATTGCTCTAGATAATGAACGCCTTCGTATCCCTAACACGTTGAACATATCGATTCTTCACTCTCACATTTTCTAACACGTTGAACATTTCCCTAACTAATAGTGTCTATCTAATAATATTAGGTTTTTTCTAAATTGCCTTTGAAAACTCATGGGCAATTTACCCAAACCAATCAAAAATAGCCATGTGTCCTCCACTATAACAATCATATTTATTATTATTTTTTTGCAAAATTTTAGCATATATTTTATTATTTGCATATTCGCCCCATTTTAAATTAATGACATTTTACAAATTAAACCATCAAATTAATTAAATTTTCCCTTCAATCCAATCATCACTCTCCAAACCTTTTTTTCCTTAAAACCAAAGTTTAAGAATGGCTTTGCAAAAATAATTTAAAATTAAAAATATTACTCATGGGAATCGAACCACGGTGCTCTAACCAGAATCTTACTCCCAAACCACTTAACCAATACACCTTTTATTAAATAATTTGGAATGCAAAATATATATTATTAGTGAGCAATTTTTTTTTGCAGTATTTTTTTTTTGAATAACTTGTTGTTTTTTGCAGTAACTTATAATCCAGCTTTAGTAAAAAAAAAAAAAACATTTTATATGTGTATATATATGAAATAGTAAATCTTTCTTTAAAAATACTATGAATTCATCCATTTGAGTTTTTATATTTTAAATATTATTATTTTATATAAATTCATACTTTTATCTATATTCGATGAACTTTAGCAATGTCTCATTTGTAATCAACCAAACTGTGATTTATTTTAGGTCCAATCTTTCATTTGGATCAGATGAGCTGTTTAAAGGTATTAAACAAAAATTGTCTGGATAAATGTAATGTTTCTATTAAATATTTTTGCCTTTTATATGTAAGAAATATGTTAAATATTTACATTGCGCTCGTTGAAGATTTTATTTATTTATATTATGCTGATACAAATTTTTATGTATCAAGATGAGAAAGTTAATTTGACAATTTTGAAAACTAATAACTATTTTGAAAATATTTACATTAACGTAGTGTTTCTATTAAATATCTTTTTTTTTTTAATTTTATTTGCAAAACATTCTTAAATAATTGCAGCACACTCGTCGTTGAATTTATGTGCTTATATCTGCGAAAATAGATTTTTATGTACTGGTATGAGAAAGTCGATATGTAAAATTTTAAAAACTATATTGAGGCAAAATCCCTAAAATGTTTTAAAGATAAACAAAACATGATGATTAAAGGATTAATGACCTTTGATAGTTTCTTCGTATTTAATATGTATTTTTGAGTGATTAACTAAGACATGAACAAAGTGTAAATCAAATCAAAAATCAAGTGATTAAAGAACATTAAAGATTATGAAACCGGTCAGAGTTCATAAGGTTGATCAGAAGATAGTTCAGAAGATTGTTCGTATGGTTTATTAACAACAAAAAGTACAAAAAATGACTATGACCTTAAACCAAACAAGTAACAAAGGTATTTATATGAATAAAGGTCATATATTGATATGATAAATTTTTTATCATATGATTGTTATGATAAAAATAACCTTAATGAAATACCCGTTTTGCATTGATATGATAAAATTTTAAAAAACTCATGATTATTTTTAAAATATCAACATTAATCTAGTATTTCATTAAATATTTGTTCTAATTTTTTTTTTTTTTTGGTACAAGAGAAATATTTGTTCTATTTTATATGCATAGTAGCAAGATTAATAGATTGATCGAGAACATATTAGAAAAATGTGAGATTTAGTCCCTCACTCATTTTAATTAATAAAATCGTCGAATCTTAGGATTTTAATTTTAGTGGATTAAAATTACACTTTTATGTATTAAAAGGTGGTTTGCTCGATTTCAAGAGACCTTGAAGATTGGTTTATTTGTGTAAGTTCTTGGCATTGACGTTTGAGATTTCAAATTGTAACAACGTAATTATCTTTTCAAATTACATCAACATTATTATTGGAAAATTTGTTTATTTGTATAATTTGAATAATAATTTTTTTTTCAAAAAATAATAATTTCGTACTTGAAGTTAGGTCTTTTTACCAAGCTCTATAGACTTCTTGAAGTTAGGTGAGGTGGTGCCCCTAGGAGGGCGCGTCTAAGCCTCATGGGCCCTTATGGAGGGTGTCAAAGCCTTTCTGGAGGGCTTCCAAGCCCTTGGGAATATAATGACGGTCCACATCCCCCCAAACATGAGACTTGGGACAAGACAAAGTGGTGAATTTGTCTGTTTGGATGCTATGCTGCTTGTTGCTACTTTTCTTAGATGATTGTTGATCGTATCTGATCAGAAGGTGGCTGTCGGTGCTTGATTGAATGTGGTGGTTCACGGTGGTGGAAATATTCCGGTGAGCGTTGGACCGAATGGGGGGTGTGTACCTGCAGACACTTCGACGCTCAAGTCAGATACAGTTTCAGAATGAGGGTGAGAGTGTGAAAGAGCTTCTACCTTGGAGGCTGCAAGGAGCCTCTTATTTATAGAGGTTGGTGAATGCAGAGCCGTTGCAATGGCACACGTGTGTCCGGCGGTTACGAAATTAGGAGAAGTGTAACTGTCGGTGAGATATTCGCAGAAACGTGGGTAAATAGACGTTGTCGAACGTTGCAAAACGTTTGAACTAGTCTCCTTTGCTCCGAGCACCCCCCCCCCCCCTGTCGTGGGGAAGGGGTGTGTTGCGAGTAATTTCACCAAATGCAGCATTTGGGCTTGATTTGTTATTGGGCCTAAGCAGTTAAGCCCATGTCTTTGACCGGTCCAGATCAATTGCTATGGCGGGAAGTCCTAGGAAGGGATTCAAGCTAGCTTGATGAGCCTCTCTGGAGGACCCCCTTTGTTTTAATCTATGACGAATTATCGTGCTCAGAGCCCTTCTTTGGGTTGGCGTCATGTCTTTATTCAGAGCCCACTTAGGGGTTGTTGTTTGGCGAGGTTCAGTGCCCGTCAAGGGTTGATGTTTAATAAAGATATGAAACTAATGATAAATTTTTGCACTTGTTCCAGAAGTAAAAAGAGTTCCATTTGTTCCTGAATAACTTCCTTTAAAAGGGCTTCCGCAGTGAATCTCTTTGTAGAAGATATGATTTTGTTGAATTCAAGTTTATTTGTTTTCAAATACGCTTGTAACTCATCGAGAAAATAATATCGAGTTTTGAAAATTTTATCATATCGACTTTCTTATATCGGTACATAAAAGTTTGCTTCCGCAAATATAAACATTTAAATTTCGTGACGTGTGTGGTGCAATTATTTAACAATGTTTTACAAATAAAATAATACACACACACACACAGATATATATATATATATATATATATATATATATATATATATATAATTGAAACACTACATTGATGTTAATATTTTAAAAATAGTTATTAGTTTTCAAAACTGTCATATTAACTTTCTCATCTTGATACATAAAAACTTGTATCAACAGATTTAAGCAAATAAAATCTTCAAGGAGCACAAAACAAATATTTAACATATTTTTTTACATATACAATGCAAAAATATTTAATCGAAACATTACATTTATTCTCACAATTTTCATTGAATACCTTTAAATAGTTTATCTGAACCAAACGAAATGTCGAATTTAAAATAAATCACAATTCGATTGATTACAAATGAAATATTGTTGTAGTTCATCGAATCTAAATAAAATATGAATTTATATAAAAAAATTAATATTTAAAATATAAAAAATCAAATGAATGAATTCATACTTTTTTATTAAGAAAGTTTTTTATTTTTAAGGATGGAAAGATTTATTATTTCATATATACACACACATATTTTTTTTTTTTTAGGAATATATACACACATATAATTTTTATTTATTTTTTACTAAAGTTAGGTTTATAAGACACTTGCATAAAGAAAATTATACAATTGCTCACTAATAACATATATTTGCATTGTAACAAAAAAAAAAAAAATATTTGCATTCCAAATTATTTCATAAAAGATGTATTTGTCAAGTGGTTGGGGAGTAAGATCCTAGTTAGTGTGAGCACCCTGGTTCGATTCCCATGGGTGAAATTTTTAATGATTTTTGCAAAGCCATTTGTAAACTTTGGTTTTAAAGAAAAAAAAATAGTTTGGAGAGTGATGATTGGATTGGAGGGAACATTTAATTAATTTGATGGTTTAACTTGTAAAATGCCATTGATTTAAAATGGGTGAATATGCAAATAATAAAATACATGCTAAATTTTTGGAAAATAAAATAATAAATATGTTTGTTATAGTGGAAGACACATTCCACAAAAAAAAAATAGTGAAAGACACATGGCTATTTTCTATTGGTTAAGGGTAAATTGCCCATGACTTTTCAAAGGTAGCCTAGGCCCCACCAATATTATCATGTGTGCCTATCCTATTCTAAAACAGACTCCACACCAAGGAAGAAACCTTTGATGAGATTGATTTATGTCAAGCCTTCAACCATAAGGGGTTACAGAAGTTTGGAATTGAAGACATAAGATCGCTTATAAACCTCTTTAATAGGGTATGGATTTGATGGCACCCGCCTACATTTTCCCCTTGTTTTGACATCCTTATCCATCATTATACCATATATATTTGCCGAAGTTCGGTATCAAAGATCTCTCATCTCTGATTTTATTTTTGACATCTACTTCAATATTAAAAACCCTGAATTTTTAATTTGGGTTGTCAATGAACCTAGCTAAATTGAAGATAATTTGAAACTCAACTCGACAATTAACTCTTTAAATTAGATTTCATAAATCAAACGAGCTGAAAATTGAGTTCATTAATTAAATAAACTAAGCTTAAAATTCGACTCATTTAGTTCATAAGTTAACTTTGATATAAGTTTGTTAAACAAACCATGTATTGGTGGTGGTGTGTAAGTGAACAACAATAAATATAAAGTGTTACTACTACCATTCTCCCTAGTGGTCTTAAGATCGAGATGCTCACCAGTATTTTTTTATTTTTTGAGAGGTAGTATTCTGTCTTAATCTTGTACGTGATATATATGAATATGAATTGCATATGAATGTTAGAGGACATTATTTAGATACTCACCAAGTTTATTTTAGTATAATCTATGTTTTTTTATATAAAAAAATAAAATAAAAGTTTGAAGATATAATTTTTTGACAAAAACAAAAGTTTTTTGAATGATGTTATATGGGCAAATGAGTTGAACCTAACGAACTGAATGTAGTGATTCGTGAACTTTAAACGAACCAAACTTAAGTTAAACAAAAGATTCGTATCAGATTCGAGTTTTCAGTTGAACCAATTCTTATTGAGTCGAGTTTTGGCACGTTCGACTCGACTCATTTTCAGCTTTATTTTTAATACTTCCCCTACTCCTCGGGAAGACTACACATCACATTTCACCTTTTTAATCTTCCTCTCCTCCTCACCCATCTCCACAAAAATTGTATAAAAAATAAATTTAAGTTTAGATGTACTACATGATGGAGCCTTGAAAAAAGGAGGAAGTACACTAGAAAAATATGCAAGACTTATTTTATTATGAACACATGACCACCAATGCGTAACTTTTTATTCTTTCAACTTAACCAGAGCTAACTCATAGTTCGTCGAGGTTGGGCCATGTCACTGGGTCTCAAAAATAAATTTAAGCCCAAAATACTTTTCTTATAATATTTAGGGCACTAAAACAATAGTTACATACGGTTAATGTCAACGATATTCAAATTGAACATAGAGTTTCAGTAGCGCGGCCACTTATAGACTTATAGTTGAGTGCGAAGTCATGGATTCAAGTCTCATTAAAGTGTATTTTAGTTGACTGTGAGGTCATGGGTTCAAGTCTCATTAAAGTGAATTTTTTTAAATAATTTTCCTTTATAGTGGTTTTATTTGGAGGTGGCCAGAATTTAAATTTTTTTGTCAGCCCTTAAAAGACTAAAACTCGGCCTACTTAGTTTGTTAAGACGGCCCTGGACTTAACAATTTAGATCTCACCATCTCAATCCCTAGATGCCACATATATTTTCGTTGACTGTGAGGTCATGGGTTCAAGTCTCATTAAAGTGAATTTTTTTTAAATAATTTTCCTTCATAGTGGTTTTATTTGAGGTGGCCAGAATTTAAATTTTTTTGTCAGCCCTTCAAAGACTAAAACTCGGCCTACTTAGTTTGTTAGGACGGCCCTGGACTTTACAATTTAGATCTCACCACCTCAATCCCTAGATGCCACATATATTTTCTCATCGGGTTACACCAATGGACAGACCAAGATAGGGGTGTTCACTGAGAGGTTCAGTTTAATGTTGAGACTAAAAATCATCGAAACTAGAAGATAAAAAAAACATACAGTTAAGTTTGATTATTTTTCTGTAAAACAAACCAAACCAATATAGTTTGTGTTGGTTCAGCTGATGCGGTTTTTTATAAGACAATACAATTTTTTTTTTTTACCAACATTAAAAACAATTTAAGAATTGTAACAAAAAAAAAACAATTTAAGAAGTATGATGCACCAGCAGTACATCAATGTTGCGAGACAATATAAGTGTTTATTTTCAAGAATGTTTTCAATTTCATCAAACATTATAATTTAATTGTTATCCAATAATGTTCCGAGCAACGTGGACTAATCAAAGTTAAAAACTACTTCAATAGAATGCTGATATATTTCCAGCAACATGGACCAAGATGGCGACATGGGATCACCAAACTAATACACCAAAACATAAAGCCAAAATAAACTAATACACCAAAGTTTTATGGGAGAGATTTTGATGAGGAGAGAGAGATATAAATTGAATTTAACAGGCGATGACAATTTGAGATGAAACCTTAACCCAATCTATGAGAATGAGAGTTCGATGGAATGGAAGAGAGAGATTTAGTTCTATGGAATGGACCATAGTCTAGATGATGAAAATTGGGAGATTATTGTACAGGTTGAGTATTGAGTTGGTGACATATATTTAATTAATGTTTTATTTAGGCTGTAGTTTGGTAGATAAAATAAAAACAACAAATAAATTTAACTGTGTGGTTGAATAAAAAAATGGTAAAAACACATTCGAACCAAACATATTTTTTATTTACGGTTTTTAATTTAGGTTGGTTTAAATTGCGATTTTTTTATTGGAGCATGTTTTACAATTCAGGATGTTAGCCTCTTCCTCAAACCACCTTTTAGGAAAATTTATCCCTGCCAATAAGCTCTCATTTCAAATAGCAACAAACTTGCATTTATGATCATAATATTCGATCACCTCTTTTCACCAATGATTAAATTGTTGTCAGCATATTGTAGACCTTAGTCACCCCTGTAAAGTATGTAACCAGCAAACTTCCACAATTCCACAACTCTCCTCGTCAGCATATTAAAGGCCTCCGCTACTATTAGAAAAGAAAAATCGTTAGGGGATCCCCTTACATTAATCCACAACTCTTAAATTTCTTCACAGAACTACCATTAACCAATACTGAAATAGAAGATGTCTTTAAAGATTTTTGTATACCTCTTTTTCCCGTAAACACCATCTTTAGCATCACAAAGTTAAAAAAAAAAAATCAATCGACCGAATCATACGTCTTATTGAAGTTAAACGCTAAACAAAATACTTCATTTTTCTTTTTCCTCACGCATCCATGACATAAATTGATTATGGACAAATAAATATGTTTGATTTGCCTCTAGGCATATCGGTTTCAACTTAATTTTCTTCAAACACTATTAATCCCAACATAGTGGAAAATGAATTGCATTGTTCGTACTACGTACTAGCCATTAAACCCAACATAGTGTAAATAAATTAAACGTCAATGTAGGGGATTAATTTTTAGTGTGAAGATCCATTTTAATCCCTAAAAAAAAAACTACTAGACGCAATTTAGTTCATGAAAAGAATCTAAAAAAATATATTTATTCGTAAAATATAAACCGGAACAATTTAGTTTTCACCTTATAATACTATGTTAGCCATGACTTTACATAATGTAATATGTAATATGGTATACGTGGCAAGCAATGTTAGTGTAGGTTGCATAATTATTCTAAGTGTTTTTTTTTTTTTCGAGGTTCGAACCCATATCTTATATATATTATAGATTGTCCCTATCAACTGAGTTAAACTCACGAGAACAATTATTCTAAGTCTATAAATACCCAGATGTAATTATTCAATACATATATCAAATTGAACATATATATCTTTACATATGATCCTTTTATTTGTTCTTTATCGGTCTCCTTCACTTTATTTTTATGTCTTCTTTGGAGTAGTCTAGGAACCCACAACTGATAAACAAAACCCCTTTCACAACGTAATCACTTGATCTAACAAGGGGATCACTGTCTCAAGTGTAAATTAACATATTAAGGAGTTGGATGAAAAAGGTGAGGAGGTGGGTTTGGAGGAGGGCAAAATTTCTAGTAGAAAAGCTAAATTTAGCGAAGTTTGGAGGATCCTTAAGGCTAGGGATGTTTCGATTGTTCAAAGATCTAGAGCTAAATGGTTGAAGGAAGGGGATGTGAATTCCAAGTTTTTCCATTCGTGTATTAAAAGAAGGTTTAGTGTAAACTCCATCAAGGCGTTAAAGGTTGATGAGCGGTGGGTGGTGTCTCCAACGGAGGTTCGAAAAGAGGTGTTTGACTATTTCTCTAATCATGTTGCAAATCCATCATGTTTTAGGCCAAAGTTGGAGGGGGTTCCTTTTCCTTCTCTAACCGAGGTTGAAAATGGGGGACTTATTGCTCCTTTTTCCTTATTGGAGATTGAGGCGGTGGTGAAGAAGAGTAACAGGGATAAAAATCCGGGACCGGACGGTCTTAATTTCGCTTTCATTAAGGAATTTTGGTATTTGATCAAGAATGAGGTGAGGGTTATGTTTGATCAATTCCATGCCAATGGAGTTTTGCCTAGAGGTATGTAGGCATTTTTTGTGGCTTTGATTCCTAAGGTTTCTTCTCCCATGGAGTTGAAAGACTTTGGGCCGATATCTTTGCTAGGATGCCTCTACAAGTTGCTAGCAAAGGTATTAGCTAGAAGAATGGTCGGTGTTATGAATTCTATTATTTCTTCCAATCAATCGGCTTTCCTTAAAGGGAGAAATTTGGTGGATAGAGTCATGGTAATTGGTGAGTTGGTGGATTATGCCAAGAAAGCGAAACGTAAGTGTTTGATCCTCAAGGTTGATTTCGAAAAAGCTTATGACTCGGTGGATTGGAGTTTTTTGGAGTATATGTTGGTTAGATTGGGTTTTTGTCATATGTGGGTGGATTGAATGAAGGCTTATGTGTGTGGGGGAAGTATGTCAATCCTAGTTAATGGGAGTCCTACGAAGGAAATTAATATTCAAAGGGGTCTTAAACAAGGTGATCATTTGGCTCCTTTTTTTTTGTTTTTGGTGGTTGTGGAGGGTTTTAGTGGATTGATGCGGAATGCGGTTTCTCTTCATTTGTATGAGGGGTTCCGTTTTGCCGGGAGTGAGGTGGAGGTTTCACACCTTCAATATGCGGATGATACACTTTGTGTCAGTACTCCGACGGTGGAAAACTTATGGACCTTAAAGGCTTTGCTTCAAGGTTTTGAAAAGGCTTCGGGTTTGAAGGTTAATTTTGTGAAAAATTGCTTGATTGGGGTGAATGTTCAAACCGAGTTTATGAAGATGGCTTGTAATTTTTTTTTTCCTTTTAAATATTTAGGGCTTCCGGTGGGGGAAAATCATAGGAGATGCTCCACTTGGCAACCCTTGATAGATCTCTTTGATAGGAAGTTGAACTTGTGGCGGAACAAGTATATAAGTTGTGGGGGAAGAATTGTCCTTATAAACTCCATTCTTAATTCCATCCCCATTTTCTATTTATCTTTTATGAAGATGTCGGCGTGGTGTGGAAGAAGATTGTTCGCTTGCAAAGAGAGTTTTTATGGGGTTGTGTTGGTGGTGGGAGGAAGATTAGTTGGGTGAAGTGGAAGTCAATTTGTCAAAAGAAGAAAAATGGTGGGTTGGGAGTGAGGGATATTAGGGTGGTCAATGTGAGTCTTCTAGCTAAATGGAGATGGAGGTTGTTGGTTGGGGATAATGCTTTATGGAAGGAGGTTTTGGTGGCTAAATATGGTGACAATGTATCTTTGTTATTGGAAGGTACTTCTAATACTTGGCCGAGATGGACTTCATCTTGGTGGAAGGATATTGTAAGTTTGGAGGAGTTTGGTGGGGTTTCGTGGTTTAACTCGACATTGGTTAGGTGTGTGGAAAATGGAAGGAAAACTAGTTTTTGGAAGGATGCTTGGAGGGGTGGCATGCCTTTTCGGGGTAGATATCCGAGATTGTTTTCTATTTCAAATCAAAAAGGGGAGAGTGTGGGGGCATGGTTGGAGAGCCTAGTCCGAATATGGTGTGGAACT
Organism: Medicago lupulina; assembly: GCA_958299785.1. Classification (NCBI taxonomy): domain Eukaryota; kingdom Viridiplantae; phylum Streptophyta; class Magnoliopsida; order Fabales; family Fabaceae; genus Medicago; species Medicago lupulina. The sequence goes on along the minus strand of OY283140.1, from coordinate 18,856,425 downwards.
TCGAATGGCGGAGGCGGTTGTTTGTGTGGGAGAAACATTTATTGGATGACCTTCGAGAGGAGTTAGTGGGGTTTCGACCACTCGAATAGGGGGATGGGTGGAGGTGGAGGTTAGAGGATAATGGACGGTTTTCGGTTAAATCATCTTATGAGAAGTTGGTGGGATTGGTGATGGTGGAAGAATTATGGTGTGATGAGGAGAAGAAAGTGTTTTCTCATGTTTGGGAGAGTCCCGCACCATCAAAGGTGGTGGCTTTCTCTTGGAAGTTCTTGCTAAATCGTATTCCGACGAGGGTGAATCTTGAGTTGAGAAATGCCCTTCCTCCGGAGGTTTCATCTCTTTGTGTGTTGTGTGGTGATGAGGCGGAAACAGTGAACCATCTTTTCCTTCATTGTTCTATATCTAGCCGTGTTTGGAGGGGTTTAATGTGATGGCTAGATTGTGATTTTTTAATTCCTCCCAATATGTTTATCTTTTCTCATTGTTGGAGTGGTTGGGAGAGAAATAAAAAGATATGTCGTGGTTTTTGGCTTATTTGGCACGCCGCCATTGGGGTGATTTGGAGAGCACGAAATAATAGAATTTTCAATAATCAAGTGACGGAGGTGGACGAATTAGTGGATGAGGTAAAGGTGTTATCTTGGAGATGGACTTTCAATAGGATTAATATTCCGGCATGCATGCATTACGAATGGTGTTGGAACCCAAAGGAATTTCTTAAGAGATAGGTCGTAGTTTGTTTCTTGTGGAGGTTTATTGGTTCTTTTTAGGTTGGTTGAAGCTGCTATTGGAGGTTTGTTTTTGGGCTGGTGTGCGTTGCTGTTTTTGCTGGCAGTAGGATTGTTTGGCAGTTTATTCTTATCTTTGTTACGCATTTCCTTATGTCAGGCGCCACTTTTCTTTTTGTTCTTCCTTGTTGCATTCGGTTCTGCTATGTTGTAGAAGTTAAAGAAAGTTTGTACTTTGGGAGGGTAGCAGCTTAGTGCATTTTTTTGGGATTAGGTTCCTCATGTATACGGGACGTTTGTGTGGGTGGTGTTCCGCATAAATCTGGCACCTTGTATTTGTTCCCTTTAGTTCTTGCTCGATGTCTTACGCCGGCTAGACTTAATACATTTGGCAGATTCAAAAAAGAAAAAATGCATATCATCTTATCAACTCAAAAATTCATAATTCTATCTAGTTGTCATGAACTCACGGTTGATCACAGATCCACTCAGTTGAGCTCGGGTGTATCATCTACCTTTAAGAACTCAAAGAAATTTTTTTCCTATTTTTTATCTTATCACTTGTCACATTAATACATCGTAGGATCAAAGTCACTTGTTCTTGATGGCTCACATCTAAGGTACAATCAAGGATTATAAGGAAAATATTTTACCACTTTAATGATCCTTATCATTGAAGTTATAACAACATGGACTAATTAAGGACCAAGGTAGAATTGATGAATTTCTTTGCTTTGGATACGTTTAACATGATAATGCATTATCAAAGAGTAAATGATCATTTTGATCCCTCACTCTGCACTTCGATGTCACAAAAGTCCTCGAATTATGATTAAATAAAAAGTAGTCTTTAAACGTGCACTTCCGTTATCAGTTTAGTCTCTGGCATTAAAAATTATTGTTAACTGAGAAGGCGGCGTGCATGAGGTGTCACATGGACTAAAGTGAAAGTAAAAAATGGTCACTTTGGTGCCTGAACCGAAAACCAATATCTCTAAATTGAATCTTAAATCCCTAAATCCCGAATTTAATCCTCAAATCATTAAATATCTAAATCTCATCTAATTCCCTCTTTATTCAAAATGATTTTTTTTTCTTTCTTTTTTGCTGTTTTTAATCAGCGGAGATTTGTGGCAAGAAAGGAACATAGTAAACACCAAATCTTTTATGTTGTCAATCAAAAAAGTTTAGTTTATATGGTGTGGACTATTATAATTATAATTAATAGTATGTCTCATGTCAAATGCCTTCATACTTTGGCTTAACTAAACATAATTAACAACAACTTCAACCATAACTTACTTTCTATCAAAACACATTTATACATCCATGTAGAAACATACTAATCAGCTTCATTGCACTTACACTATAGAATGAGAGAAATATTATACTTTTTAGAATTGAGGAGTAAAATGTGGTGATTTTTTATAAACATTAGAATGTAATACAACCCACAGAATTAACAACAACAAAAAAAAGAAATTGATATTGAACTAAAAATGGAATTAAATGAGATTTATAGATGTACCCAAAAAAAAATGAGATTTAGAGATTTGGAAATTAAATTCGGAATCAAGGGATTTAAGATTCAATTTGGGGATATTGATTTTCAGTTCAGAGACCAAAGTAACCATTTTCTACTTTCATTTTAGTCCCTCTAACATGTTATACACGCCACCTCATCAGTTAAGAAAAGTTTTTAATGTCACGGACTAAACTGATAACGAAAATGCACATTCAAGGACTGCTCTGTATTTAATCCTGAGTCAGAGACCAAAATGACCATTTACTCTTTTACTCTATTTTCAAATCAAATTCAACTATAATCTCAATAAATGCCAAAAATTTTTTTATCATTACTAGCTTTAATCAAGGCCCTAATTTTATTGTTTATTTTGGAACCCCAATTTTAAACTTACTTATCACAGGGATGGACACCCTATTTACCCTGCATCAAAATACAACTTTGATAAGGGTTTATTTTTTATTTTTATGGTGTCCGAGGTTCAAACCCGAAACCTTGCATATATTATACATTGTTTTTATCAATTGAGTTAAAGCTTATAGGACTGATGATGGTTGGTTTATTAGAATAGATTAAACTATCATGTGACAAATTAAAATTCAAATCTCAATTAAGTGAGTTATCCACATTTAAAAAAGTGATAATAACCTACTAAAGCGAAATATTATAAACCTTCACCTATATAAAAACAAAACAAATGTTAACATGTGTCCAAAAGACACACGTTAAAAAAATTAAAATAGAAATAATTGTCCAAAAAATGATGCATTCAACTTTATTTAAGTTCTTAAAGTAAAAATTCTGTTGTTTTACATAGAAAAATTATAATTTTAGATTTATTAACTTATAGAAGACTCATAAAACAAATATTTTTTTTAGAATATAAAACAAATATTTGGTCCATACCTAAATTCCTCCCATCTAAACAAAACATGGGTGAGGCAATTAATTACATTAATCTTCTACTCCTTAAAATTAACTTGTGTCACTATTGTTAACCTAATTTTTAACCTAATTTTATCGCATGCTTTTACTATATTAACCCTACGTTTAGATCGCTTCTTTTTTTCATTCTTATCAAATACCTAATTATTCTGCCTAACTTCACTCAACTTATTTTCCTTATTGAATGAAAACGATAATTATTCTTAATGAAACAAAATCATATTATTTTTTTGGAATCAATAATATTCAAAACTTGCATTCTTAATTTCCCCCAACACTAATAGTCAACTTATTTTTCTAATTGAATGCAAACGATAATTGTTATTAAGGAAACAAAATCATAATTTTTTGGAATAACATTATTCAAAATGTGCATTCAATATTCTTCCTAATTTTCACCTTAATTTTCATTATAATTTATAGAAAGGAATAGGTACCTCTCTTATATCTTATTTATAAATGTTAACCCGTCAAGTTATCCTTAACCCTAATTAAACCCTAATTTTATTCTCAAAATTTCCCTCCTTTCTCCACGCAATTAATCTAAAAAATCTTTATTGAATTTTTTTTTGCAGGGATTCGAACCCGAGTCTTAATGACTTCTTCTCAACAATTTCACCACTAATCCACTGACAATTTTGTCTTACTTATAAATCTTAACCCGTCTCGCAAAATTAAACCTAATTTTAACATAATTCTCTCGCTTAATTTCCCTCCGCACTTTTGCATTTAATGATTATCTACAGTCAAACTATGTTTCTAATTTCATGCGAAAATTAAGTCATATTTTTTCTCTTACTTATAAATCTTAACTCGTCTCGCAAAATTAAACCTAATTTTAACCTAATTTTCTTGCTTAATTTCCCTTCACACTTTTGCATTTAATGTCAAATATTTATTTTCTAAAATATTATGTTATGTTACAGTACCAATGACGATGTCATGAAAATATTATGTTATGGTACAATACGAACATATATGTTTCTTAATATTTTGACATTCAACTAAACTATTTTGTTACCTATTATCGTTAAATATTACATTCGATATAACGCAAGGGTCAATGGTCTGGTTAAATGGAGAGAAAAAACGACCACCCCTAGTTTAACACCCTGTGGTGTAGTGGTGATGCTTTACCAACTTGTTTAACATAACAAAAACATAGCTTCACGTGGCTTTATTGCACAACAAGAGAGTGATTGTTTTGTTAATTTTCATCACTATTTCATATACGTAGAGTAGACAATCTCATTACTCTCTCTCTGTCTCTCATATTACTCTCTCCACCTGTTCCATTACTCCTTATTATTACTACGTACGTAGTACAACATGTTTAATTTTCTCTCACTAGCTTTTTCATTCTCTCTCCTACTCTGCAAAACCTTGTTTTGATTCGCATTTTCCGGTATTAAAGTGTGTGTCATTATTTTCTCAACATAGCAAGCATTATTTGATTTCGTGCACCACTCTCTCTTATCTCCTCTCTCTTATTTCAACTTAACCATATTTTATTTTTCCTTCTAACTTCTTTCATTTTCACATTTCTCTTCATCTCATCTGCATACACCCATATAGAGACACTAAAATGAAGGTATATGATTCTAACTTTCTATACTTTTTATTCTTTGTTTGTTTTTCTTATTTTTCTTTTTCCAAAAGGGATTATTCTTTTCTTAACTTTGACTAGACTAGAACCTTGGATTCACTCTTGATTCTCCTTAAACTATATATGTTTTTCTTTCTCTCTTTCCCTTTACCCTAATTATCATGCTTTTGTATTTGATTGAACATATAGATTATATGTGTGGTTGTATAGATTGAAATTTTTATTTTATTTGTAAATTTTTGTTGATGCAAAGTGATATAGCTTTTGGTTGGTTAAAGTATAAATTGTTATAGAATTTTTGGTTTATAAAGTTTGTCACTTTTATTTTGGATGGTTTTGATTTTGTGTGTTGTGATGTAATTTTATTTTGTTATTACATGATAATTATTTGAATTAGGACTAATTAAACAAGTCACTATATATGTGATTTATTATATGATTGCAGAAGTTTGTGCTCAAATTAGAATTGGAAGATGATAAGGCAAAGCAGAAGGCCTTGAAGACAGTCTCAACACTTTCAGGTACCAAATAATTGTTCAACAATATAATAGTTGTGATACCTAAATTAATGATTTTTAAGAATACACAAATCAAGGGAATGTTATAAAATTTTGAGATCTGGTTGTGGGAGAATGAATTGATGGGTAACCCGTTAGTGGTAGGTGACAAAACCTCCAATATCATTCATTGACACGTGACATTTGAGCTGCAATGCAAACTATATTGTTTTTTAATCAATTTAGGACTCTATTTTTTTCTTCCATAATTCTCTTCTTTTTGTTTTGATAGATGGAAGTAAATTATATTCTCTAAGAAAGCCTTACATTTTATTATCATACAAAATATTATTTTAATATATATCTTAGTTCATCAGAAAAATTATGACATTCATACTTGTTGAATATACATATAGATATTGTCTTGATAACACAAATATAATTATTTTAAAATGAAAAGAATAATCTTTTTTAGAGGAGTAAAAAAACATATAATTATTTTTGGTATTATAGTAACTTTTTTTGTAGAGGAAATATGCTACTTGTGTTTTACTTTGGTATTATAGTAACGTTTTTTACTAAAATTGACAACGACCTTATCAGTTAGTATGTCATAAAATAACAATTGTCCAGTGGTTATAATAAAATGTTATGAAATGAGTTTTCGTGATTTGAAAGGAACATGTTTGATGCATCACTTTCATGTATTTCATATATAGGTGCATTTATAGCAAGAAAATTGACACCAGTAGTCATCATTTAGACTAGTATGTATTTGATTCACATAATCTGCAGAAATAAAATTCTATGCTGTCTATTTCATTTTCCATTTTTGATGAAAAATTCTGTGCTGTCTGTCGTATAGTGCTTATAATATTTTGTAACACTATTAAATAAATCTTGCATGGACCTCACTGAGGAGTAAGGATGATTTATAATCAAGTAAATTAAGTTCTTGTCAAAAACAAAATAAAGTATATTAAATTGCAAATTTATTAGGAATATCCATATGTGACATACTTCCGCTCATCACTATTATAATCAAAACTTTACTTTTTAAATACATTAATCATTCTATATATTTAAAAGTGAAGTTTTTCTTATAACAATGATCGGAGGAAATATTTAAAAATAATTTAGACACAAGATCCAATTCAATGAAAATGCACACCAAAGATTCCAAATTTTCTGCTTCAAACTTTTTACTTTGTCAACTTTGAATTAAGTTCACTTAATATGACACCTTTTTTAATTGGTCAACTTTTAATAAATCATCTTTGAATTAAGTTCTTGTATGCACAATAAAAAATTTATATTGCCACTACCTCAACTCTTGGATAAGAATGAGATTGGCGACTAAGAAATATTTGACCACATCAAATATATTTTCTCTTAGTAAAATTTGAAGTTTTAGTGCATGTTAGAATAACGGTGAAGTTTTATGGCATTAAATCTATTTTCTTTAAATCAAAATTAAGGTGATACAATGTGATTATGCTATACAAACATGCATTTAGTAGATGATTTTATAACGTAAGTTCAACTTGTGCAACCATATGTAGGGATTGATGCCATCACCATGGACATGAAGGAGAAAAAATTAACCGTGGTAGGAACAGTGGATCCGGTAAAAATTGTGAGCAAACTTCGAAAATATTGGCAAGCAGATATAATCTCAGTAGGACCAGCAAAGGAGCCAGAGAAGAAAGAAGAGCCAAAGAAAGAAGAAGCAAAGAAGGAAGAAGAGAAAAAAGAAGAACCAAAGAAGGAAGAAGAGAAGAAAGAAGGGGAAAAGAAAGAAGAACCAAAGAAAGAAGGGGAAGAGAAAAAGGAAGAGAAGAAAGAAGAGGAGAAAAAGAAAGAGCCAGCCCCTGATCCTGTTTTAGAGATGGTGAAGGCTTATAGGGCATATAATCCTCACATGACTACATATTACTATGTTCAAAGTATGGAAGAGAATCCCAATGCTTGTGTAATTTGTTAAATGGAAAATTGGGGAAAATATGAGAGAAAGTACATGTGTAAATCTTTCTCAAGTTGTAATGGAATTAATTCTCTTTGATGAGGAATATATAGGAGATCATCACCAAGAAGAGAAAACTCTCTTAGCTTGTATATAATTTGGTGATGCACCTTCTTAAGTTGTTTTGAGACATTAAGTAATGTGTAGAGAAAGGAATAAAATTTTGATCTATTCGATTTTGTTTTGAAATGATAATTTGATTCAAACTATTTTCCCCCCTTAAAAAGTTGTGTGAATCTAACAATTATTTTGTACTTTACTTTTTTTATACAAAAGAAAACTATTGTTCAAGTTCGATTTCTAGTCCAAATAATTTATTAGACTTTACATAATATTTATCAAACTTTAGATTACGAGAACTCTTTTTTTTTATGAAAAGTGGAAGGTTAAGCTTATAAAACATGAAAATAATTACATTTTATTCATAGTTGAGAGCATTTTTCAATAATCAAATATTAGTAAATTAATGATGATGTTACTTTCTAAGTTTCAATTCTAGATTTTCTTCTAAATTCTCATTCCGGGGTCCTTTACCAAATGAGTTTGCTACGTCGGAATGTTGAGGAAGTATTACAAGTGAAATATAATAGCCCTAACTAAAGTTTGAAAAAAAAAAATCAAAATTTTGTGATATTAATTAACATAAGTTTATGCGATTGTAATGTGACTAAAATTTCTTTGGTAAAAAAGATTGAAAATGCTACGCATATGGTTTTAGAATGGTCAAATTATGGGAGAATCTCAATCTCTTATGACACTCACCGCCACTTGATGTCATAAAGAAAATGTTTCTTTATACTATTATGTGGAATTGTCATGTCCTTTGTCATGTGGGACATTGGTGGCTGAAAAGCAAGTTTTACCCCATCACCTTGTTTGGTGAAAATCTGAGGGTACGACACAATGGTTATGCCTTTCCATACATTTATGATGTAAATTAAATATATATAATTGAACTCATTTGATGTTGGTGTATCGGTTGACTTGAATCTTGAACCAGACTTCTCTTAAGGTTTTAGTTTTGATTTTTTCTTTTTATATATAATTTTGTTCTGATGGTATCTTCAGTTTAGCTGGTCCTTAGATCAGATATCGAGTTTTAAAAAAATATACGTAATTGAAAAGTAAAAAAAAAAAAGACCACTCACACCAATTCTATGGTCCCATTGTTTCATATCTATATTTGAATGATTGAGTTTAAAGGTCCCCATTTAGTTATATTGGCCGGTCTTAGCTATCATCATGATCATGATTCTTTTTCTAATGAGCTTTCTGATCCATATTGTGATTCACACATTCTTAGCTTGTTGGTTGGAAGCATATAGCTTATGGAATTTTCTGCATATAGAATCATAATATTTTTTATTATTTTGAATGTGTGTGGTTCATGCCTATCTATCAGATCTATGTTTAATTTTTAATGCAATTAAGTGGTGTACAATTAAAGTAATTCCCCTCAATCTTATTTCCTTTTCGTTTTTATTCCTTCATAAGGACAAAAAAAAACTAAGCTACCACCTTAAACTTTTATAGCTGGTGGGTCATTTTAGCTTTGTGTATTCCGTCTTAATTTAATCCACATGGTGACAACCTCACAATTTGTACTTGTACTTAACAAAGCAATGACACGTGATTAATCAACAAATTGTAGAAAATGTTGTGTAGATTAATATTTTTCATTTTATTTAATTAATATTTGAACTCTGTCAAGAGGCTCCACTTTCACATGCACTTACTTACATATATTTCTATAATATTATGTTTATTTTTGGTAATTCAGAGTTTCACTAAGAAGATGAGTAAAATCCAATTAAATTTTTTTTCAACTATTATTATTAAGATAGCAATAGAAGGTTTGATCTCTTTTCAACCGGTGTTTGTTTGTAAGAAACTACGATAATTTAGGTTATCCTCCAAAAAATAGTATCTCCTCCACAAAGTATTTGTTAAAATTTGGTGTAGGAAGAATGTTATCTTTTTATTTCGTAAATCCACTATAGGATTAAAATTTGCTAGAGTCTTTAGGTTAAAACTTAAACCAATTTTTCATTTCCCACTAATCCTCCCAAAACAAATAGCTAGAATTTGATATATGACTCTTTTCTTTTTTGCCTTTTCATAAGATGGTTAATTTTTTTTGCTTTCAAATTTCAACATCTTAATTAGCATGCTACCAATCTACCATGCTTTCTTTGGGTAGAGCTACAACAACTGTTAATCATTAATTATTACGACGTTATGGATGACATTCCTACGTGGATAGATTTGACTAAGGACAAGCTAGATGTTTTGGACGGTGAGTGGATGATAAATCATCGTCACTCACTTCATCGCATGTCCTTTCAAGAATGTACACAAAAATAGTCCAGAAATAATGGAGAAAAAAAAAAAGTAAGAAAAGATTCGAGGATTTACAGCAGAAAATTGAATATTCACACTGAGAACAAAAACTGAACTTTGAAAAATTTTATTGTTCATTGTTTAAGGAAGTGAATCTCTATATAAATTTGTTAACTGTATATCATTTGTGCTTAATTAGAAAGATTAATCTTTTAAATTGGAGAGGATCATAATGAATGAAGGACAAAATCTTATAATTAAGATGGAAAAATCTTTTATCATCTCATTCAAATGTTTTAGATGTGAATCTTTATCTTTTTATGTCCGACTTAACAATTTCGTCACTTCTTACAATTTCTTTCTTTTTAAATAAAAATATATTTTGTCATAAACTTTGCGCTGAATTAATTAGTTGAACATCGTTAAAAATTCACTAATTGTATTTTGTATGGGAATTGAAGTGATGTTACAGTGTTCTTATTCGTTTTGGTCACGGGGTAGCTAACAAAATGAACAAGAAAAAATTCAACTCTCAAGTGAGATTCTAAATAACGATACTTTATCTATGTATTTCATGTCTGTCTTTGGTTGAACTTTTTTTTGTCAGATAGCCTAGTGGCTGGAGCTCACACATTATAAATGTGGAGAAGTAGAGTGTCAGGGGTTCGAACCCTGCCCCTGCATAAATTATGCAATGTTCCTACCAACTGAGCTAAGCTCACGAGGACGTCTTTGGTTGTCCTTTAAATATAAGCAAAATAACTTTTGCGGATGTTTAAGTTTAACTAAATTTTTTGGATTGTTTAACTAAATTTTTTGAATCATAAACATTAGTTTAACATTCTCTAAAAAACACTCTTTCAAAAAAATGTGGGAGATTTCTCTGTTTCTCATATACTTCCCACTCCTCAAAGTCCTTACATCCCCTTCTCTTCAAACTCTCAAACAAAACCTAAAAAGACGTGCAACATTTTAATCTCGAGATAACTCACATACACGCAGGGGCGGTTTTACCACCCGTCGAGCATGGACACAAGCCCGGGCTCAACCCATACTTTCTTTGTATCACTACAAGAAATTTACAAGAAGATTGACTTTTAGTGACAGCCAAATTCTGTCGCTATAGGGAAAATTTCCGTACTTAAATTTGTCTGTCATTGACAAATGGTTGTCACTGCATGTTTTCCATCTTTACTTACGGACAAAAACATAGGTAATTCTAAGGAGACCATTTTAAAAATATTATAGACCTCTACCTACGGTTACGGCTGTCACTAAAACTTATCTTTGTTTTATTTTATTTTTTTATATTTTCTATTCTACTATAAATTCTAAAAATGAATAATTCATAAAATTACATCTAAAATTAGTTTAATCAATATAATCAAATATTATAATCAATATCATTGGAATTTGAAATTGATTACTATAATCAATTTTTAGAATAAATTATTGAAGTGACTTAACTAGAATAATTCTCCCTAACTATGAACTATTATATCATTCACCCAAACCAATATACTCCGTTGCTCATATAATTTATTGTAACAAAATTTGAATCACTATTCATAATAACTTATTAGAGAAAATGATATACTATCAAGTTACAACTTACAATCACTTCTACATTCACTTCATACCTAAAAAAAACTTACAATCACTTCTACAACCGGGCCTAATAAATCGGATTTTAACTTCTAATTTGTGGATCTTCAAAAATAACGGGTGCACCAAAGCTATTACCAACATCAACAAAAGTTGGAAGTTCACCAATTGTCAAGCTCTGTCAATAAGCTAGTAAAATAATCTTATAAGCATGTGAGAAAGAATTGTTACCAACAATATCAACGATGTGTGGTTCAATGACTTTATGATATGTTACACCAAACATGAGATATTCAAGTCATTTGATAATGTTGATATTATTCGAACATTCACCGCAAAGAGGTCTCAGAAATGGAATTTACCTCCTAATGTCATTAAAACATGATTTTTTTTTTTTTAAGAATCACTCAAAATACCCATTTTTTAATTATTCTTTTTTCTTCTTCTTTTTCCAAATTCGTTTTTTTTCCTTGGTTATGTAAGCATTATAATCGACGACGGCCAATGATGGAAAAAAGGTTGACACGCTGAAGCGGGTTCGACGGACGGTGGTGGTGAGTTGAACTGAGGTTGGAGTAAGAAAAGAAATACGGTGGGATGTCACTTTTATGTTTGTTTTCTCTCTTATTTCACATATCTTATCTTCTCTCTCTTCTCTCTTTAGATGTGTATGAGGTGTCACCTGTTTATCGGATGTGACCAAATTGCAATGTGTTGGTCCATTGACCAACTAAAAATTTCTCCTAAAAAGTGTAATTTACCTCTAGCATATGAGGCATAATGAAGGGGCATTCGAATGTCATTCATCTCTAATTATAGAATAATTGTTATAATTCACACATTAAACTTAAAGACTTTAGTTTTTTTTTTTCTCCAGTCCCGTATTACCTGTCTTGTCAATTCTTATGATCAATTTATAAATCAAACAAACTGCGAAAAAGTTGTCTATCTAATTCTATATTTTTTAACAAATCAAATACACCTTAAAGATGTACAAAGGAAATTAAAAAAAAAAAAATGCAACTGCTATGTAGAGAAGTTGAACTCATCGATACTTCAATGAAGCAAATTCATCCATAATAGACTCTACTAAAAAGACTATTAACATATTTTTCAATGTAAACAAAGCTATTCGTAGGAACTCATCATCTATTTTACTTTTAGGTCATATTTTAATAATTTTCATGTCTAACAAAACTCACTTATAAGTTTTTGTGAAGATTAGAAGTGCCAAAATGAGACAAATAAATCAATCATACAACTACTACTTTTTTTTCTTTCTTCTATGCTTCTACCAATTTTTTTTATAAATAAACTTTTTAGGTAGCTAAATATATTATTCTAGTCGATAAGTAAAACATTTATTTATTTTGAAAAATATTTTTGGGTAGGTAATTCTACTTTATGTTATGGTTGTTCAACCTCCTCCATTATTGTGCAACAATAATTGTACACAACTTTATCATAAGAAATGCTACAATGGTTTTTTATTTCAAGTGAAAAAAAGGGTCTTTAACATGATGAGCAGTAAATTTTTTTTTTAAAGAATGATGAGGAGTATTATGGATCAGTTAAATTGGATCAATTACAAATTTTAAAAATTAAATAAAGCTTTCGTCATTAAAAATATAACGAATTTTGATTTTAATCTATAAAAGTTAAAAAGAAATGTTCTCATCGTCTTAAAAAATTTCGTTTCATTTTTTATCACCAATGAACATGATTTTGACATGTCATTGATATATCTTGTCTTGAACATAATATAAATATACATAAGTTTGACATAATAGATTGAAGTAACATAGACACGTTTTGAACATAACATGAATCATAAGCTTTACATATATATTTTCAAAAGAAAAAAACATTGACATTAATATGAACATAAAATAAGATGTCCATTAGTGAACAAAAATGAAACATAAAGTTTAGGAGGATGAAAACATCTAGTTTTATTTATGACGGGTCAAAATCAAAATTCGCTTTACTTTTAGGGACAAAAAAAAAAATTAAACTTATTTTAAATATAGTTTCTTCTCTGTAGATGAATTATGTTCGAAAGTTGAGACTCAATTCTTGTCAAATTATAGAATACAAGCAAAATAATTATTGAGATGCTGCAAATATGATAGATGTAGATTAAAAATGTCTATTTTGTCATGGGCGTTTACACTTCAGTTTCATGTTTTAAAAAATTTGGTTAAATAAGTTTTTTTCTTACTATAAATATCTTAAATTTCATTTTTTTAAAAATTTTATTTAATAAGTTTTGGTCTCTAAAATGTTTTTCATGACTTTTAGTCTTTATTTTTAAGTCTACTCATATCTATCCTTCTTATTTTTGAATGAGTTTTTTAAAAAATGATTAGAGATATTATAAAAATGTCACCCACAAATTTAATTTAACTTTAACAAAATATGAATTACTAATGAATTTTTAAGGGCTAGAAGCTTAAAAGTTTATATTTAATTCATCCCCTTGTTAAAAAAAAAAATTAAACTCTTGAAGTAGAGATTTCTATAATCTACTAAATATGAGTGCAAAAAATATAATTTAAAAGTTTAAAAGATACACATAAGTTTACTTAAAATTATGGATAAAAAGTCGTGATGAATAATATCTGGGGACCAAAATTTATTGAAAATTTTAATGAAATTTAAAAAAGTGAGATTTTTATAGGGATCAAAATCTTATTTAACTCTTAAAAAGTTAGTATATTACAAAAACCTAGCCCAATTTGTAAAAAAAAATATCCAGACCAAATAAATTTAAAGGCAATTTCTTTTTCCCCCAAACTCTCTTATCACGCGCCCTATTTAATTTTGAATTACCACATTTCATATTATATAATTCATACGCCTTTTTGGAGGTTTTCATATTATATAATACAAAATCTTCCAATGTATAATGCAAAATCAGAAAACTTTCCTCATTTCAACAATTTCTATGTTTGACCTAAAACTTCTCTCTCACCGCCCAAAATCTTAAAACACCCACATTGTGTGATCTTGAAAAAAAAATTGCTCCAAAACATTTCAATTCAAGCCTTTTCAAAACATTTCATTTCGCATTTGTGCGTATGTGACATTTTCATATATGGATTGCATGGACTATGTTAGGAACACCATAATTTCCATGATTGCATCCAAAAGGCAAGAGCGGATGCAGAAGAATGTAGCGGAGGGGAGAGTGGATAGGGGTAGAAGGTAGAGCCATAATGTTGATGGATTTGGACCATCTCGGATGAACGAGCCTGAGCCCTTGCCCCAACTACCCCATGTGGAGGAGGATGATTTAGACAATTCAGAGGAGACGACAAATATTGATGATGATTAGCAGCCGCAACAAGTTAGGGAGGAGGAGTCGCTAGAGTCCTATCTTGGTGGGACACATGACATGTCTATGTTCACCCAATATCATCATCGTGTGGCCACCACATATTTGGTGGAGTAGTAAGATTTTCCAAATTTAAATATTTTTGCACAATGTTTTTTTATGCATAAGACTTCGTCTTTTCTCTGGTCTTTAGAGGGTTTTGACATATTTCAACTTAAAATTTTCAAACTATTATGAAGATTTTTAGATTGTATTTTTCGAATGGTATATTTATAAGTTTTGGAAAAACAAGAACAAAGATCTATTATTTCCTTGAATTTTTACTGTTTTTGATTATTTAATCTAAAAAAGATGTTCGGATTATATAGTCCAAACAAAAACATTTTTGAAATTTAATATAGCGCTTAAGAACAGAGTAGGATGGAAAAAGAAATTGTCAAATTAAAATCCTAGTGTTCACCTAGTTTGTTTAATTTGGGCCGCATCTAATTAATCCGATTTCTTAAATCAATTCTTCAAGCCTTCAACAGCTTTATACAACTATTGGTTAGCTGTTTTTAATTTCTAATATTTTTTCCAATTTTTTTTTTATCAAATTCAAAAGACATTTCGCTGTATTGTTTGGGAGTGCCACCATGGTGTGCATATGAACCATCTTCACCACATAGGGGTTTATGCCGCCGACTTTCTCTTTATTGTTTCTCATACATTTTATTACTCCCTCCGTTCCTTTTTAAGTGTCTTTTTAGAAAATTTCCATCAAAATAGCAAAGTGTATTTTTTCACGTTTTCTTCTAATTATACCCTCATTTTAATTCAACAATAAATTCATATTTTTTTGCACACACTTTATCTTTCCAATAAATTTAATATGTTACCTTTTTCTCGTAACAAACAGTTGTTAGTTATTATCTTTTTCTCCAACAAATTCCTATTTTTTTATGCGCTCTCTCCCCCAAAATAAACAATTGTCAATTTTTTAAATATTCCGCACATCTTTTAAATTATTATAAGTCAATATAAAAATTATTCCAACTTCACATTAATCAAAAACTAAGAAAAACTTTACTTCCTTCCAACTCCTTTAATCAAAGTTAAGACTTCAACTATGGCTTCAACCAATGCTAGATTCGCATTGTGCGACATCTTATTTATAGAATTTTTAAATTTATAGAATTGTTATTCATCTTATTTATAGAATTTTAACTCTTTGAACCATTGTTTGTAACAAAATTTTGTTTAAATTTGAAGATAATAAGAAACAAACTTTGTTTAAAAAAAACAAACAAACTTTGTTTAAAAAAAACAAACTTTAGCTTTCCAAATAGATAACATTAATTAGATTTATTGAAAAAATTAAGAGTAATTGAAAAAGGGTATAATTGACAAATCATACCCTAAAAATACAAAAAGGACAGTTAAATAGGAACGAAAAATACACGCTAAAAAGACACTTAAAAAGGAACGGAGGGAGTATAATTTTTTCAAATAAACAAAGATCAAGTACAAAATACTTGCTTATTTTTTTCAAAGAAAAAAAATATATGACATTACCTATTTAATTTATGTATTGAATTACCTCTAATTTTTTGGTTCATGTTCCACCACGACTAACAACCAAAAATTACATGAATCATTTTCACGTAAATATTTCTAACCATAAATCAGTTTACGTTCCATTTTTAAATCAATTCTCACTATCGAAGAACCAAACACAAGGTAAGTGAAGTTATTGTCTTTCGTTTGGCTACCTTCTCTCTCAAGCACTTTAATTTTCACATCCATGTGTTTCATCCTCTACCTCATTTCCTCCCAATCCTTATGTTTGATCTGCTTTTCTTGACATGAAAAGTTGTCTATACGAGATATCTGAAATCTCAATCTCCTATCGTTAAATGCCGGGAAAAATAGATTATATAGTCTGTCTATCAATTTATTCTTAGAGGAATATATAAGGTTGGTTTGATAACCGAAACGAAAGAGTTAAAAAGTAAAGTGATAAAAAAAGAAGAGTATTCAATTCCATTTTCAGTATAATACTAATAAAAATAACATTTGTCGTTTAAAAAATAAACTAAATTATATAAGTTTCTTTGCTTATACTATAGTCTATCAGATCACTGTCAAAACTTAATTATCTATGTGATGCAATTTTCTTTTTCAGTGTGATTATTGTCAAGGTACAGCAAAAGAACAACAATGTCCCAGACGGCAAGAAAAGCTCCCAAGAAAGTCAATTCCATTGATGTAAGACCAACCATATATAGTTTTACGAATGAGTACATGTACCAATTATAGATCATCGATAGAAAAGTGTCGGTTTAATTTCTGGGTAAGAACGAAGACAAGGTGAATCTAGACATGAAATTCAATTAAAAATACTAGCTAGTAATATATGTACATTTTGTGGGTCACTCTATTGTCCCCCTTTCAGGGTAGAAAATGACTTCAACTGAAAGTTTAGTGCCTTTGAATCCGATTCACACTGGACCCAATTAAAAATAGCTTCTATCCAAATGTAACCACATATCTAAAATTGGAAAACTATCTTCTCTAGGGAAATTTAATTTCTTTAGCACTACATGCAACCACGTACGTAGTCTAGAAAATGAATACATACAAAATATAGACAATCATATACAAATACGTCTTACTTTTTACAAGATGTGAAAGTTTATTATTGAGACAAATTTCTTGGTAGAACATTCCAAACTTGTTAATTAATTTATCTCGATATAAAGTATTGGTGTTTGTAATCATGAATATACTTTAATTAATATTTTTTGCAGTGGGAACATTACTGAGTTGGATATGAATTGAAATGTTGGATTAGTTAGTAAGAATTTATATGTTCATATTATAATATTTTAGTGCTTCCAAACATGTACATAATGAAATTTGACCTAACTAGTCCAGTCACTATGACGAATATTAAGCCTACATGGCAAGGTAAGAACCACATTTACATACACACACGTACACGCACATAACAGCCTTTGTCACTCTCCAAAGCCACGCATGCAAAATGATATCACAGAAAATTGACATTGTTCTCAACTAATGTCAATTGTTTAAGCAACCTTATTACAAAGTATGGATTCGTAGATATTTTCACAAAGGAAACTACTGCTAGTTTCATCATCTTGGTGTAAGTCACGTCTGATTAATTTGCACAAATGAAAAATACAAATAAACAAGTAAATTTGTTTTGAAAAAAATTAGTCAAGTGATTAACAAAAAAATTGAAAAAATTTACATTGGAGTAGTTAAGTTTGTGTCAGCTGAGCCTATCGATATGATATGACATTTACTTTTTTGTTGGCTCTAATATATAAAATTTAATTTACTAATATTAATTTTAGTAGAGTACGAGACTTGTTCATTTTTTTATCAATAAAAATTAAACTCGATATTGTGAAGTTTACAACGTTCACATACACTAACATCAACGAGAACTGATACGATACTTTCTAATTTTATTTTTCAACGTTGTGTGGTTTACTTACAAATTACTTTTTTAGCTAAATTTACACTCATGTGTAAGTTTAATAAAGGCTTCTTATTTGGGCTTTTTTTTTTTTCTTGAGTTCCATAGGAAGTCAGCCTTTTTTGGGTATTAATATGGGTTCTTAACTCATTGCTAGATGATGCTATATTTCATCAAGATTTACTTTTGAACCCCCCTTCCCCCCCAACTCTTTTCTTAAGAACCACATCCATCTGGATTGATTGATGAAAAGAAATAGGGTTTTACCCCATCCAGCGGGTAAATCTGGACAGTAGTGGTTATTAAGAACCATATGTGGTGTCAAAAGAAGTGCTTTATTTTATTTTGCAAAAGAGACTCATTTAAACAAAAATCATATTCTTGTTCTAGGGGTGGTTTGAACGCAGCCACACATTGAGCGAGAAACCTAAATTTGTAGGTTTACCAATTAACGGTAAACACGATATAGGGATGCAAAAAATCAAGCATTGACGCGGAACCAAATATTTATCAAGATTTGAACAACTATTGATTCCCGAGTGGATCACTTGGATGTTTCAATTAATACATGTGGATATCGGACCTATGAACGGGGATGTTATCGAAACTCACAAAGAAAAAAGGAAGTGAGTTAGACAAAAATTGAAGAAACTTGGACAAAAGGATACAAAGTGACTTAGACAGATCTTTTTGTCTATGACCTCATATCAATCAACCGGATATGCATTCATATGTAATTGATCGAGAACACTACTTGAAAACGGCTATTCTACTCAGAAATGAGATGGTCCAAAATCCAAATGTTCGTGGATATTCTTGCTAGTGCATTCTTAGCGTTATATTTACTTTCAAGTAACTTGGTTGATATGAGAATTCTCTATTTTCCAATGGAAACAAGTTTTGAAATCAAATGTATATATATTGCTGAAATCATTTCAGTTACCTAAATAAAATAGAGTTACCTGTCCATATATTTTGGACAACACCATTACAATCGAAAACAATACATTAGGAAAAGATCTACATATGCATAAAAAAATAAAATAAATGAAATCATAGCTAGATTAATTGGAAACCCAGCTCATCTAACTATTTATGCATATCAGGCATTAGAAAAAGCTCTACATATGCATAAATTAATTAACACTTAAAGTAAGACACTATAGATATGTGTGATTTATTATTATATGGTAATGAAAAATCAAACCCAATTAAGTAGCAGGAACTAGTGGTGAATGAGGCATTGGTGAACGAGGAGACATCATGTGAGGAGACATAACATTCTCATCAAACCTTCTTGAAGAAAAGCTAAGTCTAAGATTACTCTTCCAACGTTTGATTTCGACTGTTTTCCCTTTTTCTCTTCCATTAACAAATGCTCTAATTCTCATCAATGCAATCTCAACTGTTTCATGATCCATGTTAGCAAAACAAACTCTATACCAACCTGGCTCAGAGCAATTAAAAGCCGAACCCGGCGAAACATTAAGCTTCACTTCATTGATAATCAAACGCCAAAGTTTCATTTCACCTTCAAATGTTTTCTCTTTCAACAAACCTCTCAAATTCATCCAAAAGAATAGCCCTGCATTACTTGGTAAGCAAGTAATGTTGACTTTCTCAAGTCCCTTTGTAAAAAATTCACGCCGCTCTCTTAATCTTCTTGAACTCTCTTCCAAAAATTTGTCCACAAATATGTCATCCGAAAGCATTGCGGCTAGAAAATGTTGTGTCTGCGATGAGACTAATCCAAAACTCGACATTTTTCTACCGCAGTTCACAACTTCATCGTTGTACGAATAAACCAAACCAACCCTAAAACCCGGAAGACCCATGTCTTTCGATAAGCTATAGATAATGTGAATGAGATCTTTCTTGCATTCTTCCATTTCTTGAATAACTTCAGCGACACTTACGTATGTTGGAGTGTCGAAAACGGTCCCCGAATAAATTTCATCACACACTAAATGGATGTTGTTTTCATTGATGAAACTCACTATGCTCTTTAGTGTATCTTTTTCTAATGTTGTTCCTAAAGGGTTTGATGGATTTGTTATGATTAACCCTTTCACGTTGATGTTTTCTTCTTGTGCTTTTTTATGAGCTTCTTCAAGTGCTTCTCTTGTTATCTTGAAATTGTTTGAGCTATGACATTGGACAGGAATTAGTTGCACACCGGTTCTCCAACACAAGTCACGAACAAATCTGTAACAACACAAGACAAACATGTTTATTAGTCAAATTAAACATGTATTTTTTGCATCATATGTTAAGCACGTGACAAAATTTTAATAATAAGACCTAATCAAAGCTCATATAAAGTTTAGATGAAGAATTGAGTTTGGTTAAAACATCTTAGAGATAAGTGGTAATTTTAAAATTTGCCACTTCTTAATTAAGTCATAATATTGAATCAAATTCAAATCCTATGTGGTCCCAATGGTCAGGCAAAGATATAAAGTTGACTATAGATTTTTCAACGCACTAATTAATTAAGAAACATAAAATATGATGATATTCATAGAAATCGTTGATTGTAAATGTGAAATTTCAATTAAAGAAAAGTGTTAAGTGGTTTAAGAGAAAACATATTTATAACCAATAGCATATGCCATGAAATTTCTTTTATCAAAGGTTGGATTTTCTTTGTAAATGAAATCTCTGACTGCAAAATTTCCAAGTTTTGTTATATTTGGCTGCGTTATGTTTTAATTCTATAAGATAAGATGACTGTATTCTGATGTGGTCATGATTTCAAAGGTCAATGACAAGTGTCAACTTTAACTATGAATTTTGGAATTAAATATTGGCAACACACATTCTTGTTGACTAATGAGGCTGTAGCAGCCTGCTGGCAAATTAATTAGCACAAGAATTAAATAAAAAACATTTTATATTCCTATAACATTCTAGCTAACAAGTTCATTTTTTTTCTGCTCAAAAACTAGTCCATTTTATTCTAGCAAATAAAGTTAATTATTCAATATTTTAATAAATTTTTTTTATCAAATCCATTTTTATTCTTTATTAAAAGATACAATAAATAAGGAAAATTGATTTGCATTTTGTGTTAGTTTTTTTTTATTGAAAGGTGTTAAAGGTAGTTTTAATTCTTAAAGTTTAATAAAACTAAATAAATGTGATTCACTAGTAAACCTTATGCCTTCTTATGTACCCAAAAAAAGCTTATGTCTTCTTTTTTAATAGCTGATTTTGGAAACTAATTTTTTAAAACTTGTTAAAAATAAAAAGAAGACATAGGAACTAATTCTTTTACAAAGCTTCACCTAATTAACTTACTGAATCAAATCATATATAATTATTATTTCAGTTAAAAACCTGTTGGAGTATATCAACAACTCTTCTTGATTTACTTCATATTGAAAAACAATATATTTGAAATTAAACCTTAAAAAATCATCAAAGAATGAAGTGTTTTTTAATGATTTTGCTTCTCTTTTTTTAAAGCTAGTGCACTTTCTAAATAGTAACTTAAATGAAAGCAACTAGTTTCCCTTTAAATCAAAACAAAATATTTATTACACTTTGTAGCTTTTAAATTTTGTCCAATTTTATTTTAAGGTGTGCTTGAAATAGTGAACATACATTGAATAAAACCAGACATAGGACTTAGGAGTAATGAAAAGAGAGGTTACATACGCTGGATAATAAGGGCTAGGAACCAAAAAAGCATCACCAGGATCAGCCAAACAAAACATGATTAATTCATTTGCTCCTGTTGCTCCACCACTCATCAATATACGGTCAGGATCAAATCTTACCCTACCACCTCTCACTTTTGACATGAAATTTGCCACAGCCTACAAAATAAATTAAATAAGAATGAATGTCACTTTTTATGATCAATTTTTCTTTACAACATTATGGTGATGCATTTTTAGTGAAACTATATATTTGAGTTCTTTTAATATTGCTTACATTTCTGAATTCTGGCAATCCATGATAGTCTTGAAAGTTTGCTATATGTCTGAATTCACTCACTCCTTCTGGAGTGCAAATAGATGCCTTTGGATTATTCCTTATCCACTCTTCAATCAGATCAAAGCAAAGCTGAAAAATTCAAAATTATTCATATATATGTTAGTCAGAAATTATATATTAAAAATGCAACCACACTCTTTGTTAAAAAAATATGAGGAAGGGGAAAATTTATTAGTAAAAGTGGTACTAATTTTATTGTGTAAAAAATTGTATAATCTATAAAACATAATATTTCAAGGTTTCAAGCCATAAATAATTATAATGCTAATGATAATAACATTATTATTCTTTCAAAAAATAATAATAACATTATTATTAGTATAATATTGGTAAAATAAATAAATAAATAAATCTAATCATAATATATATATACCTGATTTTCAGCAAGGCCCATTTGGATAACACCCTGAGGATTATTTGTGGGGTGAAATGGATTTGATTCATAAGCCTTCCACCCATCAAAATAAGGAGAATTTTCACCATGTTTATCGTTGGTAGCAATCTTTGACAAAAGTTGGTGATTCTTATTTTCCAAAGACATGTTTGGTTTTTGTGTGTATGTTATTGTATATTTTGAAGGAGTTATAATGTCACTCTAACTTGTGATTGTATATGTTGCAACTTGCAAAGAGGTGTTAGGAATTTAGGAGAGAATGTATGAGAATTTATAGTTGCAACTTGCAAAGAAGTGTTGGGAATTTGGGAGAGAATGTGTGGGAATTTATAAGAGAGGAGTGTGTGTGCGTATGTGAGTGATTAATTAATGTGGCAAATTGTAAGGTGGAAAAGTCATCTTCAAACGTGTAATAAAAAATGACCAAGACCAACCTTAATACAAAAATTAAATATGTAATGAAATAATGGTTTTTTGCTTGTGTTGGTCAAAGCTCATGTGTAGTGCATGCTTGCGTGTGTCCTTATGATATCTTCGACTCTCATGACCTCGTGTGTACTATAGTGCAAAAGAAACAAACCAAAAAATAAATAAATATATATTTTCATTTTTGTAATATTGATATTGATTAGCTAGATTCTGGCTGTTCATATGTTAGGAATTAATTAATTAACAAAAACAAGTTTAAAGTGTGTACTAGATCCATGTTGTGGACCACACGGAATTTAGATGTCATGCATCAAGTCATGGCTGTAAGTATACAGGACCCTCCCATCTAATATTGGCTTTTTAAAAAATAGTTTAAAGAATGAAATTTATTATTTTTAATAGAAACCAAATTTATATTAATAAGTTACGTGAACATAGTTTAGTTAGTAGAGATATTGCATTAAGTATAGGTTGGAGTGTGAACCTCTAATTTTTTTTATTTATTCATCTTAAAAAATTAAATTTTGGTCATTAGGCTATTTGATTCAGACCAACTTAATCTACTATTTTTTTTAGCCTTTCAAAATTCTTTTTTAGTACATTTTTTGAGCTTTCTCGTATTAAAGAGATTCTTTATTATAAATAAATTTTCCTCCTTTTTTTAGTTTTCTCTTTTTTTTTCCTTTCAAAATCCTCTCCATCACTCTCTAAACTCGTCTTAGTTTTCTTTTCTAAGTTTCTTTATAACAGTTTTGGTTGAGTTAAAGTGTTTCTCCTACTCTTTTTCTTTAGCAAAATGTTTCATAGATACCTCAAATGTATATACACTATAAGAAATATAAATATAAGAGAGAATGATATGATAAATTGATGATATAATTGAAGGAGAGTTATAAGAAGAAAATGAAGTCTTGGATGTGTACAACAAATTTTAAGTGTCAAGATATCGTTGTTGTTTTCTTAGTACTACTAAATTTGATAGCAAATATAAAAATAAATAAAAAATCATTGTTCGGGAGTTTCTATGCTACGAGATAAATTTTCGAGAAATTACGTACGAAGCTACTCATGCAATTCATTCAAAAGAACTAGATAGAAAATATATTCCAAAATGAAAAATAATAAAAGAAGAATATCCGTTCAAAAAAATAAAATAAAGAAGAATAGTCCAATTAAAATACTAGAAGTCCAAATGTCTTCTTCGTTGACATATATAGTGCGGAAACTTATCATTTACCAGCGTGAGAAATAAAATATATAGACCTCACCCTTCATAAAATATATATATATAAACCTCACATGATGTAGATATATATTTCTTCAAAAAAAAAAATGATGTAGATCTATATAATATTCTTTTTTTGGGATATACATAATATTCTAATTTATTTATGGAGAAAAAAGTAAATAAATATTATAATCAACTAGCACTAGACGGGCATAGTGTCCGTCTGTCGGTTCCTTTTATTGCGCTAACACGTGTAAATTATAAACAATATGTTTTATAGAATTTAGATTAAAATTATATGTATAAATGTTTGTGATTTGTGACGTTTTAAACTCTTGTTCTTTTAAATGACACCAACAATATATCATTCTTGCACGAAAATCTGTTAAAGAGTATAATTGAAATATCAGAAAATCCAGCCTAAAACATCTCATTCCTCTTATATATTGTTATATATGGTAATAGTGTTCCTATTATAGGTGGTTTCTATTGTAATGGTATTTAACTATTTTTTAATTAATAATTAAAATAATATTATAAAAAAGATAAAATAATAAATAAAATACTTTAAATGAAGGGTAAAATTGAGAAGTGAAAAAAGAAGCCCAAATTTATTTATTTTTTTCTTTGTCAAATAGCCTAGTGGCTAGAGAAATTCACCTTAAAGGTGAATAAGTGGAGTGTCTGGGGTTTGAACCCCAGCCCCTGCATAAAATATGCATTGTCCCCTACCAAGTAAGTTAAGCTCATGGGGACAAATATTTTCTTTATATACAATATAAATATAGAAGTACAAGCATTTGAAAGTTAACATAATCACATAACTTCCCTTAAAAAAATTAAAATAATATTATAAAAATGATAAAATAATAAATAAAATACTTTAAATAAAAGGTAAAATTTGGAAAAAAGCAGGCCAAATTTATATATTTTCTTATATATGGGAAATGTTACACAAGTTAATAAATTAAATATAAAAATAAATTATTGGAATATGTGCATTACTTTTAATTTTTAACTTTTCAATGAGTTGAATGCACAAAATTTTAGAGAAAGTTTCTTCTTAAAGGTTTTATTTACGGTCAACAATATTAACATTAGTAAAAGTAAAATATACTTATCGAAAATGAGTGATAATATTGTTTTTCTTTTCTTTTTTTAAGTCAAGAGTGACAATATTGTTGATTTGGCGGTTTGAAGGGAGAAACAAATATAGAGCTTGGAGGTTAATGAGATCATTGGATCAACTCCTTATCAACAAATATAACAGCTAATTACACTTTTTTTAAAGAAGCTAATAACAATTATTATTCATTAAAAAGTAAACTAGAAAAATAAAAAATAAATTGAATATTGTACTTAAAGTAAAACTCCAATATTTGTTTTCATATTGGAAGGACAACAACGGTCACCCTTACCTTGCTACTTAAGTATGGTTTCCAATAAGCATAGAATAGTCTAAGTTTTGCATATGATATCTACAAATGCGTCAATGATCTTGTATAAAGAAATATATGAAAACTTATAAAAGATTTTTTTTTTAAGAATAAAAGCGTATAAAAGATTGTAGTACTAATTAAATGAGGAAAAAAATGCTGTGTTTCATGCACAAAGTACCATATATAATCTATAGTTTAGAATCTTTTTAAGTACTATATTTATATAACTTAGTTAAATCATATTTTTAAGATTTAAAATATTACGTCCCTTCAACAAAAAATTAAGAAAGGTAAGCATTTTCCTCATTTACCTCTATTTTTATCTAATAATAGGGTTAGGAAAAAGAAGAGATAAGACTGAAAATTTGAGTCGGCATTTTGAACTACTCTCAAAAGGGTAAATTTGATTATCTTGATTCTTGACCAAGACATACCGCAAAAACAATTGCTAATTAAAGGAATTTAAAGAGAAGAGAGAGTGTTCTTAATAATGTGACCCAAAACATGAGATTTATTAGGGTTAGGTCCCCACACACCCTCCACACACTTGATTCCACATTCTAACAATGTTACCAAATTTGGTTGATTGCTTCTAAACAAATGAAGTCTTTCTTACTCCCTTTAGTAAACATGAAGAATGATAAAACACTTCCAAATTTTGCTGAGAAAATTTGACACTTTTTGGACGTGTATATCAAATGGGAATGATACTCATCACTCACAACTAAAATTGAGAGAACCGTACTTGAATCAAACTTTATGAAGATAGAACAACTGAACAAGGTGTGATCCACGTCATAGGGTTCTTACGCGGTTGATTATATATCAATCGATGGTATCCTTTGAATCTTGAAAACAATGGGATGCATGAATTTTTATCAAATTTAGACCTTTAATTAATGGATTTTAAAATCAAAATGGTTAATAGAGATCTATGTCGCTTGTACACAACAAAAAAGCAATCATTTTGTGATTGTGTACTAATATTAATCGATATAACAGCAAATGAAAATACACAAATACTTGTATGACACTTGTTAAAGAATCAAATATAATATAAATATTTTAAAATTTATGTTGTCAAACTCTTAAAAATTGTAAAAAGTGTTCTATTCAATACAAAATTTACTTTTTTTTTTATTTTCTTAGTAAATATTGAGTAGATACTAGTTAGCATAATCAAAAGTAATATACCTATATTTTTGCTTGATCTCCCTTAACTTAAATGAGCATGTATCATTTTTAGTATTAATCCATGATCAAAATGAATTTATTGAAGTTTTGAGAACAAGTGGTACTCAACCATACGACGTGGATAAATCATAGCTAACCACACTCCCAAGTTATATTGAAAAGCATAAATTACTCAAAGAGGTTACAAACTTAAACAATCCCACCTTACCTTAAATTGAGTATATTAATTATATAAGTTATGCCAAATATTAATGAATCTACTAGGTCTTATGTCGGTAAGCACGCACCTATATTTGGCTGACATTTTTTCAATGCATGCTTTTGCTTCACCATATAGCTAGCTGAAAGCACGCACCTATATTGGATAACATCATTTTTTCAATGCATGTTTTGTTTCACTATTAGCTGAAAACATTGGAATTTAACACTATAGTCATAGATCATATATACAAGTTAACATATTTAGATAGATCAAGAGTACTGGTGGCGTGCATTTAGGATTACAAAGATAATTGGAAAGAGTAATTATGAGAGGTTGAACTATCTTAATCGCAGTTTAGGTTAAAAAGTTAAATTTTTACTGTATATTTAATTGTTTAGTGAGATAACATTTAAATAGTTAAATTGATCGAGGAAAGAGACATCTCATTGAATTTTACAAAATGGTTCAATCTTTTATGGTCCATTCAAAAACATAGTTCAATCAAATAATTTATCACAAATTAGGGTCTAATAATATTATACCATAATTTATATTAATAATAATTCCTGATAACTTTACTCAAAAAAAAATTCCTGAAAACTTATTATTGACAATTACTAAAACACAAAAAATTAAAATTTCAATTCTAGAATTTCAATTTTGGTAAAAAACTTAGTTATTCAGAAGAGAAGTAAGTTTCAACCCTCCATAAATTACATTCGATAGGGAAAAGAAATCATACAAGTTAAAGACCTACATTTCAAAATAGTCACATATTTAAGTTAAGACATATATGTTATTAAACAATGGCCTAAACATTGAAAGGGTCTAAATCGAGCAGATTGTAAATTCAAATGTTAAAGGATTCAAGATTGGATTTGTAATTGTACAAGTTGAAGACTAAAACCACATTTTGAAGGCTTCAAAATTTAGGAATTTTCTTGACTGCAACAAATATTGAAGAAATTATCTTGTTAAGGATTTTCTTGATTCAAACAAGGACTAAGGATCATAGGATCGAAAAAATTAATCTTATTGAAACCATACCTTCAAACACATGCATATAGTAAATATGGAAGAAACTCTCTCATACGGTAATCTCATACATATTAAGGGTACTTGATTAGGCCACAAGAGAGGACGAGTTGGTTAAATTAGTATAAAGATTGGTGTCTTCTTTTACAACCATATTATACTTTTTCATTTTAGTATTGTTTAATTCATTTTGTGAATCTTTGTATTAATACATGATTTTTCATAAGATTCTTGTTTTCAAAAGGGTGCAGAAAATGAATAACCTCAAAGAGTGCACAATTCTCTTTTATAAGTACAAATAAATGATGTGATATACGTATAAAACTTATTTTGTTAAATATATATATTTGCCCTAGTAATTTTGATTTTAGGGTAAAATTCATAACATAGAAATTGTGCAGAATTTTATATGTTTGCTCACAACTCACAAGTTGTATCATTCAATACATAACTAATTTATTGTGCATAATTTGGTTGCTATATAGTATTACTAAAACTTCGTGTCAATTAGATTGTGTTATTCTCTAACAATTAGAGAATTTATTGCTTGGTAGCATTTTATCAAACATTTTGTGATCTGCAAACATATTAAGAACGTACATGTAATCCGAACAAGTTACGTATAGTTTCTAAACATTTTTGTGTTTTCAAAACTACGCATTTTGCATGTAATCCGAACCAGTTACGTATAGTTTCTAGATTACAAGAAAGTAACTAGAGTAACATGGAGGAACTCACAACACCCTTGTTCAGCCAACCAATGACACTCCAACACACTGCCTTTGTCCTCGTGAAAACAATGACAGTCTCCTTGTTTCTCTCTCGCTCTCTCTCTACCTCTCTCTCACAAACACATACAGCTTTGTCGTGGTTCTCTTAGGCGTGGTCGAACTTCTCGCCAAAATCCTAGCCCTAAGTTGACGGTGTTAGGGTTCCATCCGAACGTTGTCACACTCTCTCTTATTGGGTCGTTTCGTAGTGCAATCTCATTTTATTGGTTTCCACTTTCGATTTATAATAATAAAAATACAAAAATGGTTAATTGAGATAATTCAATAAAATTTATTATTCTCTTTTTTAATATGTGTGAAATGGTTCAATACAATCTTTAAAATATACACCCTCTAATCACTAATATAAGCAAAAATTTACTTTTTAGATACATTCAATTAATGATATATGTGGTCTTTATTATATGTCACATACATCATTAATTAAATGTATTTAAAAAGTTGATTTTTGTTTATATTAGTAATATTTTCAAAAGTCAAACTCCAGCTAGTAATTCTATAGCTCATATCTTTAGTCGAATAACTTTATGACTTTTGAAGGATCGAGTATTCGAGTTGAGGTAGCCGTGTTTAGTGTCCACGTAATGCAAAATTGAAATGGGAACTTAAAATATTGAATGGAAAAAACCAAGAATGAAAGTCAACATTATCCGGACCAATCAAAAGGATTTTTCGAAAAGAAAAAAAAGTTGCTTCCCTACCGAATAAGAAAATAGGGCAATAAGAATTAAGGAGAGGAATAGTTGCTTCCCTACAAAAAAATTACCCTATAAATAAACGTGTAGAGGAATAGTGTCCAACGAAAAATTAAGGAGAGAATATTAGTGAAATATTAATTAGAATGAATCCAATTATTAGTGAAAATGACTTACAAAAAACATGTAAAAAAAATTAGTAAAAATTATTAGAAAAACACGTAGTAAAATATTGGTGAAAATGAATCTAAAGAAAAAAAGTGCAGCAAAATATTAGTAAAAATTATTATAAAATTGTGTAGTAGAATATTATTGAGAGAGAATTGTGTTGACTTGAAATTGTCACATGATGTGATTTTAAAGCATATTCATTTTCATTAAAATCTAATTACTACAAAAAAATTGACTTAACAAATCTACGTCTCTGATTGTCCTATAAATAGGCTAATTTTGCAGGCACTTTCCACCACATCGTTTCTTCCATCTCTTTTTTAGAATTATACTAATATCCTTGATTTGATGCAAGCTTTTAAAAGTATCAAAATATACTCAGCAATGTATAGAGAATTTTTTTTTTTTTTTTTATGGGATTTTGAAGCTAAGGGTTTCTCTCCTTTTACTATGCATAAGGGTTAAACTAGCTATCATATTCTTATACTTTGATATGCC
Organism: Medicago lupulina; assembly: GCA_958299785.1. NCBI lineage: Eukaryota > Viridiplantae > Streptophyta > Magnoliopsida > Fabales > Fabaceae > Medicago > Medicago lupulina. The sequence continues at coordinate 18,826,254 of OY283140.1, read as the reverse complement.
ATAACTTTTTTACGTGTTATGAAACTCAATATTAGATGTATTGGTTTTTTACTAACCTCATGTACATGGGTATACCATTATATATTTGTGGATACGTTACTATTCATTTATGTATCGTGAGTTTAATTTTGTATGAAATCCTTATATGTATAGAATCAAAGAAAAAGTTAATTGATATAAGAATTACTTATCAATTCACTTTTAAAAGCTATTTTGTGTGTTTCCATAGGATTTGCCACATGTATCAATTTTTTTCTTCATATTCTATTTCACATTGATGCATATATAGGAACTTTGGTTGGAGTTGACACATGTATTTTTTCCTTCAATATTCTATCTACAAATAGGAACTTTGGTTGCAATCGTTTGAATTAAAAGTTACAGTTGTTTGTAATTAATCAATAATTTTTTTGACAAATGTAAATAATCAGTAATAAATAATATAAACATACTATTAAAAATTAAAAAATGTCATTACATATCACACTATTCTCATTATAAGTTTAAGTATGAGATATCCGTTGAAATATAATGTGCAAACCAACAAACAAATAAAATGTTATTTGAGCTCGAAATATATTAATAGTACATGCAGTCAACAAAAAAAGTTTTTAATTGTTTTGAATTACCATTTCTCATTATAAGTTTTTAATGGTTTCCATGTTATAGGTAGGAAGTTTCTCATGTTATTTAACAGTGACTAATCTTCGTCGAAGAATCTATCAATCAGTATAAGTTGTCCCTGAGATGATATTTTTTCTTATACAAATCCCATAGCACTCGGATCAATTCATCAGTGGTTTTTTCAATATTAATATTTTATCAAAAAAATTATGGAGATATTCACAAATAAAACAGATCATATATTATCAAATAATATTAATAATTTAGAAACTTTGAAATAAGGTGTATATAGACATAATAATATACAAGCATAATTTCATATGTTACTTAAAAAAAATCATATGTTAATGCAATTTAAAATATATATTAATGCAAGAATTGACCGATGATCGTCATTTATTAGTAAATTAAATGCTTTTTATTTCTGAAATTGATGCTATTTTGAAAAATCAAATGGGGGCACTGATGAGAGTGGTCCATTTTTCCTATAAATATGTAAAATTCTAATGTGAAAAAGCACACAATTTTGCCTATTTTTTTTTTATCCTTTGTTTGCTATCATGGTGTGTTTTTTGCTTTTTTATTTTGGCTCCTTTATTTATCAATTAGTCTCTTTTTAAGATTTAGTGTTTTTGTTGTCAAAATTATATTTAATTATTTATTTGGTGTTTTGTTTAGGGAAATGATAATTCTTACAAATCAATATGATAACAAAATGTAAGAATAACATTTTCTTTGTTTTCCTCTCAACAAGAAAAAAGAATTGTTTCTTACTTTCCTAACCACAGTTTCATCGGTCTCGATCTTTTTTAAATGGTGATAACACTTGGTTGACCACTTTTTCTTCAAAATGTTTTCACATTCTCTTTTTATTCTGCAATAATTGTTATATTATTATTTTTATCAGAAAAAACTTATTTATTTATTAAAAACAAATCATAAAGAGTTAATTATTGTTTTTGTGATTAATAATGGTTTTTTTTAATATTTGCAGTATTTCACATGTCAAAGCAATTAAAAGTAACAACTTTTTATTGAAAAATAAGAATTCATGTTTGTATTTTCAACAAGAGACATGAACCAAACTTACCATCGAACCAATTTATTATTGGTATAATTGATTGTTTGTATTTTTTTTTTCTACTAACGTTAATTTCTTACTATTTGAAATAATTCATGTTTGATTTTTTTTTTTTATAACAAAATTCATGGTTTATCATTTTCCATTTTTAGACCTGGGTTGGTACTTTAATCAATCACAGGTAACCTTTCTTGCTATATGGTTTTATTTTCATACACGGGTTCGTTGGTTTGCTCCCGCAATTAATGTACGCGGGTTCGCTAGACTACAATCATAGTCCTTCTTTTTATCAATTGTAACACAAAGAAGAAGGGGACAAAATGTCTAAACCTTCTAGGTGAACATAAAATGACAAAATAAAAATAAGACTTCTTTAATTGTAATGTTCCCTTTTTTTTAGAATTTTAAGGTATTATTTATGTATCTCCTTCAGTCCTTAATATAAGAAAGAAAAGCGAAAATCATCAAAACCAATATAATCTTAATCAATGTAACTTTTTAGATATTTTTACTAATATACCCTCATAAAAAATACACCCACTAAGATTAAAAAGAGAATCATTAAATAAAGGATAAAAATATCTTTTAAGCAATAACTATATCTTAAAAGACGTGACATTTTTTTACAAATAAGATCACAATTTTTTTAAAAAATTTTCTTATAATAAGGACCACATGAAATATTTTTTAAAAAAATATTATTTAATATACACAAAATAATTTATGAAAAAACATTTCCCGTGCAGGGCACGGGTCTCAAACTAGTAAGAATAAAGAATGGATTCCTTTAAAAAGAAAGAATAAAGAATGAAGTAAAGCAAGTGATAGTGACAAAGAAAGGTAGGAAATATTTTGCGTAATCCTCAAGTCATAAGGCTTTCGTTTAACATAAGAGGAGTGTCCAACTTTAACTGCCACATTTAATCTTTCAAAAGAAAAAAACTTTAATTACCAGATTGTTTTAAAATGAAAAAAAAAATATTCAAATTGTAGTACTTAAAGCTATTAATTAACGGGAGAATCTTAACAAATATCTCTAGAACATTGATTTAAATACTAAAAATAGTAAATATTTATAAAAAAAAAAAAAAAAAAATTATGTAATTGCATTAACATAAGCAACAATTTTTGTTTAAAAAAAACTTTTCTTTAATAGATTTTTGAGTTGATGCATTTATGACATTCATTAATAAGATAACAACGATAACAACCAAACTTCATCCCACTAAATAAGATCGGCTATATTCGATAATGAGACATTATTTTATAATAATGGTGGGGGCGTAATTTACTATGTTGTTTTCCTTCATGCAACTTAGGCTCCAAGGAAATTATTTTGAGCTTATGAAATCGAGATGTAGCTTTGACATATACATTTAAGTGAATCAAGATAACTAGATAGTAAAATGTGATTATTTTGATATGTTGAAATATTTATAGATTTCTACTTCTTAGAGCGAATTAATATTTTTATGGAAGATAGGGAATTAATTTCTAGTTCTTCATTTCAAATTTTAGATAAAAATTGTGTTAATTTGAATTATTTGCCTCTTCCTTGAAAAAATACAGCATTTGCCTCTTATAAAGTTCTTTTTTAATATCAACACTTATGTTAAGCACCTAAACCAGCACTTATTGTACTTTAAATCAATGGGCACAGACCACAGATTTAATTCTTTTTGAACGTTTTTAATATTCAATTAGTTTTTTAAATAGTGTCAATTGTTAAAAAAAAGTCAGGGGTTCTGCTAGCATTAAGGAAAGACAATACCAAACAATTTGGATATACCGGTACACCAAATCATTAATTTAATAATTAAATTAGCTGTTTTTTTAATAAAAATTATTATTTTTTATCATTGACAATTATAAAAAGTAAATCTTATTTACCAAAAGCATCGATGAGATCAAATTTAAGTTTTTTTAACTTTTATTACTCATAACGAAAAATAATGATTATTTTTTATGAGAAAATGTTAAGAATTTAATATGATTCTTATAAACAATGAAATGATGTTTTCTAAAATATAAACATTGACAAATAGCTCTTTACTTCATAAAATGATCGTTACTTATCAATTTACGAAGCAAGAGTACCGGTACACCTCAATTTGTAAGGTGTACCATAGAAGTTCCCTTTGTTCTGTTCGCCAAGGTAGTTAAAGAAATAGAAGCAACCTAGGACTCTGCTGTCGTGGAAATTAAATACAATTCTTTATATATATATATATATATATATATATATATATATATATATATATATATATATATAAGAGAAGAAAAAAGTGAGAAGATAGACAAAAAATCATTAGTTTATAGTGTTGAAAAACATGTATATGCAAGGATTGAAGTTGAAAACATAAAATAATTTTTTTTTCTATAATTTATATATTTTTTTGCTTTTCATCACTGAAATTATGTTTTATTGACCTAACAAAACTTTGGTAATAGAATAAATGGAGAGAACTTAAAATAGAGAGGATCTTCACCCTATTCGTTTCTACCATGCGGTCATTCATTAGATGAAGACACGACACATCATGTCATCATATGATATCATCTAAATTATTTAGATATACTTGATATGAATTCACACTTTATAAACTCTAAGACTTTGTACCTTTGATGAGTCCCAAAATCTAATTCATATCAGTTATATCTTAGCATTCAAACCAACACTTTCGTGTATGGAACAATAGGTTAGACAAAAAAACTATATGTCATCTTTATACAGGGACGGATCCACATTGGGTCTATGTGGAGCTATAGCTCCACATGCTTTTCCTAATGTTTTTTTTAATAGATAAAATACAGCAGAAGAATAATGAACTTTTACAGTGTGTTTCATGTTTGAGTCCTACAAAATCAATTTTCAGTTTTTGATGTGAACAAATTATTGAGGATGTCTGGGTTTTATCCAAATGATTTTATAGATGTGTTGGTACAAATGTTCGATCTGACCCAAAATATGCTAAGTTCAAAGGGTTTTCAAATCTTTGTGCAAAACTCGTGGAAACAAATAAGTGCAACACATTTGCTATGGTTTATAAACTTTTGAAGTTAACTTTGCTCTTGCCGGTAGCAACTGCAAGTGTTTAACATGTTTTTTCAGATATGAAAGTTGTGAAAAGTAACCTATGTAACAAAATGAGTGATCAGTGGCTAAATGATCGTCTTGTAACTTATATAGAAAGAGATGTTCTTTTAACAATTAGAAATTATGTCATTTTAGCTCATTTTCAACAAATGAATATGAGACGATTTTCATTGTAATGTATTGTATCAAACATTATTATTTCTTATTTTTAATATAGTTTGTATTATTGTTTCTTTAAAATTTTAGCTCCACATGTACCTAAAGTCTGGATCTGTCCCTGTCTTTATAGGTAGTAAAATAAAATAAAAAACTTTGTACCCAAACACATAAAACTTATTATGGAGAATGGGATCGCAAAGAAAAAAACTTATTACTAATATTCCTGAAGAAAAAAAACCAGTTACCACATTTTAGTCAAAAAATTTGCGCAATCAAATCCAAAAAGTGTAATTGGCGTGCGCGTGGGTACGTGACTTAGACTTATAAAAGTGGAGTCAAAGCCTTCCCAATATCTTAGTGTTCATACGAGCTCATTTGTTCACTATTATTTTAGAAAATTAACTTTTTTTAATTGAATATCCTCCATGTAAACTATGTAGTCATGAGTCCAAGCTAGAACGAAGTCATGTGATATAGCTTGAAGCTCCGCATTAATATTAGATAAAAAACCACAAGTTTTGAAAAAACTAAAAATTTAATCCACTGACGAATTCCTAAGATCACCATAACCGGAATGACCTGGGTTACAAATAGAGCTCTCATCCATATTTAATTCCATCACATTCTCATATGAGTGTTTTCAAGAAACTAGTCGAGGAACCTTGTCAAGACTAGAGTCACAAAACACCTTAGATGTATACTTGACTACGGATTTAATTTGATTAAAAATTCTCCATTAAGGTCATTTGTTATCCGAAAAGGATTCATCATTTTCAGTCTTCCATATAAACCAATAAGAAATGAGAAAAATGGTACCTTGAGGCTTAATAGAATTATTCTTTATCCAAAGAAAAAGATCCTCTTCTTGGAGGAAAGAAGGGGACAAAATACCTAGAGAATGCTAAATTTGATGAGCTTGCAGGCAGTCCTCAAAGTGTGAATAATAATAGTCTTTAAGATTGACGCCACATATATTACAAGAGGCATCAATAGAGATATGGTGAGTGGATCTGATATATAGTTAGTAGGCAAACTATTATGCAAGATGATCCAAACAAAATGGGGAATGTTCTTTGGAAGTTTCAGCCTCCAAATCCAAGAGTAAGCTGACTTGGTAGTATATGTTCCAAAATTAGAAGATCCCCAAATAAGAATATCTTTAGTATCTTCATTAATAAACACACTCTACATCTCCATCTTAATAGAAGGAGGGATGTTAGTGGAGATTAAGTTGAAGTTCCAATTACCATGAACAGAAATATCATTAATGTGTAAGTGACAACAAGATTCTCATCTACACACATTAGTGATTATCGTAAACTAAATGCATTATGCTTTTTCCAATCAAAATCAAAATCATATTATGCTCAACAAAACTCAATGACATGTCATGTCTCAAACATCAATACATCTATATTTTTGTTTACAAACTCGTTATCAATAAAATGATCATCATACCAAATGTCAATTTCATATATTTTGAGTAAAAATGTTTATAAAACTAAAATATTTATTTTATGAAAAATGATATTTATACAACCTTTTTGTAAAGGTTTTTACATCTCTCTCTCTCTCTCTCTCTCTCTCTCTCTCTCTTAGCAAAAGTTGTCACAAAATGGTTTGACAAATATCATTACTCTTATTTTATATCAAAAACAACTTATTTTTATTTATTTTTTTGGCAAAGAAAGAAGAGCAAATCTCTATTATTATTTTAAAATACTCACTTTATCTAAAAACGTTTAAATGAGATGACACATATATCTTTTAACTTACGTAAACATTATTATTTTAATCTCTATTATTATTCTCGTGTTATAATACTCATTTTATGCAACATCTTAAAACTCTAAAGAGACTCTCATGTGATAATAGTTGTCATTAGGTCAAATGGAACACAATGACTCAACCTTCAGCCAATGGCGGGTTAGGCATCAAGTGAGTTTGGCCTGTCAATATTGCGATACTAGATACACATGTTTGGGAACTCATTAACAATCCTTCATAGAAACATGAGAGTCACCCTCAGGAATAATGGTAATATTTGTTGAGTTCAGATTAGGCGAGAACACGCCATCTTCCAACCAAGAGCACCCTGCACATTAAACTTTTAACTTTTTTAACATATGGATGTTTTCACATGATAGAAAATGTAGCTTGAATTACTTTATTTTCTAATTATGTTTTTACATGCATCACTTTTAATTTATTATTTTTCACTTTATATTCATTATAACGAGAATACACCAATGGTTAATAACATTAATTAAATGGGTAGTCATTTTAGTCTCTGAATGTGTACGAGTAGCCACAATAGTTTCTCAATGTATCAAAATTTTAAAATAATCTCTCATTAGGCATTGTGGTAGTCAAAGTAGTCCCTTACGTGAAAATGTTTTGTTAATATTGTCATATTAGTCACTTAATATACTTATCTATTGTCATATAAGTCCATATAAATAATTATTTACTATCATATCAGTCTCTATAAGAAAAGAGTTGATATCAGCATCGATAGACTATTTTAACATCATAGAATATTTTGACTAGTGAATTGCACAATTAGATACTATAATTTAATAAACTATATAGGCTTTTATATGTGTTTAGTCCCTGCAAATAGGGGTCATTTAAAAATTGATCATTGTATTCCTTAATCTTGGCATTTTGCCATGCCAAAATTTAATCATTTAAAATTTCGTCCCTCTCTCCAATTAATGACTGATTAGGAGTGTTTTGCTGACGTGGCAGCAAGCCACTTAACTAATTAGCACTGCCACGTCAGCTAATCAGTGATGTGGCAGTAATTAACTAGGCTCAGGGACTAATTTTTAAATGATTAAATTTTAGCAGGGTAAAATGCTAGGATTAAGGAATACATGAACCAATTTTAAATAACTCATATTTGCAGGGACTAAACACATATAAAAGCCAACTATATATCATCCTCTTTGGTTTATTTACAACTTTTTATTAATTTGTATAAAATGATATACTATCACAATTATTTTAGGACGGAGCTGGTAATAAAAACAAAATATGTCAATTATATTGGTCTTGAAATGGAGGTTAGGTAATTCAACTCATTTGACTCAAAGAAGGTGGTTGGCAATTTCAATTCCAACGATCATGAAAATACGAAATTTGGAGCTATTATTAATGATTGTAAATCTTTATTTATGCAATTATATGAAAACTCTAGAATTGAGTTTGTGCGGAGACAAATAAATGAAGTTGATCATGAGTTAGCTAAAGCGGCGACATTGTCAGTGGCGGAGCCAGAAAAAAAAAAGTTCGGGTGGGACACTAAAATTAACAGTTGAAAAATTGTTTAAAGTCTTGCAAAATAGACCTACAATTGAATTATTTAAATTTTTTGGGTGGACCACTACATCACTTTGCGGGAATTTGAATCAACCGAAACCTAAAACCGACATAAAATTGTATAAAATCTCACAAAATAGACCTATAATTGAATTATTTAAATTTTTTGGGTGGGCCATTACATCACTTTTCGGGAATTTGGATCAACTGAAACATAAAACCGACACAAAATTGTATAAAATCTCGCAAAATAGACCTATAATCGTTGATTTTTTAATTTTTCCGGATGGGCCGTGGCCCACCCGAACCCATGAAGGGCTCTGCCACTGGATATTGTCAGCTAGTTTTTAGTTTTTGATCATACCATCAAATTGTATTGAACATATTTTAAGTAATAAAATGTCATAAGTTTTACCTCTTTAAAAAAACACATAACATACTAATATTTATCATTAGAAAAAGTTATTGCTCGTGATGTGAGAACTATAAGTAGCAAGAGGTAACCACTAACCATTGACCAAACACAAAGAAGCTTGGAACTAGCAAAGGGTCAAAGAAAAGAGGTGTGTTTGTGTTTGGGTTTGGTTTGACTCAGTAGCAACAGATGAAGAAGAAAGTGAGACTTGGATAAGTGGTGTGGTCTTGTCCCCGTCGGCGGTCTGGCTTATGCCAAGGCTGGCAACCTTCCATAATTTTCTCACCAACACGTGGGCAACCGCAGACGCACGTTTGATTAAATTTTGTGAGTGAAAATCTACTTGTGCTATTGTAATTGTAATTATATAAGTATTGTTCTAGAATGAATGCATGCATGCATATAAGACAGTGGCCATGATATCTGTTTTTTCTAATCATTATATTGTAGCGTTCTTAAACAAGTTGAATATCAACTTTTTTTTTAATAGTAGCTTATGTACTTATTTTAATAGTATATAGACTCTACAATTGTGTAAATATATTATAAATTTAAAAAAAAACATTTATAAAAATTATCATCCGATTGTACTGAACCAAACCAATCCGAGGAGAAGTAATTGTAATTATATATAAGTTATATCGACTTCTAGAAAAAGAATATGCATGCATGTAAGATGGTGGTCATTATCTATCTGTTTTTATTAATCATATAGTTGAATGCCATCTCTTCTTTTCCAAATCATAGTAGTATCGTATAGCTAGCCACAAAAGGCACTAAAGTTGGTAAAAGATTCATAATAAATAAAAAGCATTTGATTGGTAAACTACAGTCATTGATGGCTTAATTATATGGTGAAGGTTTATACTAAGAGCAATGATATATTTCTAGAAAAATAACATCAAGAATTCTTCAAGAATAAAGAGCAGTCAATTTTTTGTCAAAAAAAAACAAAGTCAATCACAATACATTATTTGCCATAATTCAAGGAGGTGTGACTAAAAACTAGGAAGTGAACAAATAAATCATGCAATTAAAACTTGCCAACTGTGTCTTGAAAAATTCTTGATGCTATTTTTTTAAAGAAATAGCATTTTCCTTATACTAATAGCGACTACTAGTTGGTGCACATATATATGACGAGGAATGGTGGTAAACTCTTTTCAATACTCGCTTTAATATTCATATTATGATGTGATCTAGGACGTTCATCCCTAAAAAAAATAACCAAATTAATAATGTGATAAAAAGAGCCAAATTAAATTTGGTTGAAAGTGTTTTTAATAGACGATGCCACTTTGTCTTGTTTTGACTATATTTGAAGCTCTAGATGTCCAATTGATGTGGTCTATAATTAGTTCAAAATCTTATAGAACTATTTACACGTTCTATTTCAGACTTGAGTATATTTGTCCTCTTCCATGGTGAAAAATAGGCTGAAAATTGAGGACCTCTAAAACATCATTTGGTTGAAATTTTTGTTTACTTAGTTTTTCTAAAGTTGTAAAAGAAAGTTGTTGGAGTAAGCCCTAATGAGTAATATATGTTGATTTTTTTTTTTAAACAACAAATATTATTAAGCAATGCCCACTGTAACACCCCGTTTTTTCCAACATGAAAATTTCTTAAAACATTGATCAGAGTAACATTGTAAACAACGGGATATCACATATAACATAATCTGAAACAGTTAAATAATAATTTAACCAAATATCTTAAACATTGCAGCGAAAATTACTTCATAAACCGTAAAACGTTTGGCACGCAGGCCCCATCAAATATCTCAAAGGAGTTAGTTTCATTATTGCAAAATAACATAAATGTTCACGTAAAAGAATGAAGCATGCATAACAGATAACCCCATCCCGTTACGTATCAGAGCGACCTAGACGACACAGAGAGGCGAGGCCACTCACGAAAACAAGCTGCACACTAGGCACGATCACCTGCACTTGCCCACAAGGCGGCAATTCCAACAGAAGGGGTGAGATTTCATAACAAAATAATATTAACTAAAGTAATTTGATTCATAATTAACATCATATCATCCTTAAACAACTTTGCACAATTGATAACAGTTATCACGTAATCACATATTCAATCATCATCAATAACATATCATCATAGACACGACAATGCAACAATGCTCTTAGACTCCTTATATGCAGGTGGTACCAAACTTCATCATAAGTATTAATATACTTTAAAACGTGCGGAGGACAAAGCTCCTATTAAAACGTGCGGAGGACAAAGCTCCTATCATGGTGAGGACTAAGCTCAATGAATGCTAATGCATGGACTCTATCAACAACACACCTTAATCATCATATCAACATGCATCCAAGAATTTGGAGCTAGACAACATCTTATTCATCATATATAGACATCATGCAACTCAGTTAAACAACAACAGCAGCATAAACAAATCTCAAATCAGAAGGATATGATTATATCAATTACAATTGACGGCATCATAAACTTTATTCATATCTTTCATAATGCGTAATTCTTAAACTCATGCTTAATTAACATTGTCCTATCTCAAACAGCTTTACAGATTGCTCTCAACATTACCATTAGGTCGCACTATTACTTAGGGGTCCACACTTGATCAAACTTGCGACACAGGTCCCATAAACACTCAGAACACTCCATTCTGGTAGTGCTCGCGAGGCGAGAACATCTGCTCGCCATGGCGAGTAGAGCCAACTTCAACTACTGTTCTTCTGGGTTCAGTCCTGCCCTACAGTCAGTCCTAAACGTTACTAGGTATGCTCAGGTACTCAAAGGCACTCAAGGACTAACTAAAGGTCAAAAATTCAAAACCTAACATGCCCTCCGACTTAACTCGCTATGGCGAGTAAGCTTGCTCGCTGTGGCGAGTTGCCAGGAGCAACTCGCGAGGCGAGGGAAAAGCTCGCTGTGGCGAGCTGCCAGGAGCAACTCGCGAGGCGAGGGAAAAGCTCGCTATGGCGAGCGATGAAGTTCATCACTCGCGAGGCGAGGATCATTGCTCGCTATGGCGAGCGATGAATGTCGCCGCGGGCAGACTTGTTATTTTCTCGAAAATTCAACAATTCTCATGGTTCAAAGCCTCACGTTGATTCCAGAATCTGTCCTAAACATTTTCTAAGGTCCAGGAACACTTTCTACATGAATTAAACCTATTCTTACCGTTTAATCATCAATTTTAAGGATTTGACCTAGTTTTCACTTTTTCCAATTCAATCCTAATCTTTGCTAACTAATCATCAGAATTACATCAATCAACATTACTGAGTTATTAGTCTCACCCTTACCTGGTTATAAGAAATCACAGCACTCACTCTTGGTCTTCTCCCTTCTATGCGTTTTCTCCCTTTTCCAAAAGTCTGATACGCGTACTGACACTTCTAACCTAATTTCCTTATTTATACTCCCAAGAAATCTTATCTTATTTACTCTTTCTCCCACATAACTCTCTAAAATCTCAAAATTACCCCACATCTCTATATTTATTTTATTTTCAAATCTTATTTTATTTAATCAATAAAATAAGTCCCTTAATCTTATCAAAAACCTCAAAACTCATAACTTATCACAAAATCAACTAAATCATCCAAAATCATCAAAACATACCAAAATCACACATATATTATATAAATATAATATAATCGCCTAAACTCGATTAAATAATTAATTAAACGAAAGTGGGCGTTACACCCACACGAGGTACGCAAAGCAACGAGCTACAAAGAGGTGCCGGATATACCTGGAACACCCAAGAAAAAAAGCCCCAAAACGCACTCCCTAAGATACCTGAATCTATGGCCCTGCAATCCGGTTAAGGCACCAAATTCCAAGGTCATAGCAACACCAATCCAAAACCAAAAACCAGAAAAAATCTGCCTGGCCGTAGGTCTGCTGTCACAGCAGCAGGCTGCCACACAGGCCACCACCAGCACAGAACCTGGCAGCGCCCCCCCCCCCCCCCCCCCCCAAGACCCAGGCCAAACACTCATTCGGGTCCCAACACCACTCATAGAGCATACAAGAGGGGATATCCAACCTAGTTAGACTCCATCTCTAAGACAAAACCTTCACATCTTCCACAATCCTTAGCACATCACTCCCCCGTTATTGAAGATTTTATCATTCCTAGCTTTCTATAACATCCAAACCAATGCATGCCAAATAAGGTGATAACCCTTACTAATCTATGTTGATTATATTTGCTTTTGTATCTTGAGCTTGATATATATTTCTTAATATATATAAATATTTAAGATATTTCTTTATTATGTTAGTTTTAAAATAATAAAGTTTCTAGAACATCTAGTTTGTTTAATGAAACATTAAATGTGATTTAATTGTGAACTACATTGAACTAAAACATTATTTTTAAAGTATATGTAGTCACAGTCTTTACTACAAATGAGATAGTAGTAAGACATAGATAGTTACGTGAGTAGACTGATAATCACAATCACGGATCATAGATAAAAAGCTAACAAGTTTTCACATATGTATAAATATTATGAGTAATATTTATTAATAGATTGACCCTCAATGATAATACTACACGATGAGTTATGTAGATGTGATAAGATATTCTCATAGAAAAAGTGGTGCATGTCACCCTTCGACTTGAAACCACCATATACCATATATGTATGAGTCGAGTACTTTGTAGTCGTTCAAACATTGTTTGAAAAAGGATGATTATAAAGTTAGTTGATGGATACTCCACGAATCTACACCTCTCAAAAAACTTAAGAAGTAAGTTAGCAGACATACACTCATTTAATTTAGAGCAAAAAACAATTTTCACTATTTTGTCATTTTCACTTTATTTTATTTTTAAAATTTTAAAAGATATACATAAGCTTAAATTGCCGTTACCGTACGATTGAGAACTTACTTTTTTGTCTTTTTTTTACATTAGTTGATTTTTTTTATTTTTTTGACAAACTTTAGTTGATATTGATAACACAAGCTAGTGTATTTTTTTGGGTCAATGAAAAAATAATTTAGTTGCTTTGTAAAATTGGAAAAAAAATTAAGTACCCTCGATTTAACGACCACATACCAATAGTAATGTAAGATGGAACCAGCGTTCTTATATATGAAAAAAAAGTGATTTTTTTTGTTATTTGAAAAAGGCAAAAGAAAACTATATTAAAAATATTTAGAAGCACGAGATGTGTCTAAAATGAATAAGAGTAAATTGCAAAAACAAGGTCAATAAAAAACAAAAGAAAGGTTAACGAGTACCCCTGGGACATTTTTTAAGACCAATAAGTAGTAAATATTTTTAAAAATACATGTAATCATTGTCTTAGAAATCGAAATATTTGACTTTTATAAAAAATAATTTCTTATCTTAAAATGCTTAAAGAGTGCTCCGGCGACACTCATTAACAAGACCCAAAAAAACAAAAGCAAAGCCAGATACCATTGTTACATAGTTGCATAACCAATACAAAGAGAATGATTATACCACCACGAAAGAAAATCAAACAAAGAAGCCAGTGTAAAAGTCAGGGCCGACCCAAGCATATGCCAGGGGCCGACCCAAGTCAAAGAAACTTGTGTAAACAAAGAAGTATGCTTGTATGGGGCTAAAAAAATTATGTATGGGGTTAAAATGGGGTTTGTATAGCAAAATGCGCAATGAGGGCCCAGACCATTACCAGAATTCAACCCATCAGTTGTTTCATCCTTCTTTTTCTAGAACCCAGCAGTCTTTCCTTTTAACACCCCCAACTTAACGTTTTTATTTTCACCCCCAATATTTCATTAGCCAAAACGTAAAATTTACAATTAAAACGTAAATCGCTTAAGCAACATGTAAAACACAAAATATATACTGCTTTCCATGTATAATTTTTTTTTTTTGAGGATATTTTTTGGTATTTCAGATTGATGCTAAATTTAATTTGTATTTAGATTTCATAATATAATATGACTTTCATCATGAGTGAAAGTTTTATGTTTGTGCATGAGGGGGGCGTATTTTTTACTATTATGGATTTATGGTGACGAATAATGACGAAACTCTTTGAGGAATTTTGGAGGTAGTAAATCAATTGAATTATCTAATCAGATAATGAAACCTCTTTCCCTCAAAAAAAAAATTCAGATAATAAAACTTATATAAAGTTTGGTATGTCTATTATTATTTTACTTAATTTTGTTGAGTTTGGTTCGGCCCGCCCAATTATTATTTTTTATTTTATTTTTTTATTAATAATATATAGGACGAGATGCATTTGACACACAATGTTTTAGAGTGTTAGCATAGTTGAGATTTCAAAACATCGTATTATAGTGTGTACCATGATTAATGCATATTACCTTTTAAAAAAATGATTAATGCATATTTCATTCACCTATAAAAAAAATAAAAAAAAATTGATATATTGTGTATGAGGGTCATTTCCTTAAATTTGGCCTATGGCCCCTAAAATGTTAGGAATGGGCCTAGTAAAAGTCTTCAGCCACAAGCTTGATTCGATCTAATAACGGCTCAAAGAAATTTGTTCACTACAAAAAATTCTTGAGTTCAACCCTTTCCAAATGATTGAAATACTAGCCAACCAAATCACCTGAAAACAAAAATGAGTCTCCTTCCTTAACTCATGGGCATCACCGAATTGATGTGCATGTTAACCAATATGTGATGGATGAAGGGTAGAAATACACAACCAACGAAAAAAAATCAGATATTAATAAATAGATAAAAATACTCAAGGAAAGATGATTACTAGTTTTCTCTATCCCACAACCACCCGAACAAAGCAACAAACTTGAAGGCCCGTTGCGGATCAATTATCCTTAGTTGAAAAAAGCTAGTGATTAATTTAAAGAAAAAACAAAATTAAATGAAATTTACCCAATAATTCATTATTTAAAACTAGTTTAGAATAGTTGAAATTGGTTTTCTGGTGCACGTCATGAAAAGATTATCCAAATTAAGGAAACGTTTTCTGATATTTTTTAAGAAAATAAAAAGAAGATTATAAATTTATCCATTGTTTTTTTAAAAAATTAGATTGATAGAATTGATTTTTTAATCAAAGTCAAGCGAGAAGAGACTTGCTGATATATTAAAGATATCTAAATATTTAAAGTTTATGAAATTTTGAGTAAAAAAAAAAATTATGAAATTTTTCATTTATTTTTAACAGACAAAAATGAGACTTATATTAACAACGAAACGTCGCTTCTTCCGCACAAGACGTGCTAAAAAGGAACAACCATAATTACAACAAATGTTCGATCAAAAAGTGGAATAAAAACAAAGGGGCAACAAATGTTTGATTTAAAGTGGAATTTTTTCATTCTGAAAATCATAAATATCTTTATTCAAAACATATTTCTATTAATTGTAACAAAAAAAACATATTTCTATTAATCGAAATTAGAAACTTATTGTTACCGTTATAATATTGAATAAATCAAAATACGTAAAAGTGACTAAGAGCAAAATGGGATATTTGCTGAGCTTATGGAGGGTGGATGGACAAACTAAGGAGGTATGTAAAACAACTTCGTAACAATACAAGAGAACCCAGCTTCATGTGAAGAATGCAAAACATAATTATACCATATAGGCCCAGTCCATTTTTTTTAAGATTTTCTTTTTCCACCCTCCGTCCTTCTTATACGTCCTCCAAAAAATCTAAAAATACCCTTGGATTTTCTATTCATAGAATCAGAAATGGGGTTTTTCCCTAAATTTTTGGGGAAATTTTTTTTTTTTCACCAATTAAGATGCTAAATTCTGAAAGAAAAAAAAGTACTTTAGATTTTATAATCTTAACACCCTTGTACACTTTGCTTTGAAGCATATATATCTAGGACTTTCTGTTTTTTTGGATTATAGAATTCGAACACAACCTCATTGTGCCAAAAAAATATTGAAAAACTTGTTTGGGATTATAAAATTTGAACTGTGTTAGCACAAAGACTAACATGTTCGTGACAAGAATAGATAGTTTAAGAATCATACTAACTATTCTAACCAACTATATTAGTGTATTTCTTGTGTTTCAGATTTTGAAAGTGCACATTTGTAGTTGAAAGAAGAAAAAAATGGTTTCGGAGCAAAATCAAAAGAAAAAAAATCAAGGAATTCTTATGAAATTGTGCCCCTCAAAATAAAAAATTCTATTGTTTAGACTCGTTTATAATTTTTTTTTTAAAATTTCATATTCTCAAAAAAACTGCAATACCTTTAATTGATTTTTAGTATTTTTTAGTCGTGTTTTTATATTTTAAAAAAATTATTTTATAGATTTTGTCCTTTTTCACTATGCTTTTTGGTGGATTTTGAGTGCAAAATTTGCAACTGTTGAATTATGTGGAGATTTTAATTAATGCTTATATATAAGCATGTTTTAGATAATATAAGTTGAATCAGGTTTTTTTTTTCGAATTATATAATCTAAATGAAGGCAAAATTGAAATTATGAAGGGTGCGCAAGAAGTGAGTAAGGTGGAAAAAGAAATTC
Source organism: Medicago lupulina (assembly GCA_958299785.1). Taxonomy (NCBI): domain Eukaryota; kingdom Viridiplantae; phylum Streptophyta; class Magnoliopsida; order Fabales; family Fabaceae; genus Medicago; species Medicago lupulina. The sequence goes on along the minus strand of OY283140.1, from coordinate 18,809,059 downwards.
TCATTTATTAGAGAACCCAAACCATTGCTTGTTACCTTGAATTGCCATCAGTGATTATTATGACAATTATTATTTTTTCCTAAAATGGTGGAGACCTTGGAAATAATATATGAAAATATAAAATAAAATAAAGATCACTTTGTTTATAATGGGTGGACATTTTTCTATCCAAACCACAAAGGGTCTAGTCATGCAGGGTGATTGTTCAATTGACATCTTTAATAGCTCAATCTATCGAGTCACAATTTTCGATAGACGTTTTTTGTTTAAAAATGCATTGGTAGAGAAATCTTGATGATTATTTTATAGGATTTGTGAGCAACAGACGGGGTTCAAGAGCAATCACCGTGATATAGACGCCTTGGGGACTTGTAAGTGGGTTGTTTCACCACCCTCCATACTTTCTTTCTTTTTTAGAGGCACCCTCCATACTTCTTGAGCGCCCTCTGCTTTTTTCATCTTACCTCTTTTCAAATTATATATTTCGAAAAGAAAAAAAAACACATTATGGGGTTATATAATCCAAAATATGCCAGCATATTATTAAGTTTGGGTAAAAAATGTGATCAAGTGTTGCTCACCAACCCAAATATCACATGGTCAATGAGTTAGTCTTGTTGACCAGGCCATTGTTCACACTCTAAACTAGTTCGGACCATATAATCTAAAACCATCCCAATAATGTTCAGATTATATAATCTGAATTGGTTTAAGATTATGTTAAAACTCGTACTTTGTAAGGAGAGATATATTTTTGATTTTATAATCCGAACTTGTGAAGTTTAAGAATTTTCTCCATACCACATTGGACTGATAGTTTTTGTGGTTCACGATGCACATAAACTTCTATAAATTGGTGTGTTTGGTTCATTTGTTGTAAAATACAACAAATAACCATGAACACTTATCTGGTGGATCTGAACACCAAGAGGTTGTTTTAAAATTATCTTGTTGCCCCGTCGGTAGATATGTCAGTTGGCAGAGCAGAATGATCAAGTTCAAAATAACCTCTTGGAACACCTTCCTTGTCATCATCACTCGTCTTATAATTTCAACAATGGCATGTGTTCTAAACTCTTTCAAACCCTCCAAAAACTCTAGTTTTAACACATTCTGGAATGGTTCGGACTATATAATTCGATATATCCTAGAAATGAATTCAGATTTATAATCTGAACCATACTAGAATATGGATTGTGGTGTTACATTCAAGATTTGGATAGTTTGTAGTGTGTTAATGTTAATTGAGTTTTAAAGGTTAAACATGTTTTCTTTGGTTGTAGTTACAGTCTAAGAACATTTTATAGTTATAAATAGTCATGTGACCTTCAACATTTTCATTCATTCTTTATTTTTCATTCATTCTATAAAAAAAAAATTAAATTTGGTTTTGGGTGTGGGTATGATCATATTGTGGTCTTTGTTGACAATTCTTAACTTACCTAAAATTGCTTTGTAGTTTATGTGAGGACAATAAGGTGGTCAACACAGACATTGCGTATGAATTTATGCACCAGTTATGGGTTTCAGTAGGTGTGGGTATGAATTTATTAGTATTAGTGGAAATTGATATGTGGTGCGAAATTTTCATTCAACGAACGAAGGCTAAATTTCACAATATCACATGATGATGTCACCTTCCACCCCATGATTGCCACCAAAAGCGGAACTTTTGCTTTGACCTTCCAATATAAACTAAACAAATTCTCCAACAAAAAAAAAACATAATTTCTACCATTTTCCTAATCTTTTCCCAAGAACAAGAGACTCAATGATTTCGCTCATCCAAAGTGTTTACAAATATTTCTCATCCCAAGATAACCTCACTAAAGACACTTAACCCTAAAGTTACATACTTTAATTTTCTAAGTCTCTCTCTCTCTCTCTCTCTCTCTCTCTCTCTCTCTCTCTCTCTCTCTCTCTCTCTCTCTCTCTCTCTCTCTCTCTCTCTCTCTCTCTCTCTCTCTCTCTCTCTCTCAGCTCTACTCAAAACATGAAAAATGAAGTCTTAAATAGTACATATGTCCTGAGAAAATTGTGTCACAATTTCACGTTAGGACACAGTACAATACTAACGTTATCCCAAAAATAGTGTCACAATTTCACGAGCCTGGACTAATAGGCTCTTTTCTTAATCAGACTCGAGAATTGATATCCAAACCCTTTATTTCTCGAGTCGGGTTAGAGCCAGCCTTTTTGTCCCGACCCGTTTTAATAGTTCAAATATAGGGCAATTTGAAACAAAAAAACTAAAAAAATAACAACTTGAAACCATATACAAATAAGTTTGACGATTCTTACATTTTTCACTCATACGTGTTTGGCTATGTGCTACAAATTCAGGGCCAAGATCGATGTGTTCTCTAGACCACCAAGATATGACTATTGAGGTTGTGGGGGCACCTCATGCTGCTCAACCTCCTCCTTCGTCTCAACATGCTCCGTCTATCACATTTGGCCTTCCTCGCACGCTCTACTTAGTAGAGAAAGTCATACTCATCATGTTGTCTCTAACACGATTGGGATGTGCATTTATGTCTATTTTGGATTTTAGAAACAAAAATGATGAACAAAACATTTCGATTCAAAAATAAATAAAATATCAGTACCATCAAATGTTGAAGCAACTGTGAACTAAACTTTTATTTAATGAGAAAAAAGGTCTCAAAAGGGATGAGTTCGAGCAACTTAACTTAAAAAACGGCACAATGTAGAAAGATTTAGATTTGAGGGTTTATTGAGTTTTTTAGATTATAAAATGTAATTGATGAAATGAGAAGGTTAGGCAAGTCATGTATATTGGCATGGTTTAGATTCTGGACCGTGATTCACTGCAGTTGACAAAAAGACGTAGTCACGCAGTCGAAGAACTCTCAACCATCCAATCTATTACACGGATCTGATCTCATGCTTCTCTATTTTCCCACCATCAGAACAAAACACAGGATTGTAAAATGCAAAAAGCCAAGTTCGTCATGTTCTTCTGTTTAAATGGAACCTTTTGTTCCAATACTCATGTTGTGGTCAATTCATGCCAACCCAGTCAAATTCTGTCATGCCAATTCACTCAATTTTATAGTGGCTAGTTCTTGCAATCATACCAATTTACTCAATTTTAACCTGACAATTTTCTTTAACCATGCCAATTGTGAGTGGTTCTTGCGATTCATGTCAGTTTTTTCAATAGCACAACGACTTTTTCCCACGCAGTGTCCTCCGCCGACACAGAGGTCTACGCTGACACACCTCGTCATCTAAGTCAAACCATCGTCATGAAATGAAAGGGTTGTTTACAGGTGGTTACTATCGCATCTAAACTGTGAAATTGAAAGGAAAAAATAATTGAAAAACTCCATTTGAACTAAAGATTAACAGGCCCCTTTTGAGAAAGATGAAGACAAGAAACGGAAGACATGAATTTAGATAGTTGATGGTAAGACAAGAAATGGATGACATGCTGGAGAGAAAAGAGAAGATTGAACGCAAGACGTTTTGGACTAGGAGAGGAAAATAAGAAAAATAAAATCTAGACCATGGAATAAATCGGATGGTTGAGATGTTTTTGACTGTGTGATTGCAGAATTTTTGTGACTGACGTGAATCATAATCCTTAGATTCTATGATCTTAACCGTGTTCTTCAAAAAAAAAATGATCTTAACCGTGTGTTTAAGTTTAAAATTATAGAAGACTCGCGTTAATCAATGGGAGTGGGATAAAAAAATTCTCAAAATAAAATGAATCTCCAAGCAAGAGCCCAGAATCTAACTCTCATAGTAAACCTTCAATTTTTTTTTTTTTTTAAGGAATTAAACCTTCAATTTCTCTCCCCATGTTTTGAAAACTCATCACACGTGCGTATACTTTTTAGACAGAAAATAATTTCATTTTTGTCCATTATTATGTATGTATTCAGATGGAGAAAGAAGTTTTAAAACCTTCTTATGAATTTGCTTGGAGGGCTTGAATCAGTTTACATTATACTACCAAATTAATTTTATTTTTGGGTGACATAAATACGTGTTTTGGTCGAGGGATCAAAAAGTATCATCTCATAGACAAATAGTGTTAGACAAAATAATTAGATTGAAGTTTTCCGCTAAAACAAGACCATTTACAAATTTTATTAACGACACAATCTCAATGTCTAATTAAGTGGGATTTGACCCTAGTGAGAGATGCCTATGATAATGCATTAGTACGTTCCTTTCCAAGTGTAGACTGAACCATATAATTATCCGTTCAATTTTCTTATCTTGATCCTCTAGTTTTCTTTTCATAATGACACGTTTTCTTTTTGCAATTGATATGTTGATATAGAGAAAGCATGGTCGTGGATATCATAGGATAGTCAACTAAGGCCATCTTTGTTAAGAATCTCGCATCGGATGGGTGATGGTTTGACAATATGTTATAAGTGGGGGCAATCATCACCTCTCAAGTCGGTTTTGTGAGGTTGTGTTAGACCCAACAACGATTTCTAAGAATCTTCAATGGAGAGCCTAATCCAATAAACATTGTGTCCTTATTGAGTTGAATAGCTCAAATAAGCACCAACATTTTTTTCTAGAGTAATCACATTTTTAATATTAAAATAAATAAATGTTGTTCAAATATAATAATATGAAGTTATTTGTGTGATTCATTTATAATTTTTTATAGATGCTGAGTTTGAGAAATTAAATAATTAAAAATGAATGTGTACACATGAAACCTCTTTTTTCAATCAAGTTACGACTAGATTTATATATTTTAAGTGCAGAGACACATGAATTTAGTATCTGTTTTATTATATACATAATTGCATTAAGCACAATAGGAAAATGCCATACAGATCCTACGTTGATGTCTTTCCATTGCACCTCAAAATTTGTAGGTCCCAAGCAAGGGAATAAACACATCATAAATGGTGCATCGGGAGTCAAGACACACACACGTGACATACCACACGGCATGAATTTGGTCTCACAGTCACATGTGGTGGGTGGGACGCATGCCGGTGTGCTATAGTGTGACACTTTCCTTTCCACTATCAAATTCTTCCCACTCTTTCCTTCAACAAACTTAGTGGTCTTGTTACCTTATCATATTTCTTATCCATGTTCCATACAGTATGCATATCTTTATTTCATGCATGGTTTTGCCAGCCATCCTGATAGGCAGGAAATTGAATTCGTGCATATAAGTTTAAAAAAATATATCATATATAAGTAAGTATATAACAAATATTTGTATTCATCAATTCCATGTTGTCCATTATATATGCATGGTTCATATACATGACCATGTGGGGTTGACTATTTATCATCATCTCCTCAAATTTTCTGTCCATTTCAACGCACTACAATTGACTTTGGATATTATAGACTTTGAAAAGTAATTTCCATGTCAATTGGTTCTCGTAAAAAATCTTAATAATCTGAAATTCAGTTATAAGATAGATAAAGTCTGATAGACAATTTATTTAAGATTCGAATTCAAATAATTCTGAACAATTTACTTTTAATCGAATTCCGTTAATTACATGACATTTGGTTAACAAATTGACTTCTTTGTGAAAAGGAAAATGAATTTTTTTCATTAGTTTTAGGCATTGTCGTGTCCCTTCTAATGATATATAGTAAGTTTATGCCCCCAGTCCTACACTTCCAAAAATAAATAAGTGCTTCACATAAATGTCAGAAAACACAGGAGGAATTAAGCCAGTTAATTGACATACTACTCGATAGGTTTAGTGACAGTGGAGTCCCTAGTTATTTTTTTGTTTCGGGTACAAAATCCCTAGCTATTTTTTTTTTAAGGGACCGGGGAAGAAAGTAAAAGGATGCTCGCTAGCAGGGATTAAAATTCATCCCGTAGGCACCATGCCGCAGTACGGGAGCTCGTGTGGTACCTTTTATTTATGGCGTAACAACAGTGGAACATAAAACAAGATTACGGTCGCGTAACATAAGGGTCGGAGGTACGGTAAACTCGGCCAAAATTTGACACCCGAAGGGAGGGTCCGGCGCGCGCAATCCTATCCTCGTCGGAATTTACCCCTTGCACTTCGGACAGCTGTCCGTAGCATCATAAGGAGGACCTCCCTTTCGGGGGTCAAAAAAAGGTATGGTACATAGGAGGCTGGTCTTTCTCAACGTGGTGTATAGCACGAAAAACCTATCGATACAAGATAGGGCCGAAAGAATATAAAAAACCCTTTCTTCTCTTTCTCGAGGGGGAAAGAGAAAGAGGGTCTTATGGAGGGAGGGGGAAGGCTTGGGCTGGGCCTACCTATCCCGATAGGACCTCATAAAGGAACGAGAGCTGTTGATAGGTTCCATATTGCCGAGCTGAAGGGCAGCACTTCTGTACGTGATCGCAGTATGTCATCTCGTCCCCGCTGCATTGAAAAGTACCTATGCACTATTTCTGGTTCACTGATAAGGAAGATAAAGTAGGGGTGGGGGTCTACAATGTGATACTCAAGTATGACTCGGGGAGATACATGCTAACTATGGGTAGAAAGCAGGAACCCTTATGTAAAAAATTTCGGGGGGTTACAATCAAATCTCTTATACTATCATCGATCGATAGAGCGGAACGAACAAAAAAAAGTGAAGTTAGAAAGCCGTATGATAGGCGGTAACTATCTTGTACGGTTTGGGGGGTAATCGGCGTACTCCGATCAGTGGGGGGAATCTTTGGCTCTATCGAACATACAAGGAATTGGAGGTAGCATTCCACCGATGTTAAGTCATGGACTGGTTCCTTCAGCCCTTTTTCTATGTGTTGGTGTTTTATATGACCGACATAAGACTCGACTTGTTAGATATTACGGAGGGTTAGTGAGCACCATGCCGAATCTCTCTACCATTTCCTTCTCTTCCACTTTGGCCAATATGAGTTCACCTGGTACTAGCAGCTTTATTGGGGAATTTCCCATCTCAGCAGGAGCTTTCCAAAGAAATAGCTTAGTAGCCACATTAGCAGCGCTTGGGATGATTTTAGGCGCGGCATATTCCCTTTGGTTATATAATCGTGTGGTTTCTGGAAATTTAAAAGCTGATTTCCTCCATAAATTCTCCGATCCAAATGGCAGAGAAGTTTCCATATTTATACCTTTTCTTGTCGAAGGGGCGACCGTCCGTTGAACTACCAAAGAAAAAAGGGTAAACCAATGTGATCATGACATTGTAGGTGCAGAATTATTACACGGTTTGGTAAAGTTAGCTTCTAAGTTTATATTTATGAGTTCATATTATTAACAATTTTTACATACAAGTTTATAGTAATTTTTATTACCTTACGATGTTTCTTGTAAGCTATTTTAAGCAATTTTTACTACCTTACGATGTTTCTAACATACGAGTTTATATTTATGTGTCTTATATGATCAAATTATACCTATTATTAGCAATATTTGTGTTTCTTATAAGCTTTTTACTACATTACGATGTAGCAAATTAGACCTCTTAGAATTTTTACTACTTTATCAGTTAATTCAACCGTTAATTTTATCAAACAAGTTCAACCACTAATTATCAAACATGATTTATTACCTATCAACTAATTTGTGTAGAATTTAGAGTAGAATATCATTAATAACAGACGATTATTGATCATAAAAATAATCTAAAGATAAAGAAAAAGAGAAGAAAGAATAAAAGTGAATAGGATAACAAGAGAGAGGAGAATAGCATATTGTGGGATGAATCTGTGCATGGAGTGCACATAAACCAATTTGACTTGGTAGCATTATCTTGTCAATATGACCAATGCCTGTGCTTGAGCTTGTGAATATAAAAAGATATCTTTAATTTGGATGCAAGACAATAGATCCAGGGGATTCAAATGGTAATAAAATGGAATAATTGGTCTAAATATTATAGGTCCAGGGGGTTCACTTGCATACCCTCAAAGGTATGTAGCTCCGCCCCGACTTGAATCCCAATGTGGTGGGAACTTTAGTCAAATTATGGAAGAATGATCTACCATCAAATGATGGTACAATTGGATGAGGTTTGATGCAGGATAAAATATCAAGGAGCTGCTTATGAAAAGTATTATTTCGGAGAAATATATTGTACTTTTGCTTTGATAATCTTATAAGTTCGGATTGCTCTTCCACGCCATGTGAATGAGCAATGTTCCTTATGTTTGAAAGTTGGATTTGTGATAGTTTTGGAGGGTTACTTCTATATTTTGATGTATATTTCATATTAAAAAAAAAATAAAGAACAAGATGATACACCACCAACACACCCGATAATGTAATATTATATGTTTTATTAAAAAAAAATTCCTCCAAACCCCACCAAAGCAAATATGATATTGTTTTGGTGAGAATAATTTCGTTGGTATGGACGGTGTTCCAACCTCGAACACTCCGTTTACTCACTTTAAAAAGTGAATTTTAACCATTAGACTATTTTTGTAGGTTAAATTTTTGTATGTTTGTTTTTTAGAAAAATACCAAATGTATATAGGCATAGACTTGCAAAGTTCTACCTTCTAAAACCCTTCAACTTTCATATTAAAGCTTATAATTAATAAACTTAAATACTATTTTGATCACCTTATTTTACTAAATTGACAATTTTAGTCCCTTTATTTTTTTTCTCATAATTTTGATCCTCTATTTCTAAAATCCAGACATTTGACCCCTCGTATGGCGTAGCCTTCAATTTGGACGACGTTGCAATTAGGGAAATGACATGAACATGACTATTATTAATGACATGTCAATTAATTTAACGTCATCATTTAATTATTTGTCACGTCATCTGAACTGAAGTTTAAAATAAGAAAATGCTAACAATTGTTCTCGGGATATTGTTAGGCATCTAAACTTAGTAACTCTTCCATATGTTTGATTTATATTTTCAAAACAAACATTCTTTTGCGGATTTCTTAAACAATATTCTTAGAGCACATCTTAGCAAGACCATTTTTATATTTTTTTTGAAGTTATCATGATATTTATACCAAACTTTCATCATATGTTTAAGGTGTCTAAATTTTCTATCATTTGGATCAATCCATTATTGATGAGTTTTTTAAAGGAGATTAATTAAAGCTTTTAAATAGGAATACTAAGGCTTTTTCTTTTTTTTAATGAAAAGTATTAAACCATTTAAGAGGAGATGGGGTGCAAACGAGTGATCTGTCACTACTTGAGCCATTATTATACTTTAAATGCTGTCGGCATAACACACAAAAGCCTATGTCCCTCATTAATAAAAGTAGAACGTGTGGACTTTTTCTACTCTGCCATCAAATCTAGAGCCCATTGTCATGCCCCTTTGACATTTTCTCAAGTCAACCTCCTAAAACACAACCACTAGCAGTGGTAAAAAACACCTGCACCAATTTTTCTTTTAAAACTAATTAATTAATTTAGTTAAAAATATTAAAATAATTTTTCATTTTTATCACTATATATTTTAATTTTCCTTGAATGTATTTTCTTTTTGTCAAGAAAAAAACGGTGGGTGTTGGCAATTTGCCTCATTTATCATCTCTGACCAAAAAAAATTAGTATTTTATTTTGAGAAAGGCTAACATACGCCTTAAAAAACAAGTTAAAAAATTTAATGTGAAAATTCTATCTTAAAAGTTGTGTTATTTATTTTTCAAAAATTTGAAAATTAATTTTTATCAATACATAATTTCTATTAGTAAAATATCATCTGCCTAAAAACACATGTTAACACGACCCTTATAATCTTATATAACTAATATAATATTAAAAATATCAAATTTAAAATGAAGAAAATGTAATACCCAAAAGATCATATTGTTTTCAAAGTCATTGTTCCCTCTTTCAATGACTTATTTACTCATTAATCTACATTATAAATAGGCAATGTTGATAGCATAGCACACTCTAGGAATTCAACTTAAGTATCAATTAAACTTCGTCCCTAAATATAACCATTTTAAGTTTTTTCTTTATCTCTTTTTATAATGCATAATTGTTTCTTTACCATTATTATTACATTTATGTTACATATTTTTCCTACAATACGTAATAAATATTAGTATATGAAAAAATTGATTGATTCTCTCTAATGAAGGATTAACTTGTGAAAAATTAATTAAACAAACATTCTAACTTTCTTATTTTCTCTAAGGGCCCGTTTGGTGCGCAGGATATGATAGATACAGGATATGATAAGGAGCTGGATAAGGATAGGTTATGATAGTGATAGGATAAACATTTATCCTATCATGTGTTTGGTGCACACATGATAAGAAAGATGATAGCATTATTTTATCATATCATGTGTTTGGTGTGCACATTTGCTATTGACATGATAAAAACTATATTATATTTAAATTTCAAAGTTAACCTTGTGAAACAAATTCATAATTTTTATGAAGAAAAAAAATAATAATCTTCATATTTTTATTTGACAATAAATAAATAATAAATAATTAAATAATTTCATATAATTGCAAAAGAAAAAAAACACTTGCACTACTAAAAATTAAAATATTCAAACACAAAAGTACCACTAAAATATGTAAAAAAAATTAAATAAAGAAATATATTGACAAAATGAAAATTGTATGAATATTAAATTGTCATACGAATAAGTAGCAATAAAACAACAAAGCAACAAAACAATTAAACTGTCGTACGGATAAGTCGCAATAAAACAACGAAGCAACAGAACAATGATAAAGCAATAAAATATTGTCAAATATTTTCAACTAACAATAAAAAATTACTGCGTCAATGACTTCACAAAGGCAAGACGAGCACCAACATTAGCACAACCCCAAAATATATGAAGACGGTGTGGCACTGATAAAATTTTGTCAGCAGCAGCAAAACGCTCTTGTTCTGTTAATTCCATTTTCTCCAATTCCGCCATAACATTTCTGGAATCATCAATCACGTCCTTGCCGAAACCTAGACGATTTGCAGCTTCACACAATCGTTCTGAGCTTTTTTCAAGTATACTCCCAAAAGTCTGTCCTAGCTCTGAAATACTCTGAGCAATTATATTTGCTCCTCTGTTTCTTTTTCTGGATTGCATTTCCATTTGACCAATCTTTCTTTTAGATTGATTAATAGAAGGTGACTGTGAGATTTCTTCTTCATTCTCTTCGTCATTAAGTTGTTCTTCTTCTTCTCTATCGATTTCCTCAACATTGTCAGCAGCAGGAGCAGCACCTTTACCAGTAGCACGATCTTTTCCAAAAGCATGACCAAGTTTGTCATAAAGTGGGATTGGAGCATACCTATAATCTTTTGCATTTGGGTGACTCTACACAAGGATAAAAAATATATGTTTATAGGTAATCAAAAAGAGCAAACAAAAACATTAAAAAAAATATATTAATAAACACCAACCTTTACATACTCCTTCCAAACTTCATCACTATCCACCTTAATTGTTTTTTTATCATCATTCCAACCAAATCCACTTTGGCTTAACATATCATAAATTATTCCATAAAGTGTCCTTAGCCTCTTCATAGCTGATTCAATATGCGGTTTTACCTTAATTCCACATCCAGGAAACTTCTCCTCCAACTTTGTCTCAGCTATTTTTAGGGTATGTGATTTGAATTGTCCATTGTCACATCTTTGAGCTTTGTTCACAGCTTCAATTAGTATATCAAGTAATGCTTCATCCTCCAGTTCAGACCATTGTCTACGATCTCTCTTTCGCTTGTTGGTTTGTTGCATGCTGTTCTCAGATTCCATTCCTATGATATTACCAAATTATCAATCACAAAAACACATTTAGTTTCACCTCAACCTCAAATCACCATGTAAAAGTGGAAAGAAATCAAATCAGGAAAATAGACAATAATCAAACTAAAAAAATGTAGAATCAAACCATAACAATATATCATTGCCAAATAGATCAAAGTATAACCAACCAAGTCTCAAACAAGTAGACATTACATAATAAAAAGTAGTCTAACTCCATATTGAAATCATAAATAAATAAACTAATAATAAAACAATCAATTCATGTGTCTAAGAAGCCATTCATTCCATAATTCTGTTGCTAAGTTTTCTCTCCAAGTAGACCATGCTTCGCTTCCTTCAATCGTATGTATAGGAGCAGCATGTGCAATATCTTCATTATGTAGTTGTGTTTCCAAATTTATGCCTAATTGTTCTTCCATAGGATCAGTAGGCATTTCTCTTCGAATGAAATTGTGTAACAAACAACAAGCATTTATAATGCGAATTTTAATTTTAATTGGGTAGTATGAGCGACTCCTAAGTATAGCCCAACGCATTTTTAGCAATCCAAAAGTCCTTTCTATCACATTTCTTGCCATAGAGTGTTTCATGTTAAATAGCTCTTGCTTATTTGAAGGTGTGTATCCATGTCTCCATTCACTCCGATGATAACGACACCCTCTATATGGAGCAAGAAATCCTTCAGAATTTGTGTAGCCAGCATCCACAAGATAATAATAACCTATAATGAACACACTTGTCAAATAAAAATATTTTTTCACTATTAAAATTTGAAATCAACATGATTTCTCTAACCTGTTGGAACATTTAACCCATTCCTCCTACTAATAGCATTCCTCAATACCCTCGAGTTAGATGCTGATCCTTCCCATCCAGGAAGCACATAAATAAATTGCATATCCCTAGAACATACACCCAAGACATTGGTAGATATATCCCCTTTTCTATTACGATATCGAGGCTTGTCAATTGCTGGTACATTAACTTGGATATGTGTTCCATCTAGTGCCCCAAGACAATTCTACAAACAAATATCAAATTACAAACTGAATTTTTTGTAGTAAAGAAAATAAGAAATACAAATTTCAAAATAGTTCCTAAAAACGTACCTTAAACAATTTCCATCTTTCATCCGTACAATTTTCTGGGACAGGTTCAGGAGCTTTAAGAAGTATTTCATGTAATCTTAAGATCCCATTCAACACTAGATTAAAATACCTACTAACAGTTTCTCCTGATCGTTTAAATAGGAAATTAATTACACGATTCTTAGAATGATGTGCCAATATGTGTAAGAACATAGCCACTTGTTCTTCAGTACATACCAGACCATCTTCTTTCAATTTACCTTCATTACGAAGGAGAAAACACAATGAACGAAATGATCTAATATCCATCCGAAGTTGATTAACACATATCACATCGTCTCTCTTGATTATAGACTCTAGGAATTCCCCCCTTAATCCTTCTCTATCCATTGGTTGTTGCTTAATGCAATGGTTTTCATAAAGCCATATCGAGGAATGACTCACTGTCATTAAAATTTGAAAACAAAGTTCAACCATATCTAAAAACGATTGTTGCAAAATTAGATATAGCATCATATTCAATTGTTCTTGTAAATCATTCATTCTTACCTATAAAAAGGAACAAGTATTCTGAGAGTACTCACATAACCATTCAGACAGTATTAAAACAAACAAACACACAAACTTTCTTTGTAGAAATCAAACAAATATTCAAAAATAAATTATGTATAGGAAAAGAATTAAATTCATGAGATAGTTAAAGTGTATAAGTTGATAATTGATTTATGCAAAAATTGTGCACCCTAAAATGACATATGTGTGCTCTAGCCTCCAGAGCACTCTCATTACAATTAATAGAAATAGCAGGAGAAGATGCATATGGAACTTGAGCATCACTTTTTATTCATTCCATGGATATCTTGTTTAAGTCTTACGATTGAAGTTCTATGGGTGGAAAGTAATTGAGTGTCATACTTCATCTGTTATAGCCAGGCAAATCAAACAAATAAACAAATATTCAAAAGTTTAAACCGAAACTCTTGTAACATTCATAAGTTTAAAATCAAACAAATAAACAAATATTCAAAATATTTAAGATGATGACAACAGAAAGTTAATTATGTTTATAGGCCTCTACGTGTTTGTTAGGGCATGGCAATTCATATCTTAATTAAAAGCAATCGTTAACCTGAGATTGCAAAATAAAGGAGGACCATAAAATTATTTTCAACCTGAGATCGTCAACCTGATATCATAAAATTATTTTCAAAAACAAAGGAGGACCAACCTAATAATGAAGCAAAATAAGGGAGGACCAACCTGAGAGTGAGAGAGATCGCAGGAGAGATGAGACGAGAGAGAGGAGAAACGTGAAACTGATGGAAGGTGAAAACATGAAACGTGAAGCGGCGTGTTTCTAATCCTATCAGGTTTGTAACCCACCAAAAATAAAGGATTAAAATAACAAAGGAGGGGTATGATAGGATTAAAATTAGGTTAAACTTATCCTTTCCTATCGGCGTACCAAACAACAGATTGAAACAGGATAGGATATTCTAATCATATCCTGTCTCTTTATCCTGCGCACCAAACGAGCTCTAAAAGGTTTTATATTAAGGACGAAGGTTGTAGCAATTTTTACTCTTAAAACATTATTCACAAAAATAACAACAAAAAAGCAATAAAATTAGCATAGAGATGCCAAAATGCCAGCAATACTCTCTCTCAACCTTGACCTTGTAAAAAACGCCCACTTTTCTCTCTCTATATAAACAAAGTCCATTCCCACTTATTGTACCTTATAATATCATATCTCTCTCTCTCTATACCTTATCAAAAGTCAGCGCCTTCTTTTGTCTTTCTCCAAAAGAGAAACAACAACCTCAGACATTGTTCCAGACTTTGTCCCTTTACCTATGGAAGAAGATTGGGATCTCCATGCGGTGGTTAGAGGTTGCTCCACCACTTCAACCACCACACCTACATCCTCTGTTTCTTCTTCCTCTGTTTTTCCCCTGCAACATGAACCTTCTTCTATCTTTGGTAGTGAACAAAAACCTCAAATTTTGTCACTTTCTTGTTCTACACACCCTTTTGAAGCTAGAAGCTCCATTGAAGAGTTGCATGAACTTTGCAAGCCTTTCTTTTCTAAATCACAGCCTCTTTCTTTGCAAACTTCTCCTTTGTTTTCTTCATTCTCTTATTCCTCAACTTCACCCAAATTAGCTCAAACACAAGACAAACAAAGAAGTAAACATTCACACCAAGGTGGTTCTCTCACCAACCCAAGATCAAAAAGAAGGTAAATATTACATTTTTAGTTTGATTTTGATTTAAAGATAAGATTTGAATTGACCCATGTAATAAAAATCAAGTTTTTTGTTAGTAAATATTTTGTATAATTTTTATTAAATTCTTGCTTTTTTTTTTCTTTATAGGAAAAATCAACTTAAGAAAGTTTGTCAAGTACCAGTTGAAAGTCTCACTTCAGATATATGGGCATGGAGGAAATATGGACAAAAACCTATAAAAGGGTCACCATATCCAAGGTAAAAAATAAATAAAAATTTAACTTTTATCACTTGTAAATTTTGTTTAGCAAGAAAAAAAGTTGAAGTGATTTTACTAATTTTTTTTCTTGTTTTGTTTCATGATTTATAGGGGCTATTATAGATGTAGCAGTTCAAAAGGGTGTTTAGCAAGAAAACAAGTTGAAAGAAACAGAACAGATCCAACAATGTTCATAGTAACATATACATGTGAACACAATCATCCTGCTCCTACACACAAAAACTCTCTTGCTGGTTCAACACGGCAAAAGCCATTAACACCACCTCAAGGTGAAACCAACAAAGATGTTACAAAACCCTCTTCTCCTACTACCTCAGGAGGTGAAGAAGAGGTTCAAACTCAAGGAGAAAAGTCAGAAAGTAGAGAAGAAAAGGAAGATTCTACAATGGATGATGAAGAAGGAGATGAATTTGGTTTATCTGATGTTGTTTTAAGTGATGATTTCTTTGAGAGTTTAGATGAATTTGGTTTCACAGATCCATTTTCTTCTGCTATTGCAATTCCTAATTGGGTTGCTAATAGTGCTCCTGCTGCTACAGCTGCTGGTGGTAGCTGATTTGTTACTGTTTCTTTGCTTTTTCATTGAAGAGAATAGGAACTTTTTGTTTTTGTTACTCCTTTTTGTTTGTAGAGAAAATGGAACATTTTAGAGGAATCTTTGCTAACAATGGAAGTGTAGTATAGTAGAGAGGAACTAGTAGGAACATAGATTAGCATTTACTTGTCTATGCTAATCTTGTTAAATTTGATTGGATGATTATTAGGCATTTATTAATACTTGCATACCTTGTTGATGTAAAGTCATTTTATTTAATTTTAGAATCTTTTGTCATTTGTCATTTTAGCTAAGATTTTGTTGAGGCAATATTACTTCACAAGAATACAAAGTTTGCTTTTTAGGGTTTGTCTCTTAAAAAATTTATGCGCAAATTAACTCCACAAAACAATCTTGCACATTGAAGATTGATTAGGCTTTATTTATTGAATTGTTGTACTTGGAGTCCTTGCAATTAAGAAATCCATGCTTTCTCCTAAATTACCATATTGATGAGTGGTGACCATTGTATTGAGATTAGACAACTCATGTTAAAAGTTTAAATTTGTATATTTGAAAAAAAATTGTATAAAATTTAGACGGCCCAAACGGTCACTGATATTGTGATCACATGTAATAAGTATGTAATAAGTATGAGTTTTTGTCAAAAAAAAAAGAGTGATTGGGATTTCTTATTGAAATTAATCCAAATTCTTACTCATTTTCTCTTCTCTCCGATAAATGGTGAAGATTTTAGTGGATCTTAGGTCACATAAGATGATTTATTCCATTTATTGGAGTGAACTCTCGATTTTTTTTCATGATCTTTATCTTTAAAAATCTTTTATATTTTCAATGTTTTTCTCTCATTTCTAATGAATGATAGAGATTTCAATTGCTCATATGAGAGGATCCATTCCTTTACCTAGACATATCTATAGCTAATATGAGATTTAACTTTTCTCATATATTTTAGTGATTTTCTTAAATATATCGTATTCATTTTCTTTGTAGAATGTATGTGAGTTTTACCGTTAAACTCTTTAATAAAAGAAATTGTGTTTCCTAACCAGAATTTAAAAACTTAATTATGCTTAAATTAAGCTGGGATATAAATTAGCAAAGCACTTTGGTTGACATTTTTTATTTTGCAATGATTAATATTCCATGACTATGATATAAAGGTTCCATTCCTTCGTTGTTTATTGGGTATTTATTCCAATAGTACTATGCACGATTACAAATAGTAGTGAACCATTTTGGGGACCCAAGGGGGTTAAGGTAATGAAAAGAATTAGATTCCATGGTCCATATTCATTCTGGCTCTTTTCAATATATACTTGTTCTGTTAGAAGAAAAGCATTTCACGTCTATCCCATGTCTTCCCAAGAAAGAGACACGACGGTTTGAAGTTAACAAGTCAGTCTCAACAATTAGTGGATGTGCTATTTGCCTGGCTCCAAATAAACAAGAATAATGCATATCATGCCTAGTGGAATGATTCAATTAATATGCAAACTTATCTTTGATGAAAATAAAATAAAATTCAATTGAGAGATATCTGTGCATACCATCTTTTACAGTAAGGATAAGTCACATGATTCATCTTAAAGAGATATAAATTGGCAATTATTATCAATAGAAATTATTCATTTCACACAATTTTATCAATTTTGATTATATGATTATAACAAGGTCTTGTTAAACGGTACTTTTGAGGCACTGGTTAAGCATACCATAACAAAGATTTATTATCATAAAAGGTAACTGTTTTTGACATTATTATCAATTAATTATACAATTTCAATGCATTAACTACTAGTATATAAATTCTTTTTTCATATCTTTAACCGGTGCCCTGATTTTTTTAGGAGCTAGTGACGGAAAAAATGTTCTCACAAGTTGATTGTTGATCAGTGTGATCATCGACCATTTTAACAAATCGTAAACCAGCTGTGATAGTTTGACCTCCATGTACTAGGATGTTTTTAAAAAACAATAGATGATGTGGTAAATCAGTATTGAATATATATGTAAAATAAATATGATGCATGATACTAATTAGAAGATCATATTATTTCTCCTTCAAGCACGAATGCATTTTGAAAAGGATACTAGTCTTCGTCAAAGTGGTTTGGTGGAAACATTGGGTGCCTTCACACGAATCACATACATATGTGTCAACGCCCTTATTAATAAACTACGATTGGAATTTGGAAATATGTTGCGACAAAGGAGGAAACTTAGTTTTTTTTAAGTAGTTTAACGATTAGAAATTCATCTTTTATAATAAATAAGTGAGAAATTCGAGATTTGAACTTTAACCTCTACATATATAATGTAATGTTTATATCAACTGAGTTGAACTTAACTTTATAAATAGTTAACAATTTTTTATTTATTTTTACAAAAGCAAAACTAAGTCATTTCATATAGAGAAATGATAAAGGAACACATACACTCACAATGTGTGTTTTATAAATTTGGTAGTTTGATTTGATTTTTTAAATATTTTTTAGGGTCTTGTTAACGAGTGTCTCCGGAACACTTTTTAAACATTCCAAAATAAACAACTATTTTAAAAAATAGTTAAATATTTTGATTTCCAATGCATTGATCATACGTATTTTCATATATACTTACTACTTATAGTTTTTAAAGAGTGCCTCGAGAGCACTCATTAACATTTCCCTAATTTTTAAGCGTGTATCGAGAACCGTTGATCGTGCAAGATTCATATGACCTTGGATCACCTCAAGTGTTGCATCCAATGTCGCTGTGTGCAAATAACACTGTTGTTTCATTTACTATGATAGTGCAAGCAATAAGGGTACATTGTGTAAAACTTAAGAGTTAACATTAAATGCGGCCACCCTTACTAAGTATGGACAACAATATTAGCCATAAGAAATCTGAATTCACCCTCTCATAGGTTTTACTTATTCAATCTTGAGATCGATTGGGAAAATCTTATTAATTGGGAGAATCTACGTTGCGCAACTCTAAAATGTTAAGCTACTTGAAATTTTGTTGATTGGCAAGAAAATCGTGACGAACGAAGGTCCAATTACAAATAACAGATTTGGATAACACATAGTTAGTGAGTTGTTGTTGTCGATTTCAATCATCCGATCTTGGATCAATGGTGGCAATTGTTTGATAATAATTTAGTCAAAGTGTAATGTGAAAATGACTAATCTTTTTTTTGAAACAATGAAATGACTAATCTTAAAGTGTAAGAGTGGGATCTTTTGACATCAAGGAGAACAAAAAAAAATAGAATGCATAAATCTGATTTTTTGTAAAGAATTTTAAACAGAATCATTTAATTGCCTTTTAGAAATCAACATCGAAATTGTACCCAATCCAGCACTCTGTTTGAAAAGCTAGAGGGAATTACTTTTCCTTTCTTTATTTTTTTGACAGAAAGAGGGAATTACTTTTCAAAAAAGAGAGTTTCATCATCACATTTTAAAATAATATAATCCCAAGTTTTAGTGTGAAATGTTGGGAATTCCGTCAATTATGGGGCAAGGATTTACCATCAACATTCTTATCACTCATCATCATGTCTAATTTGGCGGAAAGTTTATGCTTTTAGAAAACACAAAAAAAATTCTTATACGAAAAACACAGTTGCTTAAAAATACAATTGCTTCCTTAAAAAAAAAAAAATTGCTTAATTAATATGATATATGATGTGATGCATGTAGTAAGTTTTTGAATGTCTCAAGTATGTAGTTACTAATGGTAGTGCTTATGTGTTGTTTTAAAAAATAATAATATGGTAGTGCTTATATGTTGGAAATGACATCAATTTTTCATACTCCTCCCATTAACTTTCATTATTCACTTGATTATATTTTGAATTTTCTTGATAATAATTTAACATAACTTCATTTGAGTAAAAAAAAAAAGTTACTTAGTTACTTACTAGTTTGATTTCTACTCAAGGCATATTGAAAAGAAGAAAAATAAATAATAAAAAACTAACTATAGAGGATTAGAAAGAAAATGTTGGTTCACACTTATTTCGTAAAGATATTTGTTACAACTGTTTTCGCGTTATCTGCATGGTTTGTACTTGTATCATTTGAAATGAGCGTAATTCTTAGATTTTTTCTGCCATAATCGCAACTAAGAGCAACTTTTTGATCGTGTTCAATTTTATTCATGATGGTGGCTTAAAGCTTAGAAACCATTCTTATTTTTTGACGTTAACATGTGGTGGTTTAATTATATCCTTCTATTTGTATCGGATATTCTTTTCTTTTTTGACAGATAGACGAAATGACAAAGTCATTATAAACTCATACACACAAGTGGAGGTACTGGGGTTCGAACTCTGGTCATAACGTTCGACCTAACAATTTCGGCATTTTGCCAGTTGAGCTAAGACTTGTGGACGTTTGTATCGGATATTCTACCATGTCAAAATTAATTTCTTTTGTTTTCTTGACCACTTTTAATCCGTTGTCCTCTTAAAAAAAGAAGTCAAATAAATTTTGAATATTTTGTTGGTTTATTCACTGCTATTGAATTGGGGAATACTTCGGTTATAAAATTCCTTTGGAAGACCCATCTTAAAGGTACTAAAAAATTCCTCAATTCAAATAATTGATTTTTTGAAATAAAAGAAACTTTTTTTGGTGGTATTTGGGTTTCGAACAACAAACTTTGCATATATTATACATTGTCCCTACCAATTGAGATAAGCTCACGAAAACGAAATAAAAGAAACTAATATAAGCAAAATGTTGATGGAAATTTGTCATAAAATTTGTGATAATTTTACTTGTTAAAATACAGTTTTCATTATTTTTAAAAATGCATCATTCATACCACTTATTATGTTCTCTTTATGAGAATAGTTCATACCACCCACGCATACTTTGAAAAATGAAAATAGAAAATATTTTTAGTCATTAGTCAAGTTTTATTTTTTCTTGAAAACTAATTCTACAAGGAAGCAAGATAATTCTTTCAAGCTCATAAAAAAGTGTTCACTTGTGGGTATAATCGAACTCTTTTGCAACCTCACAATGTTGACATGCCTTAAAAACATTACAAACCTATAAGAATGATCTAGTGGGCAAATACCAAACTTAATGTAAAAGACGAATGAAGCGTCCCCTACCAAAAGCACATATAATTAATGTATGAATGATTGCTATCATGGTAAGTATATTAGAATTGCCATGATTCACTATAATTTAATTTTGTAGAAGCTACATAGTTTTTAGCTTATAAAAAGTTATGATAGATCATCGTAATTATGACACACTTATCCTAATACAAAACATACACGATAAATAATCACGATCTTCCTACAAAGATAATATTTGTTTTAAAATAAATTAAAGCTGAGAGGAAAGGAAATCATTGCAAAATATCTCTTAATTTTTATAGGATAACACATGCTTATATAGGATAATACATACACATGCTTATATAGGAACTACAGTAGATGAAATACAAGTAATTGAACTTAATTAAATTAATAAGTTTTTGCAATATGGAAATATGAGGGAGATTTTGACTATTTTTGTAATAGGGGTCCAAATCGCTACATTTAAAAAGTTAATGTGTGAAAAATGCGTTTAAACCCTAATACTTATTTACGCTTCAATTAATTGAATCATATTTGCATCGTCTTCTTTTATTCAACTTCTTCATCTTTCTCGTTCCATAATTTGTGAATCATCATCTCTTTAAATTTCAAAGAAAATATAATAATAAAATATCAAAAGATAGACAAAGATGAAAGAGATGAAGTGAAATGAAATGAGACATTCAAATCACCCATTTCAAGTTTATTGATTTTTAAAATATCAATTATTACAAATTTTCTTTTTGAAGGGCATACAATTTTCCTTTTTAATATCCATGAAGATTTTCATTAAAATCATTTACAAAAATCACACACCGTTGGATGAAGATTTTAAATTTGATCTTACAATCGTTGACTCTCATCAACATCACCTCACACAATGTTGCTATCACACGCGCCACCACTATCTTTTCTTCTCACCACATTGCTCCATTTTCATCCTCGTCACTCTTCTCGCGCTTTATCATCAATCCCTCTTTTCTCAAAACCCCATACAATCTCCCTTTCTCGCCGGAGCTCACTCATTCCAATGAACGGACCAACCATCGCCACCGTCTCCTCCACATCCTCGCCGGAACACGTCACCGGAGATTGGTTCTCCGTACCTTCACTCCGTCTTCGTGATCACAGATTCACTGTCCCTCTCGATTACTCTCAAGGCCTACAGTCTTCAACTAAGATCACCGTTTTCGCTCGTGAAGTTGTTGCAGGTAATAGTAGTTACAATCTCAACCATTCAATTATTTGCATGAAGGTTTCACTTTCTTTGAGTTTTTGAATAATTGTATCGAATATTTTGTTATGTGGAACCGAATCCAAATTATTGGATTCTGAGTGAGTCAGTGCTTGATAGCTTTATAGATTATATAGTACACTGTAGTTTTGATTTGATACTGCCTTTCTTGTAAAGAGAATCCAAATCATTTTAGTGCATGTTGGAAATTACGGTGAGTTTGACAGAATCACATGGTGCCATCGCGGTTTTGTTGAAGCTCTAAAGTGTAGCTTTTGTCATAATCATGTTTTAACTTTTAACTGCTTGGAACTTTGTTACTTGAGGTTGAAATTTCAAATTTATAACAAGGCCTAAGGTGTCATAAAGTGTGAGTTTGCTTACTTTTTCTCTAAATCAAGTTCTTTTCTTTATGAAACTACGGGGCATATAATCCGATCAGAACAGATTATTTGAGTCCTTTTTAGGAAAGATATATATAATCTTTACTGCTATCTAATTGGGATGATGTGCCTCGGATGAGGACATGGCAGGTAGTTGACATGAGTTTGTTTGGATAGGCAATATGGCTTTGGACGGTATTACTGGTGCAATTTGATTCTCAGTTTCATATGACATATGATACAAATACAATTGTTATATTTCTGTGAGGAATCTGGCTGTCATGTAGACACGGATCATGCATTTAATGATGGAATATCCTATGTTTCGGTGCCGGCAAACTGTATCTATGCTCTAGTGTTAACTAGAAATGGTTAGTATGATGGCAACTAGAGGAAACAACATTGCATTGCTTAAATCCAGAATCATAAAGATTTCCTTGGTTCATACTGTTTTATGTTTTGATTTTAAATAGTCAATATTCAATAAAATCAGTTTTTGATCAGCCACATAGAAAATTTCGAGTGATAAGTACTTATTTTTTAGACTGCGTGATGGATGAGCACTTGTGCTTATTCTTGTCAATCACCCCTTCATCACGTTGGCATTTTTGCTTCATAAGTATTTTGTTTTGTTGCAGTTGGGAAAGAAGAGCAAACATTGCCATATTTACTATTTTTGCAAGGTGGTCCTGGGTTTGAGTGTCGACCACCAACTGAATCTAGTGGATGGATTCAAAAAGTTACTGAACAGTTTCGTCTCATCTTAATGGACCAGGCATGTTTTTATGGACACTTGTGTTGTGCTGTTATGTTTTTGGTTGTGTGATAACTTTAGGAATGATCTGTTCCATTACTTATGTACTTCTCTGCAGCGAGGAACAGGCTTATCTACTCCTTTGTCTGTGTCATCAATGTCACAATTCAAGTCTGCAGAGGACTTAGCTGACTTCTTAAAATACTTTCGAGCTGATAGTATAGTAAATGATGCAGAGTTTATCCGAGTTCGCCTTGTTCCAAATGCTGGACCTTGGACAATTTTGGGGCAGGTATTCGCATAATTGTTTTCTCATGGTATTCGTGGGAGCTGCTGATTTTGATGCCATAGTCTTTAGCATTGTTATAGGAATTATCTTCTTCTTTCTTGATTTGTGAGCACGTGGTTTCAAATGATTTTGTCATTTGTACCCTTGAAGCCAATTTAACCTTGAAATTCAATGATTGCTTATTATACTTTGTGTTCTTTTTAAATTATGGCAGAGTTACGGAGGATTTTGCGCCGTCACATATTTGAGTTTTGCACCACAAGGACTGACGCAAGCCCTTCTGACTGGTGGAATTCCTCCGATAGGACACGGATGCACAGCAGATTCAGTATACAGAGCATGCTTTGAGCAAATTACGCATCAAAATGAGAAGTACTACAAAAGATACCCTCAGGATATCAAAATTGTTCAAGAACTTGTTAATTATTTATCTGAACAAGAAGGAGGAGGAGTAATTATCTGTCTCACTTTTTTCTTATTGTTTTCAAAGATGAAAGTATTAGCCCAGTTCGCTCAAATCCTTATTTCCTTTTCTCTTTGCTTAGCATAGGTGGCCCTTCCTTCTGGGGGCATCTTAACCCCAAGAGGGCTGCAGACTCTTGGTCTCTCTGGCTTAGGATCTGGAGCTGGTTTCGAGAGCATGCACTATATGTAATGCGTAATAATTTTTTTTGAACAAGTGTAATGCATAGTAATTACCTTGTGTTTGTTACAACTATCTTGAACTCAAATTAATCTCTCATGTTTTTTTTCCCTACCTTTCTAGGTTTGAGAGAGTGTGGGATCCTGCTTTAGTTCCGGGATCACCCAAGAGAATAAGTCACTACTTCCTAAATGCTGTACGAGAATCTTTACTGTGATTACAAATACTCAATTTCAAGTTTCCTTTTGAAAACCAACCTCCAATTTTCGTTCTATGCAGTTTGAAAGCTCAATATCTGTTGATACTAATCCACTGTATGCTCTTCTACATGAATCAATCTATTGTCAGGTAAAACTTCTTTTCCGTTGCTCGCGTATGCAACTATTGTGAAAATCTAGGCTGATAGGTAAAGACACATGCATGATTTTTATATAATACTATTATCAACATGTCCCTCATGTAACTAAATGTCCTTTGTCTTGAAGCATTAACAATGCTTAGGCTTACCTGCCTTGCGCTAAAATTTAACTTTTTATTAGAAGAATGAGAGCATCAAAGATTGAACTCTGGACCATTCGGTCGCAGAGGCTCTGATACCATGTCATGAACCACTTACCTGAAATTTATATACTGTTGGGTAACGGCAGATGAATGGTTTTGTATTATATCTCTAACATGCATGATCTCTGTTGTTCTCCTTCGACACTGCTCTCAGGGTTCTGCTAGTAGATGGTCTGCCAGTAGAATAAGGATTGAAGTTGAAGAAAAATTTGATGCAATTAAAGCTGCTAAAGAAGGGATCCCTGTACTTTTTACAGGAGAGGTAGAGTATAAGGAATCTCATTTTATTTTAGTTTTACTATTCACAAAGCATCTTTACTTTCTGCATAATTATTACATTGGTAATGTGCTGTCTTGTTTTGATTCTTCCACATATGCGAAAACTGATACTTGGACATACTTCAATCATAAAATATAGTAATACACTGGAACAAGGTTGAATTATGGAGACCTGTAGCCAAACATAGACTTTATCACTTCATAATTAATATGAAATCACTCAAGCCTTTCATGTCTCTGCAATTGCAGTCGGCTTATGCAGGCATTGAATGAAATATGGTCTTGATTTGGTTACAATTGACATGCATGTGCTTGATGTGAAGCATTGTGCATGAATTTTATTAACTATACTAAATCAAAGCTAATCTTTATGTTTACTTTTATTTACTATTATGATTAGCAAATGCTTATCATGTTCATTTTCATTACTTATATAGATGATTTTCCCATGGATGTTTGATGAGATTCATGCCTTGAAACCATTCAAAGATGTAGCTCATATACTGTCCGAGAAGAAGGATTGGCCCCGATTATATGACATTCAGGCTTTGAATAACAACAAGGTAGTTCCCTCCGAACTCACATTATATTTAGAACTCGATACTTTGAAATTATGATTGAAACATCTTGGATAATTGAATATGTTTATCAAGGTGAATTCCAATCTCGAAGTTTTTCTGTTAACATATTTCATATCATACTATGATCACAGGTACCTGTTGCAGCCGCCGTTTATTATGAAGACATGTATGTGAATTTTAAGCTGTCGAAGGAAACAGCTTCTCAAATAGCTGGGATCAGGCTATGGATAACTAACGAGTTCATGCATTCTGGCTTGCGTGATGACGGGGGCAAGGTTCTTGATCATTTGTTGGGAATGTTAAATGGAAAGAAACCTCTATTTTGATCACCACTGTTACTCTTCTTTTCTCCCAGCCCCACCACCAGTGTTTTATGTCCTAGCGTGCCTCTAGCCTTTAGTTTTTTGAACTTTTTATTTTCTTCTAAATTTCTAGAATTCAGTTCTTCCCATTAAATTGTAAGAACCTATGATCATTATAGTATTTGCCGAAATAATGTCAGGTTGGCTATAGTTGTAAATTAGTTATCATTTTAGGTGTTCTTTTTTGCAGGGAATAAAATTATTTATTAATGGTTGTTGTAGATTAGTGTGCCATGCAGTACAACTCATGTGGAGCATCTGAAGTTAAGAAATAGCCGTTTCTTGCCACCCAAACACACCGGAAAACTGCTCTTCTCTCTTTCAAAATTGCTCATTAACTCACGTTCGCTACTTTTCAGTGTGAGTTAACCGATCTTGACACTTTTTATATCAGTTCAATTACTTTTTAAGTCGGGTCAACCGATCTTAAAAGTGTAAGCAGGAGTTAACTCACGCTGAAAAATACCGAGTGTGAGTTAACTCAAGTTGGATCTAGGAAATGAGCAATTTTGAAAGCGAGAAAAGCAGTTTTCAATACACTGAGCCGCACTCAATTTGAGTTGTGTCAACTAATTGAGACTAAATTTTTTGAAAATTATTTTCTCACATACCCAATTGCTCTCCCACACTAGTAAAAGACCATTATACCTCAAGCGGTCGTTAAATGCCGCCGTCTCTTACACTAAATTAAGATATAATAGTCTATGATCCCACCCCAACGCCTAATATCTTAATATAGTGTTAAACCCTATTATAAACTATGATGTGTATACTCAGGGTAGTGTTGACAATCAAATGATCTATGACTTTGTACTACTCTCTCAATTTGGTTCATGAAAACATGAATATACCAATATAGTTTCCGATTATGTAAAATATTTCTCAAATCCGCCATTTGTTGTTAAAAGTTATGAATAGTGATGATGTGTCTGTTAAATGCATTGTTGGCGATCTTGATCATAGACAAAAGAATACAAAACATTTGAATTTGTAAATAAAATACATAGCGCAATTATGTGGTCTAACCCTTGTCTGTCTCTCCTTATTCTTGCTTACACTTTATCTTCATCTTTGCGAGTTGTGGAAATGTACATGTTGCTCGTTCTTCATCTTTGATTTTATTTTTGTGATTTTATTTAAAAAAATATATCAATGGCGAATTTTGATTTAAACTCATTTGTGAGACGAAATACAATTATTTTCTTCGCAATGCACATCATCAAACTAGTAAAGTTAGGGCACATAATTGCCCTACTCTTTCGACAATTTCAAATATCATATTTTTCTCTATGACTAGGACTGTAAACGGTACGCTTAATGGACACGTGTCCACAATATTTACTAATTGACATTCACAAATAGATGAATTTGAGAAATGTTTTATAGAGTGGGGGACTAAATTTAAATCTTGATAGCCTCAAGGATCAAATTGAGAACTTTACTTCAAAGTTAGAGACCATTTTAATGGACAACATTACACTTAATAAACACTCGTCAATATCAACATTAACGACATTTAACTCTATGATAGATCAGAAAAGTTGAGAGTTAAATTAAATCAGAAAAATCCGAACAAAAGTTCTTTGATAAGAACGACAGAACTTAGTTATAACAACAAGGAGTCAAATGAGTGACATGTTCTGCAGATAGAACCAAAGGAATCTCCGTCCTTGTTTGCTTCCTTTGCATTCTCTCTTGTCTTTTTTCACAAAATCGCGTCACATAGTTATCAACATCATTGATGATAGCATTGGGAAGAGGATTTTCCATGGCTACCACCACCATGGTTTTCAGATCAGAGCTTCAACCTATCACCCCGGAACGCTTCCTTGGCAATGATTCATATTCTTCTTCTCGTCGTAGGGACCTCGTTTTCATCGTCAACCCTCAAGGTCTTTTCTCTTATTCTCTTTTTGGTTGCTCAGAATGAAAAAAAAAAAAAATCATTTTTCTTGGTTTTTTAGCTTAACTGAATTGATGGGTTGTAATTAGAATTACCCATCCTTATTTTGAAAATCAAAGAACTACCCATTATTCATTTGGGGATAAAGTTTAAATTTTTGGAGCATAATTGCCACTCAACTTTAAAGTTAGCAATGAAGCACAGACTCGAACATGATATAGACATAGACACCGGTAATAATATGAGAAAATGACATAATTCAACATAATCACATGTGTCTGTGTCATGTTCATGTTGATGTTGGACATTGAAAGGTGTCAGTTACGTTTTCTATCAGAAGTGTCGATAATATATAGATAGTTAGTTATCTAGACATTTTAATTGATTATGAGTGCGTGAATGAAGTGGTGTATAGTGAAGAGAATTTGTTAAAATTTTGATGCAAGCAACTTGGGTTGTAGGTGCTAATGGAAGGACGGGTAGAGAATGGAGGAAGCTAGTTCCATATCTAAGGTCTCGCCTTGGTAAAGAATGCAATGTGAGTCATGCTTTTATTGTGTCATGGCTCATGAGTGCTTGTTTTATTTGTGTGTGTTTGGGATTTTTCATGATACATGTGTTTTTTCCCTTTTTGATTTTTGAATAGATATTTGAATCCTTAACTTCAGGCCCTTGTCATGCTATTGACATCACAAGAGAGGTTAGTTTGAAGGGTTTGAAATGCATTTCTACATGCTTTAGGGCAAAACTTAGGTGCTTCTTTATAAGTGTTCTTCTCCAATCATAACACGTCACATGTATTAAATTTTTAAGTTTAAATTTAAAATGATTCTGTTTTTACAATTTGATACACGATCCATGTGTTGAACTTTACAATTTGATACACGATCCATGGGTTGAACTTTGTTTGGAGAATAGTAGGAACAACATACAAGGAACTGCAACTAAGTTTAGTCCTAAGCTATATTGCTTCGAATGAGTCCTAAGCTATATCCTCTTGTTATATAGGCTATAAGGGAAGGGGCTGATGCTGTCATTGCTGTTGGAGGTGATGGAACACTTCATGAGGTATAGACTGTTTTCTTTTTATTTGTTACCAAAGTGAATTTTTCAGTAGTTTCTACTTGCTGTCGTATGAGAAAGGGTGAAATCAAGCTTGCTTTTCATCTTTTTGCTGTAAAACATATTTAGTTGATGGTATGCGTAATTGTTGTTGAATTAGTACATTCTTTCTTGTTTCGCGCCTAATGTACCTCATTTCATTACAAGCAGGTTGTTAATGGGTTTTTCTGGGCTGGAAAACCTGTTACTAGTCAAATGAATGAGTCTACGCGTTCAACTGCTCTTGGTGTGAGTAGCAGCATCCAGATTGCAATGTTCTTGGTTTTAATTCAATGCATGTGATTTTAGATTCTCAAATCCCTAATAAATATCTTAAATGGTGTTATTATTAACTATGTTCTGTCTTTATGCAGCTCATCCCCTTGGGAACTGGTTCTGATTTTGCAAGAACATTTGGATGGTTAGTTTTTGTTTTTTCTATTTACACTCATTTTGCACCTCTATATATTGAAGTAAATGGAAACATCTGATGACTCTTTTCCAGGAAAAATGATCCTTGTGAGGCCGTTGAACGTGTTGCTAGAGGTTTGTTTTTTTTCTTGTTCAAGAATTAGTATTTTGTTTTATCCTAGCTGTATCATAGCCCTAGCATGATGAAGCTAGCTTCACATCTTATGTTGCTACACATTCTCTTAGTTTTGCTCTTAATACATTCTAATACATTTCTTCTTTGGATCCAACTCCTCTAAAATGAACGATTCACTTTAGAGGGTAAAGTAAGTAATCTTAACTATTGATAAATAAGTCAAATGGTTGATATTTCATGTCTTTGAATATCAACTATTGATTTTCTCATCAACGGTTGAGATGTCTTACTTACTATACCTACTAGAGTGAGAGCTCATTTTAGAGGAAACATATCCTTTTTCTTTAGGGTTGAGATCAAAGATAGATGTCGGTGTAGTCACTGGAGAAAGTTGCGAACATCATTACTTCATAAATATTGCTGACATTCATTTGTAAGGCTCACTTTGAAATGTCAGAATATAAGCATAACAACAGAGGAATCATATCTAAATGCTCACTTGACCAAATTTCGCAGGAGTGCGAAGGCAGGTTTTCATGCTGCTAGGTACAAGAGATTTGGAAAACTGTGCTATGTCATTGGTGCATTGCAAGCTTTCATGGGGCATCAAAATCATGATCTGAGAGTCAAGGTCAGTATTAGTTTTTCACCCTTGCTATGAAAGGTAATATGAAAAATTGTCTACAGTGGTCATGTATAAGTTTAGCTCTTCCATAACCTTTAAGTACACACACTAGAAGTGTCACACTAGTTTTATAATATATGTTTAAGTGCAGTTCAATGAAGGCGAGTGGGTTAAATGTCCTCAAGTGACAGCTGTTTGTGTCGGTAATGCAAAATACTTTGGCGGCGGCATGAAAATTACACCAAATGCTGATCCTTTCACTGGAAATTTAGAGGTAAAAATGCCTTTCTATATGCTCCCATTGAGGAAGATTATCATCTATCTTTAGCGATCTGTTGGCTAAACCTATTTCTAAACTCCTACTCATCTTCTATTGAAGTTTACATTTTTACATTGATTGTGCAGGTTGTGATTCTTCAGGATTTCAAGTGGTATGATTTTGTCCTGAAATTACATAAGCTTTACAATGGGACACATCTCTCAGTTAAGAATGTATCTACAAGAAGGTATAATCTTTTTTCAAAGAAGGAAACATACCTTTATGGTTAGTTACAAACGTTTAGATGGCCAATGACTTTGATTTTGGATTACATGGTTTTGTCAATTTCGAACACAAAATTTTAATATTAAGTATTTTTTGTGTAAAGTCTTTTCAAGTCGCCTGGTTATCTATAATCCCAATGATGCAGGCTATTTTCACACACATTATCCACTACTTTTATCTTGATGCTAGAATTTAGACGAAGTATACATTGCTGTATATAATGGTTTAGACTTTAGTTTACATAACATTTTATTTGCACTGAATGCGCTGAATTCCACTTAACAAGAAATTTGAAATAAATGTTCCGCAACACAATTTTGCAGATTTTTTTATTTGTTTTGTTGGGATTGGTTATTATGACAGTTTACCATATGTGCAAATGCTACATTTTACAGCTCAATGAAGCTTAGTTAGTATTTAGCTATTATTATTATTGTTATTATTATTTCCCCCTAGCTTGTTTCCTTTTAGGCTTGTCTAGGTTTGTGGTTATACTCATTTGGAGTGTTGTCTGTATTGTAGTGTACATTCTATTGAGGTGGAGGATATCTCGGGCCAGGGTGGAATCTATATTCAATCCGATGGAGAGCATTTGGGATTCCTTCCAAAAAAGATTAGTGTTCTTCCTGCTGCTATTGAGATGATATTTTAATCCTTCTGGAGTAGAACAAATTTGACAAAAAAGAGATAATGCTGTTCATGCCTTGTGATTTGCTAGATTTACAGAGGAAGATTTTGTTTCCACTGTGTAGGAACTAGAGTAGATTTCATACCTTTTTCATGGTCTGATGAAGATCAGAGAAGTCATAATTTTGAATTGGCAATGGGTTGACATTTAATTTATTCAATTACTGTAACATGTTTCTATAGTTTTAGAATGTAAAAAATTGTATAGATTGGAAGTTTAAAGTAGTCATCATTTGTCTCAAAATTTTCGCAACTTCTCGCTTGTATAACAGTGTCAATTTATTACTCGAATGATTGGCCTAACATTTGATTACAGGAAAATGATTAGTTAGTTTGCTTAGAAAGAGAAAAGGTTTGAATGAGTTCTACGTCGATATTTTGAAGTGTATACTCTGAAACAGCGTCGATTTCTTTTTTCTTTCTAATTACACAAAAAACAATGTTTCTGAAGTGGAAGAAACCCAACCCAACCAGTTATCTGCATCTCAAGATTCTGAACCTCAGAGCAATGAACTTCTCAAGCTGGCTAAAATGGTATAACTCCGACCACCTGAGCATCACTGTCTCTGTTTTCCATTACCCATCAAGAGCTGTTTATCATGACACAGTTGTGGAGACCATGCAACTGGACATAGAAATGTTGTATTTCATGCCACAGGTTTGCACATACCCAATCTCATTTGTTTTTGTTCATAAATAATAGTGCCCTTGCTCATTGAATACAAGTAACCTCCTTCCAACCTTTTATGTCAACATATGTATAGCAAAAATCAAACCTCGTGTGTTTAATAAGTCAAAATTACATTGTTATAATAGAGGGTAGTCATTGGTGGTTGAGCTAACTGATAAATGTACTATATTCCCATCATGTGTAAAAGGCAGTGCTTATTTTTCTCAGCTTATGTTCTTCAAGATTCATCCTTTTTTGTTGTGTCATAAGTGGGATCTATAGCAAGTGTGTAGAGAGACCTTATTGTAATATGTAAAGGCTTTTTGTTTTGCAACCTTGGCTTCTGTTCCTGCATGTTTTGATTCTCATGGGTTAGATAATTTTTGTTCACACCCTAAAAATAAGCTGAGAAAGTGAGTGTCAAATAATGTCTTGCTAGTGTTCTTCAAAAATGCATTTAGAATGCCTAAAATAGTAAAATTTGTTGGAGGGGGTGGAGGATAGTACTGTGAAATTTATGTATATCAGAACTATTTTAGTTATGACCATACTGATACATCAAGATTCATCAAATTTTAATCTTGATGAAGCTTTATACGAAGGTTAATTATTTGACAAAGTTAACATTTCAGTATATACTTCCTTAACTATGTAAGCTGTCTGTTAAAAAAACAAAACTATGTAAGCTGAAGACACAATTTATTGCTATGAATTAGTTGCTTACACTGAGGATCAACTATGCAATTGAGGCAATGGTTTTAGGCATATAACTTGGATGTTACTTCATGTCAATGACTTGTTATTATTTGCGTTGAGAATGTTTATTGTTTGCAAGTGTTGATTGTTAAATTTA
This sequence comes from Medicago lupulina, assembly GCA_958299785.1. NCBI lineage: Eukaryota > Viridiplantae > Streptophyta > Magnoliopsida > Fabales > Fabaceae > Medicago > Medicago lupulina. The sequence goes on along the minus strand of OY283140.1, from coordinate 18,776,088 downwards.
AGAGTATTGCAAGTTAGTTCGTATGTAATTAAGAAGAGATTCATAAAGAGAAGATCAAGCTAAGTTAGTTTCTATAGCAAAAGGCTTTTAAATGTCAAACTTTAGAGCATAAAATTGGTAGATGTAGGAACAATAATGTTCAAAATTCACCTATTTTATCCTTATTTTCTTATAGCCTTAATGCAATAAATAAGTTGCTATGGTAGTTGTGATGTTGATAGTGTAATGTAATTGGTTGACCATTTTTTAGTTTGATATTAGTCGGTGTTTGAATGGATATTTATCGTTTATGATGTTCACCAAACTATATAGTAAGTATTGTTTGGAGTCCAAAGTAGCAGTTTTAGTCTTTTTTCTAAGTCTGCATTTTTCTCTTTGGCTAACTATCATTCCTAGCAAGTTCAACCAATCAAATTAGCTATCAGTTTAAACACACTTGTTGAATTACTTGTCATGTAACTCATGTTTTTTGAATACTTAGACTGCCTAATAACTTTACCAAATTGGGTGCGGTTACGGTATTTCCTTATGCACCCTGCATAAATACAGAAATAGTTTATGTGAGTTGTACTCCAAAACCATTAGATGTACTTAATGGTTTCCAGCATGTGAAAAAAGTAAGGATCCGTTTCTATGAGTTGTACTCCAAAACCATTTGATGTACTTAATGGTTTCTATGAGTTGTACTCCAAAACCATTTCTGGATTTATGCAGGGTACATAAGAATTTCCTTATGCACCATAACCGCTGCCTACCAAATTATGCTAAATTTTCATGGTATAAGGTATCAAATTCGGTGTCTAATGTGTACTACCCACCATAACATGTGTTAGGCTATTAATATTATTTAAGGTTACGTCTAGGGATGGCAATGGGTACCCAATGAGTAGGGTACTAGAGTGCCCATCCCCATACCCGCATTTGTAAAAAATACCCGTACCCGTGCTCATAGCCTCGTGGGCAACAACTTTAGTGCCCTTCCCCATACCCTATGGGTACCTAAGTGCCCATACTCGTACCCATTACCCGCACTTTAACTATGAAAAGACAATAAAAACATCACTATTGAAATAAAACTATGGTCCACATTTTTAAAAATTAACTTATAAAATAATACGAATCGTAGTATTTAGTCAAATAAAAAACATCTAAAATATCCTTAAGAAATTGTACACCTGCAGGATGAAGCTGCTATTGTACTAAGTAGTTTTTTTTAGCTTAGGTTTAGGTTTTGGCTTAAATATCTAAATAAATTAATTAATTATGCACCAAAAATAAATAAATTATTTATGATATTATATAAATATGTATATGCAGGGTTGCGGGGCTTGGCACTATAGTACCCTTACCCGTGCCCATGCCCATTAATATGTGTGGGTATTACCCGGACCCGTGCCCAAACCCATGAAAGCGGGGTTTTACCTTACCCATTGTGGGTATTTTTTGCGGATACCCATAGGACCTGGGTCCAATTGCCATCCCTAGTTACGTCTAATTAGAACTTGAGTATTTATGTTTAACTGTCCACATTTTCTGTTTCTACAAGCTATCCCTTTTTATTTGTTACAGCAAGAAATAAATTCGACATTAGGCTTCATTGGTTTTATTCTGCCTCGTCAAGGATGATAACAAATTATGTTTATAGGCCAATTCTGTGGTGCATAAAGTGACATAAATTTTGCATCATATACACAGTTGTTTTTATTATTGGATCAATAAGTTTTATGATTAAGTTAAATGAAATATGATAGGATTTATTGATCAAATAAGCTTCTATGTGGTATATGAATAATAGACTTGTGTACATCAGACAAAACCGTGTTTATAACATTATACAATAGGATTTTACTTTGATTTGAAGAAACAATTTTAATATTTTCAAAAGTAAGGTGATTGAGTAGTTAAACTAGGTTGAGTTAAGAGTTGAATGAGTTAAAAGTCCCGAGTTCGAATCTGAGAGAAAATTTTGTAATATACTAACAACTAATTACTATCTACTAGCATTTGTGTATAATTTTTTTAAAGCAGTGTGACTTGGGTATTATTTTTTTTTGTACAAATGGTTAACAAAGGAAAACAAACTGAATTTTTTGTTACAGGTTTGATCATCTCTAGCAAAACCTTTTTTTTTCGTCAAGTAGTCTAATACAGTTAAAAATCTATAAATTAATAATGTTAGGATCGAAGAAATTTATTAATTTAAAGAGTTGTTAATTTATTGATAAATTAATAATTAATAATTATTAATTTAAAGAGTTTTTAAGTAATTATACTGTACATATCAAACAAAAAGACAAATTAGTCTATGCCTCTTAGAATTACGTTGCAGCGAACCTTAAGACTCAACGTAAATTAGTAACTACTGTGTTCGTATGCATTGGAAATCGATAATGACTTTTGAAGTAGAGACAACTATTGAATCATATTTCAATAGAGTGTAATATTTTTTTTTCAGTTTCTATGAATTATTAATTTATGATTTTCTTGGGACCGAAAATTATAAAAGGATCTCCCGAAAAATTATTATCTTATTATTTTATCGAGTTTTTCAATTTTTTACATTAGTCCAAGTCGGGACCGGACAAATTTATTATTTTAGAGAGTTTATTAATTTACCGAGAATTAATTTAAAGAGTTTCTACTGTAGTTAGAATTTCATCTCTAAAGTGATTAAGTGAAGAATCCGATATTCGAACCTCAACCCCCACATATATAAGTCAATGTTTCTACCAACTCAATTATACTCACAAGAACCCTAACAAAACTTCTCTACACCTTTTTCCAACAATTTATTTACCTCTATCTCTATTAATTATTTTTTCTCATAATCACCTCATCATTTTCCTCTATCTTTTCTCCTATTGCTCTCAATTTTTTTTTTGTTAGAAAGGGATGTTTGTGGAAGAGGGTTGAACCTCAAAAGTTACACCTCCATAGTGGGCAACTTTGCAGCATCAACCTGCAAGAAAACACCAAGACCATTGAATAGTTGTCATCGTCTTGGTTAACAAATATATGTCCCTTAAAAAATATGATTTAAATATATGTATGTGTAATATTTTTTCTGTTGGTACATGTGCAAAATTTAATTGTATATTTAGTTTGTAATCATCAAATAAATTATTCATTAAAATTTATCATTTTATGTTTAAGCATATCTCATGAAAGTAACATCAAAGTTTTCAATATTAACCAAGATAAGCAAAACGATAGTAACATCAAATAAATTATTCAATTAAAATTTTCTATCTCATGACATAAGCAAAACTATACTACTTAATGCAAGTTTTATAGGTAGGTAAACGGTCCATCAATTTCAACGCGTGTGTGAGATGAAGTGGTGGCCTAGAGAATGTATACCATGTACGATTGATCATACAAAACATAGAACATATAAGTATATGCAATATGCATATATAGTATGTATCTCTTGTCTTGCACCCTATGATAAACTCAACTAAATTCAACTACTTCAGCTCAACTGCCCTACAAGCTTTCACAAAGGATACGTGCTCCATATATATGCATTTAATTTTTTTTTCTTTTCGTTATCATCAATGCATTCTAGTGCTATACCCTCTCAATATGTGGTACATGTATGTGATGGTTGCCAAACCTCTTCTACCTTCCACCATCTTAATTTCCACCTTATAAATTTCAACCCTAGAACATTTTCATAATTTTCTTTCTTCATTGGAATTTATAAGAGTTCTCAATGGAAAGCCAAGACCCACCAAACCCACCACCACCATTAATGAATATGTCATCACCACAACTTCAAAACAACAACACTTCTCTCCCCTTCTTCTTTACACCTTCTTTACAAAATTACCCTTTGGAATCTCAAGATCAAGGCCTTGGTGATATTGAGTGGGGTAACTTTTTCTTAGGTCAAAACAACAATAACTTGCTTGTTGGGGATGCTAAGGAGACATTTAAAGTTGATAATATTCAACAATGCACTTCATCTTCTTCTAATTTGGTAATCCATAATAATGAAAGTGGGAGTTATCAACTACATGAAGAAGAAAAGGGAAACAAGTTAGAGGAGAAAAGGGTTAAAGGTGGGAGAGTGAAGAAGACAACAAAAGTTCCAAGGTTTGCATTTCAGACAAGAAGTGTTGATGATATTTTGGATGATGGTTATCGTTGGAGGAAATATGGACAAAAAGCTGTCAAGAACAGCAAGTATCCCAGGTATAAACTGCATGTTTGTGTGTGAAATCATCATTTGGTTTTCTTCTATGTTGCATGTATATTACACCCTCAATTTCAAACTTAACAAAATTATTCTTTCGTATACAGTATCTTGATTATTTTTTTCAATGCATATGAATATTACATTTCGAAAGACAAGTATATATAAAACACATATTCCATTTATATGAATCAAATATTCGCATATATTTTGATATTTAATATATATATATAGACACATAATTATAGGTCAAATAAATCAAACTAACTAGAACAAAATACTAAATTTTAACTTTAGGAGCATGAATTAATTACCCTCCAAACATTAAGAAGGGTACACTTTTTTTTTTAAAGAAGAAGGTTACTTTTTTTTTGACAAAAGAAGGGTACAAGTGAAATATATTAACCTTGTAGATTTCACATGGTAACGATTGCAATATTATTTGAAATTTGGGAACCGATCTTAGAATTTGTCTGTTGTTAAGAAGAAGAAAAAAAATGAGGGGATCTATTGGTTTATTAAAAGAAGGGTAAATATCCAATTTATTTTTTAAAATTTAATAAAATCAGTCTATTAGTATATTAAAAGAAGAGAAAATATACAATTTCTTCTCTAAAATTGTAGGACTGGTCAACATAGTTTCCGAAATTATCAATATTTCAAAATAGTTTCTAGAATTGCAAAATGTAAGTTTCAATTGTATCTCTGTCTATTGTCATTATAATCTTTACAAATATAAATGGAGGGGCGATTTTGAGAAATATAATGTCTTGCAATTGACAGAATCATTTAAAAATGTTGTTCATGTAGACAACTGAAATATGAAATAATTAAGAGACAAGTTATATATTCAAAAGATAAGTTTTAAAACTTTTAAGATATTGAGTGCACAATTTTTTTTTTTTTAAAATTAACATTTGGTTTCTTAATTAACTTGTGCTATAGCACAAAAAGACATATATCATTTACCTTAAAATAATAGCAATAATTCTTCTTTTTTTAGGGAATAGCAATAATAATTAAAATACACTTTTCTAAGTTTATTCTTTAAGTCCGTGAAAAAAGTTTATACTTTAATAAACTTTCTAATTGTTTGACAATTTTATTCAACCGTTAATTTTATCAAACATTACAAATTCAATAACTAACTTATCGGTTATCATATAGTTCATCAACTATCTTTTATAAACTATAACTTATAAGTTATCCGCTATATTTTTAAAACTAAGGCTTAATACTTCTTACTACCTCCATCCCTAATTATAAGATCGAAAAAATTTGTCCTTTTTATAAGACCCATTTGGTATTTTCAAATACATTAATTTTTTCTTTACAACATACCCTTATTTATTTTGCATATTTTTCTTCAATCAACATTAAATATTATGTTGAAAACATAAATTAACTCTCTCTCTTAACGATAAAATTGTAAAAACAATAATAATTATATACAAATTTAATACTACAACCAATTTTCTCAATCTCCATAAATTTAACAAAAGACTCCTATATTTAGCGACGGAGGTAGTAGTTCGTATGTTCTCAATTATCAGAGTAGAAAAATAAACATTGAAACCAATGACGTTAATTATTGTAAAAACTTTTTGAATATTTTTTTAAATATACTTTCATTAGAAATTTTGAGATACTAAATACATTCACTAGTTATTAAAAAGACAAATACTTTATATAAGGGTAAAAAAGTCATTTAAATAGAAAATGCATCGTAAAAGTTGTTTAAAATGATTAAATACTAATTAAATTCTTTATTGAGTAGCGATACTCTATCGGCAAAGTTAATTTCAAATTTAAATTAATTTTGAAATGATTGGTTCGTGTTACTACAAAACTCCACGGTAGTGGAGTGTTATCTTCAAATTATACCCTCTCTTTTAGATATTTTTTAAGATAATAAAATTTCAAATTAAGAGATTCTCTCATTCGCTACATTTTACATCTATTACATAACTCTCTATCGTTCTTAATTTCACTCTCTTAATAATTTTATAAATTTTAATGGAGAGAGAGTGAAATTAAGAGAGAAGTAGAGAATAGCAAATGAGAGATCCAAACTCATGAAAAATTATCAATATCTTTTTAGGTTTTGTTTCTACTACTTTAGATTTAGTATCGTGTGATATTCCTTTTTCAGTCTTCGATGTTGTGGTTAGCTTCTTCTACTTTACTTGTTGACTTCCTCTCTTTGGTTTATTGGGATCACTAAATGATTTGTTTTCTTGATTCATAAATTTGCATTGGTAAATTATAAAGAAGCTACTATCGATGCACGCATCACACATGCAACGTGAAGAAACAAGTGCAAAGGCTATCGAAAGATACTAGCATTGTGGTGACTACTTATGAGGGAATTCACAACCACCCATGCGAGAAGCTGATGGAAACTCTAACTCCTCTTCTAAAGCAAATACAGTTTCTTGCTAGCTTGTAATTGTGAAATTGTTTTTCTTCTATATACATGTATGCACGTACATATCAAGCATTAACTTTATTTATCTTTGGCTTTCTAATGGTTGATGCATGTTGTAATTGTAATCTCTATATACTTACTTACTTATAAGTGCTTAATTTGACTGTGAGCTTAATTTATATATTGAATCAAAATATTGATCAATGGATATATATATATATATATATATATATATATATATATATATATATATAACCATGTGCATGTGTAATTAATTAATAATATATAAATTTATGCACGTTTAATTTGATATTTACATGGAGTGACGGAGTATCGTGTTTTTCTTTCCAACTATAGATTTTCTTTGAATTACTTGATCAGCTGATATTGTAAGCTTTGCTTTTATATACTTTTGGATTAACTAATAAATTTTGAGCTGAATAGCTGATGACTGATGTTGATTATAGTTGTTAAGAATTGCTATTGTTAATAATAATTTAATGGTAAATTTTTGGTATCGAGTCATGCTCCATAAGTCCACACATGGACATGAGGGGGTTAAGAGTCTATCACTAAGTTCAAATATGTGTTACAAATGAGACATTCGTAACCTTACAAGTTTATTTTGTAAAGTTGAGTTAAGTCCATTCAAATTTTTAAGACTAATATTTTGATTAATAGTTTTTTTTTTTTTGCAAAATAGAATTAAATATTTCATTGAGTAAAAAAACTAATCATGCAAGCAGCCATAGATCATATGATAATAACTCCAATTACATACGATTCGACTTCATATGCATGATTTGAGACTATCAACCTACTAACTTAGAGAGCTGAAAAAACACGTTGGTGAGATGATATTTCTTGGCGCAATGAATGGAAATGTCATAAACTATAGTTTCAGCTTCACACACACATAACTTGTGCTTTGCCCATCATTTCGCATACAAATACCCAGTCTCATATATAGAATTGTTATGATCATAAAAGGTTAAATCCATATTGAGCTTAGTAATTTCTTGTGCAATTCTCATGATTGACGATTCGTGATTGATCTACTAACTTTGGGTTCATTTCACTTCCTTAAGCTCTTCAAGCCGATATTAGCCACGTTTTACACCGAAGCCAACAGTTGGTGTTTAGAATTTCATAGATAAATTGACCAAAAAATGACGTCATATGACTGCAGCCCATAAATATTTTATCTATACTTATGGAAAATTGCTCTTCTCCCAACATAAAACATCCACTCACGTACAAACTGACCAAAATATGCTTGCGTGAGTTAATTCACGCAGGGATGATAACCCAAATGAGTTAACTCAAGTGAGATAACGAACGTGACTTAAGTCACATTGAATTTAACTTCTGCGTGAGTTAACTCCACGGAGGTATTTTGCTCGATTTGTATGAGAGTAAATATTTTTTGTTCGGATAAAAGTAATTTTCAAACTTTTGGCTCACTTCACTTCCTTAAGCCTGATTACTAAGTTCACTAACCTCGCGGTTTCAACGGGTGCGCATCATGTTCACAATATATTATGTGAATTACTTCCAGTATTATTTTTTCAATTGTATTTATGATAATAAAAATATAATAACAATTAATAAAAACGCTTGTCAAAAAACAGTTAATAAAAACGATTTAATAAAACCACTATTCTCTTTCTTTTAGTTTTCACATTTTCGAATGTGTGAAATAATCAAATGTACCCAAAATTATTTGGATGAGATGATAATAGAACTTTTTCAGTTTAATCAGAAGTTCAGGTTCTTAGAATGCAATAATGTTAAGGAAAATGTTAAGAAGTGTCCTAAGGACATTGTTTAAGCATCTAAAAGTAGTAATTTTTTATTAAAAATTATACGGTTTTGACTTTAACAAGTGTTTGACTTGTATTTTCAAGACATAACTCATGTGGGTTCCTTAAACAATGTCCTTAGGGCACTTGTTAACAAGACCCTAATGTTAAATCTATTAAAGAGAGTTTTGTCATCCATGACAGTCTTATCTGACTCGAGTGATTAGTCTATGTAGTTGCGCGTAAAGATACTTGTTTCACACAAAATATGGTCAAACGTTATGATTATTATGGAAGATGTGACTAATGGTATTATTTGGCTAATCTGATTTAGACCGATATACATGAGAGAATGTTACAATTTTAAATTCAGATTCCATGAGTCATGAGATCCCACGATCAAGCATTTGAGTCATCGTTGGTCGTTGACCTTGATTAGACAATCTAGAAACATGTAAATTTCTCTTTAAAAAAAAGAAGAAAAGAAACATGTAAATTTTGAGGTTAATTGTATAATTTAAAATACCAAACTCAAACTTAGACCATTAAATTTTAATTGAGTCCCAGTCTACAATTAGTGTCTTGAAAGCGTTAGCTCGAGGAATCTTAACTGCGTGATAGCGGTCCATAAGCATAAAAAACATATTTTTGGTACGAACAAAATCATTTTCATGAATAAAAAGGAAAAAAAAAAAAATTCTCTTTATGGTTTCCTTCGTTTACGGTGGAATTTTTTATGGCGAGTGGACGTAATTTATACCCCATTAATTTCAAATGATAGTATCTTAACTGAGCCAATACCAATGCAGCACTTGCAACTTGAAAAGGAAGGGTCAATAAAAAATCTTTTTGTACTTGTTTAATCTTATTTTCTCCCCTTAATTTGAGGTTATCAATACCAAATTACTAGGACTAGCACGTTACCTTCATAACTCACCTTCACATTCCATCTTCATTCACAAGACAAGATTCACTTTCTTCTCTCTACTCAACAATCAACGTGATCACCTCCATCAACCATCATCAATAATGGATGTAAGTTTTATCACCAATCTCCATTCTCTTTCATTCTTCCACTCAATCTTCCAATTTTTTTATTCTCTATCAATTTCTTATAAATCTAATATTTATTTTCCCAAACTTATTATACTGAATGAAATTAAAAATACATATATCTTGCTTAGAAAAATGAAAGAGATAAATAGAGAATATGTATCAAAATCAATAGGGCATGGGATGCGACGGCATGACACACAACACGTTACACCTATACAAGATCCAAAAACATTACTCACAAAACGACACCGACAACAACCTCATTATTATCATCAACAACATCAACATCGGATCTAATCTAAACCCCATTTCTTTGTTCTTCCACCCAGATCCAAAGCGCGTGGGGTACACATATAACACGTATCCGCCACGTGTTATCTACTTTTTCAATTATTGATTTTTTGTGATATTTTGGGCACTATAAATCATGGGTTTGGGTGTGAAGGTGTCGTTAAGTGTAATTTGTGTGAGTCTAATATTTACGGTATTGAAAATGTCACAGTTATTGGACAAAGCCAAAAACTATATTGCTGAGAAAGTTGCTGATATACCCAAACCTGAGGCAGAGATTACAGACGTTGATTTCAAGGACGTGACACGTCAGTCTGTTGAGTATTTGGCTAAGATCAATGTTTCAAATCCTTACTCTAGTTCTATTCCAATTTGTGAGATCAATTACTCCTTCAAAAGTGCTAACAGGTTTGTTTTTTTCTCCTTCTTTAATTTTAGTCTTGATTTTTATTAGGGTTAATTGGTTTTAGTATTTGAGACTTTATTTTAGTGGTTTTAGATAGGTCGATTTGTAACGGAATGGATTATGGTAGTTGGATTTTGAATGATCTGAGTTTAATTTTGTTGTGTTCATTATCCTAAAAAAATTGGAGTCAATGGTAAAAAAAAAAAACTTTCGTCGTATATAAATATTGGAGAGTCTAGTTCCGTTCAATTAGGATTATTGGTAATTTGGTCCTCTTGTTGAATTGTTTTTCGAAGGCAATAGTATTAGTTGAATCAATAGTATTAGGATTCAACTTATTTGAGTTAAAGAAAAATAAGTTGACCGTTTTCGATTTAAATATAAAAAAAATATTAATTTAGTACAAGATAATATGTTGGAAATTTGTCGCACCTAAATAGTCACAAAATTGTGATCATTAGATAGAGATTAAACATATTAAAATTAGACACAAATGTTAAAACCATTATTATTTTTGTTCCCTAAAAAACCATTATTTTTTATTTCTTATAAAAATTATTTATATTAAAATTTGGATCGTATTATCTTAAACCAAACTATCATAACTATAGATTGTTATGACTTTGGCCATGCGGCAAACTGCCGACTTGAGAAAATCCAATTTCATAAAACTCCAAGACAACATGTGACATGTCCCACTTACATTATTTAAAAAAGAAAAACATGTCCCACTTACTAAGCAAAAAACTTCCACCCCACCTAACATCAACTAAAACATCAATGTCAAAAAAACAAGTGTCTACTGCTCCACAACCGTAGACCAAGCATACATCAGGACAAAAAGCTGCCCAAAAATAACATGCCCTTGCCACACAGCAAACACCAAATAATTTTTATATAATACGGTAGTTTCTCTGTGAACTAATTTTTTGCATATATTATAGAATGTTTCGACTAACTAAACTAAGATCATGGAAACATCAAAATCTATCCTCTATTGTTTGAATTTAATAATTGGTGATCTAATTAGTCTGAGTGGTAAGTATTAAGACTTTTAAGCAATTCGTGTGAAATCAATTTTTGATTTTTATGAAAGAAAGTAATCTCTTTGGGAGGGACTATCCACCTTAATTATGTGTCTTAAAATTTTCATAACATTTGTTGATGTGGAAAGTTGGTCTTTCACACATTTCATATGGCACTCAAAAGAGAATTAGGTAAAGTGTAACGTGAAATAAACGGTTGTTATTTTACAAAATTCAGAATCTTCAAATAAGTGCATCATGTTAAGAACCATGATGAGTTTGACGAAATCACAATGACACTATATTTTGTTGAAATTCTTCAATGTAGTTTTAATCAAAATGTACATAATATACCGTGATTCTGTTTAATCTAAATAACATTTGTTTAGCAGCTTCTATATGATTTGAAAATGTGCACTTAATTTTAGATAACAAATTAGATTATATATCTTTGTTTAGTCATCTTGTTAATATATTTGGTGATAATCAGGGAGATAGCATCAGGAACCGTACCAGACCCAGGATCATTGAAAGCCAGTGACACAACATTGCTTAATGTGCTAGTGAAGGTTCCTCATAGTATAATTGTTAGCTTGGTAAAGGATATTGGTGCTGATTGGGACATTGATTATCAATTGGATATTGGTCTCGTTATTGATCTTCCTGTTATTGGCAATTTCACCATTCCTCTTTGTCAAAAGGGAGAGATCAAGCTCCCAAGCATCTCTGACTTTTTTGCCTAATTTGATCCACTATTAGGCATAAATAAAGACCAATAAAATAAATAAAAGCATCATTATGTCTTGCTTTTACATCATTTTCGGTTTACTTGTGTTTCCTCTTCCCTTTGGTTGTACTTTTTGTTGGATACGGATTTTAAAGTACTATATACATGACTAAAGTATTTGAAATCAAGGTTTTGAATGGAAGTTTTTTTCAATTCTTTGATCATGGTGATGAGACAAAATAATGAATCACATATAACAATTATATATAAGTTCTGAAGGATATCATACATACAAGTATACGAAGTTATTATATTTGGATGCTTTATTTGTTGGGTGAGATAAATATTTTAGTTTACAATTTCTATAATTCAATATTAAAGTACATAGAATATTTTTTCAATTCTGTTAAAATGATATCATATTTTATGATTCGTTGATCTATTTTAGTTAAAATAGGGGTAGCGGGTAGGTGTATGAGTACTAAGTATTCATAAGGAGTATGGTTATGAGCATTAAGATTGCTACCCATTGTATATATATTTATTTTAAATATATATCTAAAATACATTTTAATTTGATTAAACGAGTGAAAAAATTAGTATTAAATTGACAAATGAATAAAAATATGATGTTAAACAATTGTTAAAATATTTTTTCTCTATTCTATAAAAGACGAAATCAAACATAATTAGATATGATATAATATGATAATACCAAATATGACAAGAGCCCTACGATTAGATATTATATGAGAATACCAAATATGACTAGAGCCCAACGAGAAAAATATATAAAAAACTTCCGGACCCAACATAAATAAATTGAATAGTGATGTGAGACCATCCTTAATTCAGTTTCAAACTTTTAAGACTTTGTACATATTAGAGATCCTCTACATTTATAACATTTGTTACATCTTAGCCATGTGTCAATCATTACCAAGGGAAGGATACTCTAACCCGCCTTATACAAAACATGACCAACTCAACAATAGTAAACCGAACTAAGATATTGAGATATTGCAGTGTCATTATCGTGCAACGCAATTGGAAATTTTACGTTGTAATTTAACGATTATATTATCAACCACTGTATTTCGGATTAACAATCAATTTATCAAAATATATAAATCAAAAACTGAGAGAAAATAAGTTTCAAATAAAAAAATTGATTTTTTTTTGTTGAAGTTTTTCAAGACATAAATATTTCCGAAAAACTTATATTTCAACATTTTTAGTAACTTGTGTTAAATGCAACCAACAATGAAGCAAAATATATTTTCAATATGACTTTTCTAAAAACATCATTGATACTTTACAACAACAATGACCACGTAAATTTTTAGTAAGAAGCAATGATATGAACAAGGAAGGGCCGCATAATATAACAATGTGAAGGAACATTCCCTCGTATGCATAGGACCTACTGAGATATAACAAATAATATTCTCTTCCTATGAGATTTTTAATCAATATTTTTGGTTCTACCGATGAGATTAATTCCCTCTCTGTCAGGTTTTAAAATAAATAAAAAAAGTAAAAATGTTATTACAATTTAATTTTCAAACTGATTCTTAACTATATATATTAGTCTAATTTCATCTTCATGTTCTAAAATGTAAATAAATAGGATTGTACCCAACAATTCCTTTTTAAACTAATCAGAGGATAATAAATGTAGTGTCTCATACATATGGCGTGGACCCTTTCCTAATGTACATACCATAAGCTAATAATATAATGTCTTAACCTTAAGTATTGTAAACTATGTGTTTGCATCTGGTGTGAGAATTAAACACAATATGCAAATGCAAGCGTAGTAACATTGTAGTACTGTGTGAGTTGTGTGTTGTTTGGACTATGCTAGTCAGAGTATGTGAATGAGTGCTCGCACAACATGCACAAAATCACTCAACAAATCACGAAAGACGATTTTAGAACTAAGAGAACGGTTGAGTTAAAACTCCCAAAATCATTGCACAAAATTCCAATCATTATTAGCATACTGAATGACTACAAAATTAGTCAAATACGGTTTCACAGAAAAACTAAAATCAAATCTTGCATGAGGTTGAAGTAACAGATAACAAGAGTAGGAGTTTGTACTTATTATTACATGAAAATCAAAACTAAGAAATTCACCACTATCTATCCTTTGAAGAAAAAGATGTAAATCACCAAAACTACAACATCACCAATAAGAATCATTCCTACCTTGGTTGCGATGAAAAACCTATATAAAATTAATCACGTAAACAAATGTTGCCACTCCAACTATCACCATTGCCAAACTGTACATGAACTTAATGATCCTTCTTAGAATGTTAGGTGCTCTGGAAGGTATCCTACTAGGATCCACGAAGAAAAATGAAAACGAGCGAAATTTGAAAAAAAAAACTAAAAAACTTTTTTTTTGAAGAAAGTAGAAAGTTGTTTGGATAGTTTGATTGAGTGAGTAATTCACCAATCATCAGTGATTAGTAATGTAACCGCCTTAGCCACTCAGCAAAAAAATGCATAATTAATGCCATTGAAACATTTGATATATTACAACATATGCTGCTATCATGCTTTTGTATGTGACCATCTTTTAAACGACGACAAACAATGCTAAAGTTTGTTGTTACTCACTAATTCAGTGTAACTTCAAACTAAGAAATTAAAACAAAAAAAGTTACTAACAAATGAGAATTGTGATTATTTTATATCATGGATTAGACATTCTACTTAACAATACCACTCGTGATAGGCCAAAGAACATTTGATGTTGTTAAATGGAGAGTGTTAATTTGCCATTTAATTTGTTATGTGTTAAGAAAAATGTTGGATATAGCGAAACAATGTTTCCCAAATCTTTTACGAGCATATGTAATTGGTCAATTAACCCCACAACTTAGGTGTTTGCCACAAATCCCATAGTTAACTGACAAAAGACAATTTTACTTATTCTCTTTTTATAAACAATAATGTTGGATGTTACAAAGAGAGAGAGGTGACAAAAAGCACGAAATATATTGCCTTCATATTATAAACGACATTTTTATCCACCATTTTGATATTACCAAGTCACCCCGTGTATGGTAAGCTTTTCCAACTTCGTCAAATCTTGTGTTTAGACCAATTCTTACTATATAGCATAACCCTTTTATTAATTCTTTAGATATTGTAAAGAGAGGTCCACATTTTCATAATGGAAAAACCGTGTCAATTAAAGCTTCGTAGGAATTTCGTGAAATAGATTTTCGTTGTATTTAGCATCGCTCATGTGTTAAACTCTTATTTTATTCATATGCCTATTATTTTGATGTTTGTTGTTGTAAAAGAATAAAAGTAATTTACATTTGTTTCAGAATTCTATATTTTTACGTTATTTTAAAGTCTAGTTTAATAATGTCTATACTCATGGAGTTGAATCTAGCAAGAAGAGTTAAAGTCTGATAACGTGACGAACATAGGTTCAAATTTCGATTGAGAGAGATATTCATATTTAATGTATGAAACGTTTTAAATAGAATTACTTTCGAATGAAGAAATTTATTGAAATTGAAAAAGTTCATAGTTTTTAAGTTATTCTCTCTCGACACAATTAAAATGCCTCAATAAAAAAAGCCTACACAAATACATTGAACCGGCTATGAGTATACAAGATTGGTATTTGAACAATCAAAACGTGAAAATGTTTTAGATATTACATAAATATATATCTAAAATTAGTATCAAGAGTGATATAACATAAATATATATCAAGAGTGATATTTGAACAATCAAAAGTAAAAATGTTTTTTTGCTCTAAAAAACATAACTATATATCAAAAATAAATTTTAATTTGATTACACGAGTGAAAAATTAGTATTAAATTGACAAATGAATATACAAGAGTGATATTTGAACAATCAAAACATGATAATATTTTAGATATAACATAAATATATATCTAAAATTAGTATTAAGAGTGATATAACATAAATATATATCTAAAATTAGTATCAAGAGTGATATAACATAAATATATATCAAGAGTGATATTTGAACAATCGAGTGAAAATGTTTTTTTTCCCAAAAAAACATAATTATATATCTAAAATAAATTTTAATTTGATTACACGAGTGAAAAAAATAGTATTAAATTGACAAATAAATTTGTATAACATTATAAACTTTTTATAACGATTGTTCAATTATCACTCATGTAATCAAATTAAAATTTATTTTAGATATAAAGAGAGGTCCACGTTTTCATAAGGGAAAAAGCGTGCCAATTAAAGCTTCGTAGAAATTTTCGGAAATAGATTTTTGTTGTATTTAACATCGCGCCATGTGTTAAACTCTTATTTTATTCACATGCCTATTAATTCGATATTTTTTATTGTAAAAGTATAAAAGTAATTTACATTTGTTTCAAAATTCTTTTAGTTCTTATAGTTAATACTATTTTTTTTAAAAGGAAGTTAATACTAATTTTTATTCATTTGTCAATTTAATACTAATTTTTTCACTCGTGTAATCAAGTTAAAATTTATTTTAGATATATAGTTATATTTTTTTAATAATGTCTAGGTTAATAATGTCTATACTAAATTTTCTACATGTATTTGTAAGTAAAGTACATTTAATTATAAAAAAAATAAAAAATAGTTCTTATACTTATGGAGTTGAATCTAGCAAGAAGAGTTAAACTCTGATAATTTGACGAACATAGGTTCAAATTTCGATTGAAAGAGATATTCATATTTAATCTACAAAACACTTTAAATCGAATTGCTTTCAATTGAAAAATGTTCATAATATTTTAAGTTATTTTCTCTCGACACACTTAAAGTGCCTCTAAAAAATGGCCTACACAAATACAATGAATCGGCTATAAGTACATAAGATTGACATTTGAACAATCAAAATCTGAAAATATTTTAGATATGACATAAATATAATTAAAAACAAATATTAATTTGATGAAACGAGTGGAAAAAAATAGTATTTAAATAACAAATGAATAAAAATATGATGTTAGACAATTGTAAAAATAAAATTCTCTATTCTATAAAAGATGAACTCAAACTTAATAGATATAATATGAAAATACCAAATACGACAGGAGCCCAACAAGAAAACTACATAAATATGACAGGAGCCCAGAAAGAAAACTACATAAATACGATATGAGACAATTACCCCTACTTAGAGAAATAACTTCACTAATAGCAATTATGTATTGAAAATTATGTTAATTTATTGCTCAAAAAGTTTAATATTAATTTTTTGGTTAAATTATCTTTTTGGTCCTTTAACTATTTAATTAGTATCGGTTTGGTCCCCTAACTAAAATTTGATTTATTTTGGTCCCTTAACTTCTCTCCATTATATATTTTGGTCATTTCCGTTAGTTTTAATTCATAAACGTTAGGTTTTCTTCATTTTCTTATGAAATTTTTCTGGGATTCTTGTCGTTGAAAGTTGATGGAGATGATATGAAAATGAAAAAGAGGAGAAGAAGATGAAGAAAACCTAACGTTTTTGAATTAAAACTAACAGAAAAAACCAAAATGTGTAACGCATAGAAGTTAAGGGACCAAAATAAATCAAATTTTAGTTAGGGGACCAAACCGATACTACCTACATAGTTAAGCGACCAAAAATGTAATTTAACCTAATTTTTTTTAATAAATTTTACCATTAGGGGAATGCTTAACATGTGTCTTAAGGGCACAAGTTAGCATGATTCTTACGTTACGAAGAGAGAGGTGACGAAAAGCACGAAATATACTACCTTCATATTGTAAATAACATTTTTATCCACCAACCATTTTGATATTACCAAGTCACACCTTGTATGGTAAGTTTTTCCAACTTCGTCAAATCTCGTGTTTAAACCAATTCTTACTATATAGCATAGCCCTTTTATTAATTCTTTAGATATTGTAAAGAGAGGTCCATGTTTTCAGAATGGAAAAAGCATGCCATTTAAAGCTTCGTAAAAATTTCAGGAAATAGATTTTTGCTGTATTTAGCATCACTCATATGTTAAACTTTATTCATATGCCTATTAATTTGATGTTTTTTGTTGCAAAAGTAAAAAAGTAATTTAATTTGTTTCAAAATTCCCTTAAATGAATCGGATTTTTCTTAGAACAAGATAATTATTAAAACTAAATAAAAAAATGGTATAAAAGATGAAATTTTGTATTTTGAAGGCTGAAATCTCGTACGAAGTTCCTTCTACGAAATCACTAAATTTAATTTTATTTTTATAATATATTTTGGGTGCAAGAGGTAGCTTTTTAAGCCATTAACGCTATAAACTTAGATCTACATCATGAATGGATGTGGTGCACAGTCTTCACAAGGAAGTCATTCACATTCATCATGTCCATTAACTACTTATATTATGATTCAATAGTGTCAGGTTCTCAACTTTCTTATATCTTTAAAATTTTAAATATCTATTAATTTTTAATATATCTTATAACTTATTAAATATATTGTATATATTGTGCATTTGAAATTTATTTTTTCTTCACTAAATTATACTATCAACTCGGTCCCCCTAAACTAAATTCCTAGCTCCGTCCCTGTACCATAGGTCCCTTCTTTATGCACCAAGAGTTTGGTGCTCCTCCAATCATGAAGATATAACCAACCGTAGATTTTATATCATTCTTGTTCCTACACCAATTTGAGTCAGTGTAGCCTGCAAGTCAGTTGCAATATGATTCTTTATCGGTAGCTGAAGAAAAAATATGTCACTAATTACAATGTACCTTATGATCCCTTTTGTTCCTGCAAGTGAGATGCCTTTAGATTCTCCATGAATCTGTTCACAATTCCAACACTATATGCATGTCTGACCTAGTGTTGCAAATATATCTCAAGGATCCAATTAGTCTTGTGTATTTATTTAGTGATGTTTGCTATATCGTGCGAAAACTTTTCTATGAAATTCCACAAATAGTAGAAATAACTTACAATATACGGTGAGATGGTGTAATAAGTAATCACTCATAATGACAAAGTGGTAAATCTGCTTTAACTATTGTATTTGATGGATTTTCGTTGTTGGTTTATTGTCGCACAATTTAGCTTTTTCCTTATTTAATTGAATGCACAAAGTTACAAAACGGAAAAATACACTCAAAGCAAGACAATGACAAAAATGTGTAGAAAATGTCCTAAATTTTTGTTGTGTAAAATTGAGCTTAACTAAACTATAAATAGAGGGATCAAAACTGAATTTACGCCAAAAATAAATAAGAATAATCAAATCATTAATTTGTTCTACATATGCTTTGCCCAATTAGAATAGAAATTGATATATATAGCAACCAAATTGAAGGAAATGGGGATGTAGCTCAGATGGTAGAGTGCTCGCTTAGCATGCGAGAGGTACGGGGATCGATACCCCGCATCTCCAATTTATTTTTAAAAATTGTTATTTTTTTCAATTCAGTTTTGTAAAAAAATAAAATAGGAAATGCGGTGAGCGTGGATCGAACACGCGACCTTCAGATCTTCAGTCTGACGCTCTCCCAACTGAGCTATCCCCGCATTGTGTTTGATAGTTCACGATAAAAGATTTAGTTTTCCATCTAAAGTGCTCAATATTACAAGAAACAGTGCCAAGTGAATGTATGTATCTTCAGTTTTTAATGGCTGGCAGTGTTAATTCAAACATTGTTTTGAATATTATTATTTTTTTGGAAATGTTAATAAACACTCTTGATGCATTGTTTAAACAATCAAAAGTGGTAGTTTATGTATAGAAAGTTGTGTAATAATTACTTTTACATCTGTTTGACTTATGTTTTCAATGTAAAATTTCTTATAATGGATTTTTTAAACAATGTTTTTATGATTTTTGTTAGCATAACCTTTTTTTTTTTTATCAGAAACATTGTTTTGAATATTAATTAAAAAATAGGGAAAAAATTAAGTGTATACTTTATTAAAAAAAATGAACAAATTCTAAAACAAATATTGGTCAAATATATAAATCCTTCATCAACAATGTTGTGTCTATTGATTTGATGGTACAGAATCGGTAAGTCATTGTTTGTCAAAGTCTCGACAAAGTTGGAGTTTTATTTTCAAATGGTTGGATTGGAAAGTAGTTGGTTGGACTTGGAACACCTGAGTTATTTAAAGAAAAATGTTTAATTCCATTTGCAAAAGAAAGAAGTGTAGGAAAATGTGTCATTTAATTTGGCTCGCAAAGTCTTGATGTATTTGGTTGGACGTAATGACATTCTTTTTAAGGAAAAATGGCCAATGATTTGGAGGCGGTAGACCGTATCAAGCACAGAACATTAATTTTTGATTAAGATGTTCTGACAACAATAAGAATAATATCAGCAGCAACGGCACGTTTTCGACGTTTACAGTTCCAAAGCCAATGAATGTTCATCACTCTAATAACAAAGGGATGTCATACATGCAAGCATTGTCATCTGCAGTTCCATCTGGAGCATCTTTTGACACTCGCTACTATCAGAGTTTGTTGAGAGGAAGAGGGTTATTGTTTGCTGATCAACAGCTGATGGCTCAAGAGAAGACTGCCAGATTGGTTTCTGCTTATGCTTCAGATGACGGATCAACCTTTCGGATGGATTTCGCAAGGGTTATGTTGAAATTGTCTAACCTTGATGTTTTGACTGGAAATCAAGGTCAGGTTCGTCTGAATTGCTCCCGTCTGGTAAGCTCATAAGTGAGCTGGTTCATATATTTCATTCTGGTTTAGCAAATTTGTTCTCTTCCTATGTAAGTTTCTCACACATTTAGGGTAGTTTTGGCCATACAAAGTGACAACTGTTACAGAATTTATAGATTTTGGTGGCGCTGTGTTAAATGTTTACTCTAGTGTTGCAAGGCTGCAATAAATATGAACAAATCAATGTGTTCTGTTATGCTTTATTAAAACTTGGATTCCAAGGCATTGAAGTATATTTTTGTACAAGCTCCCTATTCAACTCTTACAACTAGAGATCAAGGAATGATTCTTAGATATGATATTGCAAGGCACAACTGTTTCTGTGATGGTTCCTCTCCTATCCATGTAATCTAACCATAATGTTTAATGATTACATGCTAGTAACTAGTAAGCAACAGTCCATCATGGACACAGTTGCGCGGATATAAGGGCTTTGAAATAAAACGGGTCAAAAAAATGGGCCAATTTTTCTTAAATTTTTTTTAGTCGTAAACTCGGTCGAGTTTACACGAGTTTACCGAGTTTGACCGAGTTAACTTGAGTCAAACTCGTCAAACATTCTGATTTTACCAGAAATCGAGTTTACGTTCGAGTTAACACGATTTTGGTACCTAAACACGTAAACTCGGTAAACTCGGCGAGTTAACACTCGATTTGCGGAACATAGCTCACTTGTTTGTGGAACTTCGAATACATCATGCACATTAACCGAACAAGAGGGACTAGAAACTTGCGGTGTATCCATTCCCCCTTCAAAGTGATTTTCGTTGCCTGCATTAACAGGATAAGGTAATCTATATGATTTATCAAGAGGTATCTTATTGCTTGCTTGTGAAAATATTGAACATGATCTCCCTCTTCTACTCCTCAGGTTTGCACATTTTTCAACTCCTGACTCTTTACAATCCGAAATCTCGTTCACTTTTTCGTCTAAGCTTTGGATTTGGTTCCATATGTAAAATCCATAGGTTTTCTTGGCAAATCCGGGCATTTAAGTATTGTACGAT
Source organism: Medicago lupulina (assembly GCA_958299785.1). Classification (NCBI taxonomy): domain Eukaryota; kingdom Viridiplantae; phylum Streptophyta; class Magnoliopsida; order Fabales; family Fabaceae; genus Medicago; species Medicago lupulina. Next base: position 18,754,449 of record OY283140.1, on the reverse strand, counting down.
GCTTTCATGGTGGAAGAGAGTGTGGGTGTTTTTTGCTTGGAGGTAACTGAAAAGTTATGAGATTAGAAATTTTTTTTAACGGACCTAGACAGCTCTAACAGCAAAGGAGGTATTTGTCATGTGAGAAAATAGATGGGGTGTGTGTGACATATGCACAAAGTTTACGGGAGGTAAGTGTATTTTTCCTTACATATATTAAAGTTTGCATTTCAAATCATGTCTTTACACTCTAGCAAAGTGGTTAAGAACCTCACCTTCGAGCGTTAAATCCATTGTTTATTTTAGCTTTGACTCGTAATTATTGTATTTTTTAAACGAAAAATGTAATGAAATATTGTAAAATGCACTACAAAAATACCCTATTTTTCCTGCTATCTTTTGCAACGGGCAAGACTCGCGTAAAATTGCGCAAAACTAGAGCATGGTAGTAATTTTTTATATGCAGCATGTCAAAAACCCTAATATTATGACATCAACGTGATGATCGTGTCGTGCGTGTGTAAAAATTTGAATAAGAATATATTACTATGGACCATGGTTGGATGCATAATCGGAATTTTTTCTAAAGACGAAGAGGTCTTAAACGATGTTTTATTGATGGAGTTCGTTTGTTTACTAAATGGTCACCAGTTGTCTTACACAAAAGGGGGATTGAATGTCCATGTGAGATATGTATGTGTCAGGAGCTCGGGAATGAAGAAGAAAGGGGGAATTTTTTACCATCAATGTATGTTTTTTTGTTTATATTCAGAGGGAGTACATTATATATTATATATACTGAAGACATGGATGTGATCATACATCAAGATAAATTTCCAAATTATGCAAGTATAACACAGGAGATTATGAAAGCATTGAAAAAAATTGTCACACTTGTGAATAACATACAGTGATTTTTCAAGTTAAATAATTGATCGAACAAGATTATATGCCTATATGCTCTCAAAAAAAGATTGCATGCCTATAATATAACAATGATATCTACCTTTGATTAATTAATTACAATAAAAATAATAATATTTAGTGTCTGGGAAAAAGTTTTGAACTACTTGTTTTGCTATCTGAATATGTAAGGGGAACTGTCGAGAATTCTGAACCAATTTGTTCAGAATGCTGAAAATATCCACGAGAGAGAGGACTTGTGTTCTGATTAATAGGTGAACTAATTGATGCAGCTCCAGTACTAAACCTTTGATTGGAAAGTGGTGAAGAAGCAGAATTAGTATTTGTACTATTATCACGTGAATCACCCATAGATTCTGATCCACCTGTAATTCCTGACAACTCTCTCTTTTCTCTTTCTTCTGTTTCCTTGAGAAGAAAATCAACCCACATATCTGCAAAGGACTGAAATGGGAAAATACTTGTTCAAGTATGAATTTATGATCGTAAACTCGATATCAAAGTAGTATAAAATGAGACAATTTTGCACCATGCATCATTATCCGGAAAATATACTAATACAAGAGGAGAAGAAATTACCTGGTTATCAGATCCAACATTTACAGCTGATTCAGTTGAACTTCCTCCTAAGATACCCCCGACAAGGCGGCCAGGCAAACCAAGAACACCACGGACAACACCTTTCCCTGGACCTTGTTGAGCAAGGCCTATCCTTTGCTTGTCCTCATTAGAAAATCCCAGCATGCGAACCATTAAGTCCAAAACCTATCCCAACATAAAAAACCACATGAAAAATGTCATTTGAACAATTAGCATGCAAACCAGATAAAATAACAAGGCATTGGGAGCAAATGTTAAGGGAAGGAACCAAAATATACAGCCAAATGTAAACATGTGAAACTGGAGAACATAATTTTATAACCTTCACAAGTTCGATGGTTCTTAAAATATCAACCAAGACTGTAACTTCTTAAAACCCTATCCTAGGTTATAGATGCCAATCAATCTGACCATATACTAGTTTTCTTGAACAAAATCTAGTAACCATAAATTAACTCAGCTAGTATATAAAAACTGAGCCCTTAAATTTCACTCCCCGGTCTCTCCCCAACACACAAGGTGTACTGATAGGGACTTGGGTTTATGGGGGACACAAGTCCCACATTGAGTAGTATGGGATGCTCGGTGGACTATTTATGCGGCTTGGTTCTTCCCCCCTTGATAGCTAGTTCTTGAGGGTGGGTTCCGCAAGTTCTTAGATACTCATCATATACACACAAATTATTCTCACAGAAGAAATAAAGGAAACGGTTTCAGTCTTGAAAAATGCATATAAAGCAACCACAGTTAGAAGACTTGATACCTCTTTGCTGTGGTTTCTCTGGAAATAAGTAATAAGGAGTTTTATCACAATGCGCCTGCCAAAGTACAATTAAAACATGTAAGATAATTTATTCTAAAAAAAATCATGACAGAAAAGCTCCTAGCTTATTCTTTTAGTTTTAATTACAGCTTTCTCCAAGACTAAGCCCGGTCGGTTACATGGGTCAAATGATGCCATAATGTTCTATTCTCGAAATTATACTCAGAAGAAAAACATGCCAACCTGTCAACAAGAAAATCAGAATCCACCGACATTCTATTTAACCGTGTCATACTCTGTTCAAGAGCTCGCCTCAATTTAGCATTTTCTTCCTCAAGCTTGCTTACTCTACTTCTCCATTCTGATTGTACCTTCTCAGATTGAGAAAGCTTGGCTAAAATTTCTTCTTTTTCACCACTCAATATATCCACTCTGGAATCTGCATCCTGGCAATAACATAACCATTTAATCTATATGCTGCTTAATTATGAACACCAACAAATTGACTTTTTAACCTTTTGAGTCAAAAAATACAATACAATGTCAATATACTGAGTAAAATTTTCAGGAATGATGGAGGATAAGATAATACAAGATGCATTATGCTTTTTAAGTATTAAGATAGAGTAACTTTAAAACATAGAGTTCAACATGATACAAATAATCAAACATTTGTGTTACAACAACTAGCAGAGATCATCATATGCTTTTGTGCTATAATCAACATAAAGAATCCAATTTTTGTTCAATTCATATTTTAAACGAAGTTGTCTGCATATTATTAATTAAGCAAAAGTGAGATATATTCATACTTTCAACAGTTGAGAAAGATTAGCTGTTTCTTCCCTTGCACGAGCCAACTCTTCTTCTAAATGTTCCTTCAGGAAATAAAATTAATAGCGACATAAGCTTACTCTGTGTAACAATATAACATAGATACATAAAAGATAATGACCGAAAAATAAAAAGGTGGGTGGGAATATTAAGGCGTTAACAACTCAATTTATGTCAACAAACTTGTAATAATAAAAAATTTAAACTAACCTTAGCTTCGATTTCAGCATAATACTGTCCAAGAGCGGTCTGCAAATTTATTAGTTCAATATTTTTGGCATCTATTGTGCTTATACAGTTTGTGAGCTTTTTGTTCAAGTCATCAATGACTTCTCTGGACTTCAGAATTTCACTGTTGTTTGCATATTTCAGTTTCTCTTGATCTGAAGTTGCTTGCTTCAGAGCTCTCTCGAGATGTGATATTTGAGCCCTTAAGTAATTGTTGCTATCCCGTAGTTCTTCAATGACTTTGGTATCCTCGTCCATTTTTTCTGACTCTTCATTTTCCTAGAGAAATACCACCGAAATGAAAATTATAGTCTGATGCGGAAAGATTGTATGATAAATTCATGTATGATATTAGCAATTGTAGTTTATTCACATTCATTATAAAACTAACGAGACAACATTATTAACTATATACTTGAAAACTGTAAAAAGATTATGATAATTTGTACACTACTTATTTTTTAATATCACGTTTTTTTTTTTTTTTTGGTTACATGAGAAAAAATATGATGTTCATTCATCGTATTAATCTAGCTTCAACAGATAAATTTAATAAATAAGTAAAAATGAAACCTTCTCTAACAAATGTTGTTTAAGGCGGGTCAATTCTTGTACTGCTTTGTCCCTCTCCTGTTGTGTTTTCTTCAAATCATTACTCATCTTCACTAAGGATATTTCCATGTCTTCTTTTCCAGGGAAACTTTTGGAAGGATCTGACAACTGTTACCAAAAGCCCATTTACCAATTCCCAGAAAAGAGAAAAAAGACAACCATTATTAGCATGGAACTTAACGGATAAATTGAAAAGTAAATATTACAGTAAAATATGGACTCACATCACTGGCGCTGCTTGAATCCCTATTCTGGACTCGAGAAGCAACAGGTGACTTTTTACCAGTGAAGGACATGCTACTCGCTTTGAGTGCAGCCTCAAGTTCACCTTTTTCCATCTAATAACAAAATGTAGGATAAATTAGAGTGCTGTCTAGAGCACAATATCAAAAATAACTATTTTCAAGTTTTGATTGATAAGATGGTAGAAACATTCTATACTGCGATGGAATAATGTAATGCATATATCTACAAACCTTAAGAGTGGTGTTTTCCTTCTCTAATGTTTCGATTAGTCTTTTTGAGCTATCCATGGCATTACTTGCTTCTTCACCTTTCTGTCTAGTCAACTCCAATTGCAGACGCTTTATTTCTGATACTTTTTCATTCAATTCTTTGTGTAATTGCCTCACCTCAGTTGTAGTCTTCAAGAAGCAATACATATAGGGGTTAGAAAGCCAAAAACTCTAACAGAACTAATGTTGCAAATCAATACAACAAAACCAGCATCATTTTCCTTAAAAAGATGTAATCTATACTCAACGATGCAATGGAAGTTATTAAGAAGTAAATAACCCAAAAAATGGTCGTTATTTTTGCATTTACACACATCCATACGCGTGCACAACACCACAAACACAAACATACTCATATAAAAAACCTCTCATATACATGGAGAAATAGTGATAAGGAGATTTTGAAACATTTGAAAAAGCTATAGTGTTCTCTTGTAATTTCTACTTTAGTCCTATCAACCTCCTGAACCCGTGCAAATAATCAATTGTGCTTTTAATTCATCTATCAATAATTTGATACTAAATCTCATTATTCTGTCCATCAAATGTTATTTACATAATTTGCAATGCACCAAACAATTTCCTGAAAAGGAATGATTTTGACTGTTCGCTTTATAACATTGTGTCATGTTTAATAAGATAATCATAAAAGTAGCATATACCAAAATACAAAATTACAAACAGACATCCTAAACTGCAGATCACAGTGAAACGTGACATTCATTTCACGGCACATCTGTTTATTAAGCCTTAATGTCGAGAGCGATCTCACATTGTAAACTATATATCCAAGTGTAATAAAATAAAGATGTTGGAGCCGTGTACATTAAATTTGCATCAATGCTTATGTGGACTTACTTTGTCTCTTTCCAACTTTAATAATCTAAGCTCCTCTTGGAAAGACTTGTTCAATTTCTGTTCCTCTGACAGTGGAGAAAGAATTAGATTTGTTAGCAGTTTTCTATTTAAAAGTAGAGAATGGTGATTCAATCAAGTTATTCCAAACGCAGAAAAATACCCTGGAATTGTAGCTGAATGTTTTCCAACTTATCTCGTTCTTGCTCCAATTCCAGCTTCAGTTTTCGTATGTCATGAGTATGTTGTACTTGTGCGGCTGCTGTGGGGCTATTTTTTCCTTCTACCAAATCTGCTGGCTCCTAGAAGGCATTCATACATCTGTTGTCAAGTTCACTCATCACTAATAAATAAAAAATATATAGCCTATCAAAAAGTCTAAATCAAAACGACCAGACGAAAAATTAAATTTTCAAATTATAAAGAAATATAAAAATCAAATTAAGAAATATTTTCATTTTCTAAAGAAGGTGCATGCCATACTAGGACTAAATGAAAATGATGCACATGGGATAAAATAACAAAAGGTACTTGATCAAAATCAAACTTGGGCAAGGAATAACAAAAAATAACCTAAGTTGTCATGAATGCCATGTAATGGTCAATCTTTCTATGTTGGTTCATTACTTAATAACCAAAAAACTAAATTGTCATTACCTTCTCCTTTACTTGTAAGTTGGAATGATTAGATACCATCTTACTTGGACTTGCATTGGATTCCAAAGCAGACATGGTTCCATTGTTTGTAGTATAACGGTTTTTCATTTGAGTTGCGTACCTATGTTGTCGATTAGATGACTGGTCACTACTTCCCTGCACAAATATATGCAAAACCATGGTTTTTCACTTGTTATGAAGTTGTATGAGATGAGCAACATATACAATAAAAACATGTTTTCCCTTTCTCTAATCAACACTGGTTTATGAATACATATTTTGATTGGTCAGAAGAATTCATATTTCTTATTAATTACATTGATCTAACAATATGGTCGAATATAATTTAAAGAAATAGCAGTGAGAAACTTTGGGTCAAAAGAGCTTTCTAATATCTATGGCTTTCTACAAAAAGAAATCCATAAGAAAACAATTGGTTTTGCTGTAAGTAGAAGCCACAACAATATTTCTATGTCAATATTTCTATGTCAAATGCATCAAATAAGAGAATAAATTGCATGCTATAATAAATATTTCAATGATTTTTAAGTGCTGCAAAGAAACTAGCCAAACTCACTGCCCGCTAAAAGTTTCAAAAAGTTATATCACAAAACAGTTAATCAATCTCAAAATAAATTACTCCTAATATATGAACTTTGTAAACAAAAACAAAATAAAGTCAAACATTGTATTGACAAGACCAATGTAGTCAAGAACGAGTCCCAGCTCGTAGGATCGCACGATCTTACGTGCCACAGAACCTCGACCGTGCTTCTACTTTACTCTGGTTCAGTTTTGCTGTTTCCTCTGTTTTTTGCCGTTTTTCCTCTGTTTCCTCTGTTTTTCTCTATTTTGTTGTTTGGTTCCTCTGTTTTTCCTCTATTATCTCTGTTTTTATGCTTGGTTTCTCTGTTTTCCCTCTATTTTCTCTATATATTTCTCTCAATTTTATCAACGACCTACCGATCCTACTTACGAACCATGTTACGTTCCTCGTGTTTACGTTCTTTCATCGGCTGACCGATCCTACGTAGGATCTTGATCCTGTACATTGGACAAGACACAATTTTAATGTGGTTTCTGTTTTTATATTGAGAAGTAGATACTTGGTATGAACCACTCAAATTAATTGCCTCTAGAACAAGTTTAGTAAAGTATGGTGAACCTGTGTCAAGAGTCGATATTAATAACTGAAAATTTAAAAGGAAGTTTTTTTTTTTTTTTTTTTCATCCAAATTTGAATTTGGACCTAACTCAGCCCCAAAAGATAGCTCATGTGTAGAAGGTCCCCCCCTCCTTCGTTGTTCGGTCATATAATCATCCAATGTGAAACTCTCAGAACACCCCTTTCACTTCCTGTATGACACAACGGGAGCGTAAAGTTTGCAGGACTAGACACTAGCGGGTGGCCCAACAGATATAGGTTAGGATTTGATACTGTACTAGTCTGAGATTAGGCCTAACTCAACTTCAAAAGCTAGCTCATGGGGTGAGGGTTTCCGCCACTTATTAACTATTGTTTACTGTTCCAAGCATCAATATCCAATGTGGGGCTCTCGATACTTTCTAATCAAAAAATGTGAACCACAAATTTTGAAAACCAACTTGCATACTAAAGCATAATAATGTATATGGAATACTCATTGTCATCGCTATTTAAATTTCATACAAAAATTATTAACAAGATATAAACCAACGAAAGACATAAAGCAAAAGTTAAAAGTTTCTGTAACAAAAATACAAACAATGAAAATCTTCAGAATAAAGTGTGAATTTAAATATAGGATTACCTTGACTCTGTGATTGCCATTTGAAGAAGCAGGACTTGTAGCCTCTAAATTTTGTTTTAAGGAGCCATTTTCTTTATTCAGTCTAATGATGTGATCCTGCAAAGTTGAAATGACTGAATGGTTAACTTACCAAATGCTAGAATTAATAAACCCCAAATTAATACGTCGGAACAATAATGGACAGTAGTTCATGAAACCTCTTCATGGGATCAATCGCATGATGAGATATAATCCTATAATATATTGAAGCAGATAAAAATTCATTTTGTTTGGGGGAAGAGGGTCTAATGAATTAGAGTTTTAGGAAGAAGCAACAAATCCAGATGCACAGGTAATATTTATTGTGTACTCTTCAAATGGCACATTGCAGCTGAGTTCATCTTATTTTAAACAAACATGATATAAGTTCCAGATTAGGGATTACATAGTATCACTAGATGTACAGTTTAATATGTATCTTCGATCCATCTTACAATGTGATGAGAAAAAAATTGTTTGGAATGCCTCACAGAAGGATATAAGTTGGATGGATGACATCAACAAAGGCCCAGGTTAATCATAAATTGTGGAAGAAAAGTTCCAATAAAAACTAGAAAAAAACAATATTTACTAGATAGCTATGAGATTTGGAATCAACAACCAGTATTGTACTACGAGAAAATAGAGAAATTACTGGTTCGTATCTTATTACAACGCTCTATGACAGTGAATGTTCGGCAGTGAAACGCGATAAGACTTGACAGAGAAAAAAAGTGCAGCAGATACGACATGAAGGTCAATGAAAAGGAAACACAAGATTTTGAAATGACATAATCCACGGGAAAGTTCAAGTACCATCTATTGAGGGGAACGCTAAACTAAATCATTTAATTGCACGTGATTTTCCTAAAATTTGGTTGGTGGTAGAACACATTGGCATCGATTGATCCATGTAGTGTAGCAAATCCTCCAAGTAGAAATAGAATATAGATTGACTGTTTGGAAAACAACACAAGGTACAGAAAGAGTTCAAAAAGAAAAAGCAACCAAAAACAAACGGTCGTTTTCAAGGAACTAACAAAAATTCCCAGCTATGTGTAACAAGATGATTCATAATACACGAGATAGGTTCATGTATCAAAAGAATGGCTAATGCCACCCAACAGCTGAAATTGAACATTACGAAGGTCCAACACTAGAAAGAACATAAGAAAATTTGATATACTACCAGTATATATATTCAGAAAAGTGACAGCTGGTCATACCTCTTTTTCTTTTAATAGAGCAGCATAATTAACTGATAGTGCTTTAATCTCTGCTTCAGATGCTTGAAGTCTTTTGATTTCTGCTCTATACTGTTCTATCTGCAAGAAACAGCACAAATTTTTAGTTTTGACCAACCTACCTACCATATTCAACCAGAGGATTCGAGGGAAAATACAAGGTATAAACACCTAATAAAAAACAACAATCTCATGCATCTGGAAAAATTTCTAAAATTCACACAAGAATGAACCTTCTGCTAAGAGAATAAAACCTGTAGATCAAAACATTATATACTAATCACTCATTTTCGCCATTTTACCCTTATGATGAACAAAACTAGTTTATACACTTCGGTTCGGATAATGGATAACAAAAGGTCTTGCCAGAAATATCTAAATAAACAAACAAAACATAACACACAGCTAACTAAGACTACCCATCGATATGAAATCGCATGAATACAACCATTGACATATCCGTGTGATGTAAACAAAATAGTTGTGTTATTATCCCCGTACCACCGCCACTTCTAATGGAAGCCGTGTCGGGTGTCCGACACAACACCGACACATGTAATTACATTCAACTATGTTATTTTTTCAAATTATTACCGACATCAACGTGTTGGTATCAGTGTCCGTGTCAGTGCTTCATAGGTTATTAGACCATCTCCAATGGGAGGGTCTTAAACATTTAAGACCCGGAACCTATTAGGTACCCCCATTGGGGAGAATCTTTTTCAAGGTCTTATAAGACCCCCAACTTTAAATGGGACCCGCACTCTTTTAATATTAAAAAATTGAAATGTAGTGATATAAAGTTATTGATAGTTGATTAGTGGGTCCCATTTAAGAATTTTGTGTGAGATCTGCGTTGGAGGGATTGAGTGCTTATTAGGTACTACTATTAAAAAATTATAAATGAGTGATATGTACGTGTGGGACCCATTTAAGTACCCAAAAATGGATGTCTCCATTGTCGATGCTCTTATAGACTAATTCGTGCACTCAAAAGCAATGGAGGTGTCCAGTCCAGTACTATAGTTTTAAAGTAAATAAATGATATAAATACACACGTTTCAAAAATTGGTGGCATTTATTAAACATTTCTACTCCAAAACTATAGTAACGGTCACGTTAAAAGAAATGGAAATCATAGGGTGATCTTAATTGCACACAAAAAATTTCTCACACATTATACATGAACAGGAAAAGAGAGCCCTATAGCTAATAACTTTGGGAAATGTTACACTTGCACATACAAAATCGCTCACATGCTACATATGCTAACGTTGAGAAATTTTTGGTACTAGTGAGAATCACGAAGCCAGCTAAATTTCTTTTCAATGCATGTCACAAATTTCTCCTCCAAAACCTATGAACCATTGACACATAAACCCGACACGTCAACACCAATAATTATTTGGAATTTGGTGTCATGTCGGTGTGGACATGAGCCCGACACTGGACACATCTTCAATCAGAAGTGTCGGTGCTACCTGGAGCGGAACTAACATTTCTAAAGCAATTTGTTTGATCATGTGCTAATTAATTATTAATAATTATAAATTATATATCTTAACAATCTTCACGATTTCACGCAAAGCATTCCGCAATTCAAAATTGAAATCTCTACAAAATTCACAATCACGCAAACTTGTCACGAATTACAATACACATACCTCAGAAGAATAGGGATGATCTGCAATTCCGTTTGGGATCGGCGACCTAGGAATCGAATTGGAACGCCTGGAGCCACGAGAACTACGGCGATCGGAGACGGAGGGACTGTCGCCGTCGTTAGGGATTCCGTAAGAAACGACGTCGTCTTCGTCATCATCATCGTTGTGAACATCGAGAGCGATCTGATTCAAATTCTCCTTCAAATTGGCAATGGTGCTCCACATGATGATTCAAAGGTTCAAATCGAATTGATGAATCTGAGTTTAGAAGGATATTTGAATTGAAATGAATCAATTGTTGATGTTGTTGAATTTGTGATTCGGTGAAGTTGCACACACTGCAATTTGCGATGGATCTCGCCTTAGAATCTATATCACCGTTTTCATAGTAATGTTTTTTTCCTTGGTTCGTTCAAGTTTTTTCTCCCAAAATAATATAGTAACAATTAGCCAAAAATAAATTGTTACGTATTATAAATATTAAAAAAAAAAAAAAGTATTAATTTGTATTCGTCACTTACGTGTGTATAACACGTATGTTGTCCCATGAGAAATGCTAATACTTTTTTTTTTTTTTTTACAAATGCTAATTTTTTTTAACACTATTTAAAACTCACTCATTTATTGAGACTAAACATTTTCAAAGCGTGATATTATTTCAATTTCAGCTAATAGAAGAGTATGCGTTAGCAAAAATAGTATACATAACACTACTCATATCACATTGGTTGACCATCACGAAAATCACATGTTTTCAAACATATTAAATGACTATTTCTTAAAAAAACATATTAAATGATGTGGCAACGAATTGTATGAAGTATATTGTAAAAGGGCAAAATTTAGGGTTTGTCAAAGAGCGTCAAAGTCAATGTAAAATTCAACTTTTCAAAAGTTTTAATGAATTGATAAAATGAGTTTGTCAAAACACGGAAGGATTCGACAAGCAACGCAAATTTGACATAAAGAAAGGTCAACACAAACACAAGCGTCATGCATGTATCGAATTACAATAGATTTTCCATACAAACACGAATAACGGAGAAAGTGGTCCTTCAACATGTGGCATGTCAGATACCTATTCGATGGTATCGGCCGACATAAGCAATAACAAGAATGTGTGTTCATTTTGAGCACATGTGCTGAAAAATAATCCAGCAAAGTAATTGTCATGATCGTGGTATGACACTAAAGTGGCAGTTACTTAGTTTTATTCTTTTGTAAATAATAATCCTCGTAAAAGAACAAATGATAAGATACTTAATTTATGGAGTCTATTCGTAATCATAATAATACTCAAGTTTTCCATAATTTTAAGCCCCTTTCACCATTTTTAAAGTCTATATATTTTAATTTAACTTTTACGCAATTTATTTTTGTACTTGCAGTGAGTACAATAATATAATCTAGGATTTAGACTGTATAAGAGATGTCTTGAGAATGATTTCAAGAGTGATATTTATAGCTCTTTGTGGGCTTGTTTTAGCGTGACTTAAGCCCCAAGCAAGCTGGGCTTTAGGTAATTTAATTGGACGAGTTCTTGGATTCCGCTCGCAGTACTTCTTAACTAATTTGGTAGATAAATCGTATTTGGTTTGAATATGAAGGAATGGCTTTGAGATATATGTTTTTTCTTCTTTTTTGCGTTGCTTTTTGCACTTAGCTGTCTTCTGGTCGCCTTTTGGCGCTTTTATTTATATATGTATCCGTTCCAAAAGTTGTTTTCATAAATGTCGTAGTTGTTTGCTTGGTCGTTTGTTTGATCAACTTTGTTTTATGGTGCTTGCTTTATGATCTTTATGAAAAGAGTCTTGTTAAGAAGTTTGTGCGTGGAGCCCTCTTTGGGGTTGGCGTCATGTTCTTATTTTAACAAATGATATAGTTCGACATTTCGTTTCTTTTTTGAGAATAACTTGTTGATGGAGTGGCGACTTCATAGCCCCCCTCTGAGGGTTGACGCTTTTTGTCCACGTCATATTCTTATAAAAAGGTTGATGTTTTTAAGCGATTTGGCTGGGTCAGAGCCTCATAAAGAGGTTGACGTTTTAAGCAATTTTGGCCGCGTTAGAGCCTCTTGAAGAGGTTGACGCCATTTAGGCTAGTTGAGCCGCATCAGAATCTCTCAAAGAGGTTGACGTTTTAGGTGAGTTTAGCCATGTCAGAACCTCTCAAAGAGGTCAACGTCGTTTAGGCTAGTTGAGCCGCGTCAGAGCATCTCGAAGAGGTTGACGTTTTAGGCGAGTTTAGCTGCGTCAGAGCCTCTCCAAGAGGTTGACGCTGTTTAGGCTAGTGGATCTGCGTCAGAGCCTCTAGAAGAGGTTGACGTTTTAGGCGAGTTTAACCGCGTCAGAGCCTCTTGAAGAGGTTGACGTCGTTTAGGCTAATTGAGCCGCGTCAAAGCCTTTCGAATAGGTTGACGTTTTAGGCGATATTAGCCGTGTCAGAGCCTCTTGAAGAGGTTGACGCCGTTTAGGCTAGTTGAATCGCGTCAGAGCCTCATGAAGAGGTTGACGTTTTAGGCGAGTTTAGCCGCGTCAGAGCCTCTCGAAGAGGTTGACACCGTTTAGGCTAGTTGAGCTGCGTCAGATCCTCTCGAAAAGGTTAACGTCGTTTAGGCTCACTTGAATATAGATTCTCTTGTAGATCTTTGTGGTGGCGATATCTGGGCAAAATAAAACAGTAGAATAATGAGAGTTATGAGAAAGTAGGGTGCCTCTTTTAAAAACCTGCAAAACAAATTTCAAAGGTCGAGAAAGGTTATAATAACTTCATGTTTCATTTTCAAGCTCTTCCTGGCGTAGGATTGTTGCTTCTATATTTCATTTTAAATTCCGGTGTGTTGTTCGGTAAGTTCTCTTCTTTTTGTTAATCTCGCCCTTGGCAGGCTTTGTTTGCTTCCCAAACTTGATTTATCTGAAATAAAACGCTACTCTCGAACTTCGAAGTAGTCATTAGAAATAAAGGAGTTTTTAATCGTATGCAATCGTATTCAATGAGAACTAAATACTCCTTTTCTTCAACTCACCCATATTTTCTTTTTCATTCTCTTATTAGATTTCGAAATAACTTTCTTGCTTATCTTGTGCTTTTAATCTTTTACTTCCTTCTATTAGATTGGAGTTTAAATCCTCTATTTAATCCTACAACTTTTCTTAAATTGGAATTCACTACTCCTCGTTCTTTTAATTAAATTTGAATTAACTACCACACTACATCTTTTACACTCCTCTTTAGCTTGGAAACTAGCTCACACGTTATTTTAACTATTTCTTCCACTCCTACTAAACTTGAACTAAATCGTCTATATTTTGTATTCCTTCTCTATCTCCTTCTATGAAGTTGCAACTACCTCTTTTGCTTAATTTTACTCTTCTACGTGGTTTTTTTTTTGCCTTTATCTTAATCTATCGCCATTAGTCCACTATCTATGTTTTTACTAAGCAATTAGTTCGGTTCGCAAAGTAAATGATACATGAAAGGGGTTTTTAGGTTTTCAGGAAAGAGTGGTGGTCACTCGGACCTCTTAAATATCAAGACTTTCCTCACCAGAATCCCTCATATGTGACCTTTTAACAATATTACACTTTACTTCGTCACGGGATATCTAGAGTAATCTTTCTTCTATTTACTTGATACTAGCTCTTGCGTTATACTCGTCTTTCTTTTTCTATTAAATCTTCATTGATTTATTCTTTTTTACATATATTCAGATTGGGTCCAAAAATATATTGAACAACATTTTTATTTTAAACCAAAATGTGTAAGTATATTGTTTCAAAATATATTGAACAAAAAAATTTCTTCAAATCAGAAAGTGGAAGTTTATTGTCTTAAAATATATTGAGCAGAAAATTTTCTTCAAATAAAAAAGTGTAAATATATTGTCTTAAAATATATTGAGCAAAAAAATTTCTTCAAATCAAAAAGTTTAAATATATTGTCTATTGAACAAAAAAATTTCTTCAAATCAAAAAGTGGAAATATATTGTCTCAAAATATATTGAGACAAAAAATTTATTTCAGATCGAAAAGTGTAAATATATTGTTTCAAAATATATTGAAAAAAACAAAAAGATGCATATCTTATTACTATAATTAAGGACACAACATTGAATTGATTAACCGAAAAATAGTTATACTCATTCATATTTTAAATTGAATCATATGCATTTTCATTGAATTTTCACAACATAATCTTATTTTTTTTATCCTTCAAGATACATATTTGTGTGTATATTTCGAGTATTATATAAATATTCGATAAACTATATATTTTAAAATAAAATAATTAATTATGATAATCCATGGATGTGTTTGTGAATATATGCGGAGTATTGATATCCGATACTTGTCTTATACGGATACGTCTCTATATTTGAAGTATCCGGACTTCATAGATTATATATCATAATTTATTTAATACATTAAAAATTGAAGATCTCAATTTTTTAATAGAATAATTTTTAATTTGATTAGGAGTAATTAATTAGTTCTAATAATAAAGATTATTCAGTTGATTAGTTTATTATTGCGTTCATGCAAAACTTTAAGTCACACTTGACACATTAACATCTCTTCCTCAAGTATGAGACTCTTTGCATCTGTGATCTACCACCTTGAATCACTCCCGCTTTCCCCACAAAGTTGAATCAAATAGAGAGGAACCACACAAAGAAGAACAATACCACATTTTCACCCTTTTAAGGCACTAAGTGTATGAATTTTTTCACTTATATGTTGTTCAACCTTGAATAACTTACATTTGATACATTCACAACATTATCTCCCTCAAATATGAAGAAATTCTAGTCCTTGTTTCGCACGGGTATCCATACTAGATATTTCAATAAACTTACCTAGAAGCATAGAACCATTGAATCAAGGGAAATGCTAACTAGTGTCCCGAGGGCACTGGTTAAGGATATAAAAAAGGAATTTATATAGTAGTTAATACATTGAAATTGTGTAATTAATTGATAATAATATCAAAAGCAGCTACCTTTTATGGTAATAAATCTCTGTTATGGTATGTTTAACCAATGCCCCAAGGGCACTGGTTAACAAGACACTTGAATCAATTATGTAAAGATATTTAAGAAGATGCTTCTTACGTGAAATTTCTAAAACTTAAAATAGGAGAATAAATCTACTCAGATCCAAAAATAAACTAATCAACCGAATAATCTTTATTATTAGAATTAATTAATTACTCTTAGTCAAATTATCTTCAAAATTTTCAATGAAAATCTATCAAAATTATTTGAATAAACTTAATTATTAACTAGAAGTATAGAACCATTAAATCAATTATGTAAAGTTATTTAAGAAGATGTTTCTTACGAAAAACTTCCAAAACTGAAAATTATCGAATAAATCAACTCAGATCCAAAAATAAAATAGAAGTTATTTTCTATCAACTTAATCGAATGAATTATCAAGATACACAAATTGGAGCAATTGAAGAGAGAAATTTGAACTTTCATTAATCATCAATCAAGAGCTACTACAATAATCATAAACATTATTATGTGGAAAAAAAGCTACTATTTTCAATTATATTTCCATATATTTTCATACATCCTAACGATCCTTCCTAAAATTTGCTCACATTGACAACACCAAATCTCTCTCAAAGTCACTAACTACTTGTCATAAAATATTGAAGAAATCAATAATTGGTATATTGATCCGAATCATCAAAATATTTTTTTTTTACAAGAATCATCAAAATATTTTTTTTTTTAAGAAACTAAATGAAATATATTAAAAGAACATAACAGACCCACGAGCACAAGATGTACCTGAGGGACCTGTGTAAAGTTTAATTACAAACCGAAGATACTAAGAGCATCCCAAAGCAAAAAACACAAATACAGACAAAAACATTACAAGATCGCCTGTAAACAATGTAAAGGATGTTGTCTCCAAAACGGATAATCAAAAGTAAACAAAATATAATATGCTTTCAACCACCAATACGTTTGAAGTTTGACCCTTTCAAGAAGAGCATGAAGACGATCGCATTTATTCTGAAAAATTCTTCTATTACGATCCTTCCAAATAACAAATAAGACGGAAATCCAAATAATAGTTAGAGCAGTCCGAGAATTCTTTGAAAACCCTCGAAGAGCACAAAAATGATTAACATGAGTATGTAAGTCTCCAGATAACACTGTAACAATACCAAGCCAATTAGAAATTATTAGCCACAAGCGTCCGTAATGGTCACACTGAAAAAACAAGTGGTCCCTGTTCTCCTCCTTGCCACACAAGACCGTACACTCCACATTGGAATCCTCCAGAACATTCCTTTTATGCAAATTAACCTTTGTAGCAAGTCTGTTCAAAAATAGTCGCCAAACAAAAATGTTCACCTTTAACGGAACTACTTTAATCCATAAGAATTGAGAAAAATCTTCTGTTATATTGGTGTCAACCGTTGTTAAATAAGAGTAAGCTGATTGTACTGTGTAAATCATCAAAATATTATAACTCCAAAATAAGGGATTCAAATTTTTATTAATTACACATACGTTTAATTACAACATTTTTATTGGATTCATTTTTGGAATATAAAATTTGATTCTTTTTTAAATAAATCCCTAAAAAAAATTATAAATAAATCCCTAAAAAATCACAATACTAAATTGTTGTGGGATTTAGATATTTCGAGACTAATATGTGCATACCAACAATAAAATGTTTAGACGTGTGCTCTTGACATGTTAAAACGTAAGATTTTCGACGTGTAAAACCAAGAAGCAAGTCTATGTATATTTTTTCTAGTATCTCACATAAAAGGTGAAAATTAATAATGTCAAATATTTTCTTTGAATGCGTGAACATATGACTCTTTTTGTGTTTTTAGTGCATAAATGTGTAGGTTTTAGATGAAAATACTGTGTTATATTAAACCTGAAGTTCAAGGTTTTAAAAAAAGGTGGGAGTCTACGGTCCAGTTTTGAAAACCATAGAAAGGGTTTACTAGCCAATAGGAATGTCCCATAAATGGGTGGTCACAACGTGGTTTGGTTGGGTTGTTCGATTGATTTTTTTTGATACAACACATAATTTAAAAAATTTCCCTCAAAAAAAAAATTGTCAACAATTTTAATTACAATAACCGCAACAATTAACTAGTTTCGAGCGATTACCAATTATTTACATTACTATATATACATTTAAAATTAATTCATACTTCTTTACTATTAATTGATTAATAAAAACGCTTAATTAATTGGGGTTCATGATTAGTTCATTCATTAACAATGCTTAATTTGTGGTATAGAGTCCTTAAGGCTCGGTATGGCGAGGTTGGGGGGCAGTTGCAGGAGGGTGGCAATCATAGTTCTCTTTGGTGGCGTATGGTGTGTAGGGTGCGAGAGGGGATTGGTGAGGGAGTTAGGCATTGGTTTGATAAAAACGTTCGTCGGGTGGTCGGTGATGGGTGCGGTACTCTTTTTTGGTATGATAACTGGATTGGGGAATCTCCCTTACGTTTAAAATTCCCAAATTTTTTTGATTTATCTGTTAATAAGGAGAGTACGGTGGAGGAAATGTCGAGGTTAGGTTGGGAGGAGGATGGTTTGGCGTGGGTGTGGAGGCACCGTCTGTTAGCGTGGGAGGAGGAGAGTGTGAGGGAATGTTCTGCTATGTTACATAACCTTGTTTTGCAGGAAAATGTTCATGATACTTGGAGATGGCAATTGGACCCTATTCGTGGTTACTCTGTTAAAGGGGTCTATCGGTACATCACGAATTCAGAAATGACGTTGGATACGATCCTTGCGGACGATGTTTGGCTGAAACATATTCCATCAAAAGTATCCTTGTTGGTGTGGCGCCTTCTTCATAATAGATTACCGACTAAAGACAACTTGGTACGACGGGGGGTTATTACTGGCGACGCTTTGACTTGTGTGGTTGGCTATGACGTTTCCGAAACGACATTGCATTTATTTCTGAATTGTGGAGTTTCCAGTGCTCTTTGGTCAGATGTCCGGATGTGGTTAGGTATTTCTACAGTTACTCCAGGCGATATTCGACATCATTTCCAGCAGTTTACCAAAATGGCAGGCATGCCTCGGAGTTCTCACCTATTTTTTTTCATCATTTGGTTTGCTGTTATTTGGGTTATTTGGAAGGAGAGGAACAACCGTGTCTTCGAAAATATGGTTGCTACACCCTTCATGATGCTAGAAAGAGTTAAGCTTAATTCATTTTTATGGCTGAAATCTAAAAATGTTTCCTTCAGTTACAGTTATCACGACTGGTGGAAACATCCGCTTAATTGTATGGGTATAATTTTGTAGTGTAGCTTTGTGTTGGGTTGGTGCTTCCCTTTTGGCACCGTGACTCTGTAATTGTTTCCTGTTGTTTTTCCTTACACATCTTGTGTGGGGGGTAACATAACTGTTTATATTATATCTCATTTTGATTTGTTAAAAAACAAAAATGCTTAATTTGGATAGATGGATAATTATTTACGCATTTTAATTTAATTTAAATTGGGGTAGAAGATTTCGTCCAAAAGAAAGATTTGACAACGGGGAAAAACACTTAATTAACAAAACAATAGAAAAATTTACAAAGGATATGGTAAAAAAAATACTCAATTGATTAATATGTTGATTTTTTCATTGGACCTAGCCCAATATCCTAAGTGAGTATTTTTAAGTTAATTTGGGTTGAGTGACATGAGTTAAGTTAATGTTTCTCTTGGTTTGGGTGACAAAACAAAAACCGCAAACAAAATTGAACCGTGAACTTGTTGTCCGTGGACCATCGATGAAATGCCTGAAATTGATTCAGAAGTTTCTTGTAACAAGATATAAGTCAATAAAAACGCCAACTATGTTGTGCAACGCGGGGAAAACAATCAACAGATAATGCCGAAGCCACTAAAAATTCAAAATCAAGTAGGTGTTACTTATTAACTTATTCCTTAATATTTTTAGGTTGATATAAATTAGCATAAACAACAAGAGAAAAAATTAGCTGAGTGAAGGATTTGAATTTGGTGGAGTTATAGTATTATAGTTTTTAATTCCAATTGTCCGCTCTTAAATTACCGGTTGAGACCATTTAAAATTAATTTCATTATTGTGTAATATGAACCATTTGATCTCATGTTAACAGATGAGTTCGTTTATCGCATCAGCATAATGAACTGATATTAAAAACAAGTAGTCTGCAAATCACAACAAACAAATGGGTCCATGAGTGGGGAACAAGTAAAACAAAAAAAGTTGTACCTTGATCCCAAAGAAACCGAGGCAAAGAGGAAAACAAATACAATCAAAATCCTCTTCAACAGGATCAAGAGGGATAAGAATAATAATGACTTCAACAAGGAATCATACTTGTGGGTCAAATTACTATTGACTTCGAAAGTCAAGAGATAAAACCAAACATAGGACCCAAAAGGATATGCATTGTCAAATCAACAAAATATAGTACACCACATGATCTAGATTTCTTCTAGTTGAGAAATTAAATCGATCGAGTTGTTTTGATTGAACTAGATTTACTAGAGCCGGTGTATGAGTCATTTTTTTTTTACCATACTCACGAATATAGATTGTCTATCATCGTGAACGAATCAATGTAGTGGGAAATCTTAGTCGTTAGATGAAAAATTTGTATATAATATGTAGCTTTAGTTACATTTTAAAAACATACATACAAGTAAAATACTCTTCATCGTATATAATTAACGATTTTCATTAATCTAGATTACATGAATGCATAATTCTCCTTGCTATGGAGAATCCAAGTCATACTCATACATCTAGATTTCCAGATTTACATGACTCTGGCAAATAATTTATCCAAACAAACAAAATGAAGTTAAACTTTATTGTTTTACTAGTAACATATGGCAATTGGGGTAGCAAGAATAATCTCACTCCCATGAGACAAAGTTTATTAATTAATGAGACAAAGTTTATTAATTACCTTTCAACTAATGAGACAAAGTTTATTAATTAATGAGACAAAGTGGTTTATGTAAATAAATATACAAAGGCCAAAATGCTGGTGATGTGATACACTTGAGAAAGACCAAAATTCTCGATTTTCATTTCTTCTCACTAACGAAGGAAAGAGTTTCATGTGGGGTCCACCCCATTCTAATTGCGCTATTGATTATTGAATGTCTTTATTTTTTATTTTTCTGTTTATTTATTTACAAAATTAATGTCTTTATTTCGATGCAAAAGGGAGCTTTTGTTTGTCTTGTTATTAAATAAATACTACTACAATAGTCAAGTGTATGTTTGTTCTATGTCTAAAGGACGATAATTGATTATATATATATATATATATATATATATATATATATATATATATATAAAATTGATTATGACGTTTTAATTGTTGTCGAGTATAATTGTTCATGTCTCTAGAGTCAATTCTATTTAAAGTTAAAATTTATAGTTTATTTTTATCTTATGAGCTTAGCTAACTTGTTAAGGGATAATGCATAATTTATGCAGGGGCTGGAGTTCGAACCCCGGACACCCCACTTATTCACCTTTAATGTATATTTCTCTAGCCGATAGACTACTTGACAAAAAAAAGATTTGTAGTTTTTAATTTTAGAATTAATTTCCACGCACAAATTTATTGTTCATTCACTTTTATATGAATGTATATAAAGTTTATAAACATTTTTAGTCAGAATCAGTTTTAACACAAAATCAATTCTCTCCACCACACAATCAAATACACACCAAGGCAAACAAAGCTTTTAAAAATATACACTCTACGTCTGAGTGAGTGAATAACGGATTTAAGTTGATTAAATAACTGATGTATTTAATCTATAATATTGACTGAATACATCATTTATTTGATTAATCCATAAGTTGTTTTTTATTTTTGTTTTTACTAGGGATTAGAGGATGTAACGCATAATCGATATGTTTTTTGAATAAATAAATTTATAGTGAATGATTTTTTTTTGAAGGACTATAGTGAATGACTCAATCATAAATAAAGAACAAATAATAGTAAATGATACAAAATCTAATCATAAATCTAAGATATTCTAATATAATAAACAGTATTAATCATAAAATATACTCTAAGATATATAATAACAAAGATATTCTATAATAATATCCTAATATGCAATCATTAGAGACATAGTAGTTGATATTTAGGTAAAAAATAGAATTGGAAAGAAGTCCACTTAGAGATTCATGGTTAGATTTTTGTACTAGATAGTATTGTTGATATTTGGGTAAGAAGCATCCATCGCAATGCCGCATAAACCTTCCTTTGCATCTATGTCGCGCTTCATCCTTATATATCCTTTCTCTCCCCATGCAGTTCCCCATGAATTTTTTACTAACCAATATTTAGTACCATCATTCGATGTACCATAACCAACTATGGTTACACCATGGTTTGGCTTAGTTCCACATTCTCCTGTAAATATTCCACTTGAGTAAAATCTAAGCATACCTCTCATATCAATACTAACCGAAACCGGTTGATTGGCCACAGCTTTAAGTAGTGAATCCTCGTTGTTTTTAGGGACTTGCTCATAGCTCTTAATCTGAATTTGGTGGCAGACCTTCTTACAATTTCCTTTAACTCCCTTGTATGGATAACTTGCTTCTGTGGCAATTCCACCGTTTTCTAAAATGAATTTAAAAGCATCAATCTTATAACCACCATTACATCCATTGGTCCAATTACTTGTCACACAATCCACAAATTGTTGCTCTGAAAAGGAGACTAAATTTCCACTACTTATTTGTTGGATACCTTCTATTGCAGCCACCGTAGAAAATGCCCAACAACTACCTGTTATTGTTATTAAAAATACAAAATTAAATAATTAAGAACAAACAGTTATGAACTAAGCTACGACATGAATTAAACTAGAGTAATGAAATTTCAAAGAAAAAAACAATAGTGTCCTCTTATGTTACCACATCCTCTTTGATTCTTGACTGGAGTAACCGCGCCACGTTTCCTCCAATCTACGGTGGCCGGAACATCAGTGAAATTTTTATACTTAAATGACGTTGTTGGTTCACGTTTCCACTTCTTGAACCCATCATCGGAAGCCTCGGTGGGTTGATCCGCAAATCTATTAATGGCGAGTTTGTATGGTTTGTTACCCACAGCATTGAAGGAATCAATGTAAGCCACATTGTGTTTGAATATTTGGAAGTGTTTTTCCTGTTCTGCATCATCTTTGTAGACCACTCCATACTTTGTCTTCCAGTGCTTGTATCTTTGTGATAGTGATAAAGATTGATCATTCTCTTGCTCTTGATTGCTTGGAAACATTACCCAAATTACTATTATTATGTTCATTAGAGTACATAGATACTTGTTTTTTCCCATCGAACTGTAAGCACGCTTTGGCTACGTCCAAATTGTGAATCAATAACCTCAATCCTTACTAAATAAATATTAGAGAAATCAATAATAAAACTAAATCACGAAATATACAATAGTAAAATAACTCTACAAAATATACTACTACTATACCTTAACATAATATCTATCGAGATATTATAAGATATGTTAAAATTGTAAAACTAAAAATATATAGTTATATTCCTTTCAAATATATATATAAACTCATTTGGATTTGTTCAAAGTTAAAAGATATTATATCACTCCAAAATAAGGGTTTCAAATTTTTCTTAGTTACATTTATACAATTATCTACGACATTATTGGATTTCTTTCTGGAATATAAAATTTGATTTTTTCTTAAATAAATTACAATCACAATAATAAATTTCCTCAAAAAAATCACAATAATAAATTCTTGTGGGATTTATATGTTTCTAGGCTAGTGTGATCATACCAACAACCACCGACAAATAAAAAGTTTAAAAGTGTGCTCTTGCCAAGTTTCCTTAAAAAAAAAAAAAAAAAAGGTGTGCTCTTGCCAAGTTAAACCGTAAGATTTCCCATGTGTTCAACCAAGAAACAAGTCGATGTATTATATTCACTAGTACCTCGCATATATCGTGGAAATTAATAACATCAAATGTAGTCTTCAAATGCCCGAACATATGACTCTTTGTGTTTTTAGTGCATAAATGTGTAGGTTTTAGATAAAAAAATAATACTATGTGTGTGTTATAATAAACTCGAAGTTTAAGGTTTTAAAAAAGGAGAGAGTTCATAGTCCAGTTTTGAAAACCATAGAATGGTTCCGTGTATGTTTACTAGCCAATAGGAAAGTGCCACAAATGGACGGTCACAACGCGGTTTGGTTAAGTTTTGATGTTAAAACTAATATGAATTGCAAGATAAAAAACACGAGGTTTGGTTGGGTCGGTTTGGTTTGATTGGTTTTTTGTGAGACAAAACATAATTTAAAAATTTGTCAACAATTTTGATTATATTAGCGGCAACAATTAACTAGTTTCGAACTGTTACCAATTTTTACTTTAATTTATATACATTTAAAATTAATTCATATTTCTTTATTATTAATTGATTAATGAAAACGTTTAATTAATCGGGGTCGCGGAGTGGTTCATTTATCAACGAAAATGCTTGATTGGGATAGATGAGTATTTTAGTTTAAATTGGGGTAAAGGATTTGGCCCAAAAGAAAGATTGGCAAAGGGAAAACAGATAATTAACAAAACAATAAAAAAAATTAAAAAAGAACATGGTAAAAAAAAAAGACTCCATTAATTGATATGTTGATTTTGTCATTGGTCCTAGCCCAATATCCTAAGTGAGTATTTTTAAGTGAGTTTGGGTTGAATGATATGAGTTTAGTTAAGTTAATATTTCTCTTTGTTTGTGGTTTGGTTTGGTTTGATTTGGGTGACAAAACAAAAACTGCAAACAGAATCGCACGGTTGAATGAAAAATTGGTTTGAATATATCCAAATCAAACACGGTTTTGTCAAATTTCGATTTCGGTTGGTTCAATTTATGGTTTTCTATTGAATTTGTTTGATTTGAAAGCCCACAAAGTCATACATACTTAAGTTCATTTAACTACACACTAAAAATGTTGTGTTCATTAAGAACACACTTAAGGAAGACCATCAAGTCTTAATTCTTGGTGGTAGACTTCAAATCCATGTATATTTGCATCACTAGACGGCTCACATTACCATCACTATACCATGCACTTTAAAATGTGACACCATACCACAATGTTCAAGATGAAGTAGGGGCAATGGAGTATGATCAAGAAGCGTTCCACCCCTACTTCTTGGAATCCTTAAAAGAGTTATATGGGGGACACCAAGATGAAAGTAAACGACAATCCAGTGGCTTGTGATGTACAATCTGGTTAACTTCAACGCACCATTGGAGCCTAAGCTCGTAGATGAAGATGGGGAGGGTTTGCCCTCTTGATGTAAGAAAGAGGTTGGAAATACCACAACCTAATGGTGAATACATCATCAAGACATACGCAAATCTGCCGAGGGACGATACAATTCTGCTGTGTAGGTGCCTCTAAAGGAACGTGAACTTGTTCCCGACTTCCCGTGGACCACTGATGAAATGTATGAACTCTGAAATTGACTTAGAAGTTTCTTGTCACAAGATATCAGTCAATAAAAATGCCAACTATGTTGTGCAACGCGGGGAAACAATCAACGGAGAAAGCCGAAGCCACTAAAAATTCAAAATTAAGTAGGTGTAACTTATTAACTCACTTCTTAATATGTTTAGGTGGATATAAATTAACATAATAATCAACAAGAGAAAAAAAAAACTGAACGAAGGATTTGAATTTGGTGGAGTTATTGCGTTATAGTTTTTAACTTGAATTGTCAGCTCTTAAATTACCAGTTGAGACCATTTAAAATTAATTTCATTATTGTGTAATATAAACCATTCGATCTCATATTAACAAATGAGATCATTTATCGCATCAGCATAATGAACTGATATTAAAAACAAGTTGTCTGCAAATCACGACAAACATATGGGTCCATGAGTGGGGAACAAGTAAAACAAAAAAAGTTGTACCTTGTTCCCAAAGTAACTGAGGCAAAGAGGAAAACAAATACAATCAAAATCCTCTAAAACAGGATCAAGAGGAATAAGAATAACGACTTCAACAAGGAATCATACTCGTGGGTCAAATTACTATTGACTTCATAAGTCAAGACTCGAGAGATAAAACATAGGACACAAGAGAATATGCAATGTCAAATCAACAAAATATACACCACATGATCTTAGTTGAGAAATTAAGTTGATCGAGTTGTTACTTGTTTGATTGAACTAGATTTATACTAGACCCGGTGTATGAGTCAATTTCTTTTTACCATACTCTCGAATATAGATTGTCTATCATCATGAATTAATGTAGTGGGAAATCTAAGTCGTATGATTGAAAAATTTAGTTACATTTACAAAACATACTAGTAAGTAAGATACTCTTCATCGTATGACTATAATTAACCGATTTTCATTAATCAACTACCAATGAATTGATTAGATGAATGCATAATTCTCCTTGCTATGTTGAATCCAAGTCATACATCTAGATTTCCAGATTGACATGACTGTGGCAAATAATTTATCCAAACGAACAAATTGAAGTTAACCTTTATTGTTTTACTAGTAACATATGGCAATTGGGGTAGCAAGAATAATCTCACTCCCATGAACTACACTAATGTGGCTATAGTTTTAGACAAAGTTTTGTACAACAATCTACCAACAATAAACAAACAATTTCATAAAGTAAAAAACAACATTTACTTGAATTGAATTGATCTTATATATGAAATACTAATCAATACATCCCTATGAAAAATTACATATAATTAAACACCTAGCACTAACAATTTTTTTTTTCTTCCATTTCCCTTGCATATGTAAAACCAAATAGAAATCTCATTTTCTTCCCCAACTTAAAACCTAATCATTAAAATAATAGCTAAGTTTGATCTATAACTAAAATAATTTTCGCACTATATTTATCTCGCGGTCGAACTCCAAATTATCCTAATTGAGAAAAAGAAAATTCACCTCCTTCGTCTCCGATCAGCAGCATACTGCGAAAGTGGAACAACCTCTTGAAGCGGAGTAGAAAGTGGTGTTGGAAGCGGCGAGTTTCGACAAACGGGACAAGAGCCATTAAGCTTCAACCACGAATCAAGACAACATAGATGAAAGAAATGACGACATTCAGGCATCATCCTCAGCATCTCCGAATCCTTGTACTCACACAAACAAATAGAACACGTGGTGTTCTGTCCCAAAACAGTTGCGCTGTCTCTGCTGAACTGAAACCTCGGATACGAATTTATGACGTTGTCTTCTAGACCCACCACTGCGTTTTCTTCATCGTTTTCAGCTATGAATATGTCCGTTCGTACAATGACACCCTCTGCGTAGTTGAGAGTGTTGTTGGGAGTGTTGATGTTGTTGTTGGGATTGTTGTTTTTGCGGCAACAGAGGTAGAAAGAGAGGATAAGAGTGGCGAGAAGGACAAGAAAAGCTAGGGTTATGGCTATGGAGTAGCCAAGACCAAGGTTGGTGAAGTAAGTATGTGGAGAGGACATGGAGGAGAAGAGAGAAGAAGAAGAAGAAAAAGAGGAGGAGAAAAATGGGAATTCTCCATTTGTGAGGGAGAGAGAGAAAATGAGGGAGAAAAATTAGGGGGGTTAGGATGGGATTTTTTTTTAGGGGTAAAGGGTGGGTGAGAGTTTCATCTGTAGCATTTAATACTGAGTTTCTGTGGAGAAATTCAAGTTTCAAATCTCAACGAGGAAGTTAGTATGCATTAAATTTTGTGGGAGAGAGAGAGAAAGAATGAGTTGGAATTTTGTTTTGTTTTCATTTTCAACTTTCCCCACTTTGGGTTTTGGTCTTTTGGAGTTTGGTAGGAAATTTAAAGTCAACTAAAAGTACTAGTAGTCAACTAAAAAGACTGGTTTTGTGTTTGTGGGTTTTGTTTTGTTATGTTTGTTTTGGTTCTGCATTAGTGTTATTTTTCTTGATAAAAAAATTGGGGATAATAGATGGTGTGGATTGGAGGTGCGTGAGGTTGCAATTAGGGATACATTGTTTTTCTGCATTAATGTTTGGCTAATTTTTTTTGAACCTATGTTTTGAGGGATACCATTTCGTTTGTGTTCGTGACTCTGGGTCATTACGGGTTTAAATCCATGACAACTTGAGGAGTACATGCATACATTTCACGAAATAGGTAATATTCCTTTTTTCTTAACTATTTTTCTCAACAATAAAATAGTCCTTGTAATTTCATCGAACAGTAAACAAGGACATCGTTGCTCATCAAACAAATGGAAGATAATTTTCAATGAAATGGTATCACACAAAACAGTTGTATAGTGTGTCCTTTCAGACCTTCTCGCATTAATCTAGAACAATTAAAAAAAAGTTGAAATTATTCCTAAAAGGTCGAGACATGATTTAGAGTATTACTACCGGGTTCGAACCCCGGTCATGACATCCGGCATAACAATTTCAGCATTTTGTCAATTGAACTAGAATTTCTGGATGAATATTATTGTTTTTTTGAAGATATCGGTCCTAAAACCAATCATTGTGCTAAATAGGGTAAAACAATTCATCATCATTAAATCTTGTTTCTCATACTAGTCGTAGAATACCTCACATCACACATCAACACTTAACCACGTAGCTTTTAACATTCCAAGTAAACTCTCAATCATAATACACTAAGTATGGCATAAACAATCATCATTATATTTATATCATGTAGCATTTCACATTTTACATGATATTAAGACAAGCGCATTGGTATTTTGCATGATTAATAAGTTAAAAATGCATGCCATAAGATTAGAAGGCATAGGAATGGAGGAAATTTTGCTTAGCCAGGAAAATTTGGCTTAGTGAGTTTAAGACAGAGGCAAAATCAGGTTTAAGGACAAGGAATTTCGCTTAGCCAGGATAGTTTGGCTTATCGAATGCATACGACTCAAAATTTCTCAAAACTGGAAAATAGACGTACACTAATCAGGACCAAATGCATATCTATGACATGCAACATGAAATTAACACCATCAAATCATATCCATACAGTCATATAAACCATACGATCCTTTCTTCACTCAATGTTATACCCGAATTCATGATTAGCTATTATAATCTAAACCATATTTTGGCAAATATAATCTGAATTGTTATAAGAAATGGTCTTCCGGAGGGTTTGACGCATTTCAGATTCTATTTGCTGAACAATTTTGTAAGGTTTTGGCAAATACAATCCGAACTGTATATTTACAGATTTTGGATAGGCATGAATAATTTTATAACAATTCATATTATATTTGTCGAAATATGGTTTAGATTATATTTGCCGAGCAAATGATATTTTGAGAAGAAAAAAAAAAGGACGCGTGAAGAACATATAGAGTGGGAAAAATAATAGTCACGTGCGTGGTGTTGTCATCCTGCCCCGACCCAAGGGGTATGCCAACTAGGCAGTTGTCTAAGGCCTCAATTTTTTTGCTAGTACTTGTATAATATGGTGACCGGTTGAAAAGAATATTGACCTTTATAGCCTGTTCTTGGCTAGTGCATGTAACTGACCTTAAAAGTGAGTAGAATCCTTAAACTATTTGATTGAATTGATGAAGTAAAATAAGTTTTATAGGTAATGCATAAGCTTGAATGAGTACAATAAAAATGGAAGAATTAGAGAAAATCTAGATAAAGATAGTTCAGATAAAAAAGAAGATGATTATGACATCACAATTTCCATGCCTTTTTCCTTTGGCCTTCTCTTATTTATAAAAGTCCACATCCATATTTTTTATATTGAACTCTTTGACTCATTACAGTGCATTTCCGATTTCCGCTACCACAGTCCACACACGGTCATGTGTGTTTTCGTTCCCAATTTTTTCCTTGTTTATTAATTAGCTGTTGTTTTGCAATTTGTATATAAAAAAGAAACTTTGATGAAAAAAGCTTTGCATATGAATTGGCATAATTATTGAAGTTTTTTTCAAGGAGGCATAGCTTGTTTTTTGGACTAACAACTACTTAAGTTGTTGTCTTATTATTATCCACTCTACTTTGAGCACTTACAATATATGACAATATATCTATTTTTCTTTTTACTGGTACTATCAAAGGAATCATAAACTTCTGCACAACATAAACATAATTTTCTTACAAGTAGCCAAATTAATAAATAATTTTTCTTTCGAAGAACGAATTGAATTTTTTTCATATAAAATATAATACTTTTATTAAAAAATAATTACTTCAAAGAACCACATTTTAAAGGTATAGTAAACACCTTTCAAAAAAAAAAGGTATAGTAAACTCAAGCTATCAACCTTAGTGAGTGTGGGGGGGAGAGTCTGGGTCTAATGAGCCTAAGGTATGTTTTTTTATTTTATTTTTATTGCAGCCTAAGGTATGTTTTTGTTAATAAGTGTACTCTTATTCACTCACACGCTCCTAAATTCTACTTCAAACTCTAACTCATGCAACTAAAATCTAAAGTTTAGGAATTAACCTACATGCATTATTCAATGATAATAATAGAAGATCCTAGCTATTTTAAATTATTCACAGAGAGGGAAATGCGGGATGTTACATTTGTTATATATATGTTTAGATCCTGGCATTCAAATCTTATTTTGGAACTCTACTCTAAAACTGTTGTTGATGCATAAGCAACATAGAGAAGATATATCTTAACTTGTTTGTAAATTAGACAAATGCAGCGACTTCCTTAGTATTTCAAATTCTTTGATTATTTTTTTGAGGTGAAAAATAAATGTGGTTGCTCACACTTAGTAACCGTGGCCATAAATTAGGCTTCACTAATTTTTTGTTTATTAATTATACGATCTTGTATTGCTGATATTATTTATAATGAAATGGATTGAGTTTGCTTATGTTGAAAAAAATTATCTAGAGGTAAAAATAACAACAAAAATAATACCAGTGAATTGAAATTAAAAGCTCTCATTGGCTTGTCCAAAATTAACAACACAAAAAGCTCCAACTCATTTACTCAATATTCTATTTAAAGAGGCAATTTAGAAACCGTACAAATGATGCATGTTGTTCTCTGGGATTATATATTTTATTGCTTTTCATTTCGTACTGATTACCAACTAAATACATCTACAATTCGTAGGGTTTCTCAAATGGCACATAAAACCAAATTACAAAAAAGAAACCAAGAAGAAGCTGCACCTCAAGAAAAAGAAAATTCCTACTTCAATTGTGATGATTAATTTAGACAGATTCTAAGTTCGGTACATTATTACTAGCTTGTAATAGCGAATTCCTACAAACTGGACACGAACCATTAACCTTCAACCATGTATCAACACAATCTCGATGAAAACAGTGGTGACATTGCGGCATCATCCTCAAAATCTCCGATTGCTTATAATCCGAAATACATATCGAACAAATGGTGTCATAATCATGATTAATTGTGGCAATGTTGTTTTTGTCGAAGGTGAATGTGTGGTAAGAGTTGATGATGCTACGAGGGAGCCCTTCCACGGTGTTTTTATTATCGACCACATGTTGTATAGATGCTGGGTTGAAATTAGGATTTTGAGCATGATGATCACCATGTGAGGAAAAATAAACGTAACCAACTCGAACGAGTAGGGCTATAAAGATTAATAAGAGAAACAACCTTGTAAATGTGTCTAATTCATGCATGGTGTTCATGCCTGGTGAAGATATATCGGAGGTGGTTTGAGAGGACATGAGTGGCAGAAGGTGGAGGACACAATTCCTTAAAGGAAAAGGGTGGAGGACACAATTCCTTAGAAAAAAAAAGGTGGAGGACACAATTTGTGATATGATGTATAGAGCTAGCCAACTTGGCTGGAATATTAATTTGGAGTTTTATTTTTTTGGGTTTAGCTAGGGTGGAGAAATGATGAAGGTTTAGTGTTATTGGTTGGCAAAACATTGAACAAACTTGAATCTAATTGAAGTTGTATACAAACAGAATCTAAAAATTAACCAACAGAAATTTATTAGCTGTCGTACTATGGGAAATGTTTGTTTAATTTCTCGTAGTTGTTGTTCTATACTTGCAATTTTTACATTTTGTTTTCTTGGACATCATGCAATTTGTTATTTTTGAGAAGAGGTTTTTTTAGGTAATAAAAGGCTTGTTGCATTCTATATATGGGAGAATGTTAATCTTTTTTATTCGTTTATTTTTGAGAAATACAAGAAGGAGAAATCAAATTACATTCATATCTTATAATTAAGGTATTTTTTTATTATAATATGTGTCCCTTTTTTTTGACAAAAAAATTCGTTAACATATTATGTATATTCTCTCTCATACACCCTTTTCTAGCATAAAAATCTATATGAAGAATCAAAGAATAAAGAGCTAATCGAAAAATATGGTGAAGGGAGAACCGGTAATGTTGATAAAAAAATTTAAGCAGAGTTTAAAATTTTACATGCTTATAAATATTTATGTTTAATTGCTTTCTTTATGTATGTAGGCTATAAATATACAGTCTTGTATTGTACCCAAAAAAAAAATAAAATACAGTAATGGAGAATTCAACTAATCTCATTTCGGACTATAGACTTGAAGTTAACCTCATTAGTCATTTCACTTTTTTTTTTTTTTTGTTTCAAAATTAGTCATTTCACTATGGTGAATTTCTTCTTGCCCCCACCTCTATTTTCCAAAGCCTTCCAAATAATTTTTTATTTTGCCAATTTTACTCATCCAAATTTTGAAATCTCGGC
The DNA here is from genome assembly GCA_958299785.1 of Medicago lupulina. Lineage (NCBI taxonomy): Eukaryota > Viridiplantae > Streptophyta > Magnoliopsida > Fabales > Fabaceae > Medicago > Medicago lupulina. The sequence continues at coordinate 18,722,049 of OY283140.1, read as the reverse complement.
ATTTTTTGTCCGGATTATACACATGAGTGATTATGAGAAGCCCTGACAATTAGAAAGGAAAACATAGTTTCAATGAGTAATTGAATCGTGGTAAGAAATTAGTTGGTACGAGCATTATATTATATATACTGAGCTCTGAGTTTGAACTCTGAAAACCTTATCCATTTAACTAAATAAGTGAATTTTTAACCACCGAACTACTTGTCAAAAAAAGAAAGAAGATATCTTTGTAAAGTATTCAATATTGTTCATATTGTTTTTTTTAAAACAATATTGTTCATATTATTATAGATTGTTTCTATTATAATGTGATTTAACTCATTTTTAATGTTTTTTACTAATACTAATTTTTTAATTGTAAATTTAAATAACATTATAAAAATAATAAAATAGTTTATGTCAAGAATTAAAATAGCATAAAATTAATATCCAATCCAACATGGTGCATCCCTTTATATATTAGTAAGATGTTTAGATGATATGGTGTATCCTTTTATATATTAGTAAGATGTTTAGATGATATAATTGTAATTAAAATAGTTTAAATGAAGATTCTCTAAAAAATAGTTTAAATAAAGGTTATATTTGAAAGATAAAAAAAAATGAGTCCAACATTTATATATACATATATAGACACATATAATGACAATTTATTATGTACAGGTTAGTCGGTAAGGTTTGTCAAAAAAGAAACATAGTTGGTAGGGTTTACTAAAAAAAAAACTAGTTAGTAAGGTCCTTTAAAAGAAAAACCTTAATTGGTAAGGAATTTATTTAGCTCTGTAATTACACTTCCTTGATCCTAGGGTTTGCCCTAACCCTAGTCAACCTTGGAGTACCCAACATATGTTTTTTATGAATCGGCAAATTTTATTAGGCAAAGTTAGCGCAAGATGCTGCAAGGAGGAAAAAGAGTACAGAGAGAGGGCCTTAAAACGAAGAACCACCCCCAAGATAACACTCAATAAAAAAAACCCTAAAGTCCTAATTCAACCAAAGGAAACTAGGACCAACAGAAACACAATGATACAAGCGCAGCAACACCACACTAAAACTGGCAGGCCTCCTAAAAACAGCAAAACCACATAGCCGCAGCCGCTACCAACTGCCATAGCAGACCAGTAGCAGACCCGAATGCACGCCCCTGCTGTCCAAACCGGACAGAACAGCCACAAACACCTTGACAGAAAAATTAGACCGTAACAGAAAACCAGAAACACCTCCACAACAGCAACTACTCCAATACTCCACCAGAAATCCATCCTGCACCCGCCTCAAGTGACCAAAACACTTGCTTCCACAATTTTAAGCCAAGATAATTAACCTCCAAAGACAAAAACGAGGATTCCAACACCATTCGTAGAATAGGCACATCGCTATTTTTAGTCTACTCAAGCTCCAACGCCACGCAATCACCTTGATTTGTGTTGAGAATATGGATCAGAACCTATTATTAGAGTTTACTGCAATATTCCTATGGTTATGACTGTTACAAATTTATAGGCAGTTTTTCTTTTTTGTATTTCTGATCATGAATTTCTTGTATTTAAATGTTGTTAGAAGGAATGAAATGTGTGTTTCAGTTTTCAGAACTCATAAGTCTTGTTTAATTTCTTTTCTAAATTCCAACAGTGGTATCAGAGCATTCTTGTTCTTGAGGGACCTAGTGAGGTTGAGAGTTCCACTAAACACCCAAACACTTACCCAATAGTTGAAAATGCATCATACATCTAATGATGGCAAGCCTTCCACAATATTATGTTTTTTAACATTCAACAATGCAGCATGGTTGAAGTGTCCCAGTCGTTTATGCCAAAGCTCGGTAGCACTGATTGGACTTGAAACAGCAGCCTGCACCTCTTCATCCGCTGCATCTCAAACTCCCTGATCAAATTCAGCACTTGCATCCCTTTGAAAAAGGAATCTTTATCAGTCAGAAGAAATATGCAAAAGAGATTTTGAAGAAGTTTCAAATGGAGAATTGTAAGCATGTCGATACTCCAATGGTTCTTAAATTGAAGCTAGGCAAGGAAGATGGTGCAGAAAAGGTTGATGAGACTGATTTTAGAAGTCTTATTGGCTGCCTCATGTACCTTACAGCAACAAGACCTGACATTATGCATGCTGTGAGCATTCTCTCAAGATTCATTCATTGTGCAAAAGAAGTGCATCTTCAAGCTGCTAAACGTGTGCTTAGATATATCAAAGGTACTCTTGATTATGGAGTATGGTTCAATTACAATCAAGAATTTAATTTCCATGGATTTTCCGACAGTGATTGGGGAGGATCATTGGATGATATGAAAAGCACATCAGGTTATTGTTTTACACTTGGTTCTGGAATGTTTTCTTGGTCTTCAAAGAAACAAGATATTGTAGCACAGTCAACTGCAGAAGCAGAATTCATTGCTGCTGCTGCAGCTGTTAATCAAGCTTTGTGGCTGAGAAAAATTCTAGTTGATCTACAGATGGCTCAAGCTGAACCAACTAAGGTGTTTGTAGATAATCAAGCAGCAATTGCAATCTCTAACAATTCTGTCTTTCATGGGAAGACTAAGCACTTCAATATTAAGCTCTACTTTCTTAGAGAAGTCCAAAAGAAAGGAGAAGTCTTGTTACAATATTGCAAGACTGATGACCAATTGGCAGACATCTTTATAAAGACTCTTTCAAAAGGAAGATTTGACAACTTGAGAGAGAAGCTTGGTGTCAATAGCTTCTGATCCAAGGAGAGTGTTGAGAATATGGATCAGAACCTATTATTAGAGTTTACTGCAATATTCCTATGGTTATGACTGTTACAAATTTATAGGCAGTTTTTCTTTTTTGTATTTCTGATCATGAATTTCTTGTATTTAAATGTTGTTAGAAGGAATGAAATGTGTGTTTCAGTTTTCAGAACTCATAAGTCTTGTTTAATTTCTTTTCTAAATTCCAACAACTTGCTCCACCATCTCCTCTACCCACACACTTTATTATTAAAAATCCGATCGTTTCTCCTATTCCACACCACCCACACCACGGCATGCCAAATAAACCAAGCTCCGCGTTTTAGCTTTTTAGACCTCACCTCATTAATCCAACAAATTAAATAAATAAAGTCGGAGGTGTGATAAAACTAAAATTCAACCACCTCATCACCTCCATCCACACTTTTGAAATCACCCGGCGATGAAGAAATGAATGAGTCGCCGTTTCATCATCACCATCACAAAACACACACCTCTTTGAATTCTCAATTCCCAATAGATGTCTTTTTGATAGATTTACCTTGGAAGGAAACCGGTCAAGAAACAAAGACCAAGAGAAGGCCAACACTTTTGAAGGAGCCTTACTCTTCCACAACTCCTTAAAAACAAACTCCTCCTCCACGGACAAAGTATCCTCCAACATATGTATATCAATCAAATCTTAAACGGGACAATGACCGCTGTACTCTTCCGGTATATTTTGACGGTTACATTGTTGTTGACTTGCTTCATCCCTCTCTCCGTATATGCTTTCCAATTCGACGAAAAAGGATTCAGCATTGAATCACCTAACAAGGCTTCCTATTCGAAGTTCCAGTTAACACTTGAACACGCTTTCGGAGACTCTAATTTCTCCGACGCCGGCAGCTTCTCCGCTCACCTCAAAACTTGGAGCCACGGCTCTCAGGTTCGTTGTTTTCTTTATTAATCCGTATACTCTATAATGCATATTGAAATTTTATCGGTTTTTTTTTTGTAAGCTTGAAATTTCATTGTTGATATTTTTCAAACCTCGTATAACAGTTCGTTGATTGGTTATGAGTTGAATCGGTTTTGAATATACTTTTATGCCAAACCTGCAAATAATTTGTGGCGTTAATTCTAATTTCTTGCACTGAATTAGAATGGATTGATAAAATTGTACTGAGAAGCAATTTTGATCTGTGACAGACACTGACAAAGAATAAATTTCAAGTAATTAGAAGTTTGTTTCCATTGGAGTTGTTATTTTGTAATTTGTATGTGTTTGTGATGTTAGCAGTTAGCACGTAGAATTGTATAAAGATTTGTTACTGTTTTGTTATTACAGGAGCTCTTGAAAAGAGATGATTTCTATAGGATTAAGCTGTCATCCAATATGTTTTGAGCCCTCCTTGCGGGGAATATATTATTTCTTCAGTCAAAGCTCTAAGTGTTGTATGGTTAGGGTTTAGGGAATATCTATCTATTTAAGTCTTTCAGCATAGTAGCTTGGGATGGTGCTACTGTTTTAACAGTTTTGCCTTTTTGAATCCAGAGATGTCTTCTAGGGGAAGACAGTTTGGATGAACACATTGCAATACACACGGAAGGTGTTAACATCTTGGCTGTCAATCATGGTGCTTCTAGGGCCTGCCCTTATCCCCGGCAATTGAAGCTTGTAAGTTATGTTTTCTTTGGCCAACTGTTTGTTCATCAAGAAAGGCTCAACTTGAAAACTTTTCAACATGTTTTGTTGGTATCTATATTCTCTTTGTTTTGACGTCTTTCTTGTTTGCACAAGACGAGGTACCTTGTTAGACTGTATGTTATGAGCTTGATTCATGTTTTGTTTTAAAAACTAATTTATTTTGTGCAATATGAACCCTTCTATAAATGATATTAGATTGATCTTGGAGTGATATCGTATAGGACTACGCTGCTGTTTCAGAGAAGGCTATTGTCCCTCTTAATTTTGGGTGTCTTATCCTGTTAGGCGATCGATACATGAGTCTTATAGGTGTCAGATATCTTGGTTGGCTTCATGTAGCTTTTCTTTCTATGGTGTGCTCTCATTTTTATTGTTTTTAGAAGCTGAGTTTTGATTGTTAGGAGATTAGTTTCATGTGGTTTGTTCTTAGGATTTTCTCTTGGCCTCTTGTGGAAAAGCCACAGTTATATGCCGAATTTTAGGTGTGATTTTGATTTGCAAGGCGTTTTGAATCCCAATCTCTATTTAGTTTCTTGGCTAGATAGTATCAATAAAACTCTCTAATTATCGAAAAAAATGAACCCTTCTATAAACTTGGTCTACCTGAGTATTCAATATGCATGTTATGGTTGGTTTTATTACCTGCAATGCACAGCTTGTCTTTGTTCTTAAAACTAACATAGTATAGTTCATAACTTGCACAAACTTAAAAGTTGTTGTAAAGCCTGATATTTATCTTGTGAAGGCTGATTTTATACTTTTTTTTGGGCGCTAGCCTGCAAAGTGGTCTTTCAAGTCACCCACGCTTTTGAAGAACACTGAACAGGCACCAAGGTATGTTCTATGATTGACATTTTCAGTCTTAATTGTAATTATTATTTTTACTTCATAAACAAATATAAAACATAAAAACAGTATACACAATGTTCCTCTCAAGGTTGCTTTGGGAGCAATTGGTTATGGATAACTTTCTAAAATTTTGAACACTATTTTCCCTATAGGAAACACAGTAAATATGTGAATTCTCATTTTTCTTAAATTTTCTCTGTCTAACTGAAAATTCAAGTCGGCGTAATGCTGGCTTTCCACATATTTGTTTTGGTTTAAAGGGCCTTGTCTAGTTTTCATTATTCTGCACAATCATTTTCACTTTGAAGTTTATATAGCATAATTTATTTTCATATGTTTTCCAATCGACCATTATTTCACTTAGTCTCATCTTTTGCTATTGATTTGGAAAATGCTATCGAGATACATTAGTGTTTATCCATAATTTGGCTTAGAGAAGAAGATGTTTATCTCAGGATTAAAGCTCGTTTAACTCAATCTAGAACAAATTCTGGTTATTTGATGTGATGCCTTGCTCTGGTTTTCACAGGGTATGGAAATAACCAGGATTCCACAAACAATCTTAACCTTATTAATTTACAATCATTTAAGACAAAGTTGACAAAAGTAAGTAGTTGACTATACTAAGTTTAGGATGTGAGATTCATCCGAGCGAACCAGAATTGATCGTAATGAATTGAGATTTTAGATGGGATTCATGTCCATAATTGATATGCATTACAGATTCGTATTGATCGGGTTTAATTTTGTATCAAATCAAAATACGACTTGCATGTATTGTCAGATACATACTGATAATCATTGCTTCATCTTTACAACTTGCATGTATTGTAAGATACATACTGATCGGGTTTAATATTATTTGCGCAGGAAGCCAATATTTACCGAATAGGTGCTTGGTGGAGAGGGGATAGAACTAGAAGGCGAACTTGTAAAGCCAATAGATGCTGCTGATTTCATCCTTAAATACGTGAGTGTACAAACAGACATGCTGCTGGTTTGATCTTTGAGCCAGTTTTTTATTTTTTATTTTACTGTTTAATTAAATTATATACACATATTAATTTTTCTATTTGGAACCTTTCTTAATATCAGTGGATGTTCATGGTCCCTCTTGGATTAGTTGTAATAATTGGCATTGGCCTAGCAACCATAGCAGCATACATGCCTAAGGAAAAGGCTGGTTGGCGAGATTGAACACTGCCGGAGCCAGAAACTCCACTAGAGAGGGAAATGCTTTCTATGATACGATATTTAGCGAGATGTACAATGAATGAAATTTTATATGGACCTTTTAGGTAACATTTCTAAATAATGTAATTACATGTATAAGCTCAGTACAGTACTAGGATCAGGATGGCACTGGTGCATTCACACAGGTAACTTTATCTGTGATTTACTAATTAAAAGTAAACTATGGCGTATCAACATCATTATCAACGCACCTGCTGTTCGTGTGTGGCATTCTCATCCTCTTTCACAAGGTTGTCTCCCTTGCTTGCTTCCATGGAATCTTCCTCACGTTGCTTGTAACTTAGGATACTGAATTTCCTATTCATAAACTTTTTTAATAACTATCGTGAACCGTAACATGTTATATGTCAAAATTTTAAGAGTTTTTTTGATAAGCAGTTTCTAAATGTGGCATTCATTATGTGACCTGGTTAACGAGCGTTGGTTTTGATTTTCAACTCAATTTTTCATGGATTCAAAATGATTAATATTTATTTGATTTGATTTGATTTTAGGAAGAAGTATATGAAATTTAATGCACAATATTCGGGGGGGAAAACACAACATGCCCATGTCATATTTATAGAGAATACAATGGGCTTATAACATGGGTCAATGACGGACATTTGGCTGCGATCTGAGTTGTGTAGTCAACCACTTTGTGATTGCTTGCGGTCGGACTCCATGCCTCCACCTTCGGTTTTGTGGCGACAAAAATTGATTTTAAATGAATTGATCTTGTAAATTGATTTTAATAAAAAATTAGTTAATTGTAAATTGATTTTTATGTTTGAATAGATTTTTGTAAAAGTGAGTTAAACAATAGTTTTTAGTGTGAAAATCACATTGAAACTTTAAAACTACAAATTTCTAAATTAGCCTATGATGGTTCCAATGAGGTAATAGCTAGTAGTTATAGTACAAAAACCATGGAGATGTAGAATCAGTTGGTGAAAATAAACAGAAAAGGTAATGAAAAGCAAACAACACATCATAAAGTTGCATTTGAATGAGAGTTTTTAGAGTGTAAGAAAAGTACATAATATTGCATATCATGTCTTTGCAGAAGGTGCAGGAGAATGAGGGAAAAAAAAACACTTGAAAGCTCATATCATTCCACTTGGTGCCACTACAACAGGACTTCTAACAGTGTGTGCTCCACCATCTTCAGTCCAAACAAGATCCCCAAATGAAACATTATCTTTCTCGTACATTACACACTTTATGACAAGGGAGTAACTTTGTTTCTCATTTCTATATTTGAAAGTTAATATATCAGGTGTCACTGTCATCACACAACCTTCTGGATGTGTCACATTAGCACTATATGTAGCAGCACCATCACCAACATTGGTAACAGTTCTGTTAAATGTTCGAACCATTGATCTTGTTTTTTTGTTGTAGAAAGCTATAAATGAAGGGTAATTAAGATCCAAAGAAGGGTTTTCACAACCATAAGAACTTGATCTTGTGATTGTTAAAATTTGCCTCTTTGTGAACTTCAAACCACAAAGGAAATTAACATAGTCTTGTGGTGTAGCATCATAAATCAAACCTGGATTCATTGCTCTATTAGGATCAATCTCACCAGCACCAATAGCAAGAGGTGAAGCATATTGAGATGGATAACCGTTATCCCTTATTGGATTTTGTGTATTGTCCAAAGGATTCGCTGTGGTTATTAATGCAGATCTTATAGCGGCAGAACTCCATTGTTGATGTGCAGCTTTGAGAAGAGCAGCAACACCAGAGGCATGAGGACAAGCCATGGATGTTCCTGACATGAAATTGTAGTCACTTGATAAGAACACATCAGTACCAATTCTAGCCGTTGGTTTATAAGGAACAAAAGCAGCGAGAACTCTTGATCCAGGTGCCATTATGTCCGGCTTCAAAATCCAAGGAAAGCTATGTGATGGACCTCTTGATGAGTAATGAGCTGCAATTGGTGCTGGTTTTATTCCAAGAAATGTTTGTTGAAACTTAATGCTTGCTGTTGGATTATTGTTATTGCTTTTTGCATACTTGATCACCGATTCTGCATCTTTTGTCTTGATTACAATACTTGGAGTGTAGATATGTCTTAAATCAATTAAGTCAGGTCTATCATAGACAAACACTGCCCCTAACAGATTGGTTTGTGCAACAACATCGATTTGATTAAACAGTGTTGAGCTTGAGTTTGACATTGAGTCACAAATAATGATGACTTGCTGGTTAACTTGAGACAAAAGCTTCACTGAATTGCATGAAGATATAGTGTTATCGTAAACAAGAGGAAGATTTTCTACGATAGTTGCATTTGATGCAAACAAAGTCCAACCAATAATGTTTTGACCATTTCCCAAAACAAGGCTGCCAAAAGTTCTATCTATGGTTCCTGCAGCTACAGTTAGGACCCAAGGGATACCATTGTGCAAGGTTCCATGCTTAGGTCCTGAGTTACCTGCAGAAGATGAAACAACAATCCCTTTCTCCATAGCTGCAAAAGAAGCTACCGCTATAGCATCTTCATAAAGTGGAACATCATCAATTCCAATAGAAATTGAAATCACGTCAACACCATCAATAATTGCTTGGTCCATTCCAGCTAAGACATCAGAAGCCATAACATCCTCTTCCCAAATGACTTTGTACATAGCAATCTTAGCTTTTGGTGCAATGCCTCTTGCTACTCCTTTAGCATAGCCAAAATAAGAAGCTCCGTTGACATAGTTACCTGATGTCGGAAGCAGACAACTCAATAGTAAGCCGAGAGTACTAACCAAGAAACTAACATAATTTGCTACTATTTATTTATGAAAAAAACAATAAAAAATAACATAGTTACCTGCAACAGTTGATGATGTATGAGTTCCATGTCCGATACTGTCTCTAGCTGAGTTTATGCTGATTCTAACATTTGGATTTGAAGCAATCAAACCTTTGTTGAAAGATCTAGCTCCAATCAGTTTGAAGTTGCACATGGAGGCATTGAATTTATGGCCAGTTTCACATGTTCCTTTCCATTTGTTCGGAATTTTCTTTGTCATGCCATCATCTTTAAAGCTTTGACTCTCAGGCCATACACCAGAGTCAATAACACCAACAATGATATCGTCTCCAAAATTTGAAGCATGCCATAGACCAATTGGAGAATCTAGGGAGAGAAATTCAAAGGTATGAGTTGTGTCAATGGTGGCTGTTCTATCTGGATATGCTGCAACAAAGCCATGAATGTTCTTAAGAATCTCTAACTCATTTGAAGATAACACTGCACTAAAGCCATACATGGCATGATCATAGGTGTACACTAGTTTCTTCTGTGATTGCTTTGATGCTTGGTCATAATCATCAGGTATTAATGTTTTTGATTTTAAGGAATGAATGGTGGATTTGAACCAATCATGATGAGTTGTGAAGACTTGAGGAAAGAATGATTTGTTCATATGGATTATATATGTGGAAGTCTCAGCATTGCTATGAAAGGTTAATAGAAGCCAGAGAAAAATTATGAGAAGTGAAAGCACAATGTTAGGCTCCATTGATTATTTTTGCAACTAAACAATGAAGTGTTGTTTTGGCTCTTGATTCCTCTTATCATGCGACTATATAGGATTTTTAGAGAATATAAATGATGTTGACATTCATAAATTATTTAGAATTTTGAGGATGATATTACTTCAAAATGATCAAACACAATTTTTTTTTGCTTAAGAATTATTTCGTTCTAACTAATCTTCGGTCCTTTAAGCTTTTTATTTCTGTCCTAAAACTTTTGTTATTTTAGGAAACCAAGATACAATTAATGTTGTTTTTCCTTTTATATATCCTTTAAAAAACAAACATCATGTCTTAAATGAATTTGACTTTTACTAAATGAATTAAGGGTAGAAATGCATAAACTTATCTATTATTTTTTACTGTGTCTCCAAACTTAATCTTCTAAGGCGGGTTTCAAGCCCAGGTAAAAGGAGAGGGTTGTATTAGGTCTCGATAGTTAACGAAAAACTTTGTCGAATCTCCATGACATGGATTTGTTGTGTGTCCAAACTTAAAACACCAACGTTAAGACGTAATTTATGTTTGTTTGAAAATATTTTATTTTCGGAATCACCCATCTGAATTATCTAACAAATATTACCTAAAAAAATGGCACAAAAGCTAACTTTCGAATTGTTTATTACTTCTAAAGTTGTTTATCTTTGGAAAAAATTACTTCTAAAAGTTACTAGCATCCAAAAAGACATGTTTTATAAGTTCAAAATGTTAATTTATGGCCTTTCAGGAAAAGCAAATGTTAATTTGTGAAACTAGTAACAACTCATAATCCTCAAATGAATACAGTACTAGAAATTCTATTTTTTCCTGCGGAAAATAATCTGCGGACTTTATGGGGATTTTGCCTCAATTCTTGTTGCTCAAGACTAGTTTACTGCAGATGCTGTCACCGCATGAATATCCACTAGTAATGCATACATTTGCTGCGATTTTCATTTCCTGCAAGCGGCTGAAGTTTTGTTTCAACTTCTTTTAAATCTGCAGCAAAATTCGCAGGAAATGGAAGCTAAAAATCCTCAGGAAAAACCGCAGCAAATATATGTATTACCTGCGGATATTCATGCGGTGACAGGTCCGTAGGAAACAAGTCCTGAATAACAAGAACTGCAGGAAAATCGAGAATTTCTAGTAGTGATGGTTGTTTATCGAAAGGTAGGTGACTACATAGTTTTTGTTGTTTGCTGAGGTGCTTCTAGTGGGAGCTGAACATCTATTTTTTGGGTAGCAGATGTTTTGTTTTTCCTCCTGTTTTTGGATGCAGAAACCCTGCGGTTTTTTTTGTTGTTTTAGTGTTTTAAACTGGCTCATGACCGGTGTGTTGTACTTTCTTCTCCCCTTCTATCTCGTCTTGAGTGGATGTGGATTGTTTGTTAATAAATTTTGGCCGTTCAAAGTAAAATAAAATTAAGCACTGATACTATTTATTTAGTCTGTAGATTGCATTTCTAGGAATATTGTTAAAGATGAAGTAGATTAAGATGCATTTGGTTACTTGCGCAGCAAGTCATATTGTGTAACTGTCTTTAGCTTAACTGTTGTAACTGAGTTAGTTAGCATCTTGTTAGTTATAGTTAGTTAAGCAACTATGGTTGAGTTAGAATTGTAGAATTCACTCTATATAAGACCATAGGGTTACATTGTATATTTAGATTCTTCGTGGATAGTAGAAACTTCACTTTTCACTTTCTTCTTCTTCTTGCTTATTGCAAGCTTGTTTTACACATTCATGGAGTCTGAGGTCATCCTTTAACAAATATTAAAGGACGCATCCAATGGTTTATGTATGATAAGTGATTCATGTACTTTACTTTATGTAAAAAATTAAATTAATTTTAATTGTTTTATTTGTGGGGATACTAATTAGCAACATTTGTTTATGATTTAGTTACAATTTTCAAGTGTTACTAAATTTAATATATGTTGTAGTATAAAAGAAATATTGAATAACTATTTTGTAAAATGTCTTGAGGAAATCCTAGTTGAGATATTTAGAAATTCCATGACAATCTCTCTCTCTCTATTTTCTTTTACAATTTTATGAGTATTGTTGAATGGTTTATGCATGATGTCAATAAAGTTTTGACACTACCAAGGTCATGTTGTTTCTATATTTCTTATTTAGTTAATGTGAATTATGGCATATTTAGTTAATAAACTCTACCAATTGACGAATCGCTTGGGAGAGCCCAAGTTAAATTCCTAGGTGGAACAAACTATGCTCTTATTTGTTTCTATATCATATTAGTGTGAAATATATTGGTATCGTTGGTGTCTTCTAGTTGTAGAGTTATTTGATTTTTGAATTGTTCCAATACAGGAATCAAAGTTAAAGAAGTAGGTTCAATTTCTTTTGATTATGCTTGTTTTGCCAAAACATTTACTTCTCTACAAAGAATTATGGAGATATTTCTTGGATAAAAACATCCTAGATAATTTGAATAATTTCAATAGGATCATTCATTATCCTTCATAATCTCAATCCATTTGATCATATATCTAGTTTACTTAACTGATTATCTCACAAATCAAAGATTAGGAATGAAATTTACAAATTTCTAAATAAGCCTATGATGGTTCCAATGATGAAATAGCTAGTAGTTATAGCACAAAAACCATGAAGATGTAGAATTAGTTTGTGAAAATAAACAACCTAGATAATGAAAACCAAACACATCATAAGGTTGCATTTGAATGGTCTTTTTTAAAGAGTGTAAGAAAAGTATATAATATTGCATATCATGTCTTTGCAGAAGGTGCAGAAAAATGAGGGGAAAAAAAACACTTGAAAGCTCATATCATTCCATTTGGTGCCACTACAATAGGACTTCTAACAGTGTGTGTTCCACCATCTTCAATCCAAACAAGATCTCCAAATGAAACATTATCCTTCTTGTACATGACACACTTTATGACAAGGGAGAAACTTTGTTTCTCATTTCTATATTTGAAAGTTAATATATCAGGTGTCACTGTCATCACACAACCTTTTGGATGTGTCACATTAGCACTATATGTAGCAGCACCATCACCAACATTGGTAACAGTCCTGTTAAATGTGCGAACCATTGATCTTGTTTTTTTGTAGTAGAAAGCTATAAATGAAGGGTAATTAAGATCCAAAGAAGGGTTTTCACAACCATAAGAACTTGATCTTGTGATCGTTAAAATTTGATTCTTTGTGAACTTCAAACCACAAAGGAAATTAACATAGTCTTGTGGAGTAGCATCATAAATCAAACCTGGATTCATTGCTCTATTAGGATCAATCTCACCGGCACCGATAGCAAGAGGTGAAGCATACTCAGAGGGATAACCATTATCCCGTATTGGATTTTTTGTATTATCCAAAGGATTAGCTGTGGTTATTAATGCAGATCTTATAGCAGCAGAACTCCATTGTGGATGTGCAGCTTTGAGAAGAGCAGCAACACCAGAGGCATGAGGACAAGCCATCGATGTTCCTGACATGAAATTGTAGTCACTTGATAAGAACACATCTGTACCAATTCTAGCAGTTGGTTTATAAGGAACAAAAGCAGCAAGAACTCTAGATCCAGGTGCCATTATGTCAGGCTTCAAAATCCATGGAAAGCCATGTGATGGACCTCTTGATGAGTAATGAGCTGCATATGGTGCTGGTTTTATTCCAAGAAATGTTTGTTGAAACTTAATGCTTGCTGTTGGATTATTGTTATTGCTTTTTGCATACTTGATCACCGATTCTGCATCTTTTGTCTTGATTACAATACTTGGAGTGTAGATATGTCTTAAATCAATTAATTCAGGACTATCAGAGAGAAACACTGCCCCTAACACACTGGCTTGCGTAACAACATCGATTTGATCAAACACTAAGCTTGAGTTTAACATTGAGTCACAAATAATGATGACTTGCTTGTTAACTTGAGATAAACGCTTCACTGAATTGCATGAAGATAAAGTTTTATCGTAAACAAGAGGAAGATTTTCAACTATAGTTGCATTTGATGCAAACAAAGTCCAACCAATAATGTTTTGACCATTTCCCAAGACAAGGCTGCCAAAAGTTCTATCTATGGTTCCTGCAGCTACAGTTAGGACCCAAGGGATACCATTGTGCAAGGTTCCATGCTTAGGTCCTGAGTTACCTGCAGAGGATGAAACAACAATCCCTTTCTCCATAGCTGCAAACGAAGATATTGCTAAAGCATCTTCGTAAAGTGGAACACCATCAAATCCCATAGAAATTGAAATCACATCAACACCATCAGCAATAGCTTGGTCCATTCCAGCTAAAACATCAGACGCAAAAAGACCCTCTTCCCAAATGACTTTGTACATAGCAAGCCTAGATCTTGGTGCAATGCCTCTTGCTACTCCTTTAGCATAACCAAAATAAGAAGTTCCATTCACATAGTTACCTGAAGTCCGAAGCAGACAACTCGATAAGTAAGTTGAGAGTTACCGAAGGAGTACTAACCAAGAAACTAACATAATTTGCTAACATTTGTCTATAAAAAGATAAAAAATAGTTACCTGCAACAGTTGATGATGTATGAGTTCCATGTCCTATGCTGTCTCTAGCTGAGTTCATGATGATTCTAACATTTGGATTTGCAGCAATCACACCTTTGTTGAAAGATCTAGCTCCAATCAGTTTGAAGTTGCACATGGAGGCATTGAATTTATGACCAGTTTCACATGCTCCTTTCCATTTGTTCGGAATTTTCTTTGTCATGCCGTCATCTTTAAAGCTTTGACTCTCAGGCCATACACCAGAGTCAATAACACCAACAATGATATCGTCTCCGAAATTTGAAGCATGCGATAGACCACTTGGAGAATCTAGGGAGAGAAATTCAAAGGTGTGAGTTGTGTCCATGGTTGCTGTTCTGTCTTGATATGCTGCAACAAAGCCATCAGTGTTGTTAAGAGTCTCTAACTCATTTGAAGACAACAATGCACTAAATCCATACATGGCATTAGCATAGGCGTACACTAGTTTCTTCTGTGATTGCTTTGATGCTTCTTGTTGATCATGATCATCAAGTACTAGTGTTTTTGATTTTAAGGAATGAATGGTGGATTTAAACCAATCATGGTGAGTTGTGTAGACTTGAGGAAAGAAGGATTTGTTCATATGGATTATATATGTGGAAGTCTTAGCATTGCTATGAAAGGTTAATAGAAACCAAAGAGAAATTATGAGAAGAAGTGAAAACACAAAGTTAGGCTCCATTGATTATTTTTGCAACTAAACAAAGAAATGTTGGTTTGGCTCTTGATTCCTCTTACATGTGACTATATAGGATTTTTAGAGAATATAAATGATGTAGACATTCATAAATTATTTGACGATATTACTTCTAAATGATTGGAGAAACTACTTCGCCCCTCTTTATTTATTTTTGTCCCAAGACTTTGGTTATTTTAAGAAACCAAGATTTCTTTTGTATCCTTTCAAAAACCAAAATCTTGTATTAAATGAATTAAGGGTCGAAATGTATAAACTTGTCTAAATTGATTATTTGTTAATATGTGTGTCCGAACTTTTTTTTTTTTTTTTAAAACTTGATGTCCGTCACAAAGATTGACTAATTTTAAGGGTTCAATTTCATCACCCACTTACGGATGTTTAATCAAGAAAGAGAAATAACTCCTGACATAACGATTTATAGCCGATTACACTATAAATCGGGTTGAAGAGGATCCAATTCAAAGAAAAAATTAAAGTGTAGTATACTAGTTTATCGAAAATTTAAAATTAGAATCATGAAAATTTAAAATTCTTAATTTTAAATTTTAGTTGGAATTTGTAGGTGGTATAATGAAATTGTATAAATGATATAATGCTGAAAATGAAGAAAACTTTGCGTGAGGAAAAAAAATGAAGAAAACTTTGCGTGAGGAAAGAATGTAGCATAGTAGTTCAATCATTTAAATAAATTATTGTGATATTGTTGAATGGTTTTCTAATGTGATAATGTTGAATATAAGCAAATGTATAATCTTAAATAATCATAAGATAAATAAGAGTAAATTACACTCCACTTTCTTGATGTTTGAATTACATTCCCCTCCTCTTTTATGTTAAAATATACACTTCCCTCTCCTCTAATTCAAAATACATTAGAAAGCATTTCACTCCCCTCCTCTAAGAGAAGCTTGAATTACATTCCTCTCCCTTCTTATGTTAAAATCTAGACTTTAATCCCTCAATAATTTTTTTTATTTCTAATAATCTAGCAAAAAAATAATAATCTAACACACTTCGGAAAAAACTATTATTGAGGGTCTATTTTAATATAATCAAAATATAAAATATGAAACAAACCAAGATAAAATTAAAATATGTGAAAAATTACCAAATACAATAAATTATGGCTATTTAAAAGTTTAATTTTATACTCTAAAATATAAAATGAATAGCAAAATATTTAAATTTAATTATCATTGATATTTAAATTATAAAGAAATTAATTTCTTTTTCTTAAATGGTGGTTCAAAATTAGTATATATCATAAAAATATTTATTTAAGTTAAAATAGATTAAAGTGTGGTGCATATTTAATTATTAAGGGAGGGGTTGTAATTCAAGCATCTTATAAGGGATGGGAGTATAAATTTTTCTTTTCAAAGGAGGAAAGTGTATATCTTAACATAAGAAATGAGAGGATTGTAATTCAAACATCTTTGATGAGAGGGGATAGGAGTGTAATTTACTCAATAAATAAATGATGAATTTGCTTATAACTATGCAAAGAGATACCAGTTGATCAAATCAAATAACGTTAAGGGATATGCTACATTACATTTTTTTTTTAGAGGGCTTACATTAATATATTTGACTCCATATTTTTAAAATTAATTTTGGTGTGCATCAATCGACAACCAAATAATAATAAAGAAAGAAAACTGTATCTCACCTTATTGTTTTTTGTTGAATTGCTTGTACAAGTCAAAAGGTGTCGAACCCACCGGAAGCATCAAATAATTTAGTTATGTAACTTATGTTAGAGATGGACTAATCTCTGGACTCTTGAGGAGTCATTTGGCACCACATAATAATGAGTTTTTGGTTGATAGAATAGCCAAAATAAGGATGTTACTATTTTCTGTACCTAAGGATGGCGATATTTTAATATTCTTTGTGTTGCCCAAAGAGATTTAAACAACAAAAAACTAATATTTTCTGTGCTAAAGATGGCATTATATTAATATTCTTTGTTAATTCGACACATTTTTTTAATTTCTTTTACCAAACAAATATTGAATATATTAACACCAACAATGTGATCCTTTTAGCAAAAGATGTTCTAAAAAAGACCACTAAAATTTACAATAAGTAAATCACAAAAAGAAGCAAAAAAAAAAAAAAAAAAAGATGCGCAAACAAGTAAAAGAGTTTGAATGCCAACAATGATAATTAACCAAAGACAAAATTCACATTTTTTGCCTTCATCCACCGGTAAGAATAATGTTTTACTTTCTTTAGTAGTTGTGAAATAGAACTCTCTGAATTATTGAAGATTCTATTGTTTTGTTCTTCCCAGCACCCAAACACAGAGAAGTCAGATGAGCTGTAAAAATGAGCATCGCGCTTTCAAACCACCTGTTGCATAAACAAATTGAATAAAGTGATCTGAAAGAGATTGTGAATCCGCTGCCGAAAACCCAATCGAGAGCCGAATGATCTACAAGAAATAAATAGATGTTGAGCTGATTCAACACCTCCACACGCAATACTGAGCATCTGAAGGAGAAGGATAATGCTGCGAGCCACCAAGTTAAATTTTGAAGGTAATCTGTCACGAAGTATTCGCCACGCAAAAATAGAGACCTTCAAAGGAACTTGTTTATGCCAAATTGAGTTACCGCTGTGTAGATATCGAATCTTGAGGAGTTAATAGCTGATAAACTCCGCGAAATGAATAACCTCGAACAAGGTCGGCCCGTCATTTCCACTGATATGATAAATGAGCCCGCAAAGCAATGTCATGAAATAACACCCTACACTCCTCCTCACACGTCCACAACCTCCTACGCCACTTCCATGCCTCACCCCTACATCCCAACCCAGGGAAAACATATCAGCCACCATACTCGACTTACTCTCAGCCAAGTCGAATAAACGCCTAAACTACATACACAAAAGTCCCGCCTAACCACAGGTCATACAAAAAATAAGAATACAACTCATTTTCAACCTTCTTCAAGACCCTCTCCTCAATACAATTATCTCCAACACCACCCACCCCATCACGGATTTTAGCAATCTCATGTTGACCCCAACCTCCCCCCACATTTCTTAATCTTAAATTCAAACTCCCTCTATCTCAAATCTCAAATTATAAACAAAAATGTATAAAAAAAAGTTAATAAATTTGATTAGTTATTCCTTGGTTAAGAGATGCTTAAATTGTGTTTGCTTCATTTTTTTCTTTTTCAGTGTCATGGCCATCATTTTTATCCTTCCTTTTTTTATCCGACATTCCTGCAATCTGCTTCTTTGAGTCCTTATTCAAAAAATAAAATAAAAAAGAAATCTCTTTAAGTCTCTTTAGAATGTGTTGGGTGAGGATTTTTAATAAGTTAACGTAATTTTTTGAATTAATTCGATTTCTTTTTATGTAAATTTCATTGTTTCGATGTAAAATTTGGAGAATTTTAAAATGAAGGATTTTATGAAATATTTTGTGAAAGTTAAATTTCGTCAATTTTAAATACCACCTAAAAATTAAGAATTTGGAAAAAAAATCATTAATTTAATGTGAATGTCAACTTTGTTTTTAGAATTTTGTCAAACTTTGCAAATTGATCCCTATAAATTTTCAAAAATTGCAAATTAGTCTTAATAATTTTCAAAAATTACATATAAGCTATAATTTTTCAAATTTAAAAATTTTAAACTGGTCCCTAAGACATTGATTAAGCAATCAAAACAAGTAACTTTTTATACAAAGTGGCGTAATTATTACTAAATCAAAAGTTAAAAATTATATATTTTTAAGACAAAAGTTCTATTTATAAATTCTTTAACCATTGCATCTGAGGCAATGGTTAGCAAGACTCTTCAACAAACAAAAAAAGCCCAACAAAATTTAAGAATGAATCATTTTTATACTTTATCCAAATAATGAAAGAACTTAAAAATGAAGCAATTATAATTGAAGCATTTGAATTATATTTTTCATTGAAATCATGATTACCTCATTGAAGCACACTCATATAGTTGAAGAATCAACCTATGGACTCACATATGGACCAAAATTTCTTGCACTACACACCTCCTCCCTTGATGTTACCAAATTCCCGCCATTATTATTTTCTTGATGGACATTAGCAAGGCCCCAACAGTTGACACACCCTTGTTCCGCCCAAAGTAGTCTGATTCATAAGGAAGACTACTTTATGTGCCCTATGGCTATGACTCTACCCTTGAAATAAAGAAGATTGCTCTTTAGGCACCTATCTATGATTGTTCGTTGAATGGCAATTAACTATCGTTCTCTTCAAAACAGAAGTTAATTATCGTTAACAAATTTTAAATAAATTAATTCACTTTTTAAAATTGTGTAACCGAATTAAAAAGTTTCATGAATGATAATTAATTGTTGTTAGAAGTATTTTGGGTAATTTGAGGTGCATGTGAGCAATTGATAGATACCTAAAGAGCAATTTTCTAAAATAAGTCAATCAGGAATTACGCTCCAACCAATCAAAGGGCTTTGAGAAAAATGAGGTACCCATAAAGCAATTACCATTGATGGACAAGGCTCCTGGGCATCCTTTCTCTGAACAATGGCCTGGATGGTGACAGACTTCGAAGGTCCATTGTCAAAATTCCTTTCCACACCCTCTATAGATAACAATACATCTCCGAATAAACAAGACCCAACACCAGAATGGGCCAATTCATTCCGCACTAGAAGCTGTTCTGAATTAAATGTTGCTATTCTAGCCCCCTTGTTTGCTCCCATGCCCCCCTCCTTAAAAAAAATACCGTTTTTGCCTTTGAACATAACATTCGATAGATAAAAACGGAATTGTCCGAGAGTTATCTCTCCTTTAGTGTTAGACATGGCAACAAAATCCGCCCCCGCCCAGACCCGACCGCCCCCACCCCAAATTTAACGAGGAAAAAACGATTTAACCGGGTGCAGGTTTGGGGAAAATCTGAGTTTTTAGTACGGGGGCGGGTCTGGGGACGGGGGATGCTTACACCTGCCCCGCACCAACCCCGCCCCGCACCCACTTTTTGAAATTTACTTTATTAAATTTTATAATCTAATTTCCATAGGCACCAACCTATTTTAATATATTATTACTCTTTAGAAACATAATTATTATAATTATTTTGCTCATTTAATTTTTTTTTATTAGATCTTTAATTATCATTATAATTATTGTTTTTTGTTGCTATGAAAAAATATGCATTTTTTAAATATTTTATAAAAAATAGAGTTTTTGCGGACGGGGACGGGGGTGGGGCCGGGAGACCCGTTCCCATTGAGGGCAGGGTTGGGTGTTCGATTTTTAGCCTCAATATGGTTTGGGGACGGGGGCGGGGCGGGTGCATGCAAGTGGGGGCGGGGACGGGGATGCTTAAACCTGCCCCCGACTCGCTCCGTTGCCATGCCTATTCGGTGTGCTTTAGGAGTTATCTCTTAAACGGTTCCATTATATGACATAATATTTAGCCAATCTGCCAATTACATTATCTAGAGGGTTGAAAGCTAGAAAACATTCTCATTGGTATCCAAACTTGCTATTTTGTTGTTGCTACATTTCCTCGGCAACACAACAAGTAAGTTCTAACATCTCTATTTGTTTTTATTTTTATTTTTTGAATTTTGATATTATTTTTAGTTATTTTGATATTATTTTGGTTACAATTGTTTAAGGTTTGTTGATGCAATAGCAATAATATTTAACTTAGGAATGTATATGTTGTCGATTGTGCTCTAAGTGTTTGACGAAATGTTTGAATGATAAAAAAAAAAATTCTTTTTTTTTAAGATATGAATGATGATGCTGGTAGGACGAGACTTAGGAAAAGAGACATTGCATAGTTCCATCGAGTGGCAAATTCTCCTCCAAGGTGTGGGCATGGTTAGAGTGCACAAGAGAACGAGTAGTAGAACTACCACCCAAATAGATTTCACCCTCTTTTGTGCAACTTTTTTTTTTTTTTTTTTCATGTTTTGAATCAATGACACCAAGGATGCTTCTTTTGGAAATGCTATTTCTCCTTGATATGCTACTTCATATTGTAATCCTCTTTGTTGAAGCGTTCACGCAAATTCACAAAAAAAATAAAAAAAGTTAACTTACTACTACAATAAACAAAACCGGAATATATCATATAAACATGATTAGAAAATTTAACATTCTACTATGTCAAATTACAACAACATCTTCATCAAAACGTAACATTTTCAATGATTGTTGACCTCATCCAAATTGACCTTCCATTCTTTATTTTTAAAATTCTAATTCACGTAGGAGAAATGTTAGACTCAATGTCCAGGGCAACGTGTATAACATACTGATACTAAAATAACGGATAACAATAAATAAATGAAAAGCAATAAAGGACACATCTAATAAATCATTGACCCTTTCAGTAACACTTTTAATTTTTTTTTTATTGCTATAGGTTAATGCTAGGAGGTCTGAAAGGACACACTATACAACTCTTTTGTGTGATACCATTTCAATGAAAATTATCTTCCATTAAACATTTCACGTGGGCAGAGATTTCAACCGAATTTATGGATTCCTCAAAACAGTAAATTGTTTGATGAGCAACGATGTCCTTGTTTACTGTTCGATGAAATTCTAAGGACTATTTTGTTGTTGAAAAAATAATTAGGAAAAAGGAATATTACCTATTTCGTAAAATCTATACATGTACTCCTCAGGTTGTCATGAATTTGGACCCATAATGACCCCATGGTCACGGACACATACGAACTCTTCTCAATCAAATTGTTTTCTTTAAAAAAAGTAAAGTACTAATATATGTTTTTAGTAGAGTTGTAGGATTTTTTATTTGTAAAATAGTGATGTAATTAAGTGTTCTTGTATTTTAACACATGATCTTTTCTGTGTTTCATGTTTTTGTTTATGATTATGGGATTATTCGTTATCAACATCTAAAAGAGGTATTTCTTTTTTTCTTACTTGCACGTGACATTGTTCTGTACACTTCTCAATTTTGATAGGGTATTTCATTCCAATCAATAGCAACCAAACACAAAGACACTATTGTCCAAATAAAATTATGTGGAGTGAAATTATTTTTGACTTGTCCATCATGCACATACCAATTATCTTCAAGAATGATTTTTTTTTGGATTAATTGCTCTTTCAAGTGTGACTATTTTTTTTGTCACTTATAACTTATGTAATAATTTAATTATTATTGACCAATATTGTGTAATTGTTTTAAATTAAACCGAAGGATACATCGATGGATGTCGTCTTTATTTTCATGAAGACGATAACTTTTGATTTATCTAAGAATTTCATCATCTGTTTTTAATTTTTTGATATGTTCAACGTAATAATTTGTTAACACCACAAAAAATCTTTGTTCGCCCGTGCGTTGCACGGGTGGAAATACTAGTATGCATGCATATATCTGATTGGTTTAAGACATAGTGGTCATGTGATCTTTTACATTTTTTTTTTGAAAGGGAGTGATCTTTTACATTGTATAAAAAAATATATATATATTTTCTGAATATATATGTTTCTTGTGCATGAAAATTTATGTCCAATCATTTGGAAGCAATATCATCCTCATTATTCCTCAATCTTCTAAATAATTCATAAATGTCACATCATTGATACTTTCCACATAATGAGATTTCCTATATAGTCACATGATAATGGGAATCAAGAGCCAAAAAACCATTTCTTTGTTTACATGCAAAAAAAAAATAAAATCAATGGAGCCTAACAATGTGTTTTCACTTCTTCTCATAGTTTATCTTTGGTTTCTATTAACCTTTCATAGCAATGCTGAGACTTCCACATATATAATCCATATGAACAAATCATTCTTTCCTCAAGTCTTCACAACTCATCATGATTGGTTCAAATCCACCATTCATTCCTTAAAATCAAAAACATTAATACCTGATGATTATGACCAAGCATCAAAACAATCACAGAAGAAACTAGTGTACACCTATAATCATGCCATGTATGGCTTTAGTGCAGTGTTATCTTCAAATGAGTTAGAGATTCTTAAGAACATTCATGGCTTTGTTGCAGCATATCCAGATAGAACAGCCACCATTGACACAACTCATACCTTTGAATTTCTCTCCCTAGATTCTCCAAGTGGACTATGGCATACTTCAAATTTCGGAGATGATGTCGTTGTTGGTGTTATTGATACTGGTGTGTGGCCTGAGAGTCAAAGCTTTAAAGATGATGGCATGACAAAGAAATTTCCAAACAAATGGAAAGGAACATGTGAAACTGGCCAAGAATTCAATACCTCAATGTGCAACTTCAAATTGATTGGAGCTAGATATTTCAACAAAGGTGTGATTGCTTCATATCCAAATGTTACAATCAGCATGAACTCAGCTAGAGACACTATAGGACATGGAACTCACACATCATCAACTGTTGCAGGTAACTATGTTTTTGTTGTTAGAGACAAATGTTAGTAAATTATGTTAGTTTCCGGTGTTTGAACTCTCGACTTCCTAGTTAGTACTCATTCGGTGTCTCTGAACTCACCAACCGAACTGTCTGCTTTGAACTTGTAGGTAACTATGTTAATGGAGCTTCTTATTTTGGTTATGCTAAAGGAGTAGCAAGAGGTATTGCACCAAAAGCTAAGATTGCTATGTACAAAGTCATTTGGGAAGAGGGTCGTTTCGCCTCTGATGTTTTAGCTGGCATGGACCAAGCAATTAATGACGGTGTTGATGTGATTTCAATCTCAATGGGATTCGACGATGTTCCACTTTATGAAGATCCTATAGCAATAGCTTCTTTTGCAGCTATGGAAAAAGGGATTGTTGTTTCATCTTCTGCCGGTAACGCAGGACCTGAATTTGGAACCTTGCACAATGGTATCCCCTGGCTCCTTACTGCAGCTGCAGGAACCATAGATAGAACTTTTGGCAGCCTTGTTTTGGGAAATGGTCAAATCATTATTGGTTGGACTTTGTTTCCAGCAAATGCTATAGTTGAAAATGTTCCACTTGTTTACAATAACACTTTATCTTCATGCAACTCATTGAATTTGTTATCTCAACTTGACAAAAAAGCCATCATTCTTTGTGATGATTCATTGTCAAACACAAACAAAAGCTTTTCAGTGTTTAACCAAATCGATGTTGTTACACAAGCCAATGTGTTAGGGGCAGTGTTTGTCACTGATAGTCCTCAATTAATTGATTCAGGACGTATCGTCTCTCCAAGTATTGTAATAAAACCAAAAGATGCACAATATGTGATCAATTATGCAAAAAGCAATAAGAATCCTACATCAAGCATCAAGTTTCAACAAACATTTATCGGAACAAAGCCGGCACCAGCTGCAGCACATTACTCATCAAGAGGTCCATCACATAGCTATCCATGGATTTTGAAGCCTGATATAATGGCACCTGGCTCTAGAGTTCTTGCAGCTTATATTCCTAATAAACCAACAGCTAGAATTGGCACAAATGTGTTCTTATCAAGTGACTACAATTTCATGACAGGAACATCCATGTCTTGTCCTCATGTTTCTGGTGTAGTTGCTCTTCTCAAAGCTGCACATCCACAATGGAGTGCTGCTGCTATAAGGTCTGCATTGATAACCACAGCTAATCCTTTGGACAATACACAAAACCCTATAAGGGATAATGGTTACCCTTCTCAATATGCTTCACCTCTTACTATTGGTGCTGGTGAGATTGATCCTAATAGAGCAATGAATCCAGGTTTGATTTATGATGCTACACCACAAGACTATGTTAATCTTCTTTGTGGTTTGAAATTCACAAAGAACCAAATTTTAACAATTACAAGATCAAATTCTTATGATTGTGAAAACCCTTCTTTTGATCTTAATTACCCTTCATTTATAGCTTTTTACAGCAACAAAACAAGATCAATGGTTCATAAATTTAAGAGGATTGTTACCAATGTTGGTGATGGTGCTGCTACATATAGAGCTAAAGTGACCTATCCAAAAGGTAGTGTTGTGACAGTGTCACCAGATATATTAACTTTCAAATATAAAAATGAGAAACAAAGTTACAACATTATCATAAAGTATGTTATGTACAAGAAGGAAAATGTATCATTTGGAGATCTTGTTTGGATTGAAGATGGTGGAACACACACTGTTAGAAGTCCTATTGTAGTGGCACCAAGTGGAATTGTATGAGTTATTCTTAGTTTTTTTTTCTCTTTAATTTTTTTGGCCATAAAAAATCTGCAAAGTTTGTGGGACCCTTCCCTGAAATAATTGCATGTAGTTTCGTATGAACTTCCATTTTGAGTGTCCTAGCTAGTTATGTCATATTATAAGGATTGAACATGTAAGTGAAAATGTACTAGTAATTCACAAGGATTTGGACTGTTTTTCAATTATGTGAATGATTTCTAAATAGGGGTATCAATTAATAAATTGCACACACTAAAAAACAAGTTTCTTTTCTGAACAAGCTAAAAAACAAGTTTCTTTATTTGATCTCTGACTCATTGCATTGGACTTTGTTAACTAGAACTCAGTGATAGATCACGGGTCAGGAATTAGTTTTTCACTTCAATTTTTTTTAAGCAAAGTGTTCTTCAATTAGTGGTTATATAATAAGCAATTCTTGTGTGTGTATATAAAGATTTGGATACATTATTTTGGCCACACTAAAAAAAATATGCACTATATAATTATTTTAAAAAATTCATATTATTTAATTTTTTTTTCTGTATTTTTTCTTTTTTGTGTGTTAAAAAGATGTGGTCAAATCTTTATATTCACCTAAAAGTTATTCTTATATAATTTGAAATTTGGTTTCATGTGAAGAGTAAGGAAATAGGATTGGAACGTGGCATGGTTTCAGACCTTAATTTTCCCGTGAACATGAACATTGTAATTATTCAACAAAGCAGACTATTATTATTTTATCCCAAGGTTGTGAATGTGATTATGGGTCTTTGTAGTGCGGTTTAAATCGTTTTAAGGTAAAAAAGTTATCTGATTTAAACTAAATGTCACATGCGGTTATGATGACTATTCTATAAAAATCCGATTTAAATATATAAGGTTTAATTAAGATTGATTTTGGATGTCTAAAATACAACATGTAATTTTTTTTTATTAATATTAATATAACATATACTCCATAAACTAATAAGTTTGATGCAAAATATAACACAAATATATTAAAAAAAATATTACATAATAAAATTGATCGATTATATTTGAGACATACGAAGTAGTAATAATATAAATTAAATTATTGTAATATATAAGATTAAAAATCAACAAATAATGTATTAATGCAATATATAATACAAATAAATTGTAAATAAGTATTAAAATTTACTTTTGTGGTTTGATTTTGAAAAAAGTGATATGAAATTTGATACTAGCGGCTTTTACAAAACAACATCCAAACACATCTAAGAATATATTTTTTTGTTGCAATTTTTCATTTTTTTTGGACCAGCTTACGATTTTATTTTGAATAGGTTTGAATTTGAACACCCTAACTATGCAGCCTACATCCGAGTGAGAGTAAATAGAAAATTTGATTGGTCACAAATATTTAGACACTTTTTTGAGAGGCACAAATTTGAAAAAATGTAAAAAGAAAAACGAATCAAATAATATGTATTTTGAGTTTATTTTTAAACGATGTGCGTAAATACTTATGAGTTATCTAATAATAAATAGGCGACGGTTAGGGATATGAAAATGGTAGGTGGGGGAAAGGTTGGAGAGGCGTGGACTTGGAGAAGGTTGTTGGCATGGAAGGAGGATCAGACAAGAGAGTGTTGTGATTTGTTAAATTCTATTGTTTTGTAGGATAATGTGGCAGATAGATGGGTTTGACAGTTAAATATATCAAAGGGATATTCTGTAAGCAACGCTCATCAGTTTTTGGGTGCATCAACTCATGACATTCCGGTCGACAATTCCCTCAGCCCGTGGATCAAAGTGGTTCCTCTCAAGATTAATCTTTTTGCTTAGTGGATATTCCTCAATCGTATTCCTACCAAAGACAACTTGTTTGGAAGGGGGTGCTCCATAATAACAATCAACAATGTTTGGGAGTATGCTATGCATGAAAACATGGATCAGTTATTCGTCAGATGTGATTTTTTTTTCTTTTCTTATATAAGTTGATACTTGATTGCTGGTTGGTTTGGAGTTGTTACGGTAACTTCGGGCACTATAATATACCATCATAAACTCTTCCGGTGTTTAGGTGGTTAGGAGTTGAAAAGAAAGGAACAAACGAATAATATTGTTTTGTGATATAATTATGATTCAGTCTTACTAGTTGAAAGTGAGATACAACACAACTTTTGTTTTCGACTACCATTATTGTAGTCTTAATCATCTTCGATGCTTGAATGAAGTTACTTAGCTTGTTCCCTTTTCTAAGTTTTTTCTTTCTGTTTGTTCGTTTTTACACTTTGATCTTATAACTATTATTAAGTCTATTCTAATACATCTTGTGTTGTGATGACTTCTTAGTTTGATATTATTAAGTATATTCTAATATATTTAAGTATATTTTAATATACTTAAAATATCTCTTGGAGACACTCGATAATATTTTTCTATTTTATTTTGGCATTTCCAAAAAAAATTACGTGTGACTTGCTCGAGTAAATAAATATTACGAGACCATCCGATTATACGGATTCCTGTCACATTTGATATTGAAGATTCATATCTTATATTCTTATTTGATAACGATATATTCTTGAATTTCTATGACACAATACATACTTTATTTGACAAATGACGGTACACAATGCGTGTGTGATACAGTACATTTTTCTTGAAGAATCAGTACGTTTTAGATAATTTAAATATAGATTTAGTATTTCATAAAAAACTATAAATTGACAGGCTAAAATACTATATGTATATTACGATAAAAAGATTGATAAAAAAAAAATATTACGATAAAAAGAATTTATATTTAGAATGAATTATAGAGAAATAAAAAAGAAAACGTGCAAAAAACTACGCTGCTAACCCAGTCAAAAAATATGTTAAACTTTTATTAATGACACTGTATTTCATTACGATAAATATTTGCATAAATACTTTTTTTTTGACAATATATTATGACATAATACCATAAAAAATTAATTAGACGTTGTGTAAGATGACTAGTTAAGTTTAAATACGGTTTTATTTCATCTATTTTGCCTCGTTCACAATTTCAATCTCCTTTTTTTCTAAATCCTATGTCGTGTTCCCTAATTTTTGAGGTCTTGTAATATTAGTCTATCCGTCAATTAATATCCAATATTTAGCTGAGATGTTATTGTGATATTGAAATTATATACTCCATCAGTTACAAAATATAAACAAGGGTGAGTTAAGAAAAGTTGATGTATTTTTTATTTTTATTTTAAATTGATGTATTTAAACCATATATTAATTTTGTTTGACCTCCATTTACTTATATTTTGCAAGAGACGGAGTATGTGATGGTGGCCACATACATTTGACGTGGTTACAAGATGGAATATTGAGATGACAATAATCAGAGAGTTTTACGTATTAAATGACCAATGTCATGAGTTCGCATTTATATGATAGGTTTAGGGTTTTGGTTTTTGAAATGTTACATGGACAACTGTCCTCGAGGAACACCTCTAAGCATATTAGCCATCATTGGATCAATCCTGAATTGTTTAAATCTTCTTATGGAGCTTTGATCGAATGATGTTGAGCGCGAGTCAATGCTATGGTCCACCCACGCATAAGCTCTGAAGGGTACCCAAATCCAGTTAAAGATTGGATAAGGGTTGTGACACAGTCATGAACACTTATGTCATTCAAGTGGCAATTTTTTATATTTACAAAGCAATCACAAAGTCATGTATAAGTGCAAAGAATTTCTAGATGAATTTGATTTTCCTGCAGATAAACTTATAAGCTAGAATACAAACAAACAATTTTTAATTTGTCGTCCTGCATGTAGAAGTAGTCAAACTATTAATATTTTCAAATTTGGTCATATTAAGGGAATGTTTATTAGTACCCAACATTGTTCTTTTGTATCACGAGTGGTAAGCAGCATGCCTTATTATTTGCCCCAGCATAATCCAAGATAGGTAAAAAGTCATGTTCTCATTCAAATTCAAAGCTGTAAGACATTTAAATTTGTGTTAATTTTTGATAGGGCCTCTTTGAGTTTGAAGTCACACTGGATCAGTAAGTAACAAACTTTTCCATCTTTTAAATATCATTAGCATTTTAATATTATTAACCGTCCTGGTCATTAATATTTGAAAATCATGTGTCTAATTCAATCAACCACTTTGGCTGAATATTCTGCATACCAAGTCAAGGAATAAAACAAAAGCAATGCCGCGTGATAAGAACTAAACCACCTCTTTAAACACTGAAAACAATTGAAGTGTAACTCATTTCTTGTCTTCTCTAGAAACTTAATCATGGAACTTCACAACCACATTCTTCACTTCACAGTTCTGTTCCTGTGTATGTTTTCTCAGTCATTCAACTGCCAACAAGTATACCTCAATACCACTGTCTTTGACTGCACTAACACCTCTTCTGTACCAAAAGGATACCTCTGCAATGGCCTTAAAAAATCATGCACTTCCTTTTTAGTATTCAAGTCAAAACCTCTATATGATAATCCTACAAAAATTGCCTACCTTCTTCGCTCTGAAGCATCAACCATAGCCTCAATCAATAAGATCCCTATAAATGAGAAGATTCCGTCCAATAAATCAATCATTGTCCCAGTCTTCTGTTCATGTTTTGGAAATATCTACCAGCATAGTACATCTTACACTGTAAAGCAGAATGATACCTACTATGAGTTGGTAAAAGAAACTTACCAAGGCCTTACAACCTGCCAGGCATTGATGGGTCAGAACTACTATGCTCCTGTCTTAATTGCACTTGATGCTGAGCTCACAGTTCCAATACTATGTGCTTGTCCCACAGCAAACCTGACGGCAAAAGGGGTTACCTCCTTACTCGTTCACATGGTGAACTATGGTGACACGGTTAAGTCGATAGGAGAGGCCTATGATGTCGATGAACATAGTATGCGAGAGGCCAATGAGTTGCCAGTGCTGCAAAGTGCAAACAGCAGTGTGATCCTCTTTGCATCGACGCCTATACTAGTTCCTCTGAGACGCAAGAATTGTAAAGAGAACTCAGATAGATTCTATTGCAAATGTTCTGAGGGGATCTACTGTGACGAATCTCCTAGACGAAAAGTTCCAGCAAAATTGGTTGCTGCCTCAGGTATATTTGTCTACTCTAACCCTCTTCAAGAACAACTTTAAAAAAGTATAGCTTTTAGCGAAATAGTGGTTTTTACATTTTACCATAGCTAGTTAGTGTTGAAATTACGAGTTTTAGATAAAAGAAGAAAAATAGGGAGAAATATAATTCTAGTGAAATTTACTCAATAATAACTTGATACAAAAGACTAAACTCTAACATCAATTTACAGGAATACATAGAATCAATCCTAGATAAATAGGAAAATCAGAAAATAAATCATCATAATAAGAAGTAATATAAAAATTAATCCCAAGAGATAATCTAAAATACGCTAAGATTATACACTAATCCTAGGAAATAATCTATCATGCTCTAATATAATATCAAATATATTATAAGCTTTGTTTTCTTATATTCTAATAGTTAGTAAGGATACAGGTAGTTAGATAAGGCTAGAATGTTTAAATGTAATGCCTTACCTAACTGCAGAGATGATTTTATAGACTATAATGAATAACAGTGATGAGTTGATGACATCTTGCAAGGCTTTTAGTGAAATAAACAAAAAAAGTCTTTTTCTGTTTGCTATTAAACATAAGGATGTTTCTTGCTAGTCACTGCAACCAACTGAATTTCAAAAAATAACTGTATTTGCAGGTATGGGAATTGGTACAGGCTTCCTGTGTTTGTTTCTTTTGAGTTACAAATTATATCAACACATAAAGAAAAGGAGAGCGAGTACTCATAAAGAAAAGTTATTCAGGCAAAACGGGGGCTACTTGTTACAAGAGAAGTTATCATCTTGTGGAAATGGAGAAATGGCAAAGCTTTTTACGGCAGAGGAACTGCAAAGAGCAACAGATAACTACAACCGAAGTAGGTTTCTTGGTCAGGGTGGCTATGGCACGGTGTACAAAGGAATGTTACCAGATGGAACCATTGTTGCAGTTAAAAAGTCAAAAGAACTAGAAAGGAACCAGATAGAGACTTTTGTCAATGAAGTTGTCATCTTGTCACAGATCAACCACAGGAATATTGTCAAACTCTTAGGCTGTTGTCTTGAAACAGAAACTCCATTACTAGTTTATGAATTTATTCCCAATGGAACACTTTCCCAACATATACATATGAAAGACCAAGAGTCCTCCCTTTCATGGGAAAACCGCCTAAGAATTGCATGTGAAGTTGCTGGAGCAGTGGCATATATGCATTTTTCGGCTTCTATTCCAATCTTCCACAGAGACATAAAACCCACAAACATACTACTAGACAGTAACTTTAGTGCCAAAGTATCTGATTTTGGGACATCAAGATCAATACCACTAGATAAGACTCACCTAACCACATTTGTAGGTGGAACATACGGGTACATAGACCCTGAATATTTCCAGTCCAGTCAATTCACTAATAAGAGTGATGTATACAGTTTTGGGGTCGTGCTTGTAGAGCTCTTAACCGGTAGAAAGCCTATTTCATTCTATGACGAAGATGACGGTCAGAATTTGATTGCACATTTCATTTCAGTGATGAAGGAGAACCAAGTTTCTCAAATTATAGATGCTAGACTGCAAAAGGAAGCAGGGAAAGACACCATTCTTGCCATTTCAAGTCTTGCAAGGAGATGCTTGAGACTTAATCATAAGAAAAGACCAACAATGAAAGAGGTTTCAGCAGAATTAGAAACACTGAGAAAGGCACAAAGTTCTTTTGAAATCAACCATGATCATGATTCTTCATCAAGTGATGAAGAATCATTTGGGCAAGGAATTAATGAATCAACAGACCAAGAATCCAGAGAGGAAAGCAATTTATTTTCCTTACAAATAGAATCCGCGTCCTTCTGAAACACCGGATTAATACTCCTTTTTTGCTAACCCAACGTAATTAGTATCTTTCCTTGACTCCCATATCCCAATAGACGCCTCAAGTTATCCCCACGGCTTAGGCCCTTTAGATCCGCTATGGGACTAATTCTCGAGTCGGCAGCAGGACATCTAATTTTTTACACGCAGGGTTGGGCTACCTTATACTTGATTCATAATGTTTTGTGCTTGATTTTCAGCATATGAATGAAGATGTATCTATACCAAAGATGGCTTGGGATAAATGACTTATATTATTAATAGATTTTATTTTAATTTTACAGACTCTATGATCTTTATATCACAGTCTATTTTATTTGAAATCTATAAAGTGTTGTCCTTTTTATTTATAGTGTTTTTAGTCTTACGTTTTGATTTTCATTGTTATTTAAACAGATTTCGTTGTTTTTAAAAAATACACAGTTGTCAATTCAAAAAGGATTATTAGAATATAGAAGTCATCCCTCCAATATTTGTTAAGGCTATAGGATAGGCTTTAAATTCAAATGTGGTATGGAGAAAAGTCATTGTTTCAAAGCTGACCAATAAGCTAGTGACAATTCATAACAAAAACGGAGGTCAAGTAATTGATCATTTACATCTTATGATTTGGTATGCTGAATATTCAGCCAAAAAGATATGGTTTGACCAAAACAATTCAACATTTGAATGACAAGGTGTTTAGTTACAAGAAAACTTTGCTACATAGTGTGTCACATTCTTTCTTGACTTGTAGATAAAAATGACTTAGCTAACATGTTAAAGTTGATGCAACTTTGACTAATACAAATCATTATAATTGTCAATGAATCAAGGGTAATATAAAACATGGGGTAATAATATGAATACCTTGGGTCTTAAACTACACCTCAAAATTGAAGTGCAACTCATCAAACTCATGAAGTTCATTCTCTCCACAATCCTTCTCTTACGTATGTTACCTCACTCAATCAATTGCCAACAATCATTGCTTAACACCACTGTCGCTGCTGATTGCTCAGACAACCCTTCAGAACCAAAAGGATACCTATGCAATAGTCCTCAAAACTCATGCAATTCATTCTTAGCTTTCAGGTCAAAATTTCCTTATGACAACCCTGTAACTATTGCTTACCTTCTTGGGAATGAAGCATCAACCATAGCTTCAATCAACAACATCTCAATAAATGAAACACTTCCTTCCAATAGAACAATCATTATCCCTATCTCGTGCTCATGTTCTGGAAATATCTACCAACATAACACTACTTACACTGTCCAAAAAGGTGATACATACTTTCGGGTGTTAAATGAAACTTACCAAAGCTTCACAACATGTCAGGCTTTGATGAGTCAGAATCATTATGCTCCTGAAAACATTGTAATTGGTGCTGAGATAACAGTTCCAGTACTTTGTGCTTGTCCTACAACAAAACAGATGGCGAAAGGGATCACTTCCTTGCTGGTTTACATAGTGAACTATGGTGAAACTGTTAAGTCTATAGGAGAGGCTTATGGTGTTGATGAACAAAGCATACTAGAGGCAAATGAGTTGCAAGTGGCACCAAGTGAAAACAGAAGTGTGATTCTCTTTGCGTTGACACCAATATTAGTTCCTCTTAGAGGCAAGAGTTGCAAAGAGGATCCAGATAGTTTCTACTGTACTTGTTCTCAGGGAAGGTTTGCAGATGGAAGTTGTAATGAATTTCATGGTCAAAAGTTTCCTACCAAACTGGTTGCTGCATTAGGTAATAGTTGGACATACCCTTTTTTATTTCTAGTATTTGTAATTAATTGTAATAGAAATTTCTTGGTTCTTTGTCACAGCTAAGGGTATAGTTGAAAAATCATTAACTAGACATTGGATTTCTAAGGTATCAATAGCTTTGAAACAACTAAAAACATAAAACTTGAATAGATATGAAATATAATAGATCAGAAAACAAATTGAGCAATGAATTCATGCCATTTTTTTGTTTCCTTTTTTGGCACCTAGAGAGAAATACACTAAACATGTAACAGTAGGACTAGCATCCCCCTCAAGACTCCAGTGAACTTTTAGCTAAAGGATTAATCTAACAACCAAGAGTACTTACTCTCGTTCATTGCATTAATTCAACAACCAAGGCTTTGTTTGGGAGTTTGGAGGGGAGG
Source organism: Medicago lupulina (assembly GCA_958299785.1). Taxonomy (NCBI): domain Eukaryota; kingdom Viridiplantae; phylum Streptophyta; class Magnoliopsida; order Fabales; family Fabaceae; genus Medicago; species Medicago lupulina. The sequence goes on along the minus strand of OY283140.1, from coordinate 18,687,558 downwards.
GGAAGGGATATTGCTTTGGAGGGTTGAAAATGTAGGGGGGAAAATTGAAAAACCATTCACATTTTTTGAAAGAGTATTGTTTTAAAGAATGATAAATCAATGTTTATGATTAATATATTTTTAATTTTAAGAATATTACACCAACATAGATTAAATTTGAAGATTTTATGTAAACCCTCCAAAAACCCCCCCAAAACCCTCATTTAATATAATTTTTGAGTTCCGCCAAATGAAAATTTTGTATTAAGAAAAATGAACCCCAAAGCCTTCCCCTCTCAATGTCATCTATTTCTTCCACTTACTCCTTCCTTTTTTTCCAAACCCCTCCATTCCCTTCGCCTCGAAACTCGCAAACAAAGCCTAAGACTTTGCTGAAGAGGCAGGAGGGGCTGCAAGTAAAAATGAAAATGTTTGTTACTAGTTCCAAGTCAGTAGTCCTTGCTTCTCCCTTGAATTTAAAAAATGTCCATGTATTTGCAGGTGTTGGCATTGGTGCAGGCTTTCTAGTATTGTTTCTTCTTGGTTACAGGTTATATCAATACATAAAGAAAAGGAGAGCGAGTATTCGTAAGGAAAAGTTATTCAGGCAAAACGGTGGTTACTTGTTACCAGAGAAGTTATCATCTTATGGAAATGGAGAAATGGCAAAGCTTTTTACAGCAGAGGAGCTACAAAGAGCAACAGATGATTACAACCAAAGTAGGTTTCTTGGTCAAGGCGGCTATGGCACAGTGTACAAAGGAATGCTACCAGATGGAACCATAGTCGCAGTTAAAAAGTCAAAACATCTTGACAGAAACCAAATAGAAACTTTTGTCAACGAAGTAGTCATCTTATCTCAGATCAACCACAGGAATATTGTCAAACTTTTAGGTTGTTGTCTTGAGACAGAAACTCCATTACTTGTCTATGAATACATTCACAATGGAACTCTTTCCCAACATATCCATGGGAAAGACCGTGATTCATCCCTTTCATGGGAAAGCCGCCTTAGAATTGCATGTGAGGTTGCCGGAGCAGTGGCATATATGCATTTCTCAGCTTCTATTCCAATCTTCCATAGAGACATAAAACCAAGTAACATACTCCTAGACAATAACTATAGTGCCAAAGTATCTGATTTTGGAACATCTAGATCAATTCCGTTAGATAAGACTCATTTAACCACAGCAGTAGGAGGTACTTTTGGGTACATGGATCCTGAATACTTTCAGTCAAGTCAATTTACAGATAAGAGTGACGTATATAGTTTTGGTGTGGTGCTTGTTGAGCTTATAACCGGTAGAAAGCCGATAACATTCAATGATGAAGATGAGGGTCAGAATATGACGGCACAATTCATTTCAGCGATGAAGGAAAACCAACTTTCTCAAATTTTAGATAACGCAGTGGTTAAGGAAGCAAGGCAAGATGACATTCTTGCTATTGCAAATCTTGCAATGAGATGTTTGAGACTTAATGGTAAGAAAAGACCAACAATGAAAGAGGTTTCAATGGAATTAGAAGCACTAAGAAAGGTACAGAGTTCGTTGCATATCAAAGATGCTCAAGAATCACCAAGTGATGAACAATCACTTAAGCATACAACTAATGATATATTTCATGAGTCTACACTAGAAAGCTTTTTGCTATCCTCACAAATGAAGTTCACATACTTCTAAAAGCCAGATTGATACATACTATTGATTTATTATGCATTATTCTACATTTTCAACTTATGGAATAAGGTGTATCCTGGAGATGGCTGAGGATAGACATGACACATTTTTTTAATTCCATATGTATACTATCAGTTTAAAATTTGGCTACATCGATTGATACATATCATGACAAATATTGACATAAGCATGTCCTTTTACCCTTCAATCTGCACATAGTTACCATAGTTTACATTTCATGTTTTCTTTCCTCTCAAATAATAATTTATGGACAAAAGTTTATGTGCAGGTAAAGCAGCAAGTTGAAAATGTTATGATGCAAAATGGGGATCAGAGATTAGAGAGAGCCATGACTTACAGACGCACTTGCAACGTAGCACAAACTTCACAGGCAACCTCAGCAGGATTTCGGTTATCAATTCTCCAGGGAGATGCATGGTCTTCGTCGTCATCGGTCATAAATTTCATGCAAAGACGTTAGTAGCTTAGATAAACCCTAGCTAGGGTTTGTTTATTTAATTTTGTGAAAGAATGAAGGATGGGAGCAGCCAGGCTTACAATAACTAAGCCCAATAACAAATGGCTAAATGCACACCCCTTGAAATAGTTTCTTTTATCCAGCCCATGTTTCTTTTCTTCTTCAAAGGCTGGAAAATATCCATTGTCGAAAAAAACATCTATTTGTCTATTTATAGGTGAGTAAAAAAGGCATTGAACAATTTGTATGTCCATGTCATTATGCATTATTACAATATTGTGAATCAACAAGAGTTAGTTCACATGTTACTAAGTTTGTTAGTTAGTTAGATCAACTCATTCCTATGAAAAACTCTTAGGCTTGCTTTTTTGATGATCAATACTAATTCTCGAGTTAGCGGTGGGACATCTAGTTTTTTCCATGCAGGGTTGGGCTACCTTATACTTGATTCATGATGTTTTGTGCTTGATTTTCAGCATATGAATGAAGATGTATCTATACCAAAGATGGCTTAGGATAAATGACTTATATTATTTAGCTCGATTAAAACAAAAATTGGATAAGCAATTGTTAGTAATTACTCCCTCTTTCACGTAATAATAGTCACCATTTCATTTTTTTCTGTCTTAAAATAATTGTCACTTTAGGATACTAATGCAACATTTATTATTCATTTTCCACTTATATACCCTTTATTTATTGAATTTCACTCTACTTAACTATAATTTATAAGAGTGTTTAAGTAAATAATACTAATTTTACCATTAAAATCAATTAAATTAATTATTTCCTTAAGAATCATGTACAATTCAAATATGACAATTAAATTGGACCGACGGAGGGAGTTGTTGTTATGTTAGTATTTTTCTCTTTGATCAGTTTTAAACTTGGGTCCTCCAACTCCTTCAACCTTAAGCTCAAACCAATTGAGTTGTCCAATCTCTACAAGCTTTACATCAGCTTAAAATTGATTAAATCTTATAGCAGAGAAATTGACAGCATGTTCTGTTTTCTCCTCATGATGTACACAATAACCAAATTGTGAATTAAATCTCATAAATTTATTTCTCAAATCAAATACAAATAAATACTGATAATCATTTGCAAACCATGAAAATTGAGTTGAAATTCAAAACCAACGCTCACTAAGCAGGTCACATAATGAAGGCAACATATAGAAACTGCTAACCAACGCTCACTGACATATAACACATTACAGTTCACAATAGTTTTTTTTAAAAAAAAAAAGCTAAATTAGCCTACCCAAATTGGCACCGAAGAGAATCAAACCTGAGTGTGTTTACGGTTCACAATAGTTATTAAACAAGTTTATGAATATCCTAAGTTACAAGGAACGAGAGGGGAGGAGATTTACATGGAAGCAAGCAGGGGAGGGGAGGAGACACCATGCGAATGTCATACGTGAACAGCAGGTGCGTTTGTGAATGATGCTACGCACATTTGTTGAATGAATTTATTGGGTTGTGACTTGTAGGTGTTTTCGGGAAGGTATTTTGGGATGCAAATATGAGTTCAACTTCATTTGAAATAATCTATGAGAATGTTTGCATTGACTTAAATGCATCTTATTTTCCTATTTTCAAAAAAAAAATTAAGTATTCATCTTTCTATTTTGAAAATCCATTTTTTGTCCCTAAATTACTTTTTGAGTCGATTACACTCCCCTCTCCTCAACCTTATTTTTAAAGATGTTCGAATTACATTCCCCCCTCTTCTTAGGTTCAAATATATACTTCTCTCATCTCTCATTCAAAACATATTATACAATATTTCACTCCCTTCCTTTTAGATAAGTTTGAATTATATTCTCCTCCCTTCTTACGTTAAAATCATCACTTTAGTCTCTCCATATTTTTTTATTTCTAATCATCTAGCAAAAAAAAAAAAAAATCTAACACACTTCAAAGAAAAATAGCATTGCAAGCACATTTTAATATAAGCAAATTTTGAATAGTACATATTTTTTGCTATTTTTTATTCACAATTTCATTAATATATAGTTTTAAACCCTATTATAAAATATGAAACAACCCAAAATAAATTTAAAATATGTGAAAAATTACTAAATTCGATTAAGTATGGTTATTTAAAAGTGAATTTTATACTCTAAATTAGAGTAAACCCTCATTTTCGTCCTTGAAAGTGACACTCGCTATCGGACACATCCCTAAATCAACGAAAATTATTAAAAACTCCTTCAATGTTAACTCCTTTAATCATTTTAATCCAAAATGTTAAACATCAGTAAAGTGTGATGATCTGTCTTGTAACTTTGCTGATGTGGCATCTGACTAGAAATATTATAATGATTGATTGGATTTTTTCTCTGACAACTTGGATTTTTTCTAATATTTTCTCTTTAATATTAAATTTAAATTGTTTAATTCCGCTAGATCTTGCATTGGGGGACCGCATGCTAAATGTTGAACAAGAAGTCGATGATGATAAATATGATGAAGATTGCACATGAATTTCAAGGCTTGTGTGACCACATTAAACTTTAGGTTCAATTGGTTTCAACCAGTATTGGAGAATCTCTTTTATGATAGTTTAGAATCCTTGAGGTGACAATGCATAATATATGCAAAGTCTGGAGACAAATGTCAATTCAAAAATTCTTAACGAATCATTAGAATATAAAAGTTATCCTTTCAAAACTCGTTTCCAGCCTCATGCAGTGTTGGATCGAAGAAATATTGTGTGTTTGGTTTCACCATATGAAGAGCCAAAAGTGATTTTAGATACATGAAACTAATTATGACATGTTTGGTGATACATGTCAATTGTAATTGATTGACTTCATAATTAACTGTAATTTTGAAAATAAGATTTGTAGTTTTTTATTTCAAAGGCGATCTTTATATTTAAATAATTTTTTTTAGGTGAAAACAAATGAAGGTGAGAAAAACACAAGAAGGGGGGGTTGAATTGTGTTAGCTTTTTCTTCGTTTTCTCCTACTGAAGTCACTGTTCAGAAGCAGATAGAGTTTAGCTTCTGAAGTGATAATCAGAATCTAAATGTAGCGGATAAAAACAAAGAGAGAAAGAAGAAAGACACAAAACAATTATACTGGTTCCTTCCACAAATCGGAAGTAGTCCTGTCCCCCTTGCACTTCCAAGGAGAGTTCACTAAAAATGTAATATCTGATTACAAATGTTCACTGCTAAAACTAGCAAGAGACTTCAAATTACTCAAGCACAACTGCAAGAGACTTCTGATCAAACAGAAATACAAAGAAATTTATTTGAGTTTGAACACTTGATATACAATCAGTGGTGTTCACAATATAAATCAGATACAGACTCTTTAAACTCTAGAATTTCTAAGATATGAAAGTTGATAAGAAATTCTAAGTGAACTTTGATGTGAAACAATTTCAGCAGAGGTTTGGCGCTTGTAAATTGTTGTTTGAGTCTTACAATTCTCTAAGTCTTCACTCCTTTATATAGAGGTGTGAAAGAGACGTTGTTGATTGCCAGCACATCAAAAAGAGTCGTTTGAAACTTGATCAAATCACCAATGATCTTTTGCCTGATATGGTTATTGTCATATGAAGGATTAATTTCAAATCCATTCCAAGTCTGGAGGAACACTGGTGCATACATGGTTGTTGTTCTTGTCTTGTTGCAGAGACAAAACAGAGTTAGTGGAGACAGAGGTTGTACAGTTCGTACAATTGTCCTTTTTCAAGTCTCTTCAACGAATAAGCTTCCAATGACTTCAAATCCTTTAGAATTAGTCGTTATTTCATCCTTTTGATCTTCTGCAATGATATGGTGTGATTAAATCCTTTGAACAGCCTTTTGAAGCTCCACTTCTATCAGCTTTTGATGAACTGTGCTTCTGATGACGTCATCACTTCAGGAGCACTTGTCTTCAGAACCTCTTTTCTTCAGACGCTTCAAGTTTCTCTTTTGTTGATTCCATTGCTCTCATTTGTTCTTCAGAACCTATATTTTAAAGAGACACTAAAGAATTTTGTCTATGGTCCTGCACACTTTGAACTAATCTTAACATATTCAATTGACAATTTTTAATACATTATTATCATCAAAACTTTAAAATTTATGTGAAACGCATTTTGTTTTAACAACAAAAACCCCCATTGAACTCATTTTAAACTAAAATTAATTTTACATAATCAATTCAAAATAAAGTTGTCACCACAAAATTAATCATTCACTTTAGTCTACTACGTAGCAGCCTTAGAGGATTTGAATGCATAAACCAAGCATCTTTGAAAAAATGGTATAATCTTATCTTAATAAATAAATAATAGCTAGATAATGACATAAGTGACAACAAACTTAGAAATTCCGTTTAGAATACTTGCGTCACATCAAGATAAATTAGAAAAATATAAACACGTATGCTAATCCTCCTAGTTGCAGCTCATAAAGGAATCTTTAACTTCATATGTGGTATTGAGAAAAGTCATTATTTCAAAGCTGACCAATAAGCTAGTGACAATTCATTCATAACAAAAACGGAGGTCAACTTCTTTTCACAAAATCTTGAGTGATGTAGACATGAGTTTGGAACAAATAATTGATTATTATATCTTATGATTTGGTATGCTGAATATTCAGCCAAAAGGATATGGTTTGACCAAACAATTCAACATTTGAATGACAAGGTGTTTAGTTACAAGAAAACTTTGCTACATAGTGTGTCCCATTCTTTCTTGACTTTTAGATAAAAATGACTTAGTTAACATGTTAAAGTTGATGAAACTTTGACTAATACAAATCATTATAATTGTCAATGAATCAAGGGTGATATAAACCTTGGATCTTAAACTACACCTCAAAATTGAAGTGCAACTCATCAAACTCATGAAGTTTCTTTATCTTTACATTCTCTCCACAATCCTTCTCTTATGTATGTTACCTTACTCAATGAACTGCCAACAAATATTACTTAACACCACTGTCACTGATTGCTCAGGCACCCCTTCAGCACCAAAAGGATACCTATGCAATAGTCCTCAAAACTCATGCAATTCATTCTTAACTTTCAGGTCAAAACCTTCTTATGACAACCCTATAAGTATTGCTAACCTTCTTGGCTCAGAAGCATCATCAATAGCCTCAATCAACAACATCTCAAGAAGTGAAAAACTTCCAACCAATAAAACAATCATTGTCCCTATCTTGTGCTCATGTTCTGGAAATATCTACCAACATAACACTCCTTACACTATCAAAAAAGATGATACATACTTTCAGTTGGTAAATGAAACTTACCAAAGCCTAACAACATGTCAAGCTTTGAAGGGTCAGAATTATTATGCTTCTGAAAACATTGCAATTGGTGCTGAGATTACAGTTCCGGTCCTTTGTGCTTGTCCTACAACAAAACAGATGGCGAACGGGATCACTTCCTTGCTTGTTTACACAGTGGACTATGGTGAAACTGTTAAGTCTATAGGAGAGGCTTATGGTGTTGATGAACAAAGCATATTAGAGGCAAATGAGTTGCAACCAAGTGAAAACAGAAGTGTGATTCTCTTTGCCTTGACGCCTATATTAGTTCCTCTTAGAGGCAAGAGCTGCAAAGAGGATCCTGATAGTTTCTACTGTACTTGTTCTCAGGGAAGGCTTGCAGATGGAAGTTGTAATGAATCTCATGGTCAAAAGTTTCCTGCCAAATTGGTTGCTGCATTAGGTAATAGTTGGACTAAAATACCTTTTTTATTTCTAGTATTTGTAATTAATTGTAATAGAAATTTCTTAGTTCTTTGTCACAACTAAGGGTATACTTGAAAAATCATTAACTAGACATTGGATTTCTAAGGTATCAATAGTTTTGAAACCAAATGAATAATAGATTAGAAAACAAATTGAGCAATGAATTCATGCTAGTTTTCTCTATCCTTTTTTGGCACCTAGAGAGAAATAGACTAAACATGTATGTAATAGTAGGACTAACATCCTCACCAGCCACTTCCTCCCCTCAAGACTCCGACGAACTTTTAGCCAAAAGATATTTAATTTAACGACCAAGAGTAGTTACTCTCGGTCATTGCATCAAATCAACGACTAAGATTTCGCTGGAGAGGCAAGATGGACGTAATGCAAGTAAAAATGGAGATGTTTGTTACTAGTTCCAAGTCGGTAGTCCTTAAATTTTTTAAAATGTTTTTATGTATTTGCAGGTGTTGGCATTGGTGCAGGCTTTCTGGTATTGTTTCTGCTGGGTTACAAGTTATATCGATACATAAAGAAAAGGAGAGCGAGTATTCGTAAGGAAAAGTTATTCAGGCAAAACGGTGGTTACTTGTTACAAGAGAAGTTATCATCTTATGGAAATGGAGAAATGGCAAAGCTTTTTACAGCAGAGGAGCTCCAAAGAGCAACAGATGACTACAACCAAAGTAGGTTTCTTGGTCAAGGTGGCTATGGCACAGTGTACAAAGGAATGCTACCAGATGGAACCATAGTAGCAGTTAAAAAGTCAAAACACCTTGACAGAAACCAAATCGAAACTTTTGTCAACGAAGTAGTAATCTTATCTCAGATCAACCATAGGAACATTGTCAAACTTTTAGGTTGTTGTCTCGAGACAGAAACTCCATTACTTGTCTATGAATACATTCACAATGGAACTCTTTCCCAACATATCCATGGGAAAGACCGTGATTCATCCCTTTCATGGGAAAGCCGCCTTAGAATTGCATGTGAGGTTGCCGGAGCAGTGGCATATATGCATTTCTCAGCTTCTATTCCAATCTTCCATAGAGACATAAAACCAAGTAACATACTCCTAGACAATAACTATAGTGCCAAAGTGTCTGATTTTGGAACATCTAGATCAATTCCGTTAGATAAGACTCATTTAACCACAGCAGTAGGAGGTACTTTTGGGTACATGGATCCTGAGTATTTTCAGTCAAGTCAATTTACTGATAAGAGTGACGCATATAGTTTCGGTGTGGTACTTGTTGAGCTTATAACCGGTAGAAAGCCGATAACATTCAATGATGAAGATGAGGGTCAGAATATGACGGCACAATTCATTTCAGCGATGAAGGAAAACCAACTTTCTCAAATTTTAGATAACGCAGTGGTTAAGGAAGCAAGGCAAGATGACATTCTTACTATTGCAAATCTTGCAATGAGATGTTTGAGACTTAATGGTAAGAAAAGACCAACAATGAAAGAGGTTTCAATGGAATTAGAAGCACTAAGAAAGGTACAGAGTTCCTTACAAATCAAAGATGATCAAGAATCTCCAACCGATGAACATTCACTTAGGCATACAACTAACGATATATTGCACGAGTCTACAGTGGAAAGCTTTTCGCTATCTTCACAAATGGAGTCCACATACTTCTAAAACACCAGATTGATACATATTATTGATTTATTATGCTTTGTTCTACATTTTCAACTTATGGACTAAGGTGTATCCTGGAGATGGCCGAGGATACACATGACACATTTTTTTTAATTTAACATGTATTATCAGTTTAAATTTTGGCTACATCATGACAAAAATTGACATAAGCATGTCCTTTTACCCCTCAATCTGCACATAGTTACCATAGTTTACATTTCATGTTTTCTTTCCTCTCAAAAAATAATTTTTTGTACCAAAAAAAAAATTAAATAAATTATTATTATTTTTTTGAAATTTGGTATCCAGCTTAATGACAGACTAATCTGGGAGACCAATCTCACCGTTCACTATAGAGGCTCCATAGATTGACCCAAAACATAAATTGCCACGGGGAGCATTAGTACTAAATTAAACATAGGTTTTAATATGTGTTTCGTCCCTGCATATTAAAGCCTTGTCATCTGATTAAACAGGGTAATTTACCAGGATTAATGATTACTAATTGTAGGGACGAAACACATATTAAAGCCTTATACATAACATCCAATTCGCATAACTTGTGTCCACTGTCAACTAACTTCCCCAGCTTAAAATTCGACTTTGTATCATACTTGCAATGCAATAAATTTAGGATCCAAGTCTTCAAGCAAAAACCAGTTAATTAAAAGACGGGAAGAAAACAAATTGCTAATACTTACATATCAATAACATATAAAATACTGAGAGGATGAAGTTTATGTACCAACTCTACTCTCAGTTATGTCTCGGTTTAACTATTCTGCCTACCACTTCTCAAGCTTCATGATACCAAGAGTTCATAATACAAGATAGATTTCAGCAAAATGGTAAACACGAATATTTCACAATCAAATTCTTCTTGTTTGGTATCACTAGTTATCTTAAGCTTGCTCAGTGCCATCAGGGAGTGAAAGCAGAGACTCTGTATACTCTCTTTAGATGCCACGACACTTAAGGAAGCAAGGAAATTTAGCATCATTGTTGTTGCAAATCTTGCCATGAGATATTTGAGATTTAGGCATATTTGGATTAATAGCTTAATTTCCAGCTTATAGTATATAAGTGACTATAAGATGAGCATTTTAAGATGCCAGATTTATACCACATTCTTGTACCTGTCATTTTCAGCCAAAGCTGTCAATTGGCTATAAATATGACCGAAATGAGATTACAAAGCTCGTACAATCCTTACTTTACAGCCGATCTTATCGAGTTAAACTCAAAATCTATCATGGTATCAAAGTCTATCATATATCTCATGTAAAGCAACCAAGTATTAACAGCTTGATGGCGAGAGAGTGTATTGAAAAACATCACAATAACCAATTTTGGAAGGTGGAATTAAGCTCAAAACCTACCAAACACAATAACGGAATACTGGGTTTTTTCCTAAATAAAAACTAACCATTTAGGATCCCTAAAGATTCAATTAAATATAAAATCAACATTCATTTAGCATAAAGTCACAACAGCTCCTAAGTTTACAAATTGGTAATCTACAAAACCATGCAACATACTCACATACAATACTTTTCCACAGCTCACAAATATTTTGAACAGGATTATCTAACAGAAAATACATTCATACTGTTAGAATGAATACATTTATGCAATTAATTTCACTACCAACTAATTTGATCTTCTATAAGATTTATAGTATTCAAGGCTCAATCAATGTAGAATCGTAAGCTCGTAAACTAGTAGCAAAATTGAGAGTTTCCTTTAACTTGTAATAGTTTAAGACTCAACTCGAGAATTTTACAATCTTGTATCTAGAAACTTAGTTTGAGTTTGATGGAATACAACAGGTTACAGAAACAACTCCACTAGTACACGAAGTGTTAGCATTTCTCATTTGTGGTCTGTGAGCAATTAATTGATCATGGACAAGTAAATTTAGAACTTTTTCATGAATTCATTATCTTCTTGACTTTCAATCTGTTTTGAATTAATTGTTAAAGATTTAAAAACAAACAATTACAACTCATGGATAATAAATACTCAGACCACCAGCCCAATAATTTCGCAAAATCCTTGTTCCAAAATATACACTTGCTCAAGAATTGGTAAATAAAGAAGCTGAAATATTTTTCAAAGTGTATAATATGCTTTGTAAAATTGGAACCCAACGTAAGAGGAAAGAACTAAAAGCATGCTTCATTGCATTTATTACCAGCCATCACATATATAAATCAGTAATCAAGGAAGATATTTAATGACAATACGAAATTTATCAGAGTCCACGAAATTTATCAAGGAAGATATTTAAATCAGCAAGCAATCTCCTCTTTCAGAAGTCTCTGTTGATTGTTTAAGGTCTTATTAGAAAAACCCTATAACAGCTTCTATAAGGTCTGGTATATTATTTGCACGACACTCGTCACAAGATGATTCAACACTAGAAGAAGGTTATTGAGAATCACCATAAGGTTTATGAGAATCACGTATAAGTCATCATGCAATTCATTTTTAGTTTTCAGTTCCAAACCTCCAAGTACTGCCTATCTTCTTGGCTCTGAAACATCTATAATATCCTCAATCAACAACACCTGAAGAGATGCCAAACTTCGTTCTAATAAAACAATCATTGTCCCTATCTGTTGTTCATGTTCAGGAAATATCTACCAACATAACACCCCCTACACTGTCAAAAAAGGTGATACCTATTATCACTTGGTAAATCTCAGGCTTCGAAGGGTCAGAATTACAATGCTTCTGTGAAAACATTGCAATTGATGCTGAGCTCGCATTTTCAGTACTTTGTGCTTTTCCTACAACACAACAGATGGTGAAAGCGATCACCTTCTTGTTGGTTTACTCAGTGAACAATGGTGAAACTGATAAGTAATTAGGAGAGGCTTAAGGTGTTGATGAACAGAGCACACAAGAGGCAAATGAGTTGCAAAGGGCACAAAGTGAAAAAAGAGGTGTGATTCACTTTGCCTTTTATTTTTTAAAAAGCCAAAATGGACGCACACACACAGAGACCAACCAAAAGGCTCTCCTCAGCACAAAGAGTGCACGAGAAGAACTCAGTTTACAGAAAAGTTACAAACTCGCGAAAAACAACTGCTCGAAAAAGATCAACAGTTGCTAAATCACCCCATATACAGCAAAGGATTAGTCCACCATTTATTAATGTCCCAAATAGAAGCCGGATTTTTTGCTTTCATCCACCAAAACATAGTAACTTAACTTTGTCAATCAACTTGGCCATAGTCTCTTCCTGTTGTTGGAAAAAGCGAGAGTTCTCTTTGCAAATAACCCAAACAGACGCCAACCAAACAATATGCATCGAAGTCCTTATTTTTTTTTGGAGAAACCACGCAAAGAGCCAAGTAAGCAAAAGAGGATACTGAAAGTTTCAATTGTACTTTTTCCTGGGAAGGGTTGCAGATGGATCGCTGTAATGAATCTCATGGTCAAAAGTTTTCTGCCAAAATATTTTAAACCTTTTACAAATCAGATATAATTTGTTAGAGTGTGTTTAGATGGAGGGTTTAGGAGGGGAAGTGAGAGGAGGGCTCACTTTTATTTTTTAAATTACGACCAATGTAAAATGATTTTTTGAAAATTGAATTAGCAACATGATAAATGATCATGTAATACTTCAAAAACACTTAATTTATTTTAAAAAAATATTTTACATTGTTCGTAATTTACAAAATAAAAGTGAGTCCTTCCATCGCTTCCCTTTTTAAACCCTCAATCCAAACACACCCTTAAGACTTTGGTTTTTTATCACATATATAGATGGTTTGGTTTTGGTTGTGTCGCCATAGCCAAGTATGCATGCTCTAATATATTTGGACTAAAATACCCTCATTATTTTTGTAATGCTTGACATCAATTGTATTATATATCTCTAAGATCTTTGTTACAACTGAGGTAACTTGCAACAACCAAGCCTTATCCCATTAAGTGGGGTCAGCTACATGGATCAAATTACGTCATAGTGTTCTATCATAAACCAAATTTGGATCCAACTCGTTAACCTCTAAGTCATTTCTAATGGTTTCTCTAATAGTTTTCCTAGGTCTTCCTTTACCTCTTTTAACATTACTCTCCTCCATTTGATCTATTATTCTTACAACGGCATCTACGGGCCTTCTCTCTACATGCCCAAACCATCTAAGCCTATTTTCTACCAACTTTTCTATTATAGGTGCTACCCCCACTCTCTCTCTAATGGTGTCATTCCTAATCCTATCATGTCTAGTCTTACCACTCATCCAGCGCAACATCCTCATCTCTGCTACCCTTACTTGAGTCTCGTGTTGACTCTTAACCGCCCAACATTCCGTACCATACAACAACGTCGGTCTAACTGTTGTTCGATAGAACTTTCCTTTCAACTTAAGTGGTACTTTCTTATCGCACAAAACACCTGAGGCTCTTCTCCATTTCAACCACCCAGCTTGAATACGATGGCTTACATCTGCTTCTATTTCTCCGTCATTTTGTACTATAGACGCAAGATATTTAAACCGTGTAACTTGGGGTATGGTATGATCTCCAACTTACACCTCCAAGGTAGACCTACTTCTACTTTTACTGAAGTTACATTCCATATACTCTGTCTTGCTTCTACTCAAGCGGAAACCATACGCTTCTAAGGCTTGCCTCCAGGTCTCGAGCCTCCCGTTCAATTCCTCCCTTGACTCCCCAAACAAGACTACACCATCTGCAAAAAGTATACATCTCGGTGCTAACTCTTGGATGTGTTCCGTCAGTACATCCAAAACTAAAGTAAAAAGATAAGAACTTAGAGTTGAACCTTGGTGCAATCCTATTGTTATGGGGAAATCTTCGGTAGCCCCATCCTGCGTCCTCACACTAGTCGAAGCTCCCTCATACATATCCTTGATAGCTCTAATATAGGCAATCCTAACCCCTTTCTTCTCCAGCGCTTTCCACAAAATCTCTCTAGGAACTCTATCATACGCCTTCTCCAAATCAATGAAAACTAAGTGTAAGTCTTTTTTATCCGTCCGAGGTTGTTCCATCACGCGTCGAAGTAAGTAGATCGCTTCCATAGTCGACCTCCCAGGCATAAAACCAAATTGGTTATCCGTAACTCGAGTCTCCTTTCTTATTCTTCGTTCAATCACTCTTTCCCATAACTTCAAGGTATGACTCATTAGCTTAATTCCCCTATAATTGGCGCAACTTTGTATATCCCCCTTGTTCTTATAGATTGGAATTAAAGTGTTTCTTCTCCATTCGTCCGGCATTTTCTTCGTCCTCATAATCTCATTAAAAAGTTTTGTGAGCCACACAATTCCTCTATCTCCAAGACTCTTCCACACTTCGATAGGTATGTTGTCCGGCTCAACTGCCTTGCCACTACTCATCCTTTTCAACGCTTCTCTAACCTCGTGCTCTTGAATCCGACGATAATAGTTATAGTTTCGGTCCTCCTCTCCGATATCTAACATGTTAGAGTCTGGTATGACCTCATAACCTTCATTAAATAAGTTGTGGAAATACTTCTTCCATCTATCCTTAATATCTCTTTCCTGAACCAAAACTCTACCCTCCTCATCCTTAATACACTTCACTTGGTCCAAGTTTCTTGTCTTTCTTTCTCGTTCCTTAGCAAACTGAGGGTAACTTGAAAAATCATAAATTAGTTTGAAACAAAACTAAAAATTTAAAACATCAATAGATATGAAACAAAGGTTTTAACAAACTAGAAAACAAATTGAGCAACGATTCCAAGCCTTTTTTTGGTAGGACTTGCATCTTCTCCAGCCCCTCTAATGAACTTTCAGCCGTGGCAACGACTAAAGAGTGTTGATCTCTCGGTCATTACATTAATTCAATGACTGATGCTTCGATGGAGAGCTAAGAGGGGCTGCAATTAAAAATAGAGACGTTTCTCCCTAGTTCTAAGTCACTGCATGCACGTGAATTTGAAAAATGTCTCTCTTTGTTTATTTGCAAGGGTTGGTATTGGTGCTGCCTTTCTGATTTAGTTTCTTGTGGGTTACATTTCTATCAATGAATACAGAAAAGGAGATTGATCATTCATCATGAAAAGTAACTCAGGCAACGAAGGCTACTTGTTAGTTACAAGAGAAGTTATCATCTTATGAAAATGGAGAAAAGACAAAGACTTTTACAACAATGGAGTTGCAAAGAGCAACAAATAACTACAACCAGAGTAGGTTCCTTAGTCATGGTGGCTATGGCAAGGTGTACAAAGGAATGTTAGCGGACGGAATCATAGTCACAGTTAAAAAGTTGAAACAGTTTGACAGTAAGAAATGATTATACCGGACAACCAACTCTAACAGATTTTAGACGCCACATATCCTTACAATTCACTAAGAAAGGTACACAATTCCTTACATATCAAAGATGATAAGGAGTCACTAATTGACGGTTAATAATCTGAGCACACAACTAATTATTTCATGAGTACATCGTCTAAAATGCCAGATTGATAGAGATTCTTGATTTTTATGCTCTGCGTTCCATTTTAAACTCAAGATGAAGGTGTATCCCAAAGATGGCTAAGGATAAATTTTTTAACTCCAAATGTATATTAGATTAAAATTGACCAAATTATAAGCATATTATATACTAAATTAAATAATATCGCATGCATTAAGATAGCACCCCAGTTCGCATAACAAGTGTCCACTGTCAACTAATATCATGCTAGTGATGTTATAGGTTTTATATCAAGTCTTCAAGCAAAAAACACAATAAAAGAATGGAAGGAAATACAATATTACAATGTGGGTACAACGGAAGGAAACAAATTGCCCAATATTAACACAGCAATAACATTTAAAATACTGCAAAAGATAAAACATAAATGATGAAAGTTAAAGATGAAGTTCATGTGACAACTTTACTCTCAAGAAAATGGTAATTGCAAATATTTCACAATAACATTCTTTTTGTTGGTTATCACCACGTTTGTCATCTTCTTAAGCTTCATCAGTGGCAATTTAAAACTTTGTCATGAATTCATTATCTTCTTAATCTGTTTTGTACACAAGATTGTTTAACTCTTATGTCCTACAAATCCATGGATAATAGACCATCAGCCCAGTAATGTCGCAACAGAAGCTATCTATTTGATGTTGCACTAGCACGAGGGTCTCTACGCCCAAACTCCATGTTCCAAAATTTATACTTGCTCAAGAATTGGTAAATAAAGAAGATGAAACCCTTTTTCAAAGTTGATAATATGTTTTGTAAAATTTAAATTCAACGTAAGAGGAAAGAACTAAAAGCATGCTTCATTGCACTTATTACCAGCCAACACACATCAATGTCATATCAGCAATGAGGAAAAAGATTTAAATGTTATAAAAATAAAATACAAATTTATCAGTCCTATTTAATTAAAAATATATAAAACATCATAATTCATGAACCAATCAAATGCCGGTAGGGAGTGAAAGCACACGACCATTTTGGATCTATCTGCAAAACAGTTACGATAGGATTGATTCTCTAGCAGCTGGCCTTTGTAATTAAACTTCACCAATTCATCATAACCATCTGTTCCGACTATATCACCACAATTTGTAAAGTATACTAGGAAGAAGTACGGATCAGGATGTATTGAAAAAACAAGAGTCTTAATCCAAGATGAATGCACTGCATATTCTTGCATCACCCATATCTCCACTACATCCATGTCCACAATCCATGCACTAATTAATAAGCCCATCAAGCACCAACAAATCATATTGTATAGAATAAGTAACACAAAAATCATTTGGCAGAGCTATCTCTGATATTGTCGTTTCCTTTAAATCAAAGGCAATAATAACAACAATGTTGGTCTCATGATTATGAACAACCCAATGAATAGCCCCATTCAAGAACAACCCAACTTTGTTGGAAGGACGATTAGTATTGATGACCATATAAGGTAAATGAAAACCAACCTCAAGGTGTTTCCACTTATTAGCTCTCAATGAGAAAATCTCCAAGTCAATCAAATTATATAATCGATCATAGTCATTATAGCATTTATAGGACCATAAAACTACCAAGTAATCATCAGTTGACGGTTCGTATGCAAAGCCATACAAAAACCTTAAAATATTGCGATTGAAAATATTTAGCTTAATTCCAATAGTCAAGGTGACCTAGGTATTTGTTTGTGGACTCCAGTGGATGGATTCCATAGGTAGAAGCCTTTGTCGGAGTGCAAAAACACAAACCCTCTACACGATCCTCCAATTTGAGGGTGTTGTTGGTGATCCATAAAATCAAGGATGGGTGGAACATAAGCAGAATCACCGTTATGCATCAAAATCAATGGATAAGGTTTCAGGGAAAGAATAATTTCCTATGGACAAAAGGTTGTGTGTGGGTGAGGCAGCAAGATGAAAGTGTAAAGTTGCAAAATTGGGATGAGAGATGAGAGACAGCCATGATTTGCAAACGCACCTGTAACGTAATACATACTTCACCGGCAACCTCAATAGGATTTCTGTTATCACTTCCGGAAGCAGATGCACGCTTCTTCTCTTAGCCATCTTGATGAGGTTGATGCAACTAGGGTTTGTCTCAATTATGTAAAGCACCTTTCTACTCACGTTATTTTTGGTTACACTCAAATTTACTTAAAATTTTACCATAATACCAAAATTGTTTTTTTATTTAAATTTCCTTTAAACCTGTTTGTTACGGATTAAAATAAAATTGATTTTACCATCCAATATTTAGAGATTATTTTATAGAGATTTTATAAAAAAAAATCAGAATATATTTTGCGTTTGTTTACCCTAATTAAAATCTTTTTTTTTTAAATAATTTAGTTTGTTTTGATACAGCTATATAAAAGCGATATTTTGTTACAAAATTAGTTTGGAGCTTGATTGTTATAGTTTTTCTATAAAAAAATCATTTATTTAAATAAAAAATCATTTTTAAGAGCTTTTGCATGTGTTTGTTACAGCTTTTTTAAAAAATCAAGATCTAAAAAAAAATTCTAAAAACAGCTACAAATAAAAGTCGTTAATAAGGGTAGGAATAGGTCAGGCCTTGATAGGCCTGAGCCTGATCTACGAAAAGAATCGGAAAATACACAATAAATAGTGAACATAAATACACAAAATGAACTACAAAGTAACATAAATAGTAAATACTAAAAAAATCGGAAAATACACAAAATTAAAGAGACCATCATACATAATAATTAAAGAACCTAGAGTACAGAGCAATAAAACTTACACAAAGAAGAACTAGACTAAAAGTAGGAAGAACAGAACGAGTGTTTGCGAGCAAGAAAATAAATGTGGTTCGAATTGACATTTACACACTTAAAAAAAGACAACAGTTTAAAAAAGGATTTGAGTAATCTTTCAATTCCAGCCATTTGAGTGTCAGATTTCACTATGTTTTCCCCATGATGCAGTTGCTCTCCCATGTGTGTTGTACTGTTAAAACGAATACATTCATACGCAATTATTTTCACTACCAACTAATGATTTTCTATCAGGTTTCAGAAACAACTCCACTAGTACATGAAGTGTCAGTA
Source organism: Medicago lupulina (assembly GCA_958299785.1). Classification (NCBI taxonomy): domain Eukaryota; kingdom Viridiplantae; phylum Streptophyta; class Magnoliopsida; order Fabales; family Fabaceae; genus Medicago; species Medicago lupulina. Next base: position 18,668,526 of record OY283140.1, on the reverse strand, counting down.
TTTCTCACCTGTCATAAATAAAAATCTATTGTGATTCACATGAGTTATGTAATAATTAAATTAATCATAGACACTCAATTTGAAACTTTTTCATGTCTTTGTTGACTTTGAATCTAATCAGATTTCATGATCAAGATTTGCGTCCCAAGTTGGTTAGCCAAGGGACACCAAAGGAGTACGAACCCTGAAAATTAACATAACACACTAATGTTTGCCTATCCAAAAATCTTATAGTATAAGTATTTATCATAGAACAAATTATTAAACTCATTTTTCATATCAACTATAAGATATTTTCATAAGCTTTCCTGGAAAGCTTATGAAAATAAGATGAAAAACAATTTATTGGCATGTGATTAGTTGTTTTCATAAGCTCTTCCAAACAGTATCACAATTTCATAAGTACTTATAGTAGTAAATAAACTGAAATAAATTGATCCAGGTTCTAAGTCAATCTTTTCCTCAAACCAAGTCAAAATTAGAATCTATGCATAATATTGTAGATGCTGCAGAAATCAGTGTCAAAGAACAAAATTACCAAATATTTTTCAAAATACTAAAGAGTTCATAGTAAAAGATAGATAATAGTAAAATGGTAAATACCAATATTTCACAATCAAATTCTTCTAGTTTGGTATCACTAGTCATCTTAAGCTTGCTTTGTGTCATCAGGGAGTGAAAGCAGAGACTCTGTATACACCGTCATTCGGGATGTTTTTACCACATAATACTCTTGCAGTTGTCCTTTGTCATTAAGCTTTGCTAATCCACTACCAGCATCTGGTCCAACTATATCACCACGATTTGTAAAGCATACTGGGAAAAAATTCAGAGCGGGATCAAAAGAAAAATCAAAAGTCTTAGTCCAAGATGAATGTACTGCGTATTCTTGCATCATCCATATCTTAATTGTAGACATCTCCACTTTCCATACACTGATAAGTCCACCAAATACCAACAAATCATAATCTACAGGCGAGTAAGCAACATAAAAATCATTTGGCAAAGCTATCTCAGACATTTTCATTTCCTTTAAATCAAAAGCAATAATTACATCCTTGAAGGACTCGTAATTATAAACCAGCCAATGAATAGCCCCATTCAAGAACGACCCGACTCTCGCACTAAGCAGATGGAAATCAGATCTAATCCTATAAGGCAAATGAGAAGAAACCTTAATTTGTTTCCACTTATTAGCTCTCAATGAAAATATCTCCAAGTCAATGTTACCAGATACCGGCTCATAGTCATCATCGCATTCATAGGACCCAAAAACTATCAAGTAATCATCAGTAGACAGATCGTATGCCAAGCCATACAAAAACTTGAGAATATGATCATTGCCAGCAATAGTTATAGGAGACAGATGTAATTGTTTGTTGACACCAGTGGATGGATTCCAAAGGTAGAGGCATTTGTAACATTCCAATAATAGAAACCCTCTACATGAACCTCTAATTCTAGGATAAGATCCGTGAGGCAAAAAAATCAAGGTTTAGTGAATGATAAGTAGAATCATCGCTGAGTGATGCATTAAAATCTACTGTATGGGTTTCAGGATCATAAGCTTTGAAAGCATTATAATATCTGAGGATCATAAGTTTATGTGTGGGTGATGAGACAAGTTGAAAATGTGAAGTTGCAAAGTTAGGATGAGAGATTATAGAAAACCATGATTTACATACACACTTGCAAAGTAGTATAGACTTCACCGGCAACCTCAACAGGATTTCCTGTATCACTTCTTCAGGAGGATACACGCTATTCTTCGCCTTCAGGAAGATACACACTATTCTTCGCCATCTTGCCGAGGCGCTGATGCATTTGAGTAGGAATCTCAAAGTATCAAACACTTTTGGAATCATCAGTGAAGGAAAATATAGTAGACACGATGCAAAGAGAGAAGATAAAACCCTAGTTATTTTTTGCTTCAATTTTGTGACGCATTACGTACCGCCTATCCAGGCTTTCCTGTAACTAAGCCTAATTGTAAGTGGCTAAATCTACCCCCAACTCAAAGAGATTTTCTTTTTCTACACTCCATGTTGTTTAAGAATATATCAGTTGTATAGACCGAACTTGTTTGTGATAAAGATAGCCAGGACAAGAATCATATTTATCTGTACCAAAAAAAAAAAAAATCATATTTATCATTATTTTTCTTAACAACAAATTTTATTAAAAAAAAAAAACCCAGTCTTTGTATAAGACACCGGTCATCCAAAAACTATAAAACAAATGCGTCGTATATAGGCGGCGAAACACCCAAAAGAAACACCAAAACACACACCACTTAACCAATAATTACCTTTGACACCCATAACAAACAACCAATTACGCCAATTTAACCGCCTAAAATTATATTTATCATTCTAACCAACTATGTTCTAGTGTGTTCCTTGTGTAAGTGCACATTATTGTCTTGGAAGTGCACACTTTTATTTGAAAAAACTAAAATAAAATAACCAGTTTTTACGCGACTCCGTCGGTTTCCTTCAAAACTTGCTAAGAAAATAAAATTAAATTAAAACCAAGAAAAAAGGCTCCCATAGAAGGGAATCCGTACGTCAAAATCCAAAACTTCATCGTTTCGTTAAATTTTTTTATTTTTCAAATTCTCAAAAAAATATTTGCATCATCTTTATTTGATTTTTAGGATTTTTTAGTTGTATTGTTTTATATTATTTGATAGATTTTGTCATTTTTAGTTGTATTTTTTAGGTTTAATTACTGATGTGGTCCCTTAAGTTATTTATTGGTTATATTTTAGTCTCATAAGTTATTAACGTTACAATTTGGTCCCTTTAAGTCATCTTCTGTCAACCAAATAAATCCCCACCGTCAAAACCGTTAACCCAATGTCTAAGGTGGATACACATTGCAAGTTGTCGCGTCATCTTTAACATGTGCCTATTTAACATTTTGGCAAAAGGCTGATGGTGAGGATTTATTTGGCTAACAGATACTAACTTAAGGGACCAAATTGTAGCGTTAATAACTTATGGGACCAAAATGTAACCAACAAATAACTTAAGAGACCAAATCATTAATTAAGCAAATATTGTTTGATGCTTTCACATTATAATAAACCAAACTAATCATGATTATCTATTTCAATGACACCAACAATATAACAAAAAAAAATAATGTAAATTCTTTTTTTTAATGACACCAACAACAATTTTTATCATAGAAGAAGTTTTTTTTTTTTTATTATAGAAGAATTTGTTTAAGTGTATAATTGGGATAATGAAAAAGTAAGTATAAATATACTCATCTAGTTTGTTACACTTTTTAAATGATAAAGAAAAAAAACCAAAAATATCTTGTTTGTTACATTTTTTTAATATTTAAATCTATTTTTATCTATTTGTTACATGTGTTATTTGTATTGAAAATTGAGGACATTTTTAGAAAGAAAAAGTTAGCCCAAAATATATATATATATATATATATAGAAGTATAGATTTTCAAACGTTATAAGTGGATGTTTGCTGTAAAATACAACTCTAAGAGTTCAGTAGAAAGATACAAGGCAAAATTGGTCGCTAAAGGGTTTTACTCAGACATATGACATAAAATACTCAAAAACCTTTTCTCCTATTGCAAAGTTGAAATTGTCATGATGTTTTTGTCTCCTATTGCAAATTTGGATTGGCCTTGCATCCATTAGATGTAAAAAAAAAAATGTATTTTTCAATGGTGATATAAGAAGTGTACATTGATGACCTTACAGGCTTTGAAATAAAATTAGGTCTAAGGTGTGCAAATTGAAAAATATCATTATGGTTTAAAAGAGGCTGCAAGAGCTTGGTTTGAAAAGTTTACACAGTCAGTAAAGTAAAAATCACACACTCAGCTGCAATCATTACACACTTCATTCATAAAGTCTAATCCTAACGGAAAAATTACTATTCTAATTGTTTACGTCGATGATATAGTTTTTATTGGAAATGATGTGACAAAAATTGAAAGACTAAAGAGATCCTCACAATGAGTTTGAAAGCAAAGACTTGGGGTCTCTAAAGTACTTATGTGGCATGGAAGCTAGATCAAAGAAAGGAATAGAGGTATCTCAACGAAAGTATGTTCTTGATCTCTTACAAGAAACATAGATGAGTGGATGTAGGTCTGATGATACTTTCATGGACTCAAATACAAAACTTTGAGAAAAAAGGGACAAGCATGTCGACATGGGAAGATACCATATGTTAGTTGGGAAATTGATCTACATGGCACATACACGGCCTAATATGGCTAAAAATTCACCTTTTTTTAAAGTGAATAAGTGGAGTATTTGCGGTTCGAACTGTGACCCCTGCATATATTATGCAATGTCCCTATCAACTGAACTAAGTTCACAACACTATGTTTTGTAAATTTGATCCAACATAAGAGGGAAGAAATAAAATCACGCTTCATTGCATTTATTACCAGCAACACATAAATCAGAAATTCGAAAAATATTTAGATGTTCTCAAAATAAAAGTACAAATACCAACAATGCATTGGTAAGGAATTTGGACTCTTTCAGCATGTGGTCACGGACTTGGACCCTTAGTTGCTGCTAAACTGCGGTGGAAACTCTTACATATCAAAGATGATAACTAATCACCAAATGATGGACAGTTATACAATTAATGACATATTTGATGAGTCTACGTGATACAGATTCTTGATTTATTATGGTTTTGCTCTTCATTTTAAACTTATGGGTTAAGATATATATCTAAGAGCTAAGGATACATCACACATTTTAAACTCCTTATGTATATTGTCAGTTTATAATTGGCTATATCATGACATTACTCTTCAATTTCTATATACTTGCTATACTGTACATTTCACATTTTCTTTCCCCTCAAATAAATATTAATCACTTGGAATTGTTAAGATTAGAACTGCATGACTTATTGATACATAAACTAATTTCAACTTATATACCATGAACTATTATTTAAGAAACTCAATTATTGTTAGATTCTTCTACTACTTCTTTGTCTACAAAAATATTTTTGGAAAAATTTATTAACAAAGCAGAGACCAGCAATAAAAGATATATCAACTGAATTAAAAATATTAACACAATAATAATATATAAAATACCGTAATAAAGATGTTGAAGTTCATGTACCATCTCTACTTTTAATCGTGCTATGTCTTGCATATCCTTCAATTCTAAATAAGATATAACATCACTTCTCAAGCTTCATGATAGCAAGAGTTCACGTTCACAATACATGATGGATAAACATTAAGAAAATGAAAAATGTGAAATTTCACAATCACATTCTTCCTGTTTGTTATCACTAGTCGTCTTAAACTTGATCAAATTAAACATGACATTAACATGGCATCAATCCAGTTCGCATAATTAGTGTCAATTGATTTTCCCAGCTAAAAAACTGACTTCCTATCATGCTATTAGTGCAACAAGTATGCTGATGTGGTGTTTTAGAGTACCTCTGAGATCTTACTACAATTAATCGGTGGTTTAGAGGTGCTTCAGCTCTAGCATTTCTTTACTATTACTTTAGTGAGGTGACTAATCCCCATAGATTGCAGATGTTTGTATATTGTACCCTATTGTAGGTTATTATTTGTTTTGTAATGTTTAAGAAATTTGTACTTTGATATGTATTTTTTATTTAATATGTGTTTGTGTTTGTAATACTTGAATGATTTTTTTTTAGGCTTGGAAAATGGAGCATTTTTTGAGGTATTTCCATATGATATCGACTCCAACTATATCATGGAGAAGCCACATGCAGCGCGATTCGTTCCTGGCAAGGGCCACAAGTCACCAATCAAATAAAGGACCTTCTTTGATAGCCTAGAAGTCGATGACGTGAACATCGTCCCACGTGTCCGTTCAGCGACATATATATGTTGCTATTCTGGATGGATAAAGTGTGATCGTAAGATAATTTATCGCCATTTTCCAGAGTGTGTGATGATTTTGTATGGACGTATTCAGACCATTATGAGGGATCCCTCCGTCGTACCAGAGTTGAATGACTTTCTTATAGATGAGGACATGCATGGTCTATTTGTGGAGGCACCCTGGAAAAGCCGCACCGGGTTACATTACCTGGTTTTATATGATATCTCATCCCAATATAGTGGCTCCAATCGAGAGAGATCCGTCAAAGCCAGCAAATGCGGAGGTCCTGCTATAGGAGGAGTATGCAAGGCAAACTTTGGATATGTTTCAGCAAGTCAGGAGGGTTAGAACCATGGAGTTGAATGTGATGGGAAACTGTACCACTTGTGAGGATCTATATGGTACTTTGCAGCAAATTGTCAAAGAAACAGAGTCAGTCACTCAGTGTCGAGTCGCACATAGGAGGAGGACGTTTTGATGAATTTATATGTATTTTGATTTTTCTTGCTACTCTCATGAATGATGTATATTGGTATTACAATGCCGCAACAATTATGTCCTCTTGAATGTGCATTAAATATTTTCATTTTTGAGTGTTGGGTGAATTAAGCACAATTTTATATCATTTTGAATGTTGAATTTTGAATGTGATGTGTATGAATGTTTTTAAGTGTGTTATGGAAATGCATCGTCACATTCCCCTTATGTTATGTGTTCTGCATCTTGTTTCTGTCTTCAACCCAATTTGGTTCCTAACTCCCAATCTCGGTTCGTAACTCCTGAACATTGGATCGGGTCTTAATTCTTGAACATGAGCGATCAGGGCGTAAGTTCTGATAGGGACTTTTTTTTTGTTTGCGAGATGCTTGAGAGCATCTGAAAGTGCTTAAAGAGCAATTTTCTTTTTCTAAAGGGTATATCAATGCATAAAGAAAAAGAGAGAGTGTTTGTAAGGAAAAGCTGTTCAGACAAAATAGTGGCATAGCTTTCTCGTCTTAAGGAAATGGAGAAATGGCAAAGCTTTCACATCTTAAGGAAATGGAGAAACGGCAAAGCTTTTTACAGGAGAGGAGCTCAGTCAGGGTATGTTTTTTAGTCAGGGTGGTTATGGCACGGTGTACAAAGGAATGTTACCAGATGTTCCATAGTTGCAGTTTAAAAGTCGAAACAGCTTGACAGGAACCAAATAGAAATTTTTGTCAAAGAAGTAGTCATCTTATCAACAGATAAGAGTGATGTATATAGTTTCGGCGTTGTGCTTGTAGAGATCATAACCAGTAGAAAGCCGATTACATTAAATGATCATGATGAGGGTCATAATATGCACATTTCATTTCTCAAGAACAACCAACTCTCGCAGATTTTAGATGCCACGGTGCTTAAGGATGCAAGGAAAGATGACTTTCTTAAAATTGCAAATCTTGCAATGAGAAGATTGAGACTTGATAGTAAGAGAAGACCAACAATGAAAGAGGTTTCAGCAGAATTAAAAGCACTGAGAAAGATAGAGTTCCTTACATATCAAAGATGAGTCACCAAGAGATGGACAATCATTTGAGCATTCAACTAATGACATATTTCACGAGTTCACAGTGGAAACCTTTTCGCAATCATCGCAGATGGACTACACATACGTCTAAAACGCAAGTTTGCGTAGCTCAACAAGTTTGAGCAAAAGGTTAAGGATTTGGAGGTCTTGAGTTCAAACTCATATAAAGGATTAAATATTAATCTAAAACTAATTACTAATATTTTTCTTTAAAAAAACGCTAGTTTGATATATTATGCTTGATGTATTATGCTTTGTGACTCATTTTCAGCTTATGGATGAAATTGTATCCTGGAGATGGCTAAGGATAAATAACACAATTTCCAACTCCGTATGTATATCAGGTTAAATTGGCTACATCATGACAGAAATTGATATCAGCATGTTCTTTTACTCCTCAATCTTCATATACTTACCATACTATACATTACCCCTCAAATGAATATTAATCATTTGGAATTGTTAAGATTTAAATTAGATCTTGATATAGATACTTTGTTTACAGAAGAAAAAAAAATCAATATAATCTTATTAATGATGTTTATTTATACATAAACTAATTACAAGTATAGTATAGACCAAGTAAAAGATTGTATGCATTATGAAATCCAATACGCATAACTAGTGTCCATTATCAACTGATTTTCCCAGATTAAAAATTGACTTCATATCATGCTAGCAATGCAATAAATTATCTATCGCGACTTCAAGAAGGAAAAACTTGCTAATATTACTAACAAAGCAATAACATATAAAATACTGTAAAAGATAAAATCATAAAATATAATGATGAAATAAGATAAAGATGATGAACTTCATGTACCAACTCCACTCTCAATTCTGTTTTGTCTTATTGCAGTTTCTCTATTATGCCTATCATTTTTCATGCTTCATGATACCAAGAGTTCATAATACAAGATAGATAAATAAATAAGTCAGCTTTGTTCATCTTCTGGTCTCATGATTATGAACTCAGCTTTGTTCGGACGAGTGCCAGTACTCCGGTAGTAACCATATAAGGCAGATGAGAACCACACTCAATATGTTTCCACTTATTATCTCTCAATGAGAAAATCTTCAAGTCAATTGAACTACATACCAGACGATAGCTATCATCATCGCATTTGTAGGACCCCAAAATTACCAAGTAATCATCTGTCAACGGTTCATATGCAAAGCCATACAAAAACATGAGAATATTATGATTGAGAATATTATGATCGAATACAATAGTTATAGGAGACCTAGGTATTTGCTGGTACACTCCACTGGTTGGATTCCATAAGTAGAAGCCTTTGTCAGAGTGCAAAAAACATAAACCCGCTACACGAACCTCTGATTTGAGGACGATATCGGTAACGCATAAAATCAAGGCTCAGTGAAGCATAAGCAGAATGATTGTTAAGAGATGCATCAAAATATATGGATAGGGTTTCATGGACAAAATAAGTTCCTATGAACAAAAGTCTATATGTGGGTGGGGCAGCTGTAAGTTGAAAATGTGAAGTTGCAAAATGGGGGTCAGAGATGAGAGAAAATCATGACTTAACTACCAGTCTTTCCACTTTTATTCATGATGAACGACAAATGGCAAAAATTAAGTGAAGGGTAAAATTAGAAGAAATGGGTTAGACCAAAAACAATAATTTCTTGTCACTCAGGAAAAATTGGAGACTACATAAACTATGCCATTTTATATCCATGAAATTGAAGACACCTAAGTATACATGAATTTTATTTCTCTGATACCTTCATATTTGAAAATATTGTATGACTTTTTCACTTTTAAAACTGATAAATAGATCTTTTTATATGTATGAGGCCAAATAATCCTTCAACAATATATCTTTCACAATGTTTTTTTAAGGGATATTTTTCACAATGTATGTTTGATTACTAACAATTAAAATTATTTAAGAAATTTTTATGGAGGCAATATTTAATTTCTATGGTAGTGTGGCGGCTAACGTCAATGGTACTAACCTAGATTTGTCCCTGATCGGTACCATTTTTTGGATATGTTATAAATCTATTTTAAAATTTTCAAGTATCGTTGATATTTAATTGAATAATCATCGACAATGAATGACTTTGTTTGAACGCTAAAGAAGAAAACGAAAGATGATTTACAGATGATGAATGCTAAATTTTTGTAAGATTCCATTATTATTTTTGGAGAAGCTTATTCAATGGCAAACAATAAAAGAGATATCAGCTGACTTAGAAACATTAAAAAAAAAGCAACAAAAAAATTCCTCACAGATCAACTGTATTGATGATTAAGCAATTGAAGGAATTTGAAAAATACTCAATCATCCAGCAATGAAACAACACAAGATTTATGCTATCCTTACCAATAGAGTCCATGTTCTTTTAAGATTCCAAATTTATTCCAGATTCACTATGTCTGTCATTTCCAGTACGTGGATGAAAGAGTGTCATGTAAGTATAGAATAGAATGATTATAAATTAGCAGAATAAACCAAAGTTTTCCATTTGCTATAAATATGACCGATATAGAGATTGTAAAGCTTGTACAATCCGAGTTAAACTCAAAATCTAATGTGATATCATAGTCTATCATACATCTCTTATTAGGCTACCTGTATTATTTACGCATCACGCCCAATAGCGTATTGAAAAAACCTACCAAACACAATAATGAAACAGTGCATTTTTTTTCCAAATAATAACTAACCATTTAAGATCCCTAAAGATTCAGCTAAATAAAAAAGCAACATTCATTTAGCTTAAAGTCAAATAAATATAACCATTTAAAATCCCTAAAAGATTCAGTTAAACATTAAATCGACATTCATTTGCCATAAAGTCATAACAGCTCCTAAGTTTATAAATTGGTAATCTACAAAACCATGCAACATTCACCTACAACAATTTTCTACAGCTCACTACATGTTTTGAACAGGATTGTCTAACAGAACATACATTCTTCAAATCTTCAAGCTGTCACGGTGGTCGTCGGATATAGTCTCTTCGGAAGATGTGTCGCTGTCAATAACAATCAAATTGTCTTGTTTGCTGACATGATGTTCAAGAGACTTGTTCATTTTCAGCGTCCCATATTTTCTTCTTGAATAGGTTGAATAGTGAGAAGCATTTGACATATGTACCTCATTTGTCTTCAAACCACTCAACTGATTTTGAGGCAGAAAGCCTGACTTACCACCAGCATCAAAGCAATGCTCTGCAGACAGATTTGGCTCTACAGACATTGGAGGAGTATTGATTGCTTCTCTGAGCCATTGTGGCAAATTATTCTTTGCAGTCGAACAATTAAATGGATAATCATTTGAATAAGAATTTTCCCTGGAAATACTCGAGCTTCCTGGAGAATTAAAAAATCCTAATTCAAACTTATCTATGTTGTTGTTGTAAGAAGCTCTACCAGAATGAATATTTGGCGCAAGAACACGTACAGCGGTGTTACTTTGAAGAAATGACCTCGCAAGAGATTTCTTCAAGGGATTGCTTTCCCTGTAAGAAAATGCATTTTCAGGTGATAAAGTAGACTCCTCCATAGTATTTTGTCTCCAAGTACCTGATTTTGGATCTAAGAAGCAAGCGTTTCCTTGCAACGCCACCGCCGCCGCCGCTCTTTCTGTATTTGGATGCATGAAGTGTGGAACACTATTATTCAAAAGTTTAACTTGTTCCTCCTCCCATCTCTCAGCAAGGTCCCATGGTACCCTTAATGGTGAAAACCGCAATCTTGGATCCCTGAGCATAGCATCCCAATTGCCCCTCCCATGTCTTCTCACACCAATCCAGAGAAAATCCAACTCCTCTTCGGACCACATTATAGGACGTGGCTTGTAATTTTCCTGAAATTTTCCTCTTTCATTTGAAGCTCTTGCTTTGCTTACAATGTTGTCAAGTACTGCCTTGTGCCGGAGATGCAATGGTTTCCGGTTCGTTGAAGACTGACATAATCCATCTTGGACAATATCTCTAGTTTCAGAGGTTAAATTAAACAAAGGCAGTGTAGACAGACAATTAGTGGAATCACAACCTCCAGTCTCATGCTCCACAGGTAGAGACAAACCCAAAGAAAGAGAAACGGTTGGCATTTGTTTTGGTTGAATAGTGTTAGGTGGTTGAACGTTCATTCTTTCATTTAACATCATGCAACCACCTGACAGAGATTGAGTAATACTTGAGCATACATCATCGATAGTCTTTCCTTCTGAAATCACCTGAGGGGCGGAGAACAACATATCAATAGTGGACAATGCCATCATCTTGAAGGTGCAACATATAACATGAATTCATAGTTGATATTCATAAATACCCTTATGAAAAAATAAAGAAAAAAAAAACATTTAGAAAGTCTTCGTAAAACATATTTCCAACTAGAGGGTAAAAGGTATTATCCAGTTGGTCTTGGAATAACCATTACATTGACCATTAATTCCAATTTTTGTTTATTACCCCTAATCCAGAAATATTTAACAGGATTCCCTGCATGATAATTAGCTTTTTCTAAAATATGAAAACTATAATCCTTGAAGTCATGGAAGTAAAAGCATCTTTTTGTACCTTTGTATTGCTGGAGTTTAAAATTTCCAGTTGAGTAACTTGATTTTCAACAATGGCAGATCTACTGCTTGTAGAGTCGGATTTGGCTACAAGAGTTCTCATCGCCAAGGGAAGGGAATGCTTGTCAGAACCAAGGTTCACTTCAACAGTGTTCTCTTCTGTATCACATGAAAAATGCTATATGAACTCTACAAAGAAATGCAATTATGAATGCAAAAGCATTCAAGAAAAATATTTATCACCAATCAAAACTTCATAACAAAACATCAGATTCATTGTTTGCACATTAAAGATTAAGACCATCTTTGGATAAACAACTCAATAAAATGCTTATAGCATAAGCGCTTATCAAACAATCATCTTGGAGAGCATATGGAAATAAACTGAAAACAGATTATGGACATGTCGTAAGCTGTTTCCATAAGCTTTCTCAAACAGTCTAACACAAGCGCTTATGTCAGTAGATAAGCTAAAATAAGCTAATCCAAACAGACTTTGAGTGATTAGTAATACCTGCAGAGTCAGCAGGCAGGATAAACTGAGTTTGGTGCCCTCCACTTTTCTTCATGTCATTACTTGGAACATTTTGAATGCCTTTTTTCACAGAGGGTTGCAACTCTTCTAGTTCTTGGTCGACAGTTGTGGAAGCATGACAGAGATCTCTAGAATCAACATTGATAGGGATTCCTTCGCAATCCTTATCAACATGTTCGGCTTCCTTGTGCATCAGAGAATTCTGGCTTGGAACTTCTGTTCCAGACATATGGGGGTCCGTTTTCACTATGTCTTCCCCGTGACCCGGTTGCTCTCCCACTTGTGTCATACTGTTAGAACAAATACATTCGTATGCAATTATTTTCACGACCAACAAATGATTTTCTATGACATTATAACATGTAAAAACTTAGTTTATGAGTTTGATGGAATATACCAGGTTTCAGAAACAACTCCACTAGTACCTGAAGTGTCAGCATTTCTCACCTGACAAAAAATCAAAAACTACAGTGATTCACATGAGATCTGTGATCAATTAATTGATCATGGACAAGTAAATTTCAAACTTTGACATGAATTCATTAGCTTCTTGACTTTCAATCTGTTTTGTACAAAAGATTTAACTCTTATGCCCGTTAAGCTATCTATCTCATCAGCATCACTACATTTAATGAAGATTTAAAAACAAACAATTATACATAAATAAACAAAACCATGGATCGCAACAGAAGTCAACACATTCCTTTTGACAGCATGAGATTCTCTACACCGAAACTACATGTTCGAAACTTACACTTGCTCTAGAGTTGGTAAATAAAGGAGCTGAAACCTTTTGCAAAGCAGATAATATGTTGTGTAAAATTTGAATCCAACATAACAGGAAAGAACTATAACCATGCTTCATTGCATTTATTACCAGCCAACACATATAAATCAGCAATGAGGAAAAATATTTAAATGTTCTCAAAACAAAAATACGAAATTTATCATAGAATACTCTTTTAAACATATAGCATATCATAATTGATGGACCAATCAGAATTGAGTAACAAATCATAAGGTTTAAGAGAATCACAAGGAAGCCATACTTTTTCTTGAGTTTGATCGAGCTCCCCTCTTTCAGAAAGCTCCACCGATTGATTAAGATCTGTTAAAAAAACCCTAGAACTGCTTCTACAAGATGTCTCATCTTGAGTGTGACCCAGTGGCTTCTCTCTTTCCGAAATTTCAACTGATTGGTTAAGGTCTAGTACATTATTTGCAGGAGACTCATCACAAGATGATTCATCACAAGAATCAGGATTAGCATTTGCAAGCATACTCCACTTGGTTAGCACTGGAATGTTTTCCTTATCAGTCCCATCCATACTCCTTTTTCTTTTATAACATCGATAGGTTATTAATGGACCAGCCAAGTTCGTCTGTGCTACCTTTTCTTCAGATTGGTTCCCAAAATTATCTTCCGAGGGTGACTCAGTAGATCTATCTGTTGACTTATTCAAAACAAGAGATTCATTGTCACATGCAGCACTGATTTCCTTTGGAATGGATGTCTCTGAGTTGATTAAATTGAAATCATTCCCAGCATCCAATTCAGCTGACGGGGAAATATTGTTTATATTAGAACCATTGTCACATTCATTACCAGAGTTTTCACCTACAAAAGAATTTTTCTGTGTGTCAGAACCATTTTGTGAAGCCTTCTTTGTTGGGGGAAATTCATCAGCATCCTTCTTGGATTTATCCTCACATGGCAGTCTTGTTAAAAAGGATTCGTTCGTAGTAACTGTCATTTCTGTTTCATCAGAAATTCCAAGCTCCCCTGGTTCCGGGACCGGAACACCTGGCCTTTGAACTGGAAGTGGCATTGAATGATCTGGTTGTTTGATGCATTCAAAGCACGGCTTTTGTCCATCACTAGTATCCTATGAAATATACGGACAGAGAGAAGAGTAAGCACTTCATATTATATTCATAAGAATCAACCCAATCTAGGAGGTTGAAAAAAATGCATAATAGTAATTGAAGCTTAGATAGTCATGGAAGTAATGTACGTGTCACTTTCCATATACATCAATGCACTAACATATAGTATTTTGTTTAAAAGAATAATGTGGTAGAAATACATTAGTCAACCTAGGTGCATTAGAATCTCACCGTTGATTTTTCTTCATGTTTTTCTGATGTCTTCTCATCAGTAAGCTTGGCTTGTTTAGATAAAGAACAATCACAGGCATCTTCACCAACTGAAGTTTGCTGATTTCCAAGCACAGAACTTCTACTTTGAGAGTGTCGCTTTCTTTTGTAGGTAAAAAATACTTTGTTGTCAAACATTTATACTTATCTGAAAAGAACTGCTTCACTATTCGATGCTACGATTCAAACAATATTGAACGAATAAAAGACGAATGTTGGGCCAAACATAAATAAGTCACAATCTGCATTAGCGTCAGCTACCCTGGGCCTGTAGATGTAAAAACAAACACCAGAAAAGTAGACCGTTAAAAGTGATAGAATGAAAGATAGTTCACAAGATTTGGAATTCTGATAGCATACATAATCGCTCTAAAGAGCCAATTTCAAGTCCTTGATTGTGTATTGCTCTCCTAATTTAACTAGTAAGTTAGTTCAAAAGTTCTTGAGGATTGTAATTGGTATCATCAAATATGAACTCATGCAAGAAGGGTATACAAGTTTCGCCACAATCATTTGAAATATCAATATTTAAATCTTCATTCAAACTTCACTGGAGCATATTGTAATTGTTTTAAAATCTAAGACAGATTCAATAACAGAAAATTCTATTCAACATATGCAGAAGAAAAAAATCGAAGCTCGCATTTATAATCTATGTAAATATAAATATTTGTATCTATATAAATATAATGACTAACTAGGTACTAAACATCATTGTACCAAGACAAAGAAGTAGATCCAGAGATTCTCTCAAATCTTTTTCCTTCTCCGATCACAAATTCTTAAAAACCTTAATCAGCGGTGGCAAAAATTGGATCATCAAATCACATATGAGATTCTCCAACATAAATTTCGATACACAGACAATCCCTAACGGAAGAAACTTTTAAGTTGCAATTTCAAAACAATATTTTTTCATCAATGACCATATTTATCAAAAATCATAAGCAATTTTTCCTATTTACCACATAAGTCGATACAAACTATACCAACCTGACCACTATCAAGTCAGCTCAAAGAGCAAACAAGAAAAACTGAAGCATAACACAGAAAAACAAAAAAGAAACAAACTTTACTCATAAATTGAAGCTAGAAACACAAAACCCATTATTTATTTTTACTTCAAACAAAAAAAAAAGATTCCTTGCAAATAAACCTAACAAGATAATGATTCCATTTCAACTAAAAATCATTAATATTCATTCACAGTTCGAGCATTTTCTACAAAACCCAACAAATTTACAAACTTTATCATGCAATTAACAAGAACAAAAACAAAAAAGTAAGCATTGATCAAATTAGATTCACAAATTCATCTTTACCACTAGCAACAATATATGAGACTCTCCAACATAAATCAGCAGTAGCAACAATATATGAGATTCACAACTTCAATTGGACCATTAAGGGCCCTTATGAAATTCTCTAACATAAATTCCTATATAGAGGCAATCCCTGACAGAAGAAACTTCTAAATTGTAATTTCAAAACAATATTTTTTCATCAATGACAATATTTACCATAAATCATAAGCAATTGTCTCCTATTTACCAAATAAATCCATACAAACTATACCAACCTGACCACTATCATCAAGACACTTCAAAGCACAAACAAGAAAAATTGAAGCATAACACAGAAAAACATAAAAATACAAACTTTACTCATAAATTGAAGCTAGAAACATTCCAGACACAAAACCCATTATTTATTTTCACTTAAAACAAAGAATATAAATAAATAAAAGAGATTCCTTGCAGATAAACCAAACAAAATAACGATTCCATTTCAAGTAAAAAAATCCTTAATTTTCATTTTTCATTCACAAATCAAGCATTTCTCTTCAGCACCCAACAAATTAACAAACTTTATCATTCAATTAACAAAAACAAAAAACAGAAAAGTAAGCATTGAACAACAGAAAAAAAAAATGAAATTAAAAGAGTAAGAGAAAAAAAAGGCTTACATATAATGAAAGAAGAGACATAGCAAAGTTGAAGGTTCTTGTGTCTACTGAGGAAGAAGAAACATCCTAGTACAGTGTATTAAGGTGATGTTTTTCATTATTTTTGTTCTTGTTTGTAAATTGCACTAAATGGGAATAAGAACAACACAACAGGAACAGGTGCCACACTCAGTCACTGACAGAAACGTTTGTTATTACTTTTGCTTGCGTTTTTCTTTCACTCCAATAATAATCTCCACGTCACTTCCTCAGATATGTTGTTGTTCTAAGGCCAAGATATGCTTTAAGGCCCATTGTTTAATTCAAGGCCCATTGGTTTCAAAGATGTTGTATTTGTTAAGTTATGAAAATAATTTAATTTATTTACTAAGTCAAATCAAATTAACAATTTTTTATCTTTTAAGTAATTGCCTAGTCAAATCAAAATTAATTATTTATGTAGACTTGACTTTTTACTATTTAAAATCAAATATAATTTAATGTTTTAACAAAAATGCTAAAGTATTAAATAATCTAATATTTAGTGTATAACTTTTTTATTAAGGTCTTTAAGCATGTTAAATTAAGAAATTATTCTTTAAAAATATTAAAGTATTCAATCTCTAATGCGCTGAATACACAAACTTTCATAAAAAAGTTACCTTTCAAGGCCCTTAACTAGTGTCCAGGGGCACTAGTTAACATTTCCCTTTTTATTATTGATTTGATTTTCATTAGTTAGTTGTATACATTCGTGTAAAAGTAGATTGAACAGTAAATTTAAGGTTAAAATCAATTGTAGAAATTTGAAGATGCAAATTTTAACTTCAAGTAAAATCAATTTTAAAAGCAAAATCAATTCTACTTTAAGGCATTCAATCAAATTAAAATCAATCATGCATCTCTATATTTTGATTGCATTGGAATTATGAAGTTGGTTAAATTAAGAGATAATTGTGCACTGGAATCGTACTTGAAAAATGTTATAGATGCATTGGAAAATGGTGCAAGGAGAAGTGTGACATTAAAGTTTAGTCGTTTATGAAATGTTGAAAGTTGGAATAGGGAACTAAAAGTACGAGTAATAAATGTTAAAGGTTGTAGATGCATTGGAAAATAATGTATAAAGTTGTGTGTCATTAAACTTAACGTGTTTATCAAAGGTTCCATTCAAATCGTGATTGAGAAAAGTTAAAGTTGCATTGGAAAATAGCAGCTTCTCATTAAAGTATGCGTGTTTATCAAAAGTTGCTTGGAAACATTGAAGGTTTGATGGAGGAGCTAAACGAACAATTGGTAAATGTATAAGTTTAGATATGAATTGGAAAGTGATGTGTAAAGCGGTTTGTCATTAAAGCATGCGGGTTTACCAAAGGTTCCATTGAAATCATACTTGAGAAAAGTTAAAGTTGTATTGAAAACAACAGTTTCTCGTTAAAGTATGCGTGTTTATCAAAAGTTGTTTGGAAACATTAAAGATTTGATGGGGAAGCTAAAACAACAATTGATAAATGTATAAATTTAGGTATGAATTGGAAGGGGATATTAATGTTTCGTAAAGAGTGCATGATAGTTTTACAAGTATATAATAAAGCACTAAACTTTGTTCTATGACTCGGTCTGCCCAAAAATGTCATCATCCACTAGCTTTAAATCTACTTCTATTGACACTCGAGTATAACCTAGATTCATAAGCTAGAGTATTGCTTGTTTCAACCATATGTTTCCGCCTTTTGAGGACTAGGCTGGCCAAAATTTCAAATGGTTTATGTGCATATAAAGTTGTCGTTGTCGTCTCTCACACACATATCGACGCAAATCAACTTTAATCTTTGAAGATAGTCATATTGATGATGCAATCTAGCTCCCCCGCATCTACTAGGCTTGTTCTGCTGGTACAAGTTAACTATGAGGAAGGAATATGGAGGAATGAATTTTCGTCATCTCTAGGGTTCCCAATGTCTTAACCATGCTAGGAAAACAATGTAGAATTAACAATCGACCATGATATAAATATTTTTCACGAGGAAAGTTTTTTGAGGCCAAGCTAGGACATAATCCAAATTTTATACGGTGTAGTATCCATACCAAATGTTTTATGTCTCATGACTTCATTTGTACTCAATGTTTGCTTCCCTTTGAATTACTCTTATGCATGCATGTACTTAGAGATTGTGAAAATGTTAAATCCTTTTGTGAATGATTCATTATGATACATGCATGATACAAATTTTCTAGCATGGTACATATGCTTGGATCACATGGAACCTATTTAACTAATCGATTGATAATATATATCCCGTGTCTTTCTTTTTGGTGTTGTGTATTCGGACCTGATTGAAAAATATATATACAATAAAGAAATGGTATTTGTACAATCACTTTTGACAACTTTTGAAACAATCTTTTTTTTCTCTTCATATTCACATTTAATTTTATTCTCTCTCTTCTTTTTTCTCTTTATTATTTTTATCAAATAAAAAGAAATGAATAATAATTATTAAAAAGTTATCTAAAATTAAATGTACAGATATTATTTCTCCAATATCTTAGGTGTCCATACTCCAATATTTAGTGGTTGTAGTGAAAAATTATACGGTGTAACAATATACGGGTTTCTCTTAGGTGTCTATACAAATTATCTTCCATGAGAATGACACCGGAACAATGCATGAGAATGACGCCATGACAGCAACAAATTAAACGGTGCGTTGTGGCGGGTAGTGAAAAGATAAAATTAAAAAAATAAAAAAAAACTCAAAAGAGCTGTAAAAGACGTGCAATGTAACGGCCTCTTCTCATTCTTCCACGTGTCAACCCTATATATTTTCTCACGCTTTCTCTTTCGTTTTCTTGGGAAATCCTAAAGCGAGAGCAAAGGAAAAAAGAAGATATTTTCACAAAAACAGAAACTATTATTCCTTCCTTATCACGATCATCAAACCCTTTCCAATAAATCTTCCATTCCTTTTCATCATCAAATGCATTTCCTTCATTCATAGATTTCACAAAAAAAAAAAATATTGTTCCTTCTTCGTTCTTCGAAAATGGCGAGTAACGATGATCTCAACCGTTCAGACACTTCCTCAAGTGATAATTCAGTTTATTTGGACGCTCACGATCGTTCCATTCATGACGCTTCTTCTTCAGGTATATTGCTTCGTATCTTGAGATCGTGCATTTTCTCATGCAGTGTGAACTATATATTACTATATTAGCTCTGTAGCACGACGCTTCTGATCAAATATGTGTTTGGTGTTCAACACGTGTTGGTGTGTGACACCTACACTATATTGAGATTACATTCAATTAATTCATTCTTTAAACTGTGACTAGTGTTGACAACATGTCTTATGTCTGTGTCTGTATCGGTGCTTCAAACACTGATAAAAATATAAATAATTAATTAATTGAACACAGTCACATGTGTGTTGTCGGACCGCCGACACGTCTTCCATCAAAAGTTTTAGTGGTACAATTACTTCTTCTTTTTTTGAAGTATAGTGTACAATTACTAATTATGATGATTTTGATTTTTTTTTTTATTGTATATAAAATTAGAAATAGAATGTGGAAT
The DNA here is from genome assembly GCA_958299785.1 of Medicago lupulina. NCBI lineage: Eukaryota > Viridiplantae > Streptophyta > Magnoliopsida > Fabales > Fabaceae > Medicago > Medicago lupulina. The sequence goes on along the minus strand of OY283140.1, from coordinate 18,648,323 downwards.
AATATTAATGTAGAACTCTTTGAGGTGATGAAGAAGCAAGTTTGTAAATTGTAACTATATGTATTGTTTTTGGTGTTGGGATTAAGCAGGACGTATTAACAGAGATTCATCATCAAGTGTATCACAAAATGTGGAAGAATATGGAGCTTTGGGTGTTGTACCTGAAGGTGAATCGTCGAAGAAAGATGATATAGTTGGAAAGCAGAGACTGCACAGTCGAATATGGGCTAGGTTCTTTGATGAGAATGTTCCTCTCAGGAAAAGGGTTTGGCTCAATCACTTGCATTCTTCAAATTTTATGCTATTGCTATATTAGAAACCTATTTTTTTATTTATTTTAGTAAGAATGTTTTTGTGAAGGAAGTTATATTTATGCACCACTATAGCAAGGCAATAGAAAAGATGGTAGAAATCCGGCTTAGGTGGTTTGGGCAGGTAGAGAGAAGACTTAGGAGAGTCAACTAGAAAGAGTGTAGTCGAATCACTAGAGGTAGAAGAAGACCTATAAAAACTATTAGAGAAACTATTAAGAAAGATCTAGAGATTAATGAGTTGGATAGGGATATGATCTGTGATAGAACATTATGGTGTCAGTTGATCCATGTAGCCGACATCACTTAGTGGGTTAAACCTTGGTTGTTGTTGTTGCCTTGATATAGTGATATAATAATTTGCTTAGCATGCTGATAATCATTCTATATGTCTTACATTACATCTCTGGATGTTCCTTTAAATGGATCCAGATACTAATGTAGTAATTTATGTCTCTGAAATTTTCTATAGTTGCTTGATTTTTAATGACTAAAAATTGTTTTCAAATGTTGCAGCTGAGATGGCTAAAAAAAGCTTTCATGGTGAAGGATGACGGTACTGTAGAAATTGATGTTCCAGGAAATATTAAACCTCATGCTCCGGAAAATGGAACCGTGGTTACCGATCCTAGTGATGAATCTTGCACTGAAACGATCATTGAGGATATTGAACCTATTCGACCGCAACAAATTGCAATGCTTATAGTTGGCACACGGGGAGATGTCCAACCATTTGTTGCCATTGGGAAGCGTCTGCAGGTGTTATTCATTCTTGCTTTTTTCAGTAGTATTTTTTACACACTGATTAATTACTTGAAGAATATATGCTGTGCATTCTTAATTTTTTCCATGTTTGGGATGATTAATGACTTCCTTAGGAGGAAAGGCATCAAAGTCATGAAAATAATAGCGGTTGAATTGAAGCATTTGAGTTTACTCTGAAAATGTTCAGGATAGTAGAATTGATGTTTGTACTTTTCGCTAAAGTTACATATTCAAGGTTTTAATTTGTGGTTGTGGCCATGGTAGTGGCTGGCACCTTGCAAGTTGATGTAGTTTGCAACTGTGTAGGGCTGCATGGTAATGCAGTCTTCAATTCATAACATTGGTTATATTAATGAAAGAGTAAACAAACGTCAGATGAAACTCTTGTTTGTTTGCAAAATGTTTTGGCACTGAGCAATGTTTTCTAATGTGCTACTTTTAATGTTATAACCCTGCTTTGGTTTGCTTATTTGCTTTCAAAATCCCGAGAAGATAACTGGTCTCCTCTTATTAAAACGTGTGTTCGGAGTTTCTTTAGCAGGTGGATTAAAAGCTTACATCTGCCATTTAGTTTTTGGTTCCAATTATTTATTTCGTGTGGTCCTTCATGTGATGTCCTTACCAGTTAATACTCAAAATAACTTCATAATCACACGACTTTACTTCTCTCATGAGTTAGCCTAATTGAAACTACTGTTGCAGTTAATTAGTAAGGAAAAAAAGGCAGGATTGTGCCTTTGAGCAACACTGAATAGGTTGAGAGCAACTTTATAGCTGCACAACTTGTAGATATAGGTGGAAAGTAATCCTTTTGGTTGACTTCCCATTCATCCAACCCATATGAACCATACCTGATCATAGAGTTCCATTAGTTTATTTTCTCTATGATTTACACCTCTCCTGTGTTTCATGGTGGATTTCAGATTCCGTTTTTTAACTGATATAGTGCTTTACAAACTCATGATACTTTCTAAAATTTTGAGGTTTTAGTTTTAATATTTTTTTTCCTCCTTGAAATGCTTAGTTTTTGTTTCGTAAGTCAATGTTAATCCAATGTAATTCAACCTGATTGAAGCTGAATTCTGTTTGCAGGCAGATGGCCACAGGGTTAGGCTAGCTACTCATAAAAATTTTGAAGACTTTGTCTTGGCGGCAGGCTTGGAGTTTTACCCTTTAGGCGGAGATCCCAAAGTTCTTGCTGGGTGTAAGTATTTCTTCCCTTACATTATCCATATACTTGATCTTGCTAGATTCAACTTGTTTTAATGCTTTAAAGGCCAAGTTTTCCCCCTGGAACTATCTTTTGTTAGTAACCAGACATGAAAACTTAACAAGAATTGCGAAGGATTTCTCATGTAGTTTTCTTTCTTATGATTCAAGTCAAACACAATATATATGAATATAGTGTTGGAAACCCTTGCCGACTTCACTGCAGCCACATTGGGTTGCCAGTTTAATAGACAAAGTTTGTCTTATATGCCATTTTTTTAGGAGACGGTACTGTTTTCCAATATAAATACATGTACTCATCATCAAATGATGTATGATATTTCTTCTCCACACATGCGTTCAAACTGTTTATATGATTAAATCCATACATAATTTTATTCAGATATGGTCAAGAATAAAGGCTTCTTGCCATCAGGACCTTCAGAAATACATCTACAAAGAAGTCAACTCAGGGCTATTATTCACTCTTTGCTTCCTGCATGCAACGACCGGTACCCAGAATCTAATGAACCATTTAAAGCGGATGCAATAATTGCAAACCCTCCAGCATATGGTAAGATTTACTTAAATTCAGTTTCTCTTTCAATTTCATCAGCCTTTGCTTCACAATAATATAATAAGCAGGGACGACACAAAGTGAGGGCTTGCGCGTGCCATGACCCTCACTTTGTTTTGGAAAAATAAATAAATTTAATACTTGATATGAAATTAAAGTACAAGCAGAGGATAATATTTCATTAAGACCTACACTATAAAAATAAATATACTAATATTTAATACACTCAAAATCTATCTCTCGTCTTTGTCTCTTTATGAGTTATGAATATTATTAAGAATCAAATGTAAATGATCATTTGGTTACATATTTATATTTATTGGTACAAATTTATATATATGTTGCCTACATTACCCAAAATTTCTGGTTAAGTCAAGTCTTTTCCACATTACTGAGAATGTAATCAAAGTATCAATCATTTTATCAAATAATAAGAGATTGTATAGTGACCAAAAGTCTGTTCAACAATAATTCTAAAGTCTGTTTTCTTGATTATTACAACCCATGTTTGTATAATAATATGACTAAAAATATTGTTATTTTAATGTATATGAACTTATGCAGGCCATACTCATGTTGCCGAGTATCTAAATGTTCCGCTGCACATATTCTTCACAATGCCGTGGACGTAAGTTTGTTTGCTGACATGGTCTAATCCTGCATTCAATTATCTATATTTTTGTTGAGAGACTCACATTGGAAATGATATGACCTGAAAAAGTATTTATAAATTGGAGGCATCCCTCACCTTATAAGCTGGTTCTGTAGGGTTGAGTTATGTTCAATCCAAAACATAAGATGTCATCACTTATCAGAGCATGTCCTAAATCCGTTGAGTTACGTTCAATCAAAACATAAGATGTCATAACTTATTTGAGCATGTCCTAAATCCATTGGGCCACCTAAGTCACACTTCCGATGTCTAGTGTTGGGTGTGAGAGGATGTATTGAGAATCTCACATTGGATATGACATGACCTGAAAATGTATTTATAAGCAGGAGACATCCTCACCTTAAAAACCGGCTTTATGGGGTTGAGTTACACCAAACCCAAACTAAGAATTTCTTGCATGAGTTCTTTCATTTTTGTGAACCATTCATTCACTTTAGATTTATTATAGTTCTCAGTTTTTCTCATTTGTTGGAGTATTTTTATATACTTTTTTTGTTTGTTAAAATGATATTTCACTATATTTCAGGCCTACTAGTGATTTTCCTCATCCTCTTTCCCGTGTTAGACAGCCAATTGGATACAGAGTGAGTCTAGTGGTTGTTCTGTTAATCTGAAGTTAACTTATCTATTAATTACCACATGGCATGTCTAAGTCAGATATGTTTTTTTGTTGTGTTTGAGCCTTTCAGCTGTCATATCAAATAGTTGATGCTTTAATCTGGCTTGGAATACGAGATTTGATAAATGAATTTAGGAAGAAGAAGCTGAAGTTAAGAGCTGTAACTTATCTACGCGGATCTTACACTTCCCCTCCTGATATACCCTATGGTTATATTTGGAGCCCCAACTTGGTCCCTAAACCAAAAGGTTAGTTCCATATTAATTGTGTACTCTCATATCATTATAGTCCGCACTGTTTCCCTCTTGATGTGCCATTGTAATTCTGAGAAGTGGTTATTCTAATATAGGATTGAAACTTGATACTTAATGCCTATTGTCACATCATAAGTATTTGTTTCTTTTGAATTTATGCACCCGCTTTCTCTGGCTTAGTTTGTCATGGACTTGAGCTGCTTTTTGAACAATGTGGTGGTAGTCTGATTGTTTTACTTCTTGATCTGCAGATTGGGGACCTAACATTGACATTGTTGGCTTTTGTTTCCTCGACCTTGCTTCAAATTATGAACCACCAAAATCGCTAGTAGATTGGCTTGAAGAAGGAGAGAAACCTATCTATGTTGGATTTGGTAGCCTCGTGAGTTTCTATAACTACATTTTTAGGTCATCTGATCACACTGATTAATCTAGGGAATCCACTGTTTAAGTATAACTTATCCATATTATAATTGGCAGTATCCATTTCACCTAAATTCATTAATCAATAATAGATATATGTATCGGATTCACAGTGGTATGTTTCATACTGTGGCACTGAATCAAATGTTTGTTCTTTAACTTATTTTGATATCATTAATTGTGTTGGGAAATTTCTGTGAAAAGGAAAATTAAAAAGATCAGTTTTTCTAGTGTTTGAGGAACTGTCCATAACTTACGGATGAGTTTTTCCAAACTCCACTGAATATTAGAGATCCGTCTTAAATGAAATTAAGTGAAATTTGTATAAGTATAGAATTTACATTTAGAAACAACAATATCAAAGGTTCACCTTAGAAGCAAAAGAAGAACACATCCAATTCTGGAAAGATCAATTAACCTCTTAAAAAAAAAAAGGCATTCACCAGATCAGCAAAATGAAACAGCGGAGCTACAAACCTAAATTTATATAAAACTCTAATTTTGAACTTAATTGTTGAGATATTAATATTATCATATCATATTTTTCATTTTGAATATGCATATTTCTCATAATTTTGGAATGGTTGAAAACCAACTATTCATATACATGATATATGATCTAAATAGGAATGCAATCCTATCATAACTCCTAAAGATACTAAAAAGTTATACTACGATAAATATCAATATCTCAACATTAATCATCTTGATTATCAAATACATTAATCATCTTGAATATCAATAACTCTTTACAAAATTACATTCTGATGTAAATTTTGGTTTGGATTTTGAAACAGCCTCTACAGGAACCAGAGAAAATGACAAAAATCATAGTTCAAGCTCTGGAACAAACAGGGCAAAGAGGTATCATCAACCAAGGGTGGGGTGGTCTTGGGAATTGTAAGTCGTGATTTCTACTTCAAGCATACCATTAGTATACTTCATTTTTTTGCTGCTCTAATTGTGAAGCATGTACTGATTTCTCTTTCTTAGTGGCAGAACTAAATACATCTAAATCTGTGTACTTACTGGACAACTGTCCGCATGATTGGCTGTTTCCACGATGCGCTGCTGTGGTACCTACTAAATTTTTCTCGGTAGAAAGTACAATTGTTTTAAACTATAAATGAATCTTGGTTGATAGTTGTGAATGTTTCAGGTACATCATGGAGGCGCTGGAACAACTGCTGCCAGTCTTAGAGCTGAAGTAATCATATTTACTGCAATGTGAAATATTATAACTTCAGTGTTATATTATAAATGCACCTTACAGTAAAGTACCTTTTTCTTTATTTTTGTAGTGCCCTACCACTATTGTACCATTCTTTGGGGACCAGCCATTTTGGGGAGAGCGAGTGCATGCCAGAGGAGTAGGTCCTGCACCCATCCCGGTAGAGGAGTTTACGTTGGAAAGGCTGGTTGATGCCATACACTTTATGCTGAATCCAGAGGTAATGTTCAATTGTGATTGGAGCAGTTTAATATTGTCAATGTAGCATTAGCATGTAGAATGAATTCCATCCTTGTTCACGATGCACAAGCATCTGACACCATAATGAACCTGGAAAAGGGGATTATGGTTCACCTTGAGCAGCAATAGAAAATAGTTTATGCTTATTTGGCATTGTTTATTATCTGAAATATAAGGATTTATATATTACGCTATGGGAAAGTGACCAGTACATTTCGGAGACAAAATCAAATAAACGACTGTTACACAATTTCCAACTCTTGAAAAAGAGTATTGAACAAAATCAAATAGATGTAATCTTGACAAATATCACCTGTAATGGATGTAATCTTGACCAATTAAGTAGGCCAACCAGTGCTGTGTGTTTGTTTCATCTATTCTTTTTCTTACGTTTCTTGATATATTGTTTTCTGCTTTTATGCAGGTGAAAAAGCGTGCTGTTGAACTTGCTAACGCCATGAAAAACGAAGATGGGGTGGCAGGAGCAGTTAACGCCTTCTATAAACATTATCCGCGCGAAAAACCTGATACTAAGGCTGAGCCTGGGCCAGTACCCTCAGTACATAAACATTTATCTATACGAGGATGCTTCGGCTGCTACCATTCTTCTGCATAATGGCTTCTTGTCCATACAACTCACTCCTCTATGTAATCATGTTAATTCTTCTTCAGTCTAGTTCTGCTACATCAGAGATTGTGAAATGTAAATTGTCGTGGTGATTTTGTTGAGCTTCTCCAGAAATAGTCAGAAGGGGCATAACTGATGATATTGATATTCTTCATTGGATCTTTTATGGAAAGAAACATGCTTACTTCACAAGTTATGTAGATGTATATGATTTTCATCCTTAGACGGGTCATACATGCCTGTTTCAATCCTTTCAAAATCTGGTTCAAAGTTCTCATTTTTTAAATATTTTTGGGTTGTTAAACAACAATCAAATCATGGATGTTCAACTAAATAGTGATTTTTAAGCATATTATACACTGTTTTAAAACTCATCTAAAATCAAATAAAAAAATAAAAAAACTGAGAACAAAATGTAAATGAATGCAATGTCAATGCCATAATGAGTAAAAATTTGATTTAGTCATTAGGATCGTGTCAATGCCATTATACACTGTTTCGAATGCATTTCTAACATTACCAACTTATTATCATCTAATCTAGATGATTACCAACAAAGGACAAACAAACAATACTGTTCTAGGTAACATTTTGGATTTTTTTTTTTTTTTGAATTGGATATCATTTGTGTGCAACTGAAGAGATCATTGTTGCATTCTCAGAGGCTGGATTCAAATTCAAGATCTCTAGTTAAGATGAAAGAAAATTTTTATCATCTCATTCGAATGTTCTTGGTTGGATTGTTGATATTATTACAGGACTATTTCTTTTCCTAACCTATAACTTCTCACACGTCCTATGTAGTTCGGAATTTAGAATATGAATTTCATAAAAACCTCCAAAAACACTTGAAATATTTCGGATTTTAGAATCTAAACAAGGCGCGTAAGAAGCTCATAAGGTGGGAAATGTAATGACCTTATTATAGATGTTAGGTTGATACGATCCTGAAAGCTTAGTGACCAAATTGTATATTTAACCTCCATTCGTTCAAATTCATAAAACTATAAACTGAACTTATTACCAACAAAATACGAAACCTGGATCGAATTGATATCTATTGTCGATACAAATGTTCGAGTTCATAAGTTATACTCCATCCAAATAACATAACATAAGTAAAATTTGAAACATCTAAGTTCTTTTTTTTTGTCAAGTAGCCTAGTGGCTAGAGCTCACACAATTTAATTGTGGAGAAGTGGAGTGTCCGAGGTTTCGAACTCCGGCTCCTACATATAATATGCAATATCCTTACCAACTAAGCTATGCTCACGGGGATTGGAACATCTAAGTTATAACAAAATGTAGACAAAAATTGACACTTTTCAATAAATAGATAGTACGAGAACAATGCTCGAATTAATTAATAACAAATGCTAATAAGTGTCATTAAGACACAAATTCAACATAAAAACATACACTCTCCAGAGAGTATAATCTTTGAGCATTTCATGTACCCTTTAGAGCAATTACCATCATAGAATTATAAGAAGCCATAAATACATCTGCAAACAAAAATCTAGATGGGTAATTCAACCTTGAATTCTGCTCTCCACCCTGCAAAAATTGCTCGCGCCCTGCAGCCATTCCCATTTTACCCTTGCGCTAGTTAACTGGCGCAAGTGTAAAATACTGTGCTTGTTAACGCACGCTGCGCCACTTAACTAGCGCATGTGTAAAACACTACACGTGTTAACTGGCACTGCGCACGTTAACTGGCGCATGTGTTAGCAAACTGTCGCCATGGCGACATATTGTCGCCATAGCGGGAAATGATAAGCAGAAAGCCAATTTGCTACTGCCTCTTTGTCGCCATGGCGACATTTTTCCTGCCTGGCAGGAATTGCAAATTTTACAGCAAATATCCAGAGTGACAGAGGAGACGATATAAATACTTACTATTGGTTGATGCAAAAATACAACATCAATCAAAAATAGCAGAATAAAACAGCGGGAAAAAGTAACGAATATTATCATAAAAGGGCAAATGTTATTAAAAATCAAATGTTATAAAAAATTAAAAGGATTACAATCAAATCCTTCAAAATGTCATAAAAAATCTAGAAAAAAAACCTACAAAAAAAACCTACAAAAAAACCTAGTCTCATGGACTCCTACTCCTCCTCCGGGGCGGCGCCATCTGCTCCATCATGCTCCACTCCGACTGGATGCCCTGCTTGATGCGAAGAACCTCCGGGTTACCAAACACATCAGGATGCCCCATTGCACTGTCCACTCTGGCCCTGATGTTGTTAATGATCTGGTATGGGTCTGGAGGATGTCTGGCCCACTGTTGCTCAACAATAACGTCCTCGTAAGGAGGGACAGGACGAGGAGGGGCAGCAGATGCATAATCAGGAATGGCCGCAGGGGGGTTCACAATAGGATGTGACACTGCAACGAACCATCTCATGTAGCCTCTAGTATGAGCCCACGGCTGGTTATCCGGAACCTGCTCACCCCTCTGCTGATGGCTGAGGACATGTAGAGCAAACTCCGTGAAGGCATCGGCCACGTCATCCGCCGCAAGAACCTCGATGTCCGTAGGAGGCCTGGGAATCCTCTGGACATACCCGTACTGCCTAAGAACCCGCTCAGGCAAGTGACGGACCATCCTGTCGCGGCCAGCCATGATCCATTCGGAGTACCAGCATATGTCCTGGAAGGGCGTGATGTGTCGTCGCCTCTCGTACGGCATCCAGGTGACATGTGAATGGTCCAAGGAATCAATGGCAGCTCGGTAGTGTCCAGGATTAGAAAATCCCCGGGGAGGTCTCCATTGACTCACAAGTGGGACAACAGTAGGGTCGTAGGCATCATCATCAATCCTCGGAATGATGTTTGTGAAGTGCGCCAAAGTCCATCCCTGCAAACACAAAGAAACAAATATTTATATCACCGCAAGAATTATACAAACAACTAAACATTTACGATCAAATAAGTAAAGAAGAAGAAAAACAAATATTACCACAAGCAATGTCATGTAACCACCGCAGGAGGCCACCGATGAGTCGGAGGTAAGTGAGAGTTGCTCATATAGGAAAGCAAGTCCCATCCCACCCCATGACCAGCTGTCCAACTCATCCATATCTTGCAGCGCAAGCATCCAGAGAAGATTAATGTTTTTGCTGTTCTTGGCGGAAAAAATGGTCCAGCCAAGCAAGAGCAACAAAAACGCCTTAACGCAGGCTAACCTAACCAGAGCTCGCTCCTGTTCCTCCTCCTCAGTGTCAATCTCAACCAGCTGATTACACCTGTGCAAGAGCTCCTCGTAGCGCCTCTTCAGGACACCAAAACTGACGTAACAACCACCCTGTCTTGTCAGCTCCTTAGCGGCATCCTCTAGTGTAAACAGTAGGTCCGCCTGCATCATCTCTAACCCCTCCTCACGGGTTAACTCTCTATCGGGAAGGAGCCTCCCAGTGATGGGGATGCCTAGGAGACACGCCACATCATCTAGTGTGATGGTCATCTCTCCAATAGGTAGGTGGAAGCTGCTGGTCTCCCCATGCCATCTCTCGGTCATCGCACAAACGAACCCGTGAGATATGTTCTCATATCCACTAATGAGGAGGGGATTAAGGCCGGACCCAATCACTATATCCCAAAACCAATCATTTCCTTCCCCGGGCGTAGGCAATGTCAAGTTTATAATGCTCAGCTTCTTCTCGTGAGATATGCCTTTCACCCTATGTTTTCTTCGAAACTGAAATACAAAAACAAAACACAACAAACAGCACCGTTAAATAAGTAAAATAATAATTAGATTAAGTTGTATAAATAGTAAAAGAAAAGTAAAAAAAAACATTAAATTATACTTACATCGGCATCAACCCATATCCTGCAGGCCACATGTCCACCAAAGTCAGGTAGAAGCCTGAGGTCAGAAGGCCCCCCTGCATAGCCGTCCGGGCCGGCCTCGTACACCACCCTGGGCACCCCCTAAAATCGAGCCGGAGGTTCGTCAACAACAGCCTCCTCATGCTTCTGAGGTTCCTCAACAGCAGGCTCCTCATGATGATACTGATGCTGCTGATAAGCATCAAACTGGTACTGGTGAGGCTGAGGGTCCTCAAACTGATACTCATGACCATGCGGGTGCTCATACACCTGATACTGCGTTGGGTCCACCGTCTGGGATGGACCCGTACGCGACGATGACCCTCCCGCAGCATCATATCTAGCAATCCTCGTTCCCCCACCTCTCCCTCGACCAGCCATAGGAGGGCGTGATGCTTCTTTCTCCCTCCTTACACTACCAGTAGGGGCAATCCTCCCTGCCCTAAGTCTGTCGCTCCTATCCTGCTCGGACGGTATCTGAGAAGTATTCCTCCGAGACATATCTGCAACAATTCAACAACAACACTAAAATTCCAACAATGACATTTCAATCCGTAAACTACCACATTGCAGTCAAACATATTATAATCAAAATTAACAAACTATATGCTAACTAATTTCATAAGTCACAATCCAAAAAAACAAAACAATTATCATTGAGACATTTTATCAAACACTTGGTGTGCAATTTTCAAACAACAAACTAATCTAACAATTTTCAAACACTAAACCACCACAATGTACTCTAAACAACTTCTAAACAACAATTCCTAAGTTAATTCATCACTAACAATCATCAAAACTAACATACAAACAAAATTTATAAAACCCTAAAAAGTCACAATTTCTTCAAAAAAATAAAATTTCTACAACTTAAATATAATTAAGTAGGGTAATCATCACTTACTTGATAATATGGGATGAATTGGCTTTGAATGGCGCAAGAATCATGAAAATCGCACTTGGAGATGAAATTTTCGTGTTTTGGAAAGTTGAAGAAGTGAGGAAATGTGTTTTGTCCCGTGTATATGACTTAAGTAACGCAGCGCTACTTAAGTGGCGCAGGAAATATCACTTGCGCTAGTTAAAGTGCGCTGCGCTACTTAACTAGCGCAGGGGTAAAATGGGCATGGCTGCAGGGCACGAGCAATTTTTGCAGGAGCAGAGCAGAATTCTTCAACCTTGGCAACTTAGTCCAAATTTGGTACAAGGAAATGAAGATTGGCATTAATGAACCACATGGGCTGCTCAAAAACTAACACTCTACTGCCGTGTTTAGCACAAATCACAATCAAAACATTTTTGGAGGGAAACATTTATCATCTACCTTTTTATTGACAAGACATTTATTATCTACTTATTCGTTACAAAATTAACAATAGATATTTTTGTTAAAAAAGTAAGAGTTAGTTTAAAGAAATTCTATAAAAGGGAGAATATTTTTTAATAAATTTTATATTTAGAGGTGAAGGTTTTTACTTTTATACAGTTACAAACATCATATCTTGCTATTAAAAACAAACAAACATCATATCTTGTTTTTTTGAAGAAGTACAAACATCATCTTGTTAACTTTTATCTAAAGCTTTTTTACTTTATTGTATGTTTGGATCTACCCTACTTAATTTCAAAAGCGTTCAGTGCACCTCTCCAATATTCATCGTGATTTGTCTATTTTGTAAAGTTGTTTGTATAGCACAGAGACAAATAAATTTTTGGCCAAATATCATTTGCGGATATTTATAACAAGATAATCTTTAAGAGTTTATTTTGTTACAATTTCGTTTTATGTCAGAAAATATCTGCACTGTTTTATTTATTTATTTTTTGAATAATATTGTTATCTTTGTATTAAGCTCTCTTAAAAGTTGGTATGATTCATCATCACTCAAAACTAAAGTATATATGTGTTTTATTCGGTCTTCATTTGATGCAAAATTGATCAATTACGTACTTTATAATATTTTTGATAAAATATTCATCTGTAAAATTAAGCTTCAAAAAGAAGTTGAAGAAAATATGTGTAAGTAATTATGTTTAATTTTATAAACACTTTTGGACCTACCACGTTAATGTTTTTTTGTTTGAGTAAACGTTGATATTAAAAGGTATGTAAACATTTTTTAATAAAGTTGGCTGAACAATGGATAACGGTGTAAATATTTGATGACTTAAATGACCAGACTAATTTGTAACAAAACAAAAACTTAAATGACTAACTTGTTATAAACATCAAAACTTAAAAGGACTGTGACCTTAACATAATTTTAAATAACACTTTTGTCTTTAATTTTTTTACTTCTGTTATAAAATGCCAATATCATATCATTTTTTATGAAATTTTTTCAATGTAATATTAGTTTTTAGATTTGTATAATGAAGATTTGGATTTGTTCAAGTTTGATGAGTTTTTGATGATCTTTTTGTTGATGGAGTTTTTGAATTATTTGGATAAAAAAGGATGTTGACATTTTATAACATAAACAACTAAATCGGAACGGAAAAAAAAAAAAATAAAGGACAAAAAATGTTATCTGAAATTAAGTTAAGGGATAAATTGTATCACTACCCAAAAAAAAAGGGATGAATTGTATAATTTTGGCTAAATTTTTCTATCTACGCTTAATTTTGGCTAAATTCCCCCTTGACCACGCAGCAGTGTTTTAGTCCATATAAGACTAGTTTGGTCCTTCGTTTTAGTAACAAAAGGATATTCAAATATCAACTATAAATGTATATATAGAATAAAACTTGTAAATTTGATCCACGTTCATAGTGTTGCTGACTCTACACAATAGATGATAATCACAATTGACTTAAATACTATATTTCCTTATAAGCTTTTTCAATAAGAAATGATTTGTGAATTGTACTCTATTTACTAAGAATTGTAAAGATGTGAAGGATTTGAAGGACTTGACTCTCTTCCTTAACTCACTTGGAAGATAGAAAATAACTCTATTTGTACTCATTTTATGTTGTATGGATTCATTTCCAGAAATCAGGACTTTTGAGCCTCATAAACTTGGCCCTTCTGACCTATTTCCTCGGTTTTATCAGAAACGATCACGGATGGATCCTCTTCCAATGTTGACATTTGTAATGAGGGAACAATAGGAGGTTTTATTCTGCGTGTTACTGTCATGTTTAACCCTTGTGTTGTATGAATTGTCGCTCCAGTAGTCATCACAACCTATAAAAACACAATGAGTTGAGTTAGTAAGAGGATTTCAATCAAATCGTGACAGTTGACAAGCTAGCACTTGCCATTCGGCACATTGTAGCATTAAAGTGTGTTTGGGAGGGCATTGAACAATAGAAGCAAGATGTTTCAACGCCATCCCAAACATTTATTTGTTTCAACACAACAGTTAACCTTAAAATGCAATTAAGAGTTCAAGCAGTCAATCATTATCTTTTGCAAAAGAGTTAATATGTTAGTCCCCCAATTTATGTTAATGTTTGATTTTAGTCTTTTAAACAAAAAGTAACTTTTTCATCATTGATATCTTGAAAATATGCAATAATTAATTCAAGATGATTTATTTTAGTCCATATAATATTTGTGATATTTAATCTTTGTTTTAGGCAATAAAACGAAGAAAAAGATATTACAAGGACTAAAATGAGAAGAGAAAGTATATTGTATGGACTAAAATAAAACGACGACAACCAATTGCAACTTGTAGCACATTTCAGAACATTGGGGACCAATAATATCCTCTTCAAACACTAGGGACCAAAACCAAATATTAGGAAAACATTTAAGGACATTGGGGACCAATAATGTCCTTTTTAAACATTAGGGACCAAAACAAAATATTAGGAAAAGTTTACAGACTAAAAACATAATTATACAAAGAAAATTTTCACAATAATATTTAGAGACTTCATAAAACCTTGAAAATATCACAACAAAGTAACAAACTTACTGGTGGAGCTCCAACTGCCATTTGAAAGTTGAATCGTCTAACAAGCATTGCAAGTGCTACTACAACCTTTACAATAAGCATTATAAAAGCGTACAAACAAAAATTACCATTAGTATGTGCACAGCATTTTCTCTCAACAAGTCTTGAGAAAACTGAATCCATTCATACAATTATATGGTTCTCCAACTAGCTCGTCGGATTAGTGGATAACCAAAAGATTTAACAACACAGCAGTTAACATGGACATACCTCGTATGAAGCAAACATATCCCCTATACATTTTCGCGGCCCTCCGCCAAACGGAAGATATCTACAAGAAAGAATAACATAATTATTTGCCTGTATATTATAAACCATGCAAATTGATTAAATAGAGGTAATATACTTGAAGCCTTGATTTGTCTCATTAGGGTTAGGTCCATCTAATGGCCATCTTTCAGGTTGAAATTTATCAGCATCATTCCACTGTGTTGGACTGCGATGCAGGTTCCACACGGATATAAAAATATCTTCTCCTCTGCAAATAGTTAATGAGATAAAGTCACCATATATCAGAAAGAAAGACTCTCAATATATCACATACTGAAAAGAAGAAAAAAAAATTATCGTGTACTGTGCATGGACAAAATTCGACAGGGTCTATTTACATATAAAAATCGATAATAGAGATGATTGTTTTTTGTTTAAAGTAATTTTATCAAACCTTAAGTAGGTTAGTGTAGTAAACTCTATAGCCAATAACTTTGAACTAACATTTTTGATCAATAAGTCAATACTAAGAGAAAGTCGAAGATGAAATGAAACAAAGAAAAATGAAGACTGTTAAATAAGAAACATTGGCAAAACTATTCTTAACCAGCTAAACAAGATGATATTTTTACGAATTACCTTTTTATAGGATACTCTCCAAGAACATCATCCTCAAGAGAGCGACGAATCAACACAGGCGGTTGTGGATAAAGCCTCAATGACTGAAAATTGTGTACATTTAGAAAAGTCCATCACTAGCTAGCTATAAAAATAATCAATTTAAACATGACGGGAGGTATGCAATCTTTATACCTCATTGATCACTCGAGTTGTATATTTAAGTTTCTTCATGTCTTCAATAGTTGGAAATCGGTCACCAAGTACAGAGTCAACCTGTGAAAATGTATATATTATCCTATTCTTATGATCCGGAAATCTAATATGATACTTTGATACTACTGTGAAAGCTAAGGATCTCATGAAACCTCTTCTTGGAGCTTGGACACGGCACTAGGTTCCTGCAGCCAATATAAAAAAGAAAAAATATTATTGTATTAGGCTATTAGCCACTACTGCATTATAACATTAAGTCTTCAATTTTATAATTCACAACGAAGAAATAAGTCAAGTGTGCATATTTTAGTCTGAGGTTATGTGAAGAAACAACTGCAATGTTCTATTACACGACGTACACGCACAAGCACACACATATGTATAGATACAAAAATGCACATTTATTTTATTTTTATTTAACCATAGCCACATATTTATTACCTTTGAAAGAAGATAGAAGGTCCAAGTTAAAACAGCGGCTGATGTTTCATGTCCAGCAATGAGCATTGTCATTAAGTCATCACGAAGTTGCTTACTTGTCACCTACAAGGAGTCATTACTTTCATAGTTTGCACTTACAAGAAGTTTCTCTATTGACTAAAGCAAATTTAGGAAGTAGCCAACATACATCATCTCCTGACGCCAACAAAAAGTGAAGAATACTTGGATCTTGTTCATTCATGTACTCTTCATGAAACTGTAGCTCTTCTTCATCCACCATTTTCTGTTTAATGATAATTGAAAAATATATATGAAACAACAACTTAGAGTTTATAGAACTGTAGTTATAAGATGAATCACCGAAGTGTTTCAACTAAGAGCTGGCTAATGACAGCATTAAATTTATATGTAGAGTTGATACTTATTTAACACACGCATCAAAGTCTGTATCATAAATTTCCTATGTTTTTGAAGAGCATACCGGAAAACTATTGCATGCAACATCAGAGAAGTAATCTTTGTTGTGCAAAACTAGGTATATTGCAAGACCAAGATATTATATAAGAAGAATGCCCATGTTCTGGTAGCCTACGAAAGATTCAAAATATGTGCTTTAAAGATGAAATTATAGTAGTTCCTCTAATCTTACTCATAAATGGAAGCAAGAATAATCATCAGATATCAAGTGCATCAATTTCCATGAAACATTGTAGATGGAAAATACAAGACCTAGATGTAGTTAATCAATAGTGAATTGCACAACAGGATTAAAACTATCTCAGTATTCCATAATATATCTGAAATATTTAGCTAACGGTACAGGTATCAACTATCAAGTTACTGAATTAAAGTTTAGGAGACTGTGTCAAAGAAAGCGCAAAAATTGCTAGTCCATGATCATGATTACAAACAAATAATTGTAGCAGGTTCAAGATTGTAGAAAGCATATTAATGTTACGAAGTTCCATGCTTCAGTGGTATCGCATATTGCATACATATCTAACTTGAACCTATTTTGAGAACATAAGCTTGTCGCTTGTGTCACTGTAATGAGAAAATTACCTTGCATATTGCTATGAGATTGTTAAGTGTATCATTGACAAGTTTGAGAGCTGCAGTAACCTTCCTTTGACGCGGGGATATGTCTTTCCATATTGGGAGATCCCAGACTGGAATTGGAGAAACACTTCGATCTTCTGCTTCTCTCAGTACAGTATAAACAGCCTGACTAATTAGGTAAAGTGCAACAATTAACTTCACTGAGAAAAAGCAAGATAAATTGTAAACATTAACATAAAAAATGACCGAAGGGTAAAAAGTGGTGGATCCAGAAACTTTCATGAATGTTGGCAAGAAAATAGTCTATAATATTTTTACAAAAGAAAGATTTTATAAGTTTTTACAAAATACATAATTTCATGAAGAAAAAAAAAGAAACGGAAAAATATTTTGGATTTTGGTCTTCATACATTTCATATTTTTGAAAACCGAAAGTGGAACCGAGGAGACATGGGCTGCTTAATGGGACAACATTTATTTCTCTACGGGGAGAAAAATGTATTATGTACTTTTAAGTTTCAAGTAAAAAAAACAATTATCATGTGGGGGCAATTGCTTCGATATCTATATACACCTACATACGCCTGAGTAAAGGAATATTCCAAAAAAGTTACCTCAATTATACCAGTGTCATTTGATAAACTATCAAAATCATAATTGAATACTGCTTTCCCAATGACGTCCAACGTCAATCGAGAGAAAAGTGACTCCATTTCAACATCTTCTCCGTCAGATGCAGCAGTATCTAGCTTCTGGCAGAGCCTGTCTGTAGCTTGTCCAAAAAGGCCGATCATAGCTGCTACAAACTATATAATCACATTCAAGAAATGAAATCAAGAGCAAAATAGATAAGCTGCAGTAGTGATTTAAGAAAAAAAGTTTAGTTGCAAGCATCTCTCAACAGCATCAAATGGATAGATTCAAATGTCATAAATGACATTCTAATGGCGATCAATATTGGTCGGTGAATCTATGTACCTTCATTAGGTAACAATGCTACCTGGCTTCTTAAAGTTTCGAGTATTCCTCAAATAACTCAATTATAACCTATAACCATTCTAACCTACATATCTCAGTAACAGTTTTTCCAGCCTAAGAAAGGAACCCTTTGATTCATGACATTAGCAGCTTAGAAATATCTAAGATATGTTTCAAACATTGACTTTAAATAAATCAGTCCAAGAACACTAGAAAACCTTCAGATGCAATGCTGGGACAATAGTACGCCGTCTAACTCGCCATATTTCCCCATCAGCTGGGATAAGCCCTTTCCCCATTACAAAATCCAGGATCTCAGCCAAGATACCCTGCACATGGAGATGTAGCAAACAATGTAAGGAAAAAGCGCGGAGCAGAAAAACAATTGCACAGTGCCAATCATTGTTGACTATTGATTTGATTACCTTAGAATAAGCCTTTGAATTGTCTTTCAATATGTGTTTTGCAATAGCCGGATCCGATACTATCAGAAAGGACTGCAAGATAACCAATAAGGAAACTCAGTTATCCCATATAAAGTGCCTTTTATTATTGACATAGTAAAGTTCAAGGTGAGGAGAGTCTCTCCCCATTCCATTGCCATGGCAAATAATCAGTGTGATTACAAATCACCTACCTAATGAGGGATCCCTTAATTCAAACCTAAGTTATGCAATTGTCATGGACAAAATAAACTATCCCATATAAGACATTGGGTCTTTTTGTTTTGACTAATTTCAGTTTATCTGTTGGCATAAACACTTGTGAGAGTACATGAAAACAACTTATGATAGTTGTTTTCAGCTTGTTTTCATAGCTCTCCGTGATAGATTATGAAAACAGTTGACTTTATTTTATCTTTTGCTATAGAAATAGCTTCCCTCGGAGACAGTTGCAAAATGACCATTTGTGCTTGTTATAGTAATAGCTTATTATACATAAGTACTTATGTAACCAACACTTCAAATTGAAGGTGTGTCCAGTGTCCACATTGACATCGACACATGTGATTACTTCTATTTTCTCAAATTATTTATCACTTCTATCAACCTATAGTGTCAGTGTCGTGTCTGGTGTCAATGTCACTGTTTCATAGTTGATTAAAATCACCTGCCCAATGAAGGACCATTTGATTCAAACAAACCTAAGTTATGCAATTGCCATGGACAGAAGGTAGAGAAAATGAGTCAAACCTTCGTCAACTATCGACACATTGTTTTCAAAAAGAAATGAACTAAATTTCAGCTAGAAAAAAGACTTAACTAACCTTTGGTCCAAAATTCAGCCTGAAAATCCCACCATATGTGATGTAAAGTTCATACAATGGAATGAAAAAGGCCTCACTTCGAATGGCTTTAATTGATCCTTTTGCCTCAGGAATTTTAGGATACAAACCAAATAAAAATTCCAAAATCTCATTGGACACCCCCAAATCTGACAAGCTCTTCTTTAATATAGAAGGTAAACTACATCAAACCCACAAAAAAAAAAAATTAATAAAATCATGTGCCCAAATCAAATTATACACTATAGATAATGAGGATATTATTCAGTACCAACCCATCATTGAAATAAGACAAAAAATAAAGAAAAGAATGAAAATTTGTAAACTTTAAGGTTGTTGAAGCATACCCAGATTCCTGTTTGACAGTGAATTCACCTGAGGCAATTTTAGCAGACAATTCAGCTCGTCTTTTCTCTTCAAGAAGCTGGTCAACACTCTTAACAACACCATCATCCACTGAATCATTTGGACTTCTACCATTTGAAGAAGAACATGCAATGAATGAAGAAGATGATCCTCTATGTGTTGTTTTTAAGGAACATGGAAAGAGAGAACAAGATGAAGAAAAAGTGGTGGTTGGTTTGAGTGGTTTTATGGTAATATGTTTGGAATGAAAGGTTTTTGTTTGAAGTGAAAGAGGAGGAGCGTGAAGAAGAGTAAGATGAGAAGCCATAGAAGTTAGATAACACACAAAATTGGTGTTACAATAGTAACATCCAATTGTGGAAGAGATAAGTGTAAGTGTTTAATACACAACACTCATGTGTCAAAGGAGTTTTGTGTTTGTGTCAGGTTCTGAGTTGGAATCTTTTGGATAGATACTATTTTCATGTTTTGTTTCTATAAGAATCAGCCACGTTCGATTGAACCAATAAGTACGACATCGAAGCATTGTAAAAAAAATATAATTTATATGGATTGGAATGGAAAGTGTTGTTTGGTGGTGAGTTATTTGTATCTATTTTGTTTGTGGTGGTATTGTTTTATTTTGACAAGAAAAAAAAAGTTCGAATATGTGAACAAGGAATCATTTAGTCGCAACTACATAAACTAATTTAAAGTCAGGTAAGACCGAGATGAATAACTAGATTCCCCTTCAAGAAATTTAATAGTGTAAAAAGCTCGTTCGGATTTTTCATATTTTAGTATTTTTTTAATTAAATTATAGTCGGTGGTAGATCCAGGATCGTGAGTCAGAAATGTGAAATTTGTTGTTTTTACGTGTCGTTTTATATAAATTACATACTCCCTCTGTTTCTGTTTGCACTTAAAAATAATTATCTTGTTAGCCGACATCAAAAGATAGAAGATCAAAATTTAGGCCAGAAAAAACCTCAGTCGAGAGAAGGTTAGATGAAGGTCAGGGTAGCCAGACAAGGGTGAGCAGGTTCTATTTGAGAAATAATATTAGAAATTGATGGGCCGTGTACCTTCGCTATCAAATGAGTCATTTACGTTGAAAACTTCTGATGAGGTGACAATTGATTTAGGCTATTTTGTAATTTTTATAATATTTAAGTTATCAATTAAAAATTTGGTTAAATTCAATACACTCAAAATCAATTATTATCGTCGCAAAACCGAACATTAAAATCATCTTGTGGACATCGGAAATTTATTGGGCTTTCAAATTTTTTAAGAAATGTCACAAAATATTATTCATTCATATTAAATTATAAATTTAATTGTTCACTCATAAATTTAATTAGTATGTTCTATTAGTATATAATTATTTTACACACGCGTCTAATAATGTGTCTCAATGTTAATTAGTGAATAAAAAATTATACATAAATTATCATATTATTGTAGAAAATCAATACACTCGAAATCAATTATTTATCGTCAGAAAACCAAACATAAACTAAATTAAATTAAATAGCACCAAATCGTGGGTAAAGAAAAAATACAATTTTTCCTCAAAAAAAAGAATTTGAGGGGAGGTGCATTTAGCCATTTACAAGCATCTGTAAATGCGTACATTCCTAATTCACAAAATTGAAACAAAAACTGATTAGCTATCTTCTCTACCAAAAGATGGCGAAGAAGAGAGTGAATCATCTCCCTCAAGAAGTGATAACGGAAATACTGTTGAAGTTGCCGGTGAAGACTCTTCTACGTTGCAAATGTGTGTGTAAGTCATGGCTTTCTATGATTTCTGATCCTCATTTTGCAACTTCACATTTTCATAAGTTTGCTGCATCACCCAGACTTTTGTTTTTTGATTATGATGCTCCTGATGCCCTAACCATAGATTTTCATGCATACCTTCACGATGATTCTGCATCTTCACTAAGTCCTGATTTTTTGCATCCCCAATCTGTTCCGGAAATTGGAGGTTCCTGTAGAGGGTTTCTGTTTCTGCGGTGTTATAGAGACTTCTATATATGGAATCCATCCACCAGTGTCCGCAAACAAATACCGGTGTCCAATTCCAATAAATATTCTGTCAAGTTGCTCTATGGTTTCGGATATGACCTGTTAACTGATGATTACATTGTAGTTGTGGAGTCCTACAAATGCGGTTACAGGAAAATGAGCTCGATTGACTTAGAGATTTTCTCATTGAGAGCTAATGAGTGGAAACAAATCGAGTTGGATTCTGATTTGCCTTATAGGAACCCTGCAAACTCTGAAGGTGGTCCCAAAGTCGGGTCATTCTTGAATGGTTCTATTCATTGGCTGGTTTATAATTATGAGACTGAAATGAATGTTATTATTGCCTTTGATTTAAAGGAAATGACAATGTCAGAGATTGCTCTTCCAGATGATTGTTATAGTGATTACTCTCTTAAAATTTATGATGTGTTGCTATTTCAAGGATTTATCAGTGTGTGGAATGTGGAGATGTCTACACTTAAGATGTGGGTGATGCAAGAATACGCAGTACATTCGTCTTGGACTAGGACTTTTGATTTTTCTTTTCATCCCCCTCGGGATTTTTCCCCAGTATGCTTTACAAATTGTGGTGATATAGTTGGACCAGTTTTTGCTGATGGTGGATTAGCGAAGCTTAATGACAAAGGACAACTGCAAGAGTACCATTCCTATGGTTCCCGTTACTTTGTGAGATCCCAAATGGCGGTGTATATAGAGTCGCTGCTTTCACTCCCCGATGGCACAGAGCAAGCTCAAGATAACTAGCGATACCAAACAATAAGAATTTGATTTGATTGTGAAATATTCGTATTTACCATTTTACCGATATCTATCTTTTTTGTTATGAACTCTTGGTATCATGCATGAAGCATGGGAAATGATAGGCAGAATACTGAAACTGGGAAAAGACATAACATAATCGAGAGTAGAGGTGATCTTTATCAGCAGCTCAAATGCCAGTTCACAAATCACATAGCTCTGTTGTTTCTTCCTTGCAGCTCCTTAGTGAAAATGAAATTTGTCTAGTCATTGCCAGTAGGTTGTTTAGTCTCTTTGACGCTATGCTTTGTTGTTTTATGTTGCTTCAACGGTTGATTTTAATTTGTTTTGAATGTTGTTTGATTAGTTTTTTGTTTGAATGGATAGTGCTTTCTTTATGTTTGCTTTGTTGAAATTGTGCAAGATGTTTGAATGCTTGTTGTGTTCTTTTATGGTTTGTTATGTAACTTCTATTGCTACACAATCAGTATCCTTAAATGATTGGGACCTGAAATGAAGTGTGAGGTATATATAGGACTTTTTCCATCTTTTCTTTACTTCTCACTTTTAGGAACATTCTAAGGATTCTTCTTTATAGTTTCTTGAGCAAAAGTTGGTGCTTCCTCCATCAAATATTGTGCATTTTTGTGCTAGGATTTCTGACTGTGAACTTGATTTTTCGGGGTTAGTAAGAGAGGGTTAGTTGGTTACATGGATGATGAATATTGGAATGAAGGTAAGGGCGGTGTGGTGGACTGGTGGTGGTTCTAAGGAAAGTGGTGTTTATGGACTGGGGTGATTTTGTTGGAACTTT
Organism: Medicago lupulina; assembly: GCA_958299785.1. NCBI lineage: Eukaryota > Viridiplantae > Streptophyta > Magnoliopsida > Fabales > Fabaceae > Medicago > Medicago lupulina. The sequence goes on along the minus strand of OY283140.1, from coordinate 18,624,823 downwards.
TAAGTTGAAGATGTGAGGGAGTATCGTTGGTGCTCTGAGATTTAGTGAAGTTTTGAATTCTAGGTTGATGATTCCTTTTGATATGAAGGCTATTGTTAGATTAGCAAAGGTTACTTCAGATCGTGTTGGTAATTCAAGGACTAGTTCAATAAACTGCTCTCGTATAACTAAAATTTTCATGAACTAGTGAACATTGGATAGTGAAGCAGGTTGTTGTTCAATAAGTCGTTGTAAAAAAATAGATAATCCAACTCTTGGAGTAATTCAAAGGGGTAGGGTAGTCTTGTGATTATGGCAAAAAGGGATAAATTATTATAAAAGGTGCTGAACAAATTTTTAAAATCTTGTGAGGTATATATTACTCAGGCATGTACTTGTTTCAGAACAATAAGTTTTAGTGCCCTATAATTGTTAGAGGAATGCTAAGGTCACACGCTCAAACACACCGCTTTGAACACACCCACATGCTGCCACGTCACCTCTTTTCTCTATTCAAATATAAGTCGTCAATATGTAGTGTGTTCCGATCTGTCATAAGCTCCAAACACGCTTTGCTGCTTATGGTCATCTTTGAGTTGAGTTGTATGGGTTTCTTTCGTCTTGTAAAGATAGTGTTGGACATTGATTTTCTCTGGATATACTTCCAATTCTCTGAGTTTGTATTATGCAGGATCGATTTCTAAACACGGGTTCCTCTTTACCATGGCTTTTTCATTTAGGTTTTCTTGATTGTTAAGTTGGGTATTGTCAATATGTATTTTTGCATCTGCATCCTGTTGAAAAGGTACAACTTGTATCGAGGACAAAAATGGAGCTGATTAATATTTTTTTTTTTTTTAACATTTTGACAGTAAGACAATGTTTTTAATTTGTCTTTTACTCTTAATTTACATATACTTTCTTATCATGTTATTCCTTCATCTTTCTTTTGACGTGAAAAAAATGTCCTTTAGTTTTTGAAAGTGCGAGTTCAAACAATAACCAAGGACCAAAGAGGAAAAATTGTTGAATAACCAATTGCTTCATTGATCTCAAAATATAATACACATATAAGGAAAAATTGTTGAATAACTATTTGCTTCATTGATCTCAAAATATAATCCACATATAATACTCCTCCACCTTGATTCACAATAATAGGGAAAAGTTGAAAAGAAATTTTTTTGCTAATAACGTCCCTATTCCCAATAAATAGAAAACTTCAATTCCCTGCCATCAATTTTTTTTTCATATACTCTCTCCGGTCTTATTTACAAGAGAAAGTTGACTTTTTAAATACACCTAAACCAAATACATAAATTATTTAATGTATCTAAGAAGTAAATTGTTTCTTGTAAATAGAACCGAATGAAGTACATATCTGGACTAAAAATTACTCCCTCCGGTCCTATATATAAGAAAATTTTCAAAAATTTTTTTGGTCTTTCGTATAAGAAAAAGTTACAACTTTTAAAGTATATTTATTGTGTTTAAAAGACTTTTCTGACCCTTATTTAATGTTGATTTTTTCAATATTAGTGGAGATATTTAATACTTCACAAATTTTTATGAGGGTATATTTGTAAAATCATTCAAAAAATTGCAACAACGTGATGATTTTTGGTTTCTTTTCTTATATAAAGGATCGGAGGGAGTAGGAGTTATATATACTATCTCAAATTACAACATGTAATCATTAAGCAACTCGTGGTTTTATAATCCTTTTCTTTCCATTAATCACACAACAATCTTTTCTTAAAATATATTAGAACATGCAAACGTGGGACAATGATTTAAATGAAATAAAAAAAGAAGAAGGTGATCTTTAAAAGTTATTCTTCTTCTCTCGAAGTTAAACTCATGTTCATTCAAAAAAGTGATCTTGAGATAATTAAGCATAACTTGTCTACATAGTAGGATCTGTAAAAAAAAAAAAAAAACTTACATAAAGGTTTAAAATCCTTCCACAAATTCAATCCAAATTACCTAAATTTTAAAAAGAGTTTAATGGTGGTGTTTGACGGTCTAAAATAAACAAGGTTGAAATTGACTCAAAATTTGATGAATGAATAATATTGTTTCTAAAAATATAAAAAATATGTTTCAAATATATTTTGTGGCTTGAGAAGATTGTTGTTGAGAATATATTTATAGACATTAAATATATTTTTGTACCGAATGTAGATGCAAATATATTTTTGAAAGGAAATATTTGATACAAATATATGTTTCGTCAAAGGAGAAAAAAATATATTTTCAGCGCCATATCCGTTCCAAATTTTATGTGAGAGTAAAAAAGCAATGATTAGAAGCCAACACCAAAACTAGGGTTTGTGGAGAATTCTCTTGGCAACAAATGCTAGGGTTGGGATTGAATCACCGTTGATTCACCTTGGAGAATCACTATTAGGATTGAGTCTCTTGATCACGGGAAGAGATTTGAGACTTTCTTGATCACGGGAAAAGATTCGGGACTTGGATAGATAGAAGGGGGATGTATTGAATTAGGATTTTAAAGGATTTTAAAAGACTTTTTAATGATGGAAAAATCTCGAGGTATTCAATCAAGACTCTTTGCAACTTAAAAAAAATCTTGTTGTATTCAATCAAGACTCTTTGTCATTTTAAAAAAGTCTTGAGGTATTCAATCAAGACTTTTCATCATTTAAAAAAAGTATTGTGGTATTCAAAATCATTCAAATTTTGAAGGATTGTTTAATAAATTGGATTTTGATAGATTTTGTGGGATATTCTAGTGAAATTTTAGCATGAAAAAGTTTTTCATAAAAACATGAGATTTCTTGGGATTGTTTTTCTTTTAAAATTTTACCATCTCTCTCTTTCTTCTCCTCTCTCTCTCTCTCTCTCTCTCTTCTCCCTTCCCCTTCTCTCTCTCTCCCCTCTCTTCCCCCTCTCCCTTCTATCTCTCTCTCCTCTCTTCTCCCTCCCCCCCCCTCTCTCTCTCTCTCTTCATCTCTCTATATCTAAAAAAAAAGTATATAGTGAAAATATTATGATAGAGAATGTGTTGTAATCATTTTATTTCAATGAATCTTTAAAATTGATAAAATCTTTTGAAATCTTATAAATCCATAAAATCATTTGAAATCCTTTAAAATCTTTAAGAATCTCATGATGTAAATCCATTGAAATCCAAATTATAAATCCTGATAGTCTTTTAAAATCCTGAAAGTCATTAAAATCACACAAAATCTTTTAAAATCCTCGAGACTTTTTTAAGCAAAAATTGTCCTTCAAAATCCTAATCCAATACACCTCCCTAAGTTTGAAGACTAATTCTTGTAACCTTTTTGAAATCGTTGTAAAGTTACTAATCATTGTACTGGACTGAACTGGGTGGCAGTGGCGGAGCCAGGAATTTTATAGAGCCTGGGCAAAAAAATTATCGCAAAACGTTACTTCCTTCCTACGAATAATTTCATATTTCCTGTAGATAATTTCACATTTCCTACGGATAATTTCACATTTCCTGCGGATATATCTTTCCTACGGATCCTAAAATCCTAGTATTACCTCACCTGGGAACCTAAATCCATGGCAAAATCTGCAGGAAATGTGTTTCCTACAGAATTTGCCCAAAAATCCGCAGGTAAATCCGCAGGAAAAACTAAAAATTCTAGTAATGGCTGGGCTTTCTACAAGGAGAGTTGGAGCTGAGCCTGGGCTAATGCCCAGGCTAGCTGGGGGGTGGCTCCGCCCCTGCTGGGTGGAGTAGGTCAATGTTAGATGCACACAATGTCGCATTCCTTTTCCTATTCACAAAATTGAAACAAATACACTAGGGTTTTCTCTTACCTATCCTCTCTACCAGAAGATGGCGAAAAAGAGCGTGTATCTTCCTGCAAATGCGTTTGTAAATTATGGCTTTCTCTCATCTCTGATCCTCAATTTGCAATTTCACATTTTGAACTTGCTGCCTCACCCACACAGATTCTTGTGATCTTCCAAGATTTTCCTTCCAATCACGATCTTGAAACCCTATCCATAGATTTTAATGCATCGCTCTATGATGATTCTGCTGATCATTCACTAAGCCTTGATTTTTTGCCTGACGGATCTTATCCTAAAATTAGAGGTTCATATAGAGGGTTTCTATTATTGGACTGTAACCCATGCCTCTACCTTTGGAATCCATCCACTGGTGTCAACAAAGAAATACTTGTGTTCAATTCCTATAACAATTATTTCAAGTTGCTCTTTGGTTTCGGATATGACTTGTCAAGTGATGATTACATAGTACTTTTGGGGTCCTACAAATACAATTACAGTAATACTAATTCAATTAACTTGGAGATTTTCTCATTGAAAGCTAATAAGTGGAAACAAGTTAAGGTTGTTTCCGATTTTCCTTATAGGAGTGCTAAAAGCTCTGAATTTTGTTTCAAAGTCGGGTCGTTCTTGAATCGTTCTATTCATTGGCTGGTTTATAATTTTGTGACTGGGAAGGATGTTATTATTGCCTTTGATTTAAAGGAAGCGACAATGCCAGAGATAGCTCTTCCAAATGATTGTTCTCCTGGAAATTATGATTTGTTTGTATCTGGCGGACTTATCAGTGTATGGACTGTGGAGATGTCTACACTTAAGATATGGGTGATGCAAGAATATGCAATGCATTCATCTTGGACTAAGACTCTTGATTTTTCTTTTCATCCTGCTCTGGATTTTTCTCCAGTATGCTTTACAAATTGTGGTGATATAGTTGGACCAAGTGATGATGGTGGATTAGTTAAGCTTAATGACAAAGGACAACTGCTAGAGTATCACTCCTATGGTGACCGTTACGTTACAAGATCCAAAATGGCGGTCTATACAGAGTCTCTATTTTCACTCCCAGATGGCACTGAGCAAGCTTAAGTTGACTAATGATACCAAACTAGAAGAATTTGATTGTGAAATATTTATATTTACCATTTTATTGATATCTATTTGTTATTATGAACTCTTGGTATCATGAAGCATGGGAAGTGATAGGCAGAACAGTGAAACCGCAAGAAGACATAAGATAATTGAGAGTAGAGCTGATCTTTATTTGCAACTTAAATGACAGTTCACGAATCACATGACTTTGTTGTTTCTTCCTTGCAGCTCCCAATAGCTTGTTTAATCTCTTTCATTGTATGCTTTGTTGATTTATGTTACTTGAACAATTGATTAGTTTTTTGGTTTGATTTTGCTTGAATGAATAGTGCTTTCTGTATGTTTGCTTTGTTGAAATTCTGCAAGATGTTTGTTTCCTTTTATGGCTTTGTTATGTGACTTATTTTACGTACACGATGAGAATCCATATATGATTGGGACCTGAGAGGAAAGGTGAGGTATATATAGGACTTTGTCCATTTCTTATTCACTATAAGGAACATTCAACGTATTCTTTTTCACAGTTTCTTGAGCAAAGGTGGGTGCTTCCTCCATCTGTTTAGTTACCAATACATCAACTTCATTTAGACTCGTCAAATATTGTATATGGTTGTGTTAAGTTCTCTAATTTTTTGTGCTAGGATTTTTTATTGTGGACTTAAATTTTGTGGTTAGTAAGAGAGGGTTTAGTTTGTTACATGAATGATTAATATTGGAATGATTTTGTTGCAACTTTTAAGTGTAAGAAGATGTGAGGGAGTATCGTTGGTGCTGTGAGATTCAGTGAAGTTTTGAATAAACATAACATGTCGTCCAGTTTGAGAGATGAGTTGCAGAGGTTACGGTTGGTACAAAGGTAGTTGTGGCAGCAACAATTTTCTAATACTCAATTGTGGAAGGTGTGACGACAACAGCGAGAACGTGATGTCGGTAACGATGGTGTCAAAAAGACGGTTATGAAGAAAATGGCAACGACGATGGAAAAGAATGCGACGTCGATAAAGACGGTGACAACAACAAGAAAGCCTATGATGAGATAATAGTAACGCTAACAACACCGGAAACTTTTATTTCTTTCAAGCAGTTACAAGGGAAATTCTAGTTTAGGTGGTGGACTGTATAGCATGTGTTCCCAGCGTACGTTCTTGCATGATTCCTTCGTAAAGAATAGCACTGCTGTTGAAAAAAATAATATGAATTATATGAGTTGACTATATTACAATTCTTCTTGAAGACGACATAACAAAAGCTGGAATTCTGATCACAAACTAAGTTTATTTTATATTATAATAATAGTATATGTTGCAGAACAACATAACCAATTTCAATTTCAGATATGATATAAATCTATCAAGTAACTAATACTATTTTATTTATTAGTAACTAAATTTTTTTGTCCAACTCATAAACAATATTTTTGTCCAACTCATTCATCTTTGCAGAACTACACAAACTCTATATATTACATTATTTTATTTATGCATAATATACATATTAATTTCTACTATTGTAATCATGTTTTGATAGAATATTTAGGTGGAAAACTCAGATCAACATTTCTTGGCTAAAAGATTACAAACATTAATGTGGTATGTTTGTTGATGATTTTTATTTGTAAATTTAAACCATTTTAAATCCAATATGCTTATATATGTGTTTGTGCGCACAACCTTATTTAATATGTCTAACCCGGGCAATGTCGAATCTCTAAACTATTTTTGTATAAAAACAAAAAAATTGCTCTTCTTCCAACAAAAAACGCTCATTCCCATACAAACTGACCAAAATACTCGGCGTGAGTTAACTCATGCTCGATAAGCTGAAATATAACCTACATGAGTTAACTCACGCTATGTTATAACTTGCGTGGGTAGCGAACATGACTTAAGTCACGTTGGGTTGACGCGGAGGTATTTTGGTCGGTTTGTATGGAAGTGAGCGTTATTTGTTAGGAGAAGAGCAATTTTCAAAAATAAAATATTGAAACAAAAAAGTAACTAGGGTTTCATCTTAGCTCATTGCATCTTCCTCAGCAAGATGGTGAAAAAGAGAGTGCATCTGCCTGAAGAAGTGATTAAGGAAATTCTCTTGAGGTTGCCGGTGAAGTCTGCACTTCGTTGCAAGTGCGTCTGTAAGTTATGGCTTTCCATCATCACTCATCCTCATTTTGCTACTTCACATTTTCAACTTGCTGCCTCACCCACACATAGACTTTTGTGCATTTATTCTCATCCTCCTAGAGCCGTATCCATAGATTTTGATGCATCTCTTCAAAATGATTCTGCATTTGTTTCACGAAGCCTTGATTTTCTGCTTCCTAGATTGGAGGTTACTGTAGAGGGTTTCTGTTTGTGCGTTGTTACACTAATTTTTATCTATGGAATCCATCCACTGGTGTCAGCAAACGAATACCCGTGTCTCCTATAACTATTGCAACCGGTTACAATACCAATAATACCTTCAAGGTGCTCTATGGTTTCGGATACAACCAGTCAAGTGATGATTACATTGTAGTTGTGGGGTCGTACAAATCTGGTTACGCCCAACACGAGGTATCTAATTCAATTAAGTTGGAGATTTTTTCATTGAGAGCTAATAAGTGGATACAACTTGAGCTTGGTTCTCATTTGCGTACCTATTATGTTGATCCCAAAGTTGGGTCGTTCTTGAATGGTTCTATTCATTGGCTGGTTTATAATTATCAGACCAAAATGAATGTTATTATTGCCTTTGATACAAAGGATATGACAATGTCAGAGATAGCTCTTCCAGATGATTTTTCTAGTGATATTTCTCATAGAACTTATGATTTGTTGGTATTTCGTGGACTTATCGGTGTATGGACTAGGGAGATGTCTAAAATTAAGATATGGGTGATGCAAGAATACGCAGTGCATTCATCTTGGACTAAGACTCTTGATTTTTCGTTTCATCCCAATCCAAATTTTTCCCCGGTATGCTTTACCAATGGTGGTGATATAATTGGACCAATTGCTAATGCTAGATTAGTGAAGCTTAATGACAAAGGACTGCTGCTAGAGTATCACTCCTATGGAGACTGTTGCTTTTTCAGATCCCAATTGGCGGTGTATACAGAGTCTCTGCTTTCACTCCCTGATGACATTGAGCAAGCTTAAGATGACTAGTGATAACAAGAAGAATTTGATTGTGCAATATTCGTATTTACAGTTTTACTAACATCTGTCTTGTATTATGAACTCTTGGTATCATGAAGCGTGGGAAGTGATAGGCAGAATAGTGAAACTACAAGAAGACATAGTATAATTGAAAGTAGTGTTGATCTTCATCAGCAGCTCAAATGTCAGTTCAAGAATCGCATAGCTCTACTGTTTCTTCCTTGCAGCTCCTTAGTGACGATCAAATTTGTTTACTCATTCCAGTAGGTTTAGCCAACCCCACTTATTGGGATAAGACTTCGTTGTTGTTGTTGTTGTATTCCAGTAGGTTGTTTAATCTCTTTCACTCGATGTTTGGTTTATTTATGTTGCTTGAACAGTTGATTTTAATTTGTTCTGAATGTTGTTTGATTTTGCTTGAATGGATAGTTCTTTATTTATGTTTGCTTGTTGGAATTGTGCAAGATGTTTGAATGCTTGACGTGTTCTTTTATGGCTTTGTTATGTAACTTATGCTGCTTACACAATGAGGATCCATAAACAATTCGGACCTGAGGTGAAAGGTGAAAGTGTGACTTTTTCCATTTCGTCATCACTGTTTCTTGAGCCTTATTTAGACTCATCTAATATTGTATATGGCTGTGTTAAGTTCTCTAATTTTTGTGCTAGGATTTCTGATTGTGGACTTAAATTTTTTGGGGTCAGTAAGATAGAGTTTGTTGGTTACATGGATGATGAATATTGGAATGAAGGTAAAGGCGGTGTGGTGGACTGTTGGTGGTTCTAAGGAAAGCGGGGTTTTTGGTTTAGGAGTGACTTTGTTGGAAGTGGAAGAAGATGCGATGTAATATCGTTGGTGCCGTGAGATTTAGTGAAGTTTTGGATCCTAGGCTGATGATTCCTTTTGATATGAAGGCTGTTGTTAGATTAGCAAAAGTTACTTCAGCTTGTGTTGGTAATTCAAGGACTAGTTCAATAAATTGCTCTCTTATAACTATAAATTTCATGAACCAGTGAACATTCGATAGTGAAGCAGGTTGTTGTACAAAAGTAGGTAGTAAATCATTGAATGGAAAACTTGGTTTTTCTGTTTACATATTGATAATCCAACAATTGGAGTAATTCAAAGGGGTATGTCAATCTTGTGATTATGGAAATCTTATGAGCTACCATATAGTCAGGCATCTACTTGTTTCATAACAATATTTTTGATATTGCTATAATGCTTATAGTTAGTGATAATGAATTACGACTACATTCTATTATAAAATGCCTTACTCATTTGATTAGTTGAAAAGGTTTATCGTATTACTACTATTGATGCTTCTGATAAAGAGAAGCAATATCAATCTTTTTCAATTTCGTTGCTTCTCTGAAATTCTTGCCAAATCTGTTTCTACTATATTGATAGATTTCCGACAAATGAGATTTCTATTTCAGTTCATACCCATAGTAAGTCAGTAAGTTTGTCCAAAGTTAAGTGATGGTGTATTCTTTGCTATTATGCATAAGGTGCATAATTTCAAAAGATTGTCTCGATAATGATTATAGATACAAAATACAATTTAAGAAAGATATTGCATAAGAACCAACAATGTAAACTAAGTTACATACCACTATAAACCATATCAAAACAGTTCTTGAGTACAACAACACTGCGTCTGCTATTGTATAGCAAAAATTGTGCATCTATAAAATCATATTTTAATCCAACCATTGTTGAAATGCTATAGTTTTATTCATATGAAAGTGGTAGTGTTACATCAATAAACCTGTCTCATACTTAATAACTACAAAATGAGTACCACTAAATTCTTTACAACTCACTGATACCAAACATTTATTTTAATAGCATGTTTCATAGGATGCTTAACTAAGCTACTTCTTCAAGAGATTGTCTCATAGCATTTTACTAATTTTATCAAACACTATGAAATTAATCCATCATTTACCTGCTATTTTAACTCAACAAATTCAGACCATGTCGAACACCACAACACCCTTTTGATAATAATAAAAAAAAAAAAAAAGGAAAGAAAAGAAACTCAAAGAGGGATGACAATGAGTACCTTATGGGTAGGATACTACAATACCCTTTTCCATACCCGCATTTGTAAAAAATATCTATACCTTCGTAAACAACAACTTTAGTGTCCTTCCTCATACACTATGGGCCCTTTAGTGCTCATACCTGCACCCATTACTCGTACGTTAACTATGAAAAGACAATAAAAATACCACAATTGAAATAAAACTATGGTTCAATGTTTTTTAATTCAACTCATAAAATAGTATAAATGGTAGTACTTAACAAAATAAAATAGTATCAATTGTATTTAGTAGTTTGTAGGTTTAGGCTTAGACTTAAATAGTTAAATTACAGCGGTGAATTCGTCCCAATTCATCCATAGGCTTAGCCTTAGACTTAAATAGGTTTAGGCTTACACTTAAATAGTTTAGGCTTGTACTATACACCGAAAATAAATAAATTATTTATCATATTATCTCAACACATGTATATGCAGGTTGTAGAGCTGCGCAGTATGGGACCATTGTTCGTACCCATATCATACCCATTTAAATTTGCATATAACGCCGGATCCAAAGCAATTAACACACATAAGTAAAGCTTTAAAAGAAATGCACACACATTCTCATTCGTTCCTTTTCCCAATTCACGAAATTGAAACAAAACCAAATTAGGGTTTTATCTTCGTTACCAAAATGGCGAAGAAGAGTGTGCATATCCCTGAAGAAGTGATAACCGAAATCCTGTTGAGGCTGCCGGTGAAGACTATACTTCGCTGCAAGTGTGTTTGTAAGTCATGGCTTTCTCTCATTTCCGATCCTCATTTTGCAACTTCACATTTTCAACATGCTTCATCAACCAGACTTATGTTTATAGAGTATCGTGATTCTCAAACCCTATGTATAGATTTTAATGCATGGCTTGACGATGATTCTGCATTTTCACTAAATCCTGATTTTTTGCATCTCGAATCTCGTCCTGAAATTGGAGGTTCCTGTAGAGGGTTTCTGTTTGTATACTGTTACAGAGACTTATACATATGGAATCCATCCACTCGTGTCCACAAACAAATACCTCTGTCTCCTTTTACTATTGCCTCCAATTCCAATGACAGTGACACTGAGAGTGACAATGACACTGACAATATTTTCGATGTGCTCCATGGTTTCGGATACGACATGTCAAGTGATGATTACATAGTAGTTTTGGGGTCCTACGAAGCCAACCCTAAGGTATCTTGTTTGATTCACTTGGAGATTTTCTCATTGAGAGCTAATGAGTGGGAAGAAATTGAGTTCGATTCTGATTTGCCTTATAGGAAGACTGCAAGATCTCAAAGTGGTCCCAGTGTCGGGTCGTTCTTGAATGGTTCTATTCATTGGCTGGTTTATAATTATCAGACAAAAAATGATGTTATTATTGCCTTTGATTTAAAGGAAATGGAAATGTCAGAGATTGCTCTTCCAGATGATTTTGATATCGATTTTTCTACTAACATTTATGATTTGTCGGTATTTCGGGGACTTATCAGTGTATGGAATGTGGAGATGTCTACACTTAAGATATGGGTGATGCAAGAATACGCAGTGGATTCATCTTGGATTAAGACTCTTGATTTTTCTTTTGAACCCGCTCCGGATTTTTGCCCAGTATGCTTTACAAATGGTGGTGATATTGTTGGACCAGTTGCTGATGGGGGATTAGCAAAGCTTGATGATGAAGGAGACCTGCTACAGTATCACACTTATGGTGGCTGTTACTTTGCAAGATCCCAATTGGCAGTGTATACAGAATCTCTGCTTTCACTCCCTGATGGCACTGAACAAGCTTAAGATGACTAGTGATACCAAACAAGAACAATTTGATTGTGAAATATTCGTATTTGCCATTTTACTGATATTGATCTTGTATTATGAACTCTTGGTATCATGAACCATGGGACGTGATAGGCAGAATACTGAAACTGGAAAAAGACATAACATAATCGAGAGTAGTGTTGATCTTTATCAGCAGCTCAAATGCCAGTTCACAAATCACATAGCTTTGTTGTTTCTTCCTTGCAGCTCCTTAGTGAAGATGAAATTTGTCTAGACATTGCTAGTAGGTTGTTTAGTCTCTTTGACGCTATGCTTTGTTGTTTTATGTTGCTTCAACAGTTGACTTTAATTTGTTTTGAATGTTGTTTGATTAGTTTTTTGTTTGATTTTGGTTGAATGGATAGTGCTTTCTTTATGTTTGCTTTGTTGAAATTGTGCAAGATGTTTGAATGCTTGTCTTGTTCTTTTATGGCTTTGTTATGTAACTTATATTGCTGCTGCACAACTAGGATCCATAAAGGATTGGGACCTGAGATGAAATGTGAGGTATATATAGGACTTTTTCCATTTTTTTTTCTTTACTCCTCACTTTTAGGAACATTCTAAGGATTCTTCTTCATAGTTTCTTGAGCAAAAGTTGGTGCTTCCTCCATCTGTTTAGTTGCTAATACATCAGCTTCATTTAGAGTCATCAAATATTGTGCATTTTTGTGTTGACTTCTCTAATTTTTTGTGCTAGGACTTCTGATTGTGAATTTGATTTTTCGGGGTTAGTAAGAGAGGGTTAGTTTGTTACATGGATGATGAATATTAGAATGAAGGTATGATGGACTGGTTGGTGGTGGTTCTAAGGAAAGTGGTGTTTATGGGCTGGGGTGATTTTGTTGGAACTTTTATGTTGAAGAATATCGTTGGTGCTGTGAGGGAGTATCGTTGGTGCTGTGAGATTTAGTGATGTTTTGGATTCTAGGTTGATGATTTCTTTTGATATGAAGGCTATTGTTAGATTAGCAAAGGTTACTTAAGATCGTGTTGGTAATTCAAGGACTAGTTCAATAAATTGGTCTCGTATAACTAAAATTTTCATGAACTAGTGAACATTGGATAGTGAAGCAGGTTGTTGTTCAATAAGTCGTTGTAAAAAAATAGATAGCAAATCATTGAATGGAAAACTTAATTTTCTGTGTACCTATTGATAATCCAACACTTGGAGTAATTCAAGGGGGTAGGTAGTCTTGTGATTATGGCAAATTGGGATGAATTTTTATAAAACATGCTGAGCAAATTTTTATAATCTTGTGAGGTATATATTAGTCAGGTATGTACTTGTTTCAGAACAATAATTTTTAGTGCACTATAATGCTTAGAGGAATGCTAAGGTCACATTCTCAAACACACCCATTGAACATACCGACGTGTATATACTGCCACACCACCTCTTTTCTCTACTCACTGTCTAGATGACTGGTTATATAAGTTATCTGTAATTTGTTCCGATCTGTCATAAGCTCCAAACGCGCATTGCTGCTTATGGACTTATGGTCGTCTCTGAGTTGAGTCGTATGGGTTTCGTTCGTCTTGTAAAGATAGTGTTGGACATTGATTTTCTTTGGTATATACTTCCAATTCTCTGAGTTGGGTATTATGCAGGATCAATTTCTAAACATCGGTTCCTCTCTTCCATGTCTTTTTCAGTTAGGTTTTCTTGTTTCATTGTTAAATTGGGTATTGCTAAATTTGTATTTTTGAAAATGTACAACTAGTATTGAGGACAAAAATGGAGTTGATTAAACCTTTTTTTTTTTTTGAAAGTTTTGACAGTGAGATCATCTTTTTAATTTTCTTTTACTCTTAATTTATAATTTCTTTTCTTCTCATTTTATTCCATCATCTTTCTTTTGACGTGAAAAAGAAAAAAAACTTTTTAGTTTTTGAAACTGTGAGTTCAAATAATAACCAAGCACCAGAGAGAAGAACAGGGATAGTTTTAATTGATAGGGTGAGTTCTAAAGAGTGTGTTTGAAAGTGTGACATTGGCACTGCACATAATGCCTATAGTTTGTGATAATGAATTGTGACACCAACAACAATCAAGTCGTATACCACTAAGTGAAGCTGTTGATATGAATCAAACGATGTCATAATGTTTCATCAAAAACAATATTTTTGTCCAACTCATTCATCTTTAGATCATTCTTATAGTTTTTCTTATGGTTTTTTTATTATGCTCTTTTATCTCTAGTGATTTGACTCATCTTTATTTGATATAATCTACTTACTACATAGTCCAAGTCTTCTTTCTACATGCCCAAACCACCTAATTCTAGTTTCTACCATCTTTACTACTATAGTGCTCACACAACTCCCTATCTAATGTTGTCATCATTTCTAATTCTATATCGTCTAATCTTATCATGCATCCAACACAAAAGAGAAACGAAATCAATATGTTTCAATTTCATTGCATACCTAAAATTCTTGCGAAATTTATTTCAATTGTATAGATTTCCAACTAATGAGATGGCTATTTCAATTCACACTCACAGTAAGTGAGACGGGATGTCTAAAGCTAAGTGATGGGTTCCTGAGTTTACATAACTACCACTACAAACCATAGGAAAACGGGTTCCTGAGTTTGCTCATCCACTGGCCAAGATTAGAAGGGAAAAAAAGAGCCCTCTGAGCTCATGTTGCAAACTTTACCAATGGCAACATTTTTTTTTCAAATGCTCCAATCTGAATTAAGTAAACCCTACATCTGTTGTTGTAGCAAATTTGCTCATCTATTATCTATAAAATCATATTTCAAACCAACCATAATTGAAATACTATAGTTATATTCACCTGAAGGTGGTAGTGTTACATCAATAAACCTGTCTCATACTTTTGACTACAAAATGAGGGTGACAGTTTATATCTTACAAAAATTTAGGTGTTAGTGAGAGTTTGTTATTAGGTAGTCAGTTTGTTAATTCCTTACAAGCTCTATATACGTATAGAGCATCTCATGTCCTCATTTACTATCTTTTAATCAATGATTCATTATGAATTCTAAGAATTTTTTGTTTGTATCAAACTCTTAAGCTCATATGAGATGAATCTTCATCTCTTTGATCTTGTGATTTGTACCGCGCCATTAAAAGATAGATACCTATGCTATGCGGCTACCTTGTGTTTGTTTCCATCCAAATTCAAGATTGTTTAACCAAGGAGCTACAAGTTGAAAGTGTAGGTGCCTTTTAGAAACTGTGTTGAAGTCTGCCAAATATGTCCTTGCATCTTGTATTTACTTGCATCCCTTCACACTATATTTTCAACTTACAGTCTCTATTGTTCCTATTTTTCTTTTGTTTTTGTAGTTTTGTTGTAGAGTTCCATTTTCTTCGACTTTCCTAGTTGATTTCAATGATATTTACCTTGATCTTCAATTCAGAAACAGCCAAAATTTTATCTATGGCTATTGGATAATATATGTCAGCATAATCACTTAAAAGTTAGACACAAATTTATCAAAGAAAAAAGGAGTAGAGTAGTGTCTGAGATTATAACATTAAAGGTGGATAAAGGTGTTCCATTGAGCAAACTAAACTTTAAAGTCAAAGTCAGAATGAATATCAAAATCAATATAAAAGCCCTAAACTCAATCCAATCAAACTTTTTGTTCTTGAATGAAAACCAAAACCTTATGCAGAGTAACACCTGACCCTCAAGGACACAAACTTAAAGGAGTGCCGGGACAAGGTGTTTCACTGAGATGATTGATGAATGATACAAGAGGCTATGTTCATTGCAGCCCTTTAACATCGAAAACACAAGATGTACTATCAAGTGAAGTTGAAACAAGATACTCGCGATTAGCAGACACTTCAATGGACTGAATTATATCTGAGTGTCCACTGAATGTTATTACACATTCGGCGGATCGGCTATCCCATAATCTTACTTTTCCGTCCACACATCCAGTAGCCACATAGGATTCACCAAGCCAGGCCAGACATGTCACTCCACCCTATCCACATAGCAACATTCCTTTCATTAGACATTAAATGACAATTTATAGTTCCAAACCAAAGTATAATTACAACAAGAGCTCATTTAGTTTTGAAGCACATCCTCCATCTCATATTATAAATCGTTTTAGCAAATCTATTGCACATTTTATGTCATTTATTCAATTTCAATGAAACTAATTTACCTTCTTTCAATTACACCAGTAATAATTGCTATGTGTCTTTTATCAACATATTTTTCATTATCATTTCTTAATTAATATGAGAGATAGTAACGGTTTATTAGGAAACTCCACAATATTTTTTTCAAAATATCTTGGTTATTTATTCTTAATTCATGCGTCAAAATCTTAAACAAATTATAATACGAGCAAACCTCATGGTCGAATGTGCCTCGCGATAACGAATGCTCTATATCCCAAACTATCAGTTTTTTATCCATGCTTCCGACTGCAGCCCAAGAATCACTATCATACAATTTTAAGAGTCAAAATTATTGTTAGCTCACATCTAGTTTAAGTGAACAAGGTCAAGTCATTAGATCATATAAAACAGACAATGCAACAATTGAGATGATGTATATAGATGATTGAAATATGCACAATACACAAAAGCTATCAAGATTATTTTTTAGCATATACCTTGGTGCAAACCCAACACATTCAACGGATTCTGAATGAGAAGCCAGTGTATCAATAACCTGTTAACCATGATACGCATGTTTCTTAGAGACCGAAAGAGACACAACAAGACAAGTTGATTAAAGAAAAATATAAATAGTGTTAGGAATCAGAGGATTTGGGAGAAAAGTTCAATAGAGCTTTGAAAGCTTGAAAGTGAGTAAAACTCATACGGAGTTTTAATAAAAGATACTTAAAATGAATACAC
Source organism: Medicago lupulina (assembly GCA_958299785.1). NCBI lineage: Eukaryota > Viridiplantae > Streptophyta > Magnoliopsida > Fabales > Fabaceae > Medicago > Medicago lupulina. Next base: position 18,608,082 of record OY283140.1, on the reverse strand, counting down.
AATGCTCTATACATAGAGCTTATCGAGAGATCAACAAACTAACTAATTTCGTAACTAACTCCTAACCTACAAGCAAATTTTATCATTCTCTAACAAATAGAGCAGCAAAATCAAATGCAATGAAAACACATACTCTTCCTGTATTGATATTCACAATATGGACAGATCCATCTACGGAACCCGTAAGTGCAAGAGTTGAAGTTGAACTTATGGACATGCATGTCAATCCCGCGGTATGATATGATCCATATGGATCACCTAGAAATAAAATTTGAATCATTATACTAAATAGGAAAGGCAATTAATTATACCAGCCTATGATTTATAAATAGGAAAGGCGCTATAAAGTGAAATTAACATATCCGGCACAATATGAATATTTTCTCCACTTTTTGGATTCCATATTCTCAAGGTTGCATCATCAGAACCAGTACATATTACTCTTCCTAAGGTATCAAGTAAAAGGAAATTGAAGAATGTAAAATATATAACACAGATAATACTAGATAAAAGAAGATGCATCAAGAAAATATGAAGAGAAATTAGTACCATCGGGTTTGAAATCACCGCAGGTCACACTACCACCATGACCGGAAAAGACATTAAGAAGGGAATTTTCATCAGCATTCCACATCCAAGCGGTGGAATCATCAGAACCAGCTAAGAGTGCGTGTCCTCTCGGATTCCATCTGAGCCACTGAAAGTGAAAGATTTCATGGCAATTAATTTAACCACTAGTTATTAAGGCATAGCAAAGTTAAGAATCTGATTTTACCTCAATGCCGCCATTAGGACCATTAAGCACACTTCGCAAATTTCCATATACATCCCAAACTTGAACAATTCCATCCATGCTTCCAGATGCAAGAAACTTTCCATCATAGCTAAAAGCTAAACTAGATACAGAATCAGAATGACCTGCACATAAGTAGATAAATAACATCAATTATCCAAGATCGAAAAATAAATATCCAATCAATTAATTAGTAGCTTATGTATCATGAAAATACCTCGAAGCTCAGAAGCCCTATTTCCTTGGCCAATCCATAAAAATCCTCTCGCATCACCACCTCCTGTAGCCACCAAAGTTGCATCAGTTGGGCTGCATGCAAGTGAGAATACTTCATCTACACAAGAAGGAATAGGAATTTCATAAGACACCTTGAATCCTTGAACACATATGATACGTGACTTCAAAATGTGAAAAGTGAACAGAAAAATAGAAGCATTCAATTGAAAAGGCAACGAAAGTATATACAATTTTTACACTGAATAAGAGTCAGGACAGCATAAAGAGAAACATAAACAACAATGCAGAAATCTGACCAGTATGGCCAGTGAATGTGTAGACAGGTTTCCTATCTGGTTTAGGAAAATCCAATGCTTCTGCAAAAACAAAATTAACGAAAGTATGAAACATTATTAGTTAATGCAGTGTAAAGCATTGCATGTGAATTGTAACATGAATAAAAGGGTAACTGTAACACAAAAAATAAGAGTTAGTTGAGAGATGATACCGCAACTTCCACATTCAAAATAATCGTTTGAATCATAAAATTCTTCAAGAAGTGCAGTCATTGTATTTGCTCAGTTAATAACTGTGTGAACGATTATTGGAAAGTGATATATTGTGCTTGTATTTGATTTATTGTTATCAAGGGTGTGTGTGTGTGATAACTAGGGTTACGTGGGCATCACGCAAGCTGGATTAAACCAACAGATGGAGAACAAAAGAGAAAGTTGCGATGAAGTAGATAGATAGGATCCCTCTGTTAAGTATTTAAGGTTTTTTATCGTCAAAAAAAGGGTTTAAGCAAAGGTTTTAAGGATTTTTTTTTTTTTTTGGAGGTTTTTTTTAAGCAAAGGTTTTAAGGATTATTGTTAATTATTTCCTTGTTTGTTGGATTAATGGTATCTAAATGCGGCTTTTTAAGATTTGAAACTTGATTTCTTTTCTAGTTTCTTTTTGTATCCTTAACTTTTTAAAACTTCTTTTGTCAATAATCAAACCAATTTTTCCTCTCAAACATGTAAATACATGTTCTTCATGTATTGATTTGGTATATGGATCGGTGGTTTAGACATTAGAGCACCTTATACACAGACTACTTAAAACATTAGTATGTAAAAATGATGAAAAATCTCGTAAGTGCAAATGGTGTCATTACTCAAATATTCAAATAATCGATGGAACAAGAAATGCTTAAATATTTATTGACATATGAAACAAAATGACATTGCTTCACATCTATGGCACTGGGAAGAAACTTGCATCTTCTCCATATACATTTTGTGCCTTATCAATTACAAAATAAAATGTAAGTACGAAATTATCATATACAATAAAATGGTGTGTTTTGAATCAGTTCTTTTTGTTCATGTTCCTCCTCACTGCCTCAGCATTATCTTTGACATACTCAGCTGATTGTTTGGTTTTTTCAGCAGCCTTATCAGAAACACTGTCTGCCCTTGCCTCTGCCTCTGCCTTTCCATCTGCGCAAGTCTGTTTTACATTCTCAGCAGCCCTATCTGCCTTTGCCTCTACCTCTGCCTTTCCATCTGCACAAGTCTGTTTTACACTGTCAGCAGCATTACTGGCTTTGTTCTTAGTTGAATCCCATGCTTCTTGCATTGTCTGCTTTGCTTTCTCTGCTATGTTTTGTGCTGCCGATGTTGCCTTATTAGCGGCGTCTTTTGCTTGGTTAGCAACCTGATTAATTCAATATCCATTATGCAAAATTAGATATACAAATACAACTAATTAATAATATGTTTATGAGTTACATTACATGGTGTCCAGTGGAATAAGCCTTTTCGTGTGCCGAATCGTTCAAACTGTTGCTCACTGTTTCACTGGCTCCTCCTCCTTGTTTGATTCCATCAGTGGTGATTGAACCATCTTCATTATGCGACTTTGGAACCTACATATTCATCACAATACATTATGAAAATATTAATTAGTGAATAATCACACACACATTATAAACAGAAATGTGAATAATTATTATTTACTTGGATAAGTCTTGGGGAAGCTGCTGCAAAGACCCTAGAGTTCCAAGGACGAGCCCTAGCAATAGTTGCTGCAGCAGAGCCAAATTTTGGGAGGGAGGTGATAAGGGTGAATGTTGCCATTGTTGAATTCTTATTTAGATTTCTTAAATTCTCTGTTGGGAAATTTGTATATGTTTATATTAATGCATATTAATTGTTCATCACTTTGCATGTATATATAGAGATCCTCCACGGTTTGTTTGCGTGCCAAGAGTAATTCACGCTCATTAGTGGTAGAAAAAAGAGAGATACATAATAGTGTCAATGCACTCATTTAGGACCCAGTATTATAGGATAGGTTAATTTAGTTGTTTGTTTGTTAAGGAAATACCACATGTAAAAGAGAGATACATAATAGTGTCAATATATTTTTCTTGATGATGACGTGACTATGCACAAATATCATATATTGGTGTTGAATTTAAGAGGGGACAATTACCAAAAATGGAAGAAATAAGTATATTGTATGCTATCAGGTAGAGGACAAGTGATCAAATGTACAATCTATGTGTAGAGATAATTGGTTGAGAGAACAAACTTATCTTGTTTGATAATTTTAAATGAAAATTATCTTTTCTTTTAATAAAATTTACCATTATTAATTATTTAAAAGTTATAATATCATAAGTCATTTTTTTATGTACATAGTGACGCGCCTTACACATATTAAATGGTATTAGAACTCAAGTCTGAGCGTATCAAGCTCTATTTTTGAGAGATCTTATATGTTCATTAATAATAATATCATAGATACAATTAGAAATATAAATGAAAATATCGATAAGAGTTACAAATATGGCCGCCCTTAGAAAAACATGAGTTGTTTCATTGACTTGTTTCATAATATATTCAATCCGTGAGTTTCAGAGAAAAGAGTTCTACAATCATATGAAATACTTAAATGGCACCTAGCTCGAAAAATCTTGTGACTATGGAACTTACCACCACAATTTTTAAAATTTGAATCCATCTCAAAGTCAACATGTTCTATGAGTAAAGACCATACGCCCATTATAACGCTATAACCAATCCATAAGTTTTCCCATGTTCAACGTGAGTTAAGAGGAGAATCATTCTGTTTTGACAAGAACAAAATTATGTTATCCTCTCGAATACAAATATCAATTCATACGATATTTTATTCGAACGACTTTGATATGATTTTTTTTAACGACAAATATTAATAATCAGTTTGTTAGATTAAAATTTTACTTCATCTTTTTGATTTAAACGCAAAACCTCCAACTTTTTTTCTTCTTCGCTCAAACAAATTGAGTTATCCAACCCCAAAACTTGAGATGGTTAACTCCCCTAGAACAGAACTTGTTGGTTCACACGAAATTGTTGCGCCATCTTCCACTCTTCCGAAAGATGTCTTCCTCTATTCACCACTTGGCTAGTTAATAGTTATCCATATTTTGTTATTGCAGTGATGACAAATGCTCCACATAATAATACGATGATAACCTTTTAAATTTTTTGGGAAATATTTTCTACAATTAACTTTTTATAAAACTTTCAAATTTTATTGAGCAGTTTTAAATTCAAATCAATAAGAAAATTCTTGAGAAATTTTTACTTTTGGTGTGCATATTCTTACCGATGTAGATATGCAAGATACATTTTACCATCGAATTTTTCTGTAAATCATCTTGGATGAAGAATATTAGAGCATGAAAACTCAAGAATTAAAAAAATCCGTAAAAAAATCCAGAGGTAACTTTGCTAATAAGGATATTTTACTCATTCAAATGAAAATATAACATATAATACTTCTTTCACTAAATTTTGTCATACTTCGTAAAATTAAACTCCTTTGTATCATTTTCTATCCCACGCAAACTCCTTGTTTTCTTTTCCGTTTTTGGATTATTTTGACTCTTTTTTTTCAAATAGTATAAAAATAGAGTCAAAATTTAGAGCTTACAATGTTTTTTTAATGATAAATATTAATATGTTAATTGTTATCGAGTGGAATTTAATTTTATTACAATAGAAAAGGATTAATATATTTCTATTCTAGCGCATTGAAATGTGAAAACAGCGACATAATCATATGTTCGAATTAATTGTAGAGTTGAAAAAAAAAGACAAGAACCAAAGTAAAATACTCTTCTTCACAATATACATACTATGACTGACTAGTTCGACGGTACAAGGAATTCGTTAAATAGAGGAGAAAAAAACTAGAAAAACCAAAAGGTCTTTCCATAATTTATCAACAAAAATTTAGTTCTTTATACCTAAAAATTCATTTCGGACAATTGAACCTTTTCAAATTGTTTCTTTTTAAGAACCAAAAAGATTTGTGCCAAAACAATAGATGCCAAGAAGAACAACAGACCTTGTACACGTAACGGATCTTGAAACACTATTTCTGCATCCCCCTGACCAAATCCACCCACATTAGGATTACTCGTTAATGGTTGATCAAGTTTGATAGATTCACCCTCTGAAACAAGAAGTTCTGGTCCTGGCGGTATAATATCAAGCACTTCACGTCCATCTGATGCATCCACTATGATTATTTCGTATCCACCTTTTTCTTTTCGTATAATTTTATTTACTATACCTGTTGATGTAGCATTATAAACATTATTATTACTCTTGCTCCCGTCGGGATAAATCTGACCCCTTCCCCTATTTCCGCCTACGTATATAGGATATTTTAAGAAATGAACATCTCTCTTAGTAGCGGGATCTAGAGAAAGAATAGGAAAGGTAATTTCACTATATTTCTTCCCAGGAACGGGGCCTACCACAAGAATATTTTTTTTTTTTGGGACGATAGGTTGATTTTTGCCTCGTCAAAACTTAAGGACCTTTAACTCTTCAACTCGCTTACAACGCTTATATGATTATATGCTTGGGACAGTGCATGCAAAGCCGGTCGTGGTGGCATTATTCATAATTTTTTCATAGAAGTCTAATGTCTTAAACAAGCTATTCTAAACACCTCCCCAACGGTGAGTTAGCTTGGGGAAAATAAAATAATTTAAACAACGAATTTACAAAAATTGAGTATGCAGAAAAATAAAGTAACTTATTTTAATGCTTTCGTTATAATTTCTCAATGTCTAAGTGCCACCATAAGTAATCAACAACAACAACACCTCAAAAACAAATTAATATTTATGTATTTACAACTTTTTTTACACATTCAATCAAATCACAATATTAATCCAATTTTTAGAAGTAGTTCAAAAATCATCTCTACAAATATCTACTTGGTTGAGTGCAAGTCAGAGTTAAGTTAGGGACAACGGTAACTTTAAACATGTGGGTTGAAACATATTATTTTACTTACTTTACTTAGGTTAGGGTCTATGAGATTTTCACTTTGATACTTTTTTATTTAAATTTTTGCGGGTCAAGTATTATAGTAGTGTCTAAGCTCACGTTTAAGCTCACGTTTAAGTATAGTTAAGTGGAGAATCATAAATTCGAACTCATATTCATTGTGTCTCAACTAATGCAATTTTTTTTGTCTTTCTCTTTGATCTAATTTTTAATTGAAAAATTAATTGAATTAATTATATAATCAAAATACTTACCTTTAAAATTTATGGATACACGGTCATTTTATTACACATTCATACATACATCACCGTTTCCGTTATATTTTCCACTTTCTAGAAACTCACACAATTGCTAATGTTAAGATATTGACGGTACCTTTCATAAAACTAAAGGTTCATCTTAGAATTTCCTGAAAGAAAAAAAAAAGTTAATCCTAGAAGTACATTAAATGTGTTTAGTTTGAATTTCGCTACCCTAGCATCACATTTTTTACGATTTTCAATGTGTTTTTGCCGCAATTTTGAAAAGCTCTAAACGGTTTTCAATGTGTTTTTGCCGCAATTTTAAAAAGCTCCTAATCATAGCTTTTGAGTTGACGTGAAAAATTGTCGTGGTTCAATTTAATGCTTTACCAAACATATGCTAAACAAGTTAAAGATAACAAATCGTGAGTTTAAATAAAAAATTAATAAATCAAAGGTTTAGAATAATTTTTCCATTAGGTAAATTTTTCATGCCCCCAAGATAAACGAAAAAACGAGAACATATCCAAAATTGCATGCAATTGACACCATTTACAAGCATGCGAAGCTGAGCTACGCCATTGGCATTAGCAAGACCTTTGAATTTTATTCAAATACCAATTGGTAAAGCAAGACAACATTTATTCAACCGGCACAAAACCAAATAAGTACTATTTTATTCTTCCCATCAATCTAACTCAGTCACGTAAAAAGTAATCTTAGTAGAGTACAAATAAAGTAGAAGTCACTTAGTTTAAATAAAAATTACGAAATATATAAGCCATTAAGGCAATAACCTGGGTGCATGTTTGGATTCACAATGAGTTTGAGAGAATCAGGGTGGGCACCACAATTTTGACAAAAGCTATACTTCAAAGCTTCCACAAAAATCACGGTGCCACAATGATTTTGCCAAACACATCACCAATCTAAACATGCACTCACTCCTACAAATACTAATGGAGGATGAAACAACTCCAGACCATGCCAACTATTAGTTCACGAGCTTCAAGCAGATCCAACTGACTTCCAGAGCTTAACCCACTCTGCCATGGCATCAGCGGCTTTCGAAAACATAGGATCGACCTTCCCCAGTTGTTCCTTCACTGATTTGGCCATCTCGACCACGCAGTCCTCTGCCGTCGTAGCTGATTGTGGCAACTTTACAGACTGAAAGAAAGGAACAACATCCTCCATCAATTTCACCCCTTCCCATTCTTTCTTCAAGCTGTCTATGGCATTGCCTCTTTCATTTCTCCAAACATAAGGCAACCCACTTTTCACACCAAGGCTTAGGTGGTCGCATACAACTTTCACACACAACCCACACCATATATCTTCCACAGTTTCCCACCTGAGTTTTCCTTCTCCTGCCAACACCAAAGCTGGGACCAATGCCGGGCCAACTAATTCTCGGTTAAAGGCGATGTTGATTCCACTCACTGGCAACATGGCTCTCGTAGGAACGGTCAGAACTGCATCCACGTATCTTGCATTCCTCTGTGCTGGCTTGAGAGCCTGTGTTGGTGCATCTAGGTCTGCCAGATTGAGCCACAGTCCACACGACAGAGCACAATCAACCCCACTTCGGAGGCTAAATGGGTAGCCGCGAACAAAATCTGCACCCTTACGAAATGGATCATATAGTGTATTAAAGAAGAAAGGTGTGGCAGGGGTCTTGAGGTTCACAATATGCTGAGCCACAGCATCTACTACATTCCCCGCGTCATCTTTTGCTGGAACACAATCATCATCAATACAGACAACATACTTCTTCTTTGAAACTAGAAAGCCAAAATATCTACAAGCGTAACCAGAGAAGCGAATAGAAGTGGAGGAACCCACCACTCGCTCAATTTCAGAGTTTGTATAGACATCTGCGCTAAATCCTACAGGAATTTGGAGTTCTTCCTTGAGGGCAGGATCTTTGACAATTATGAGGTGGAAACGGGAGAAAATCGCCCTCCATTCATTCATAAACTTAGTGAGGTCAGAGTTCAGCGCACCGATCACAATGTCAACTTCGTTGTCGTTGATAATTACTTGAGACATCTTGTGAGGTATACAATACAGATTATTTCACAAACCAAAAGTTTAGATTGGCCTCCTTAATTTAAAACTATTGAGTTGGATTCAAACGTCTGCCGGTAGTTTCAATATTATCTTAAAATTTCTCAGAACATCCTGTATAATGATTTACAAAGATCAGAAAAGAAACGGTTGTCACTACAAGAATAACTACCATAACTACATGATAAATTTTTTAAATAACTCACTGGTAGGAAGAACAGGGGTCACAATATGTCGGATATTCAGTGCTTGAACAAGTGAGATTACTTCCTCATTACCAGTTGCTATAAACAGTTTCAGAACTTTTTCAGTCAGCTTTCCAGCTTTCAATATTCTCTGCACATGGAAAATTAAGAAATGCAATGAGGATGCTGAATGAAAATGACCAAAAGAAGAAACTTCAGAGTAAAACAAAAGTGCTATAACTTTTCTATAGACAACAAAAGGATTGAAACCAGATCTACGATATATCAAATCCAAACTATCAATCAAAATCCTGACAACGCCAAATTCTATGGCTGCTGAAAAATTGTCAACAGGCCTTACTTATTTGATCAGATACGGTCAAATGTTTACAGCAACAGGGGCAAAGCAAAAAGCAAAATTTAATATTTGATAGCCCAACAGAAAAAGAACAATGTACAGCAAAATCTGATTCTGAGCCCTCACAAATAAGAAAATGATGGCACCACATAACTATCAATTCAAACCCGTAAAAAAGATAAATGAGTATTGTTCGATATTTTGTTTGACACAAGTCTTAGCTATTCTCAAATATAATATATGTTAAGTGTCCAGGTGCTGAATAGGGCAATTGGTTACATTTTCTGATGAGGCTGTTTGTTAGAGAGGAACGACGGTTATACGAGGGATAGGAATAGCAAGAGAGAATTGCTTCAGTATCTTTTCTCCTTGGAACATTTTGGGTTGGGCTGAGTGAGAATTCATTCAGTATATTCTCTGTTAGGAATCTTTTGGGTTGGGTAGAGTGAGAATTATCACATGTTTGAGAGGCTTTGCTCTGGGGTTAAAGGGAATCTCTGACGTAATATTGTTTCTTTTTCTCTCCATCAAATAGTACAATTTTTGTTCCTCTTGAGCTAGGGTTTCCTATCAATATACCAAAAGAGCTCGCAGCTACACAACCAGAGCCTAAACAAAGTTCCAACTACAATCTAAACCGCAACTTCATGTTTCCGCGGCCACAATGCACACGCAATTGAGCACATCGGCCACATTTGACAACAACTTTCACAATATGAAAAATCACAAGCCTTGTACACACAACCTCTAACACTAACACCTCTAATCAAAGGTGTGTCCAGTGTCCAACACCGACACACGCAATTAAATACAATTACTTCATTTTCTCAAATTATTACGGGTGTTGATGTTTGTGTCGGTGCTTCATAGTACACAACCAACAAAATCATCTAATATGGATAAGGTTGTTTATAATCATAGATCTATATATTACAACTATCAAAAAATTAATCAAGAAAATCAAAAGGGTATAAAAAAAATAAAAAATTGAGAAAGGGTAACCTTATTAGCTAGTAGTAACTATGTATGAAATTTGAGAGAGAGGAAGGGAGAGAATAAAAAGAATACCAGGAAGAGATCAAGGAGAATGTGATCAGGAATGGGAGAGAGATCGGAGATGTCGGAGAGATTAAGGACGGCTGAGTCAATGGTGAGAGAAAGTAATGATGGCGGTGTTTTCATTCAATCATTCGATTACAAAACTAATCTTGTTTATATAAACAACTAAATGAATACTAATTCCACCTATTTTCTCTCTCCTTCTCAGATTAATAAGATCCATTCATCTCTGTGTTCTTTCCGCCTCTATTTCTTCCTTCAAATTAAGCTAACCATTTGTCAACACTAAATCAATTATTGATTATTTTTGTTCCACTTTTTCCTCTTCACACGCTTAACCCCGCATGTGCCATCATCAACATTACAGTTCCACTTTTATCCATATAAATATAATCAATTTTCTTTTTAGTTTTCATAAATAAATAAAAAAGTTACATGTTTCACTCTATAAACTTTTTCAACACATGTTTTTACTCCTTGTAAAATTAAAATTTGTTTGATAATATTTCAATTTTTAAAGAGTAAATTACACTCCCCTCTCCTCAAAGATGCTTGAATTACACTCCCCTCCCCTCTTATGTTAAAATATACATTCCCCTCCCCTCTTATTCAAAACATATTAGAGAAAAATACATTTTCCTCCCCTAAGAAAAGCTTGAAATACATTCCCCTCCCCTCTTATGTTAAAATCTACACTTTACTCCCTCAATATATATTTTTTTATTTTTAATAATCTAGCAAAAAAATAATAATTTAATACACTTCGAAAATAACAGTATTGCAAGTCTATTTTAACATAATAAAAAATTGAATACATATTTTTTGCTATTTTTTATTCACAATTTCATTAACATGTAGTTTTAAACCCTATTATAAAATATGAAACAAGCCAAAATAAAATTAAAATATGTGAAAAATTACTAACGACAATAAACCATGGTTATTTAAAAGTTAATTTTAAACTCTAAATTATAAAATCAATAGCAAAATATTTAAATTTAATTATCATTAACATTTAAATTATAAAGAAATGAATTAATTTTTCTTAAAGGGTGGTTTAAAATTAATATATATCATAAAAATATTTATTTATGTTAAAATAGATTAAAGTGTAATGTATATTTAATTATCAAGGGAGGGGGTTGTAATTCAAGCATCTTATAAGGGAGGGGAGTGTAAATTTTATTTTTCAAGGGAGGAAATTGTATATTTTAACATAAGAGGGGAGGGGAGTGTATTTCAAGCATCTTTGAGGGGAGGGGAGTGTAATTTACTCATTTTTAAATGGTTTAAGTATAAGCAAACAAATTTTAATTTTACTTTCCTTTACAATCAAAAAACAAATTTAAATTTTCCATAAAAAGAAAAAAAACAAATTTTAATTTAAGATCGAAATTATAACTTCGGGCAATTAACCTGAAATGATCAATGAACAATATCTAACCAAATCTCTCATACTATTCGTCAAATATGTTTTTCAACTTTTCATGATGTTGTCAACTAAGTAAGTGGATTTCACCTAGTACCTTGACTTTCTTATCTTTCCCATCCACTTTGACGTGTTTAGACTCGACTCTGAAGTATGTGATACATTTAGCTCTAACAATTCTAGTGATATGGAACTGACAAACTAATACGATAGTTTCATGGAAAACAAGTGCGACAACAGCCATCATTGTAGTATCCTTGCTAGTCATAATCACATTTGATATATTGTCTTTTGAGTTCAGAAGATCAAGAAACATTTGTAGAATTCAAGTGAAGTTCTCCTCTTTTCAGGCGTCAGAAAACAAAAGCAACAAAACATGTCATCGATTAAGGTTATCCCAACTATCACAGTGATATTTTGCATACATTGGTTTTATATGTGGATTCCATGATCAAAACTGCCAGAGAAGTGTTAAACAATTTAATAAATTTCGGATGAGCTCAAAATATATCCTGAAAAATAGTAGACTCGCATTTGATTCTACACTAGTGAACATACTTGTTCTCCTCCAAACATGTGAACAAGTGTTGAATCTTTGACTTTTCAACTATGATGGACATTTTGTATCTTTCACGTGCATTTTCACTTGTTTTATACTGGTCAAATTGTATTTCTTTTGCCTTTCAAATTCATCAAGATATACTTAGGTTGCACCAAACTCTTTGTTAGGTCAACAACAACCTTTTTCTCTTTCTTGGATAATCTACCTGCAAGAAGGCGATTTTATAACTTTGACTCCATCTCGTGGTTGTGAACTCTATTAAGAAAACTCAAGCACCATTCATTTGACATTTCCTTGAGCATGTGTCTTTTCGGCTCAATTTCTTACTATCTGGTTTATACTCACTGCTCCTTTCACGAACCAACACTAATAATGGTTTATTTCTCCTCCCACCTGAATAAGATTTATCTATAATTAAAATAAATCTCGTCTTTGTTGTTAATCATATCGTCTCTAACTTGTGATTGATTTTATTGGTGAGATTATTTCCATATTTTTTAAGTCATGAAATTGTAGACAGACTTAAGTAACAAGTTATGGTCGTAGGTAGGGATGGCAATGGGTACCCAATGGACAAGGTACTATAGTACCCATCCCATACCCGCGTTTGTAAAAAATACCCGTGCTCGTGCCCGTACCCACGTGGGTAACAACTTTAGTGCCCTTCCCCGTATGGGCACTTAAGTGCCCATATCCGCACCCATTACCCGCACTTTAACTATGAAAAGACAATTAAAAAAACACCACAATTAAAATTAAACTATTATCTAAAAAAATTCAAATCAACTCATAAAATAGTACAAATTCTAGTATTTAACCAAATAAAAAAACATCCAAAATATCCCTCGAAAATTAAAATAAAAACATTCAAAATACATATAAAAAAGTGCATACTAAAATAAACATCAAATTGATGATCAATTTGTAGCTCCTGAGCCTATGTTCTCCATATCCTAGAAAGAAAGAAAAAACAGATACCTTACATCAGTTATACATTAAAAAGTTGCACTAGCATGTTCAAGTCATAATAAATTGTTACTAGAGTTTTTATATTATTTTACCTCATCTTCAGAATCTGAGTCTTGAAAAGTTTGCAAGCGCTTGTCTTTCACTTCTAAATATTGCATCGGTCCAATTATACCAATAGAAGCTATACCAAAAAATAATTAATAGTTAGGATAAAAACAATTTAATTGAAAAATATATAAATGTAATATTGATTACCTTTTTTTTCCTGCTTCATTCAACTTTGTGCACACATAAGCGCCTCCAAAGTATCCTCATGAAGCCTAGAACGATGAGGGCACAACAACCTACCGCTTGTGCTAAAAGCAGATTCTGAAGCAAAAGTTGAAACTGGGATGGCAAAAAAATATCCTTAACAAGTTTTTGCAATGTGGGATACTTAATTCCATTTGTTTTCCACCATCCTGGTATATCAAATGTAGCACTTCTAGGTAGTACCTTCTCCTCCAAGTAGCTATCTAGCTCAGACTTTGATTGTATATCATTGGTATCATTGACAAACGAGTCATAACCGCTAAGATAATTGTTACTAGGAACATCATCAATAACTGAATCCTTGTCATTAGACTTTTCAGTTGACCCTTCAACCATTTCATTGATTTTAGCTTGATATTCTTCAAACAATGAAAAACATAATTGCTTGATGCTGCTAATTTCATTTGAAGATGCACTTCCATAAAGCAAAGGATAAAAGTATTCTAACAACTTCATTTTATATCTTGGATCCAAAACAATGGCAATTTCCATAATTCCATGAATAACAGACCAATATTTGTCAAACTTAACAATCATTTTTGAGGCCATATTTCTAATAGATTCAATTGAACAAGTCTCCCACTTCTTCAAAGATAGTTTTATTTCACAAACTAAAGGAAAAAATATGTTTGTTGTGGGATATTGCGTACATGAAAACATCTCAGTTACACGATTAAATACTTTCAATCTAGAACAAATTTCTTTTGCAGTTTCCCACTCACCTGTTGTAGGCAAAGGTGTATACAAGTGATCTTTTGTTCTTAAACGAATAAAAACATCTTTATTAGCCAATGCAACAATAAGCATGTGATAAGTAGAATTCCATTTGGTTTTCTATCAATAATAACAACACAAAAGTCTAATATTGGTTTTATATCAATCAATAGAGGATAAAATTGAAGTACGATTAAAACAACAATATAAGAAGAAAAAAAACTAAAGTATGAGAAAAGTGTAAATACTAATTTATAAAAATAATATTGAATTTGGTAAAGCATTTGGAAAAGAGAAAAAAACAACTGGATGTTAGAAAAAAGGAACATGAATTTCTTATAAAAAAAGAAAGTTACTTGCCACACATAGAAGAAAATAAGTTAGTTGTGAGAATAAGACAAGGTAAAAGTATGACATTCAAGTAGTTACTTGGAAGCAGAAGAGATCGATGAAAAAAAAGCAATGAAAGGCAGGCAGGCGATAGAAGAGATTCAACGCAACAGGAGGCTAGGTTTAGGTTACTTAATAAGCAATTTTTAGGTTTAGGTAGAAGCTTAAATAGTTAGGTAAATTAATTAATTAATTAATAATATACATAAATTATTTATTATATTACATATATGCGGGTTGCGGGGCTGGGTACTATAGTGCCCATCCCTATGCCCGTACCTTTTTAAATTTGCGGATAATTACCCAGATTCATACTCATAACCTACCTATTATAGATATTTTTTTGCGGATATCCATTGAATATGGGTCCAGTTGCCATCCCTTGTCGCAAGTAAAGTTACTCAAGGTTTTGACCTGTAAAAAAAATTAGAATGCTTTGGTTCTTAAAAATAAAACAAAAAACGAGAAGAGGAAAAGTACAGAACACGCTAGCCAAGTTAACCTGTGCTCCCTCCCGCCGTCAATGGCAACCACGGCGGCGCTCCGCTCCCTTCTCCGCCGTTCACGCCCATCTTCACTTCTCTACCTGTCACGTATCCAAACTTCTCATCACTCTCCTCCATTTCCCTCTCCTTTCACACCTCACTCTCCTACCTCTACCTTTCTCGACGCGTTCCACACACGCGCTTTCTCCACTGGCTCTTCCAATAACGAACTGGATACTGACTCGTTAGGTCTCGACTCACCGGTTCACTCCGAGATTCTGAAAACAATCGCTGATAGTGCCGGCGGCGAAGATATCCCTGCTTTTCCCGTTCGTATTGTCATTTCATTGCTCGAATCCTTTCACGATCTTACTGGATTTCCATGGTAACCTTCAATCTCTCCTATTCGTATTACTGATAGTTACATATTATTTGGCTCTGTTTGGGTAAACAGCTTAATTGCAGCTTTTAGTACAAATGCTTATTACTAAAGTGCTTATTTCCATAGCAAAAGATAAAATAAAGTTAAATTGTTTTCGTATAAGATATCTTGGAGAACTTGTGAAAATAAGCGGATAATAGCTTATTAATAATGTCACATCACATGTTGTTTCAATATCTTCTCCCAAACTGTCTCACTCACAAAAACTTACCTTAGTATATAAGCAGAAATAAGTCAATGCAAACTGAACCTTAGTTTAATATTGGTTAAGTAAGTTAGAGGTTAGTTGTTGTTATAATAGTTACATTAGGATCACTATATAAGGTGAACCCTACTTTCATTGTATCAACTTCTTCATACTATCAATTTCGAAATTAAGACTTGTTTGGATTGACTTATTTCTGAGCTTGTCAAGGTAGTTTATGAAAAACAGCTTATGAAGGTACTGTTTTTGCTAGTGAGAACTTATGAATTAACATAAAAGCTTATTTATTTGCATAAACTATTTTTCATAAGCTCAAAAATAAGCCAATTGTTGTTTGATCTTTGATTCTGAATTGAATTGAATGTATGTGTTAATTCAGTATTTGAAAATTCAGGTGGTTAACTATAATTTCGTCTACTTTGGCTCTCAGACTTGTTCTTCTTTGTCCTTTGGTTTTTACGCTTCACAAGCTTAAAAGGATTTCAGAATTTGTCCCTAAATGTGAGTATCATGTGCTCAACTCGAATTAGTTCATTGCTTCTTTCTCTTGGTAACATGATCAATTTAGATTTTAGATTATATTAATAGTTTATTAATTTAGGCTGAAGCATAAATAATTTCATAAATTTGCTCTGCAGGTTCATATTTAGCTGATTATTATTTCTTGTGTGTGCATAAATATATATCTTTTTCATTTCAAAACGTGGATTAGGGCTTCAATTTTGAGTGAATTGATCCTATAAAGTTGATTTTGGTTAAAGTTGAGTTGAAGAAGGTAAAGTGATTTACGTTTGGATACAATTACATTGAAGTAAAAGTGAGTTGATGTTGAACAATAAATTTAAGCGTAAAAATTAATTCTAGAATCAAAAGCTACAATTTTTAGCTTCAAGTAGAATCAATTTTGGAGGGAAATCAATTTTACACCGCTAGAATCAAAAGCTACAATTTTAAGCTTCAAGTGTTTTTTGTTCCTTTTATGATTAGAAAATGAGAGTGAATACTTGCTTATCAGTTATCACCTTTCTTATAGTATTATGTACAACATTTTTTTCCTTTCTTTTTCCATAAGTATTTTATCTACTTAAATTATTATTAATTTTTGTTTGATTCCTTCGCTTCTTAAAGTGCCCCCTCCATTCCCACCGCCTTTCTCAGGAAAGAGTTATATTCGTCAGATGCGGTTCTTTGAAGAGAAGAGAAAAGCAGTTGGATGCCCTTCATACGCGTGGCCTCTGTTACCGTTTGTTGTTCAGGTGACACATCTAAATTCATGGGAAACATTTGTGATGAACCCTAGAGAAATGAATTTGCTTTTTCTCCTCCCTAGTTACCTATGTTACATTATAGCCAAAGACAACCACCAACAAAGACTGTATACTGCAGTTGTGATGAGGGTGTAAGAGATTTCTAGTCTCAGGTTATGTAATATATAAATAAAGAGGAAAAGAAAAACCATGAATGGTTTTAAATTGTAGTACTTGCAAATAGAAATTAAATAATGTCTAAAATCGGAAAAGGGAAAGAAAGCAGCCTCTCGTCCAAAATAGAATATGTTTTTGAATAAAGCTTAAGTATTCGATAGAAAGTTTCTTCCTTTGCAACTTCGACAGAGCTTACATTGCTGCATTGCTTTACCTAAAAAAAAACATTGAGTGATACAATGTTGTTACTATTGCCAATCATTTCTAGAGACCATACATTATCTCATAGCTAACCTTGACGGTTTATACTTGAAGAATTCTTGCATCATTGAGTTCAGGATTTCCAATAAGTTTTTGATGGTCATTTCTTCAAATTTAAACTTGTTCCCTACTCCCATGAATATCAGAGGAGGCATCCATGAGCTGGTTAGAAGCTGAATCCTCTGTCAAAGATGTCCATTTGATCTAAACAGAGCATCTTTGGCAATTAATGCAGTAACCTAATTGTTTGAATGTTTTATTTTTGTTGTGGTAAAACGAAAGTTTAGGTGGAGGTTAGGCTGTGCCAAAAACCTCAGGAGAACTGTGGTCTTGCAGATTGCCTACCAATAAAATACCACCAGAAACTCAAGACCTTTTAGGAGATACATTTTGTTCCAATCAGTTGAGCTGCAAAATTAATTGAGTTTTAGCATCCAAGGAAATTATTTTCCTTTCGTTTTACTCAGTTAGGCTTTATTTCAGAGGATAGGGATTTGAAAGAAAGTACTTATAAACGCGCCAAAGGTAAGGATATGAATCCTCTAAGGCTTTGTTTGCGAGTTTAGGGGGGAAGGGATGGGGGAGGGCTTTCGAAAATAGGAAGGAGCAGGTGGAAGAAATAGATGACTTTGGAAGGACGGGTTTGAGGGGTTCATTTTTCTTCATAATACAAAATCCTCCTAGTTTTGGGGAACTAAAAAAATTGTTTTGGAGGAGAATTTTGGAGGCTTTATATGAATTCTTCAAATTCAATCTATGTTGTAAAATTAAAAACATATTAACCATAAGCATTAATTTATCATTCTCTAGAAAAATACTCTTTCAAAAAATGTGAAAGGTATCTCCATTTTCCCCTTTATTTCTCACCCCCCAAATCCCTCCCCTCCCCACCAAACTCCCAAACAAAGCCGAAAAGTATACCTAACAAAAGGGGGATGCGAACTGTCAGAAAGAAAAAACTGACCGAATTCTAGCCAATTTCCTTTCAATAGAACATTTGTGATTGAGAAATGGATATTAAAAAATTGTACAAGAATTTGATTTTTGTTGTCATTCATGAGAAACTAAAATATGGAAAAACAAAGTTACATGTTCATATAGTTTAACAAAAATTCACTATGGTTCTGTGTTTTTAATTAAACTCCAGGTTCCCTGTTTTTTCGTGTGGATGTTTAGCATAAGGAGGATGTCACTGGATGGTCACCCTGGTTTTGATTGTGTAAGGCTCTAACTGAAATGCTGTTTTCTTATTGTGTCTGCCAATGTTGTCAAATATCAGCTATGGCCGCATCCTGGCAGATGTGGTGGCAGATTTTTTACAACCGCCACGGCCAATTTGTGAAGGATGGCGGCGTCATATGGCGTTTTATGGCGGCTTAAAATGACATATTTTTGGCTTTCCGCTATGGTGCGCCGTCCGCAATCAATAACACTGGTCTGTGTTTTTCTTAACTTCCTATTGAACAAACGTAATTTACAAGGTTGTAGTTCCATGAATGAATAAACCACTTCATGAGATATCCAAATGAAGATCCAACTCAATTTGATCATATGGATTAGAACAGTAACCATAAACTTTAAAGATGCCTGCAAGTTATGGACTTGCAACATTTTGGAACTTTATTGCTGTAGAGGCTGTATCAGTGTTGAATGTTGAGTATTAAGTATTAACATATATGTGTACCATATTCATACAGACACCCATCGTTGCTGAATGATTTCACATGCTAATTGTTGCAGGGTGGTGCGTTATGGTTCCAGAATTTAACAGAGTTTTCTCACGGTTATTCAGGGTTCACCTTTCCTTTTCTGATGGCTGGTCTTCACTATGTTATTGTTCAGGTAATGGAGTACTGAATCCATACCCATTGCCATGATGGATCTTTAAATTATCTCTATTTACCTTTTGTTACTTTACACCCCCATCTCCATGCCCATGTGCGTTAAAGGCACGACTTTAACATAAAGCAATTTAATTCTATTAAAAATAGAGAATGATAATTTATTATTGCGCTTTTGTGGCAACCCCCTTGATAAAGTTGGGATGTAGTTGAGAGCCAAGTATTTAACACGATATTTGGGGATCTGATATAATAAAAGGTATGATTACCAAGCCAAAATAGCTTGCAGACTTATTGGATCTAAAGGTAATTGATCAATGGCTAGTGATTACTCAAGTTAGCCAATCAAATACCTGGTGTTTGCTTGCTTCCTCTGTCATTCTGCTTATAATGATGAAATCAAACTTTGTTGCTTTTTATCTCATTTACTAACCAATCTACATTGCTCGTCCCGCCAGTAGCTCAGTCAACAACAGAGAAATATACATAGTATAATAATATTATATGTGCTATAAAAAATAGTCAGATTATAGTTTAATGCATAATAGAGTGAATTTATTGTTTTCTGTCTGAGATTTGTTTGGTCTGTGCAATTGTACTTTAAGTTAATTCTTGCATAGTCTCATTGGTTTTGCGAAGGGCATAGATAGTCAGCAATAGACTGTACTAATTTATGTTCTTGATTTATCAGGTAACCTTTAAGAAACCTATGATTGAAGAAACACAGGACATTTTTGACTTGTTATCCAAGGTGAGTATAACAAGTATATAAGTTCTAATGTGTTGCTTCATATTAATTTTCTTGAGTAAAAACAAAGTTGATCCCTGATTTGATTTCTTAATTTTGCATTTTCTGTGATTTAAATATCTTTATTTCATTTTACAAATAGTGTTTAAGAATGTGGTATATGCTTCTGTTCATCAAGTTAAACTTAAAGGCAGTAGGTCAACAATTTAATGATAAATATTTCTGTTTATGCAGTACTACAAGCGATACTTGGACTTTCTAACATTGCCTATAGCTTTTATTGGCTTTTCTATTCCTCAGGTAATTTTAATCCTTACATATTTTGTGTTGTTACCATGTTAATTGAATAAATGACATATCTGAGATGCATTTTGTGAATTTATGGTAGTAGACCATATATGATAGATGGCCAGATGGTTACTAGTAGATTTCGAAGACTGTATGGTTTTTAGATAAGTATAGAAACCCAGAATTGACTACACATTTTACGAATAAAACTACGTTCGGAGCTATCTTTTTATGCAAGATATCTGTACTCTGTAGGCACTGCTGCGGTGGGGAATGGGGATGCATGGTTTCAGAAGATTAAGGAAACCTATAATTTACTTTTTAATATAATTATAAGCTACAATTTCCTCACAACCTATCAGAGTCTATTTTCGTTTGTTAGTTAATCTTATTAAACTCAAAACAAAGTTAATCTGATGGAACCCGTAAAATCAAGATAAAGTAACTGTATTTTATTGAATGATAAAGATGAGCTCAAAGGCTCTACAATGGTGGAATAGCCGAAAAGAAAAAATAAATCAAGAGTTAGAGACTCTTGCCCAGAGCTAAAGCTCCTACCAGAGAGAACATCTCTCCTAATAGACTCAACAATAATAATCCTGAATGAATATCACTACACAACCTCACTCCTTCATATAGAAAATCCGTAACTGAATTCTAAGGATTTCACTAACCAACTCATGCTCTCCCATATGGCCCCACTTTCTTCTAGAGTATGTCAGGTGTCCTATCATAATCTGATTAACAAGGTAACTTGATCTACCTTGACTGTGGTGGTTGGTTGATACTAGATAGAGTTAAAAAATACTGCAACAATTCAGTCTAGTGGTACATTCTCCTATTTTGAAACCAAAGGTAGAGGTTGTGATCGCAGTTTCTGAACTTGCATGAGTAGGATTCCCTTGTCAATTTGATAGGAACTTGTATCTTATTACAAAAGAACAGGGAACATCCCTAGATTACAATGTTGCACAGGTTCTGAAAGGGCACCTCCTAAAGCCAAATGGCCCCAAATCGACAAGCTACCCCCCCCCCCCCCCCCCCCCCCCCCCGCCCCCCCTCCTTTCTCTCTCTCTCTCTCTCTCTCTCTCTCTCTCTCTCTCACACACACACACACACATACACTTTCCTCTTTATTTATAGGCAACTACCTTATTATTTCTCCTAACTATATTTCTACTTACTAAGTTGATCTAGGATTACTTATCAGTACCTATCCCAAATAAAATCGGTAACTTGAAACTATATTGGTTTCTCATAATTTTAACCAAAGATTAGTTAGCGGTCACATCACTTCAACATTCCTTTTGCGTATGTGACATTTTCCATTGCAGTTGCCAGTTGCTTTATTTTATGGAAAACTCATTCCATCTCTTCTTGCCATAATCTGAAAGTTGTAGTCTTAGTTACTGTAATTTATTCTTGCAGGGGAGCCAACTCTATTGGATTACCAATAGTTCATTAACGCTAGTTCAGGTTAGTAAGAAAACTTTGTGCATTTCAATGCCCTGTTTACTTTGTGAAAACATTTTTCTATTTTCATTTTCTAAAATTTGTGTTAGTTTTAGTTTGCTAAAAGGAGATGCTAGACTTTTGAAGTGAGCAACTGTGTCCATTTGGAAACATTGAAAATGCTAAAGAATTCTTTTTAATTATTTCCAAAATGCATGATCCCTAACTAGCATTTCATCTCCTTTCCATCACAATGGTTTATTTCAAGAGTGTTACATCGTATTAACTAGTTAAAATTAACAGATTTTAGGAAAGGAAAATAGAAAATGTTTTCATAAAGTAAATATGGCCTAAGTTTTTTAAGTTTGAACTACTATGTAGAATAAATCTTAAATAAACTTTGCAGCACTTTGCTCTTAGAAATCCTGCTGCCCTTGCAAAGTTGGGGTTACTGGACAAGAATCGTCAAATAGCAGCTTCCAAGGAAACTGATGCTTCTAAAACACCGCCTTTACAGGGGGTACAAGACAATAGCACAACAGCAGCTACCAAGGAAACTATTTCTCATGAAAAGAACCCTCTGGATTCACCTGAGAAATGGCATAAAATACCTATAGAGAACATGTCCTCTGTAGAACTGACCACTGTGAGTGGATAAGAACATGCATCATGTGTGATATATCATTAAAACATTATCGGCTCCAAGAATTTTTCACAAACTAGTGGTTTGATTTTGTTTTACAGCTTGCAGTCCCATTTCTAAATAGTAGCGATAAAGATAGTGCAATACCTTTGCTAAAGTAAGTTATTCTTTCAAGTTACTAAAGTAAGTTATCCTTTATAATTTCTCCAGTGTGGGGGAAGAATTAATAGAAAAGGAAACTCCTTTTGTTATCATAGTTCTTGGCCTTATTTCTGATTGATGGTGCAATGCTTTATTAACTCCCATATACAGACTAGCACTTGATAAGGACCCTGAATACTTGCGAGCTTTGGTTTTAATGGGACGGGTTCTCTTGCTGAAGCAAATAAATGATGAAGCTATTCAATACTTTGAGCGTGCAATATCAAAGGTGTGAATTCATATTTACCTCCATTTTGTTTTTAATTTGCTACTCTGGTTTTATGTATAGCCAACCGCACTTAGTGGGATAAGGCTTGGTTGTTGTGTGTTGTTGGTTTTATGTATAAAATATGTGGTCTGGTATTTGTTCCTCTGAACTATGAATTTTAATCGCTATTTTTCATTTTTTTTTCTTACACTATAAATTTATTGTGTCATTTCACTTTGTTTGCACCTTTAATGCCTAATTATTTACTGATTTTTCATTAGCTTTCACTTGCTGGCCTCCCAACTGATCCAGAAGAGTTTGATTTTTTGATTCTTTCATCCCAATGGGCTGGTATTGCCTTTGAACGACAGGTGAAGTGAATACTTCAACTTTATCAAATTTCTGTCTGGTTGTTTTTTTTTGTTATGACCATAAAACACTTGAATAATGAATAGGCATTTGACAGAGGGAATAATGTTCCTTCAAAAAAAAAAAAAGACAGGGAATAATGTGATAGTTTGTTTATCAAATGGGTCTTAGATCCGCAATACTGATTAACTTGTTGCCTTGATGAGAATTGCACCTTTATTCCTCTTATTAAAAACAGATTTTGGGACTTTTTTTTCTTCTTTTGAACAGATTTTGGAACTTGGTTTGGGTTTAAGAAGCATTTGTATTCCGATTTTCAGTTTAACATCAACAGGCAAAATGGAACTTGGTTTGGGTTTATTGCCTAACTATTTGGCCCTATGAAGTCGATATGTACTACAGAAATCGAAAAGTATCGGTGTCTGACACGTATCTAATACCGATGTGTCTGATCCCAACAGGTGTCCAGAAAGTATCCAATAATTCTATTTAAAAACATTTCCACCGATACTTCTCAATTACATATATATTCAACATTTCTTACCTACTAAAGACACGAAATTATATGGAGTATTTTTTATGACACATTTATAGTAGAAAGAATATATTTTTATATAGATGGGAGAAAGATATGTAACTACGCCTACTTGTTATGATCACAATTTTTTTTAATTAAAATTGTGTATTAATGAGAAATCAGCATTGTTAATGTCTCTTCACAAATAAAAAAAATAAAAAATGTCTTCACAAATATTATGCTTCTAGTTCTTTCTTATTCTTTCCTAGAAATTGGATTTCATTTTCATTTTTCTTCAATTTTCTGCATGGCAGGGAAAGAAGGATGAAGCGCGTGCACACTTCGAAAGAGTTGCAAATATGGAGGAGCCCAAAGATCCCGCTAGCAAACGCTATTATTTTGATGGTTTGCTGCTGCTTGCCAGGTACAACTTGGTTAAATACCTTAATTAGTGTTCAAACTTTCCTTTTCTTATTTTCATTTTACTCATGGGATTGGATTTATTGGGTTTACAGCTCTTTACATGACTCTGGTCAAAAGGCTGAAGCTGCAAAGTATCTGCGTCTTGTTGTTGCTTATAATCCTGCTTATAAGAAATTTTTGGAACAATGTGAACAACATGAAGATATTGCTAGTGATCTTGCCCAAAGTAGGAGAGACCTCTGATTTCAGATATTGTCCATATTTTTTGTATTATATGTATATCTAAACAATAAAGTTTTACCTCTCATTTTATTTTTGCTTTACAGTTTCTAATTTATATTTTGACGAATAATCAGCTTAGATGTCAGCTGCATTACATGATTATTTATACAAAATTGTGTAAATATTGAAGTGATGGCATAATTTGATCCTCCCTTGTCCCCCAATTAAAAATAATCCATGTCTCTTCTGGAAACCACGAGCAACAATGTAACAAACTGAATATGCCATCACTTTTTTTTATTGAAGAGCAACCTAATAATACACTTTTTTTTTGTGGTGTCATCTTTCTTTTAGCGGTGAACCTAATAATACACTAATAAATTCGAACACAATTGAGATCTTATTGACATACCATTTAAACAAAAAAATGTGTTTTACTAATTTGTAAATAGCTACTTGCATTCAATTCTTCCATCACATCGAACGTAAATTTGTATGAGATAAATTCATTTTATTTAAATTGTAATAAATAAATTACGGTCATCATGTTTAGACTAGATTAATTAATAAATGGGTAAGTTACACCTCTCTGTTTTAGAGATGTTTGAATTTTTTTTTGATGCACTAAATGTCTTATTTTGATGCAAAATTCAATGAGATGTTTGAATTGTATTTACATTACATTTCTCTTAGGTTAAAAACTTCAATATTTAAGGCTACTTATTGGACAATATTGTTTTTATTCACATAGCAGAGTGTGTGTTTGTAGGGACGACTGAGATATAGATAATTTAAGGACCATGAAGACTCCTTGCCTAGCACCAAGCAGCATGACATCGATCTGACAAATTGCTCCTCACATAGGGCATTAAAATCGATTGGTTCCCTGTGATAAGTCAAATACTGTAATTCATGCGAGTCATGCTTGATAAATGAGGTTAATCCTAATACACACATGACATCAAATATTTTTATAGACAAAATATTAGTAGGTACTATTATGAACTTAAATACAAGTAAAAGTAAAGATATTCTTTGGTTTAAATTTAGACCAAATATATCTTAACTTTCCTTATATTTATGTCAAGAGCAAGTGCCATATTTTCTCTCGAGTGATAGAATATTCACTCTACCGTAAGTGTAAATTTTAGTTTGGACAAAGGAAATGAGAAGTGTAATTTAAAGAGTTTAGATGTTTTGCAGCTATGGTACAATGCATCTATAAAATCATTTGATTTAAAATCAATGGTGTAGCCAGACCTTTGTTTAGGGGTTCAAATTTTATGTTAATACCTCAAATAGTCTATATAACTTAGGCGATGTATAGAAACAGTCTTTCTAACAAAAACATAAATTTCGTCCATGTAATTTTTTATTCTTCGCATTTTCATTCTTTAAAAGGTCATTTTAATATTTTGCCCAAACTTTTCTTTCACCAAAAGTTAAAATACCAAAAATCTAAAATGACACACGTGAAATTATTGTTAGTAATTAGCTTCTCAAAGAATAAAAAGTTACTAATTAATTATTAAATTAATGTTTTTCTTCTTTGTACGGGTTTAAACTTAAAATTTCCTACTACTTTTAATTTTTAACTCGTATCCGTTTTTTCTACTATTTTAATTTTTAACTCATATCTGTTGAGCTATTCAACCTTAATATCTCATTTAAATTTTGTAATGACTTAACACACAAATAAGTCATCAATTTGATTTTTTTTCTTCTTCTTCATAGAAATAGAAGAAAGAAATCCAAGTAAGAAAACATACGCACTAGTAGTATATGGTACCATTAAAGTAAGAAAAAAAAGCCATAAATTAATGACAAAAAAGAACCGTGTACTCCGTCTTAAATTATAAAAAAAAAAAAAATCACAAAAACTAAAACATAAGAATTTGGAATATAGTTTTTTGGTTATTGGTTATGGAAAAATTGAAAGAGAGAGAAAATTGAATGCAATTTGTATTTAATTTTATGAGAATAAACAAAAGTTTTTCTTGAAAAAGATATTTTTAAAAAAAAAAAGACTAAATAGGATAAAAGATTGTCTTTTTTCTTATATTTTGGAACAAACAAAATGAATTTTTTTTTTGAGGACGGAGGGAGTATTCCAGAACAATCTATGCTGTGACTGCTTTGTAAAAAAAAAGCACAAACCAATGCAATAAACACACGCAAAACAAAACAAAAACATAAACAAAATCAAAAACAAAAGTTACACATATACCAAATCCAGCTACAAAAACAGCAACACCTACTCAAAATTCAATTCTTTTCTTTATCCAACACCAACTACTTCATCGCTAAGAAACTCTAACACACAAAAATAATCATTAAATAAAAAAAACCAAACAACATTAATTGCTTTGGTTATGTTGTCTGTCATAAAATCTTGATTTTCTCTTTCAACCAATTCATCAAAACAAGATCAACCCATTTCATCATTCATGTTCAAACATTCAAATCCATCATCAAGTTAGAATCTTTCTCCTTCTTTCTCATCTGGGTCCCTCTCAGATTTTCTTTTCAATGGCGTGTCCTTCAAATTCCATCACCTACAATGGCACCCTTTGTGCTTGTTTACCAGGACATGTCCTTGATGTTGTGGCTAAGAGTTGCAAACTCTTTGAAGCTGACTCAAATATTACCACAGATACTGGTGTTGATTACTATGCTCTTAAGCTGCCAGAGACACTTCCTGGATTTGATTCTCTTAAGAAGTTTACACAGTCACAAGCTGTGTTCTTGGAGGCTACACTTGTTATGCTTCTCTCTTGGCTTATGTTTTGCTTATTTCTTAGGTTTATGAGCCTTGGTGATGGTCGTGGTGTTTGGTTTAAGCTTAGGTGGTTTGTTAGTCGATTGGATATTTGTTTTGCTACTAGACATTGGCTGGTTAGTACTTAGTTTTGATTTGTTTTATTACAGCAAAACTGTTTAGTTACAGTTAATTCTGTTTGATTAGTTAAATTAATTGGTGTTTGGTTAAATTAATTGGTGTATAGTTAAGTTAGTTTATTGCAACAAAATTGTATATGATTTAGTTACAGTTAAATCTGTTTATCAGTTAAATTAGTTGGTGTTTTTGGTTGAGTTAGTTTTATTACAACAAAACTATAATTTAGTTACTCTTAATTCTGTTTGATCAGTTAAGTCAGTTTATTACAACCAAAGTGTATATAATTTAGTTACAGTTAATTATGTTTATCAGTTAAGTTAGTAGGTGTTTAGTTAAGTTATTTTATTGCAACAAAACTCTGTGAATTTAGTTAAAGTATATTCTGTTTATCAGTTAAATTAGTTGGTCTTTAGTTTAGTGTAGTGTATTAAAACTGTATGTAATTTAGTTACAGTTAATTCTGTTTGATCAGTTCAATTAGTCGGTGTTA
This sequence comes from Medicago lupulina, assembly GCA_958299785.1. Lineage (NCBI taxonomy): Eukaryota > Viridiplantae > Streptophyta > Magnoliopsida > Fabales > Fabaceae > Medicago > Medicago lupulina. The sequence goes on along the minus strand of OY283140.1, from coordinate 18,580,323 downwards.
AGTTAGTTTTTTGCATTAAATTTGTATGTAATTTATTACAGTTTATTCTGTTTGATCAGTTTAATTAGTTGGTGTCTAGTTAAGTTAGTTTATGTGTATTAGTTGAGAGAGTTATATGTATCAGAATCAGAAATAAGCATGAACTCATTGATTCCTATTTTGATCAATCATTACAAATTACATCAAATATAAACCTCCCTGAATCTGTATGTTCAATTTGAGTTTAGTTCCTTTCTTTGATTTCATGAGTCCTGATGGTTCAGCTTCATGCCCCCAACCTAAATTTAAGATTTCATTCACTTTACTGATCTCAAATTCCAACTTTATTCATAAACTTGTTTATATATTGTTTGCCGTAAGAGTTATTTTTTGCATGTAAAGTAGTTTAATTTGTTATGGTTACAAACTGAATTCGCCTTTTCTTCTAAATTGTTATTATGACACAACGGTTTGTAGATGTTCTTGAAGCAGAATTACAATACAGGCATACTCATGTAGGTTTATGTTGCACATGAAGCAATATGTATTTTATTATTATCAACTATAAGTAAAATAATGTTAAGGGACATTTTGTTTTCTTGTAGGACGATAAGAAAGTAGTAACCAAACGCAAAACTGAACTTGGTGGAGCTTTCTCCATAGCAAGTTGGATACTTTTCATTGGTTTATTTGCTGCGTGAGTCTCCGATACCTTGCCAGGATATATTAATGAGATCTATAATGTTTTCCTTTATTACACTTCGATTTCTATTTGTCAAAATATTTATTTTTGACTCAACTTTCCAATTTCCATTAGGTTGCTATACCAGATCATATCAAAGAGATCAATTGAGGTTCATAATATAAGAGCAACAAATGCACCAGAATTAACCTCATTTCTGAATGACATGGAGTTCAATATAACAACTATATCTAGTATGAGCTGTGCAAATCTTCGTGATCTCGGTAACTTAGTTTCTGGAAATCCGGGATTTATTGACGAAAGAGTTGTTTCTCTGTCAACTTTAGCAAACTACTCATGTCACAACTCAAGCAAGGGACCAACGATAGCACTCAAGTGTAAAGGTTGCAAGCTCATCTCCGATAACATGTACATTTCGTGGCAATTTGTTGATCTCCCAAATAGTCCTGCTACTGCTGTTGGTTATGAATTCATTCTCGCTTCAACGGATAGTGCTAAGAAGCACATGAGTTTTGTTAATGGAACACTAAAGAATGGAAGCACTTTTGATGATAGACCGGTTACATTCAGAGGGAGGCAATCAAATATTTTGAAGTTCAATCTGTTTCCTCGAATATACCGTAATTTACACGATCTAAAGCTCATTCAGCCTTTATTTCACGAGTTCCTCCCTGGTTCAGTTTTTCGTGATACAAATCAACTTCGAACGTCCCTTGAAAATTCTGTTGAAGGACTAGTTAACACCACATTGTATATCAATTTTCTCTCTGCTTATGTTGTGGAGGTTGATAAAGAGAGTATTTTGGGTCCTGGTAAGCTTCTTTCTGTATCTTGTATATGTAAGTTATCTTCTGCAATTTTTCTAATTAGTTATATCCCATATTTTATATTCAGTCAGTTCTTGTATTCCTTTATCTTTTTCTTTGCAGTCCTCAAGGTTTTTTTTTTTCTCATGTGATTTTGTTGTTTGCTTCAGCCCTTAACTATTTTCTTCCATTTTATCATATTTTTATTAGTACTCCTAACTCTGTTCATACTAGTCACTAAATACTATCAGCCTATGAAGCACTGACACTGCCATGACACTGAAACGTCCGACACCAGTAATATTTTGAGAAAATTGAATAATTAAATATAACCATACGTATTGGTGTGGGACACACCAGATACGTCTTCAATCTGAAGTGTATCTATTACATATCAGCTGCTTTACCATCAATTTCAACCATCAAATCCTTGGATCTCTAAGACCTTCCTTGCTATATATTTGTTTCTAAAATGGAAATAACTTATGTTTACAATCTGAATTAGAAAATTACTGTCTTTTCAAACAAAAGAACTATTTTGTACTAGTTTAGGTAGGTCTAATAGAAATTACCAGATCACTTGGCAATAGTTAAATTAGGTTTAACCAATTGAGCCATGAGATTAGTCTCTGAAACATTTATTAAAAACCCATTTATCTCTATGAGGATATTTTGATCATAGATCCAACCAATATGGAATCTTAATAGAAACACTGTCTGCTTGAATATCCAGTTTTTCGTGCACACTGTTGATATTTCACCCTTTTCTGTTTTATATGCAGTGAGTTTCCTTGCAGACCTTGGTGGCCTGTATTGCATTAGCATAGGCATCTTTTTCTATCTATTGATACAGGTACAGTTCTTCCATTCTCGATAATATTCAATTAGGATTCCTCAATAATTCAAACTTTGTACTATATGATGGTTCAATCAATATTGTCTTAACCTTGTTTTACAATTCTAGTGTGAATACAGGGTAAAGAAGCTCAGAAATGAGGATAGTGTTTTGCGGTCAATTAAAAATCGGTGTAAAGCTCAAGATAATTGGGATAAAGTAATGTCTTTGTTAACATCTGAAAACATCTTGTGTATTTCACATTGATTTTCTTATTGTCAATAATAGGCTTCTTTTTTTGAAGAAGTCAATAATAGGCTAAAAATAAATAACAGGCTTCTTATATGTTGGTTATATGACTGATATTTCTGCTTTTAACCAGCTGAGGAAATATGTAAAGTTTACCTATGGCGTTCCTACAATGGATGATGACAACTATGATGAATCTAAAAAGGGAGCTTGTTGTGATGGGTTTATGTTGCATTCAAGACAAAGCAGTGGATCATCACATAAGCGAAGGCAGCAAAGCAAAACAAGTTCTATAAATTTGTACGAGAAACCGAGTTTACCTGCCAACAAGGTAAAGCTGTCAATATATATTCGTTAGCTTTTCTAGTTCACAATTACCAATGTCAGTCAAGCGTGGGAAGATGTGATGTCATTGTTAATCATAGGTGTCTAAACATTACTTTTTTATTGTTTATATTTGAAACTGTAGGGAGCAATCAGAATGATTTGTTTGTAGCTAGTTTTTCTACTAAAACATATGGTTGCTGCCAAGCATCTTTTTAAGATTAATTTCAATGTTTTCTTCCAGTCATTGATCAGCAAACCGCTTGGATCTACGAATGATTCGACACTGCATTATGAAAATACGGCAAAGCAGCATAGTGTTAGTTCAAGCAGAGATTTCCCACCATGTCAACCTCAAGAATCGTCTATTATTGATGATAACTTTATTCCTCCTCCACCTTCACTAGGTATGCTAATAACAATTACCAATTAGTTGTTTGTTTTAATATATTGTCCAGCATACTTATTAGGTGATATTTAAATCAGTATCTTTTCGTGTGAAATAAGTTTTGTTGAATGTTACTTTGCTGAGTTTCAAAAGTGAAACTGAAATCTTAGATCCACTGTCTCCCCATCATAAATGTCTCTCTTGGCTCCATATTTTGTCTTGATATAATGCTATTGAACTTAGGTTTTGCTTCTCTATTATGATCATAGGTAACACTGCTAACGCATTATTAACTTGTATGCAAATATGATGCAGAATGCAAGAGTGGTTCTGAAATGGACATGTCCGATGTTCAGAAGAATCTCAAAAATCTGTACGAGTATAATGCCATGTTAAGGGAAAGATTATTAGCTGCACAGTCTTTGCTCCACTCCTCATCTAACCACTCTTCCCAAATAAAGAGCAATGGAACTTAGCATAGGTGTCTTTGCATCAACCGATCATCAGACCATTCTATGAATTTTACAAGCATCGATTTAGCTTAACAGTGGAAGTTGATTCTTCATTGAAACCTGACCAAGAGGAGTTAATGATTGTAAAATCTTTAAGTGGGAGAATATGCTGAATAGACCTCTTCAAAACCATAGTATTCCTCCTAGCCGAATATTCCTGCATTGAAAGCTGCTGTGTGTGGACAAAGCATGCTGATCCACATTTTGATTTCATCCAATATTCTTTGATGATTATTGTTGTCATCGTCTGATATTCTTTACCACTCTTCTGAAACTGATTTTCCATGTTCATATACGTTTCGTCAAACCTTGTATATAGCCAGTGCAATATTTTGTGTAAAGGAGAGTGGCACTAAATTTGTTTTTGCAGGCATTGTTATTGTGAGTAATAGTTCTTCAGATGTAACATAATTTCCAATTTTTATTCTTTATGGATTTTGTATGTTTATGTTCTTTATGGATTTTGTATGTTTATGCTGAGTAACTTTTAATTTTCACTAGAGATAAACAGTGCAATTTCTCTAATAATTAAGAGCATCCAAAAAGAATATAAATCTCTTATTTGTAGGAATGGACAGACACAAACAGCTGGGTTGAGAGACTTAAAATAACAGTGCGTGATTACAACGTTATTTAGTCTAATGTGATGGGCATGGATAGTTATGTTTTGTCATAATCATTATCCAGCTAAAGTCAATATCACAGTTGTCTTCATTCACTCAATCTTAAAAAAAAAAAAAAATGATCATAGCACAATAATATTACTATATGACAGTTGTCCCTCTTAGATAATTTTTAAGATAAATATGTTGGGAAGTCCTTCCACCAATAAATATATGGCCACATTTCAAGTAGACAGGTAAAGCCCTTGATCTTTTCAATAAATTTTAGGAAAATGTTCTCATATTTTAAGAATGTGTTACAAAGTAGCAACATAACAGTTTAACTGAAAAAATCAAACCGAGGCTACAAACATCATGTCATGACAATGTATAAGGAAGAGTTAGACACACTGGGGGGTCTGTTGAAAACAGACCTTGAATTTGTAGTAGTTATCCCGATCATGACAGCTTAACAAAAGCGAGAAAATTGATTAATTGAACAATGTTTGCAGCTGCAACTAGCACTATAATTGTCCATCAATAAGATATTCTACTTTGTATTCAAATACCAGAATAATTGCAATGTGGTATACATACTCATAATCATAATAGACATTTGTGGACACATGTATTATACAAATATATTTGCTCCATTATCCCAAAGCCAATGTATAACTTGGTGATGATTATGCTCATGAGTAAATGAGGCTTCAGGAGCACATTGCCTTCTCCACTAGTTCCTGCAATTCTCCATTCTTATATGCCTCTGCAGCCATAAACAAAGTGACTAAGTGAGATTAGAACAATTGTTTTCGAGAAATTAAGTGTCGATAATAATATAGTCTGATCCGATGTTAAAAAGATAAACTTAATGACTGTTATGCAGTCAATAGTAACATCATGCAGTGAACATATGAAAGCTGGAGGACCTACTTGAAAGTATCAACTGTTTCTTTTCAACTTTTATGAATCAATTACAAGGAAACAAGGTATGTACATGTAAAAAAATATCAATATGTGCAAACTGGCATTTTGCAAGCATCGATTTTGCAATAGCTGATAAAAAGACAATATCTATGTAACCGACATGATAGATTCTTTGTAAGATTACTTACATTTAAATCAATCTGGTCATCTTTGGTATTTCTAGCTTTTCTTTAAAATCAATATCTAGATATGACTATTTTTTCCTTTTCTTTTGAGGTTCTAAGTTAGAGTCATATCTCCACTAAGTTAGAACTTTTTTCTAACTAGTGAATCTTAAATCTTCAAAGAATGAGAAGGAAAGTATATAGGCTAAACTAAACCTACAGAATAAAGTAATAGTTACCCAAAAAAAGCTATGGCATAATATCTCCGCTAGTTTTAACATGATAATTAATCACTAGTAGCTACTTGATTAGCATATTTCCTAGCTCAAATGTAAAAAACAAAATTTATCATAGCTCTTCCTATTAACTTATCTACTCTGACTCTCCTATTTACAATTACTAACTCACTACCCCTCTTAGCTAATGGTTAAATGATTCCATCAGTGAACCAGATCAAATCAAATCAAATCATGTTTGGTATCACAGTGAGTTCACTGTTCACCAGAATCACGGTGAGCCGCTTTGATTTTGCAAAAGCTACAAAGTGTGTTTGGAATACTATAAATTCATTCAGTGACAGACAACACGTGTATTTTCAAATCTACAATTTGTAGCTTTGGAATTTTTAGGGTAGGAAAGCTGCAATCGTGCCGTGGCGGTGACTTGTCACTAAACCAATCAGGCACAAAGTTTAGCTTCTGGAAAATCACGGCAACTAACCATGATTCTGGTAAACCCATTGTGATACCAAACGTGCACTTAAACAAGCATCAGAAAAACAACTTAAATATGTTAACATTATCAACAAGGCAAAATCATAATCTCAATAAGTATCAAAACCAGAATCTCAAAAAGGACATACCAACAGTGATATCACATCCACCAAAAAACTCTCCATCAATATAGAGCTGAGGAAAGGTAGGCCAACTGGAATATTCCTTCAGTCCCTGGCGCAACATATCATTGTCCAAAATGTTGATAGTTTCAAAAGACGCATTCAAAGACCTCAAAATTTGCACAACCGTATTTGAGAATCCACACTGTGGAAAATCCTTAGTACCCTTCATAAACAAAACTATTTTGTTTGATGTAACAACCTTATCCAATGTGGTCTTCAATTCAGGAGTCAAAGCTGAAACAAATCAAAATCAGAAAAAACCCAAGTTGCATATAAGACTATATATTCATATTCTTATCTATAAAATTGTAAATAGTGAAAAATTAATTGAAAAATTAGAGTTAACCCTAAAAGGGATTTTTGTGAATTGTGAAAAATTGAAGGGTGAAATTGAAATGGGGGAATTAAAGTTTGAGACTTTATAGTAATTAAGTGAAAACCCATGAAGGAAAAGAGGTTTGAGAAGTACCAGAACAGCGAATTGTGGTGGAAAAACGTTGTTTGAGTTGAATTTTAGGTTGGGAATGGAAAATTGTGGTTTGTTTGAGAACAAGAGATGAACGAGGTGGAAGAGACAGTGACGAGGTTGTTGTTGTTCCAGAAAGGTGGGAGTTGAAGCATGATGTTGTTGGATGCAAGTGTACTTGCAAAGGGAATGGTTTAACGCACGAACTCAAAGACATGTTTGTTTGTTCAGTTCTTGAGTTCAACTTCCAATCGCAATTCTCTTTCCAAGTGTTCCTATTAGTTTTAGAGTAAATAGTTAGCATGTTCAATCACCCTCTTAAGATTGCACAAAGTTAATTAATTTACATCCTCGTCAAATTTTTTTGTTAGTGACTATCATGTTTTGTAAATACTCCATGAATTTTTGCACTTATGTACAAAATGCCTTCTAAACTTGAATATTTATATTTTTTTCTTATCTTTAAAAGTGACTGCATTATCACTGAATTGTGGAGCATATTAGCTAAGTTTTGACGGTATACAACCATATATGTTCCTTAAAACGATCAAACATTAACCATGTATTTTCATTCTTCTACCACCTTCCAATGTATCAAAGCACAATTGTAGTCTACAATTTAATACTAGAACAACCTTAGGAAGTTGTGATTGTTCTTCTACTTTCTATAATATATTCTTATTCTTGTTATGCAATTTAAATCATCTCAAATCTATTGGATTGTAATATATGATCTAAATGTTAATTGTAATATTGGATTGTAATATTATAGAGTTTAAAATATTAAAGTTAATTGTTTGCCTTTAATATCTTTTGAATTAAGAATAAGAAAAAAATCAAGTTCAAGAGACATTTTACACATAAATGCATAACTTTAGGGGGGCATTTGGAAAACGTGATGTCGACTAACAGAAAAATTTGATAGAGAGGAGAAATTGATTAACGCTGTGCATTTTAGGGAGGTATTTAAAGTTTTGTTAATTTCAAGGGAGTAATTGATGAAAGTTACAATTTAAAAGGGTGATTGACTATTTACTCATTAGTTTTATCAAATCATGGATGAGGTCTATTGTTATCTTTGAACAAAAATAAAAATTATTATTTGCAATGTGGAAATGATATCCACAAACATATTTCACACATGTGACAAAAAAATAATATTATTCCACTTATAAATTTGTTTCTGTTTGTAAATTTTCCTTGTTGGATAAATTATTACCAATTTTTTAAAGATAACTTAAAAAAACCTTATCTACCAAAAAAAAAAACTTATAAAAACCTTCTCCTCAAAAAAAAAAACTTAAAAAAACCTTACCAAACTGCTAAAAAAACATATATTATAGAAAACGTGGGTTGAAAAACGCCGAAGCAAATAGGCTAAGTATCTTCTCTGAAAAGAAAAAAAATGTTAACTAATATCATTAGTTGGGGTAACATCTATAGTATAAAATATGATGAAAACAAAATTTAAGTGGTTTAAATATGTAGAGAGAATACATGTGAATTTTGTAATAAAGAGAATAGGTCACGTAAATGCCAGTTAAATCATTAACTATAAAGAAACATATAGAAAAACTATAAGAGAAACAATTAAGAAAAATCACAAGATCAATGAATTGAATAAAAATATAGTACTAATAGTACTATATTTTTATAGATTTTATGTCTAGAAGGAAAAATATGAGGCAAAAATATAAAGAATCTCACATTACAGAGGTAGAATCTTATATGATCATTAAATTATATTAGACGGTCAATTTGAACAATTATACTTTTTGAATATTTGTAATTGAGAAATCAAAGTTTAAAGAAGGAAAAAAAAGATTATTTTGAAAAGAAGAAAAAAAAACGTGACGAAGGGATGGATACCTCGCTTGGTTGACCGAAATGATTAAAGGTATTTAAGAGGCAGGTTTCAAATCTTAACAAGCAAAAAAAATATAAACATAACAATTGCCAATAATTATAAGAATTTTTGGCTGCAACATTAAAATGTATATTTTGTATTAAGTATATTACTTTTAAAAAATAATAATTGTTTTACAATAAAAAAAACTTGCTCCTTTTAGTTGATTTAATATATGTCATTCATTTTGCCGATGAAAATAAATGGGATTGGATTGTCTTCAAATTTGACTTAATTATTCTAGTGCAAACTCTATCATCTTCGTACAATTGTGATTCAAAATTTTATGTTATTGTTTCTAGTATTTATCATTCTTGTATTAAACATTGATTGATTAATGATAATAATTAACTTTACTTTGGTTAAAAAAAAATACAATATCACATTATAAGCCAATAATATATGCAATGTTACACATGTTAAATAAACTCTATATAGATATTAAAAAATTAAACTAATATGCAGAGCTCTCATTAAAGAGAACTCTTTCAAAAATTATCGTATGCCACTCACACGGTATTCTTTAGTAAAGGGCGAAAGAATAGATCACTATGTGCTTATCACATGGCTCCGTGTTTTGTAACTAAATAAGTCCTTTCATTTTATAAGCCCGATAGCTTAATTCAATAGTTGCACCAGTCGATGTGGGACTAAGACATTAAACATACTGTACGCACATAATAATGCTTTTGTTTCCAGGGTATCGTCTGTGCCCCAACAAATAGCCTCACAAATATGGTTAATCTTTTCTTCTAGATTTCATATTGTTTCAGATCATTTTTAATTTCATTATCAAACCAGAACAAAAGGAATATATTTTTATGAAAAAAAACCCTTCTGTGGAATCAATTAGCATCAACATTCAATGAAAATATCAAACCAATGCTGAGGATGGTTTTAGTGAAGACTTTTGTTATGTATTGGTTCATCATTGTAATAGAGTTACTAAACCATTGTCTTCACATCAAGAAAGGACTCTTCCCATTTTCTCTTCTTCTGTTGGATGTGTTATTTTCAAACAGTCTTCACAAAAAGGTTAAATTATTGAATAAACCTTAATTAATACTACAAATGTATTTATACTTTTCTTAGGGTATAAGCAAAGAAAAACAATAAAAAAATTGGGACTGCAAAACGTTTTTATAGAGTTAGACCAGCACCACCCAAGAATTTAAATATATTTGTACTACATTTACGTATTCAACCCTTCAATCAATTGAACTATCCACTCATATGTTTGGATTAAGGGTTTCAGAGGGAATGAGAGAACTTGTTTTTCTTTTTGAATTAAAGAAGCTATAAAATGTTTTTAAAAATAAATTTAAGTGTAATTGAATTAATATATGATCATCTCTCATGTTGATTTTTCAATTCTTTTAAATCTCAATTATACACAAAATATAGACTTAAACCTTCATTTTAACAAAGCTCAATAGCATGATATGAATGAATAATATACAATTAAGAATCTGGCTTATCCCTTTTTCACCGTGTAAAAGAAATTGGTGTATTTAGAGAAATAAACAAATAAAAAAAAACTATTGATCTTCATCAGTTGAAATGTCAACCCCCATCAATGACAGTTCTTCGCGCAGCAAATCGACGTTCTTGAATTGTACACCCTTGATCCCAACTTCAGCTGCTGCCTGCACATTTTTTGGCCTGAGAAGACAATAACTATATAATTAGACACACCTTATGATAAACTACTTTGATAGGTTGGTCATTAGCATATTCAAATGAAATAATCTGCTTATGTCTGCTGCTTGATTAGAGGTGAAGCGGGATGAGGGAGAGATTTACATTGGGTGCCAAGACGCTAGTCCATAAGCATTGCATACAAATTTGTGTGTATTGTATTATTGATAAATTGTAAGTGATATCATGGTTTGATTTTCATAAAAAAATCTGATGTATAGAAATATTAGAAACCTGTCATCTATGAAAATACAATATTCTGGATCAACTTCAAGATGCCTCACAACTTCCTTATAGAATTCAGTATCCGGTTTCCTCTTTCCTGAAACACAGTAAAAATGGCTCTATAATATTCAAGGATTGCATAAAAGGATAGTTTGAGTGTATAGTTTGACCTTTAAATGATGAGTTTTTGTTTGGTCCAACTAGAATATAGATAATATCATAATCAAACAAAAAGATGACGAACACAAAAGGCATAGAGAGTAAGAGAGCCTACCAAGTGTACACGAACAAAACGTCCAACATAAATATTTTGATAGCTTTAACTTGTCTTCGATCAACTGATACCTACAGTACAAAACACTACGTAGAATGCCACGAAAAGAAAACCAGATATCGCAATAGAAAATTCATTTTCTTACCATATAGGATAATTAGTAAAAGCATGCATCTCAAAGTTATTTTTCTTTAAGGCAAGAAGCAATTGTTCAACCCCTTCTATGTATGAATACCCATTTCTCATACAAGTTTTAAGGCCTGTCATAGAAATAGAAGAACACATGCAAGTCAGTAGCTATATCAAAATAGAGGGGTTTGGAGCACAAAAATGATACACGGAGTACATTATGAATGCTCTCGTTGAATTTTAACGTTGACACCAAATTATTGACCTATTTCAATTAGCACATAAATGTAACATATAGCTGGTCAAGGTAGGATAAAGACAACAGTATATATTGAAAAATGAGGACTTGTTTGTAGTGTAACTCTAACTTATCTACCTTAATGTTAATAATGACCCAAAACATAATTACCATTTACAATGTCGTGCATAATAACTAAATTCACACTAATTCAAAGATAATATTTTACAGCAAAATTATGGCGAGTACTGGTACAACGAATAACAAAAAACCAATAATTTAAAAGGAAATTAATGCAAGCCCAAAACACGTATTGGATTGACAGAAGTTCGCTTAAAGATTTTCATAACTTCCAACGTGAGACTGTCACTGAGTAACTGCTCTCACCATCTCGAGCATTCTAACTATCTGTCTTGTACAGCTTAACCAGTGATTGAGAATTTGAAACGGTAAAGAAAAGACTAGGGTAGAATAATAGGAATTTACCAATAGGCGGTCAAATGTCCTTCTCAACTCTGACTTATCTGCCTTGCCAGTCTACTTCCTCTCTTCAAGATCCCGTCAAGTATTTGCTCTTCCCTTGAATCTATTTATAAACAATTTTTGTGGGGTGAGAGTGAGTTAGCGAAGAAAGTAAATTGGGTCAAATTTTGGATTAGTGTGTCGTGAAAAAAAAGGCTGAGGGGGATCAAAAGCTAAAACTATTTAATCTTGCTCTCTTGGGTGAGTAGTTGTGGAGAATGAAGATAGACAAAAACTGATTAAGGGTAAGATAGTTAGATCTCAAATATGGGTCGTGTGGGGAAATTGCTTGAGGGAAGCTTGGTAAATGTTCAGTATGGTGGAGAGATTTGTCATTGATCGATCAAGGAAGTGGTGGACAGTTTTAGTTTTGGTTTTCAAGTAATTTGAGAAGAAAAGTAGGAAATGGCAATGAGTCACTTTTTTGGGAGGATAAGTGGGCAAGAGAGATACCTCTTAGGGAGAGATTTAGTCGTTGTTATGGCATATATTATACAAAATTAGCAAGGGTGAGGAAAGTATGTTCGGTTGTGGAAGGTAGAAGTGAATGGCATCAGGACCTATTGTGAACAAGAATTGTTTCAGGGGCTGAAACAAACTGTTTGACAGGTTCGACAAGCGAACAATAAATGAGAAATTTGTACTCGGGTGATGGAGCCACGCCTAATACAGCTCATGTTCCATCATCAATGGCCAAAGATAAAGCATCCCTTTTGCATGAGGGGAGATGGGAAGAAGTAAAGGGAGGCATTTATTCTGTTGCTGAGGCATACACGGTGCTAAAGAATATAATGGCACAAGGGAAATCACTACCATTATATTAAGAAGTTTGGAATAACTTGATCCTTTGAAAGTGTTTGTGTTTGTTTGGAGACTAGTGCAAGATAAAGTACCAACATAATGTGTGGGAGGTTATGGTCAAATCGAAACAATTAGACACTTCTTTTTTTAGTGTCCAATCTCCTCAAGTGTTATGGAGTGAGATAGGGGATCATTTGGTTCAATTCTTGGGTTTATTTCAAGGTGGCAGAATTTTACACAAAGATATTCACAATTTGGTTTGCAGCTATATGGATAATTTGAAAACTAAGAAATGTGCGGCAAACTTCATAATATTAATCTTTATATTGCGGCTGTACAGTTTACTGAAGCAGAAATTCTGCAGGTTTTAGTTTGGACCGACATTCATCAATACATTCATTCAAGTTTGTGGGAATTTTGCAGCTGGTACTATTTCAATTAATCAAGTGGTGTGGAATTTTGGTGTGATAGACAACAAATAACATCTTTGTCTATGTGAATGGTTGCTTATAGAAATATCCATTTCCTGAACAACTTCCACAACTTTTTGGTTTCATTTCTACAACTATCTTGTACCAGTGAAACTGATTTTAATTTTGAGCAATAAAATTCACTTTTGCCTTTGCAAAAAAAAGAACCGTAACATTTTTTTTTAGCAAAAGTGACAAAAAAACGGCGAACATGTTTTGTAATATATACAATCAGTGTTGTCAAATAGCGGTGCTATAACGCTATAATGTAGCGAAATTTGAACAAATTGCTATTGTTCCTTGATACACTACTTGGTATAAAGTGTTGCCAAATAGCGGTTATAGCAGCGATGTAACACTGCAGCATAGCTGAATTCGAACAAATAGCCATTTCTGCGATTCTGGATTGACATTACACTATAATAATCCAGACCATATGGGAAAATCACAGCTAATTTGTAACTCCTTCAAATCAGCTTTATTATTTAACCAAAATTTCAACATATGCAAGCAGCAATTCTAAAACTCTGATGTATTAACCAATCTACATATTATAAAGTAATGCTTATAATTGTTCAATTCATCAGACATAAGATCAAATACTAAGTGATCAACTCTCTCTAGCAACAAAATTTGAGACAAACCTTCTAAATCAAAATCCCTTCCATCCTTAAAAAACTTTCTTTCTAGCTCTGCCTGAAAGAAAATAAAACAGATTGATAAGAAAATCACTGATAAAAGCAGAAACTATCAAATTATCAATACATTCAATGCAAAAGTTCTAAGTAATTTGAAGGTCATCATGAATGAAGATACCATCAAAACAAGCATACCCAAATGCCCCAATTGCAATTTAAATTCATAATTATAAAAAAGATTCAATCTTTATACATAACATGAAAAAGGGTCTTTTAATTTTGCAGTGAATTTTAACAAAGTGTATTGCTTTAGTTTTTACCTCATCAATAAGACCCTTTTCAAATTCAATCCATGAAGTTGGATGTTTGCAATCTATGAGTTCATTGAAAGACATTCCAAAGAATTCTGGAATGTCTTTGTAAAAAGGGTCACGAACAATTGTGTCCATGATGTCAAATAACAGAATTGGAAGTTTTCTGTTTGTGTTTTTGGGGAATGATGACATGTTTGTGATTGAATTTGACAGTGAAGGTTTTAAGTAATTTGTTGTTGTTGGTGTTTGTGTTCTAAGTGTTTTGTGGATTGAGAATGAAGAGAACGGTGTTGTAACATTTGGTAACACCATTTTTGCAATTGTTTTCATCTAAATTCATAGGCTCGTAGCTCACTTTAATATCTGAATATGAATATGAATGAATATGTATATGGGCAATATTTTTTGTGAATTAGAGTCCAAAGAGGGACAACTAAGGTAGAGTATAACCAATTTAATTATTAATTAATAATAATAATTTATAATTTTGGGGAGTGATTGGATTACCAATATGCATGATGCACTACTTCAAAAACAAAAATAGGCATGATGAATGAAAAGGAGATGTATAATGTAAGTGTATAAGCATTTTCTACTACATTTTTCACGTGAAATGTTGCATTAATATCGAGTTGGATTATTTTGAGACATCGAAACTCCACAAGGTCATGGTATGGTTACAGAATTAAAAAAAAATATTTGCATTGAAAATATTATTTTTTAAACTCTGATTCACCCTTTTTAAGACAAAATGAAGGACATTTGTATTTCTACAATTTAGATATGGTTGATTATGTTTTTGGTCCCTATAAAATTGCGACATAGTCCTTACTTAATTTTAATAGTTTTTTTAATCCCTACAAAAAAAAATTACTTATAATTTTAGTCCTCCTAAAACAAATTTTGTTTAATTATGCTTAAACTCTTAAATTTTTTATCGATTCTTTTTACACAAGTTTAGAACACTATGAAATGTTTATTTACTAAGATCTATAACTTTTTAACTTTAAATATGAATTTTTTAAAACGACAAAAGTTTAAGATATAAGTAACAAAAATATGAACGTAGAAATCAAATTTTTGCGATAGTTTTCTCGGAGGAACTTTTAATAACGTTTTTAACACCTCTGTAAAAAATTGTTGAAAAACTTAAGAGTTTAAGCATAAATTAAACAAATTTGGATTGAGTAAGGACTAATATTGAGTGCATAAATTTTTTATAAGGATTAAAAAAGCTATTAAAATTAAGTAAGGACTAAACTTAAAAGGTCGCAATTTTATAGGGACCAAAAACATATTTAACCCATTTAGATATTTAGTTAGTTCCAGTAAAAAATGTAGTTAGTTAGTTTTTTTTGACACAGTAGTTAGTCGTACCCACTACTAGAAACAAAATATTGTATCTTAATTTGTAACCACCAATTATATATCATGAGAAATCAAAATATGAGTCTAAAAATGGAGGTACTTGCAAACACTTGACACTAAGTTGGTAAAAAAACAAGATGTGAGAGGTGTTTTAAGCATAAAGTGTGTGTGCCTTGCTTTGTATTGAAGGGGTGTTGTTTATATGGCTGGATAGATAGATAACGTTTGTTAGAGTCGTTACGAATCACATGTTTTAATAGATGAAGTTGACAACCATCAAAGACCATTCAAATCATAGGAGACAATAGAGATCACAAGGATCATATGCAAGTACTCTTGGGATCTATGGACTAAGTGAGTACTATGTGAGGAGTTCAAGTAGGATTAGACTTCGTCTTAGTCCGAAACAAATATCTTTTTAAATATTTTTTATCACTAAATAAAAATAATTGGATAGATTATTCAAAAAAAAATAATTGGATAGATTATGAAATAAAATAAAAAATCAAAAGAAAAAGAGTAAATTACACTCCCCTCCCCTCAAAGATGCTTGAAATACACTCCCCTCCCCTCTTATGTTAAAATATACAATTTCCTCCCTTGAAAAATAAAATTTATACTCCCCTCCCTTATAAGATGCTTGAATTACAACCCCCTCCCTTGATAATTAAATATACATTACACTTTAATCTATTTTAACATAAATAAATATTTTTATGATATATATTAATTTTAAACCACCCTTTAAGAAAAATTAATTCATTTCTTTATAATTTAAATGTTAATGATAATTAAATTTAAATATTTTGCTATTGATTTTATAATTTAGAGTTTAAAATTAACTTTTAAATAACCATGGTTTATTGTCGTTAGTAATTTTTCACATATTTTAATTTCATTTTGGCTTGTTTCATATTTTATAATAGGGTTTAAAACTACATGTTAATGAAATTGTGAATAAAAAATAGCAAAAAAATATGTATTCAATTTTTTATTATGTTAAAATAGACCTGCAATACTGTTATTTTCGAAGTGTATTAGATTATTATTTTTTTGCTAGATTATTAAAAATAAAAAAAAATATATATATTGAGGGAGTAAAGTGTAGATTTTAACATAAGAGGGGAGGGGAATGTAATTCAAGCTTTTCTTAGGGGAGGGAAATGTATTTTTCTCTAATATGTTTTGAATAAGAGGGGAGGGGAATGTATATTTTAACATAAGAGGGGAGGGGAGTGTAATTCAAGCATCTTTGAGGGGAGGAGAGTGTAATTTACTCAAAGAAAAATAACCAAAGAAGAGAAAGATCGATGCAAAAAGTCCCCTCTAAGACAAGTGCAATAGCCATCTTGTGGGAAAGTAGTGGCTCCTCAGAATCACCGACCACCAATTCAGTTCCCTTTGACTCAATCATCTTCTTCATCAATCATCACCCTTTTGATAATTCTACACCCCCCTTCTCCACATGAATCACATGCTACTTTCCATATCCACAACCCAATAACTTCACCACCTACACTTCCCTTTCAATTCCTTCAACCATGGTTTCTCTTTCAATTCCTTTCTTCCCTCTCACTCCACAAAAAACAACTTCACCTTCTACTAAATTCCAATCCAAAAACAACTACGTAAATCCATTCCATCACAATAAACATCACAGAAAAGTTATATGTGCTTGCGTCGCTCCTCCACAAAATTTCAAAGCCCAAGACTCTTCCTCCATTCAATTCAATGTAACACAACAAAAAGTTTCTTCCTTTTTGCTTGCCCATCTTTTGTTTTACCTTTTTTTTATTCAATTTTTTATGTGGGGTTTGTAAATTAACTCATTTTGGTTATCTGGGTATCATCAAGTTTTGTTTTTTGGTTTGTTTTGTTGTGTTTGTGACATGAAGTGTGTTTGTTATTTGTTAGGGTTCATCAAAATCAGAACAATTAAACACGGCGCGGGATCATGAGGATGATTCTGATGTTCTTATTGAGTGTAGAGATGTTTATAAGTCTTTTGGGGAAAAGAAAATCTTAAATGGTGTCAGCTTCAAGGTGATTCACTTTATCATTCATTGTCTTTACTTATCTTTTGGGCTTTAGGTTTAGTTCTTATTTATAATTCAATTGAGTGTGATATTTAGGATGTGTTTGGATAGGCAACTTAGTTAAGAACTTATTCAGTATAAACAGCTGTAGTATAAGAACTTATGTATAAGCTATTCCCACGATTGAATAGGGAGTGAGGATCAACTATGCATAAACTGTGAAGAGCCTATAGATATATCATGAGTTTATTTTCATTAGTTTAATTGTTGCAAACATAAGAGATTTGTTAAGTTTGAATTATAACTTTGAGGTTAAGTTTATTCATCGTCAAGCGAAATATGGTTGCTCATGGCCTTGTTAAGGCGGCCATCTCCAATGCTAGTCAACTATTTTATGACTGTGTTCCTCCTCGTATCCAACATTATTTGATTAATGATATGAGTTTAGTTTGCTTTGCTAAAAAAAACGCTGTTCCAAAAATCCCTCTACCCAAGTGTTGTATTTTTTTTGGTTTAACCCTCAAGCTTTTAGAGGAAAGGGGACCCAAGTGTTTGTAACAAGATAAACTTGAACGAGTTGTTCTGTAGATTAGTATGAAACAAACTAAAAACAAGTGGGGTCTGTTACATGAAATAAACAACCTTTTTGTGCTCTATCCAATAACAAAAACCATGATAATTCACTGACACCGAATTAACAATGAAAAGTTGTAGGATTCCTTGCTGATTGGAAACTTACTAAAATATTTCCACCTTTTTCAACAATTTGAATAGATCAGACATGGTGAAGCTGTTGGAATAATTGGTCCCTCCGGGACTGGAAAATCTACAATTTTGAAGATTATTGCTGGACTTCTTGCTCCTGACAAGGTAAGCTTGGTTTAGGCATGTGCTTTTTATTTTGAATAACTGTGATAACTTTGTGAGTGTTAACTCTTTGTCCAATGACCAGGGAGAAGTTTATATTCGAGGTAGAAAGAGAGATGGTTTGATAAGTGATGACGAGATATCTGGTCTTCGGATTGGATTAGTAAGCTTCATTGTTATCTGCAACATGCTTATTCTTAAGGGCTGTCAGTTCAAGTTGTAATTGTATTTATTTTTCTATGAACAGGTGTTCCAGAGTGCGGCACTTTTTGATTCTCTGACTGTTCGTGAAAATGTTGGTTTTCTCTTGTAAGACGTGGGCTTAATCTATGTTTTGAAATTTCACTTCCTTTTTAATAGTTTTGTGGAAAGGGGGATAACATTTGTGTATTAAATTGATTTTTGTCTTTTACAATCCTTGTATTTTTTGTTTCTGACCTTGTCGAATGTCCAGGTATGAACACTCAAGCATGCCTGAGGAACAGATATCGGAGCTTGTCAAGGAAACCTTGGCTGCAGTTGGTTTGAAGGTATACATCTTATGGGTGCAATACTTGGTTCATCCATTAGCATCAGGCAATGAATACTTCGTCTAAGAGTAGCGAAAGTATATGTTTTCTTTCTACCACTGAGTAAGTAATTTCATATAAAATAAATAAATCGTTATCCACCCTTTTTTACAGGGAGTTGAGAATCGGCTTCCTTCTGAGTTATCAGGAGGAATGAAAAAGCGAGTTGCTCTAGCTCGATCTATTATTTTTGACACCACAAAGGATTCGATAGAACCAGAGGTATGTTAACCACTGAAATTTCGCTCTTCCTATTCATAAATGTCCAATCCTCCCTCAGATTATCAACTATCTAATGCTATTCCGAGTGGTTCTCAGTTAATATTTGAAACGGCTACACTAGGCAGGACTGTCTTTAGAACTTTTATATGCTTTTGATGAGTTTCGTTTATAAATTCCAAGTTCTGTAAGTTACATGAATTAATTTTGTTTATTTAATACAATTATCTTCAATTTTCAATGTGTTAGCAGAACCCCAGTCAAGGTCTGTTAGTTAGTTGTAATAGCTAGTTGTTAGGTAGTTTGAGGGAATGTCAGGGTATAAATAATCGGATTAAAAGAATAGAGTGAAGTATTTGTGTTTTAGAGTTAAAATTGAGAAGGAATTCTGGGTATTTCGAATACATGAGAGGAAGGAAAGTGGTGGAAATTCCTCCTTTAATTACAGTCTTCCCCTAGCTGCCTTAACTGCGGCATTTGGTTGCTAAGATGGTGTCGTGTCACTGTCAAATCCTATCCTAGATTTGTTTTTGAGCTGTCCACATCGTCTGCCTTAATTGCGGTCTGCCCCTGACCACATTAATTGTGGTATTTGGGTTACCTTCATTGCAACCTCCAACACAATTGTACTGGGTGTGAGGGACTGTGTTTAGTCCTGTGTCGCCTCTAGAGATACAGCCTAAGTAATGCTGATAATGTTTGGGCAGTTCTCACCTTACAAGCTAGTATTATATGGTTCAGTTAGGTCCAACCTGATGTCTAAGAAATAGAATAGAGAGGAGTTTTTGGTTTAAGAGAGGAAGTTAAGAGAGAAATTCTGGGTATCTCCAATACATGAAAGGTATGACGTAAGAAAGTGATCTTAACGACTGTGTTCTATTGGGTCTCCGTTATGTACTTCATTGATACTGTATCAAAGGAATTTCTATAATAAATGTGTGTTCGCTGTTTTTCAAAACCAGTATTAGTGCAACTTTCGTAAGGAATAAATGTGACTTCCGTAAGGCAGTGATTTTGGCTTTGGAAAATTATTTATGTTTTATTGTAGAGTAAAAAGAAAGTGAATCTATAGCTGAGTTTTGTAGGTGGCCATTGTTACATCCTTTCTCTGGATTTACATGCGTTACAGGTTCCTATGTTCATTAGTTTACCTAGGTTTCTGGCATTAAATTGAGTGGTTCCTGTGATTGCAAAATGATGCTTTTTGTTGTTTATATTCAGATTTTTTTCCCTTGCTTTTTGTTGTTACTTATAAGTGTGTTGAAGCTTCTTCTATGTAAAACTCAGCTTAGCTGCAGGTTTGTTACTTTTGACCTCCCAAGTTTCAAAATCCGGCCATTTAGCAATTTTATCCCTTTAACTTTAGCTCCTTTTGCAAAAGCCAGGCTCCTTAATTTTAACTCAGTCAACACATACATCAACATGTCTATTAAACATTAGTTACCAACTATGATTATCAATAAAGATTAAATAAATTAAAAATGAAATACACCTAAACGCTCAAAACTGCCATCAAATACACCTTAAGACCCAACCCAAATATGTGAGCGATGACATGTGATCCGGGTAAGTGTGGAGGTTGCGAAGAGGCACATAGTGTTGGGTTTAAAGGAGTTAATGATGGAGTGGAGGGTGGGAGTGATGCCGTGGGAGGCAAGGAGTGAACGGAGGAGAGGGTGGTGATGAGAGAGAGAATATTAGAGGAGAAGGAGAAAAGGGCTTTAATAAGGATGAGGGACATAGCGTCGGTTCAAGATTCGTGCCACATGTCTCGGGCTTCAAATTGGGTTGAAGCGAAGTGGACAAGGGCTGAGGTGGCGGATTTGGGAGGTGAGATGTTGGGAGAAGATGGATTGGTAGATTAAGAGGGTGTAGAGAGGGAGGGTTGTGAGGAGGAAGATCGTTGTGAAAGCGAGTTTGTTGGTTGATAAAATGTTGAGTGAGTGGAATAGTATCTTGAATGGGGAGAAGCAGCGTCAGACAGCACCTGAATCGCACATTTTCACTCTCCCTCTCTCACTGTTGGAGTATCATGGAGGAGGAAGACAATCTTTAGGTTTCCCTCATTTTTTATTTTTTAGTTTATTAAATTTTTATTTAATTAATAATCATTGCTGGCAACTAATGTCCTAATAGACATGTCCATGTACGAGTTGACTGAGTCAACATTAAGGGGGCATGACTTTTGCAGAAGGTGCTAAAGTTAAGGGGCGAAAATTGCTATTTTCCAAATAGGAGGGCCAAAATCACGGGATTGTGAAACTTGGGGGGGCTAAAAGTGCTTTTTTAGCCATTGTTTTTTACATCTAAGATAGTACATATGATCATATTTTAATGAAATGTTCTTAGACATGTTAAATGTTGACCCTTGGGTTCTGTGTGCTTTTAAAGTATGAAAAAAATTCAATTGTTTCATGAATGCCAATGATTACGTTTAAGGAGAAACCGAACATATTTGAGTATCACACAAAAGTCGAGATCATTTTATGCGAAGAGTTCCCTCTTTGCTCATATCCTCTTCCTGGTTATTATATGTTCACAAAACTAGACTTCATGGCTTTTAGTTATTTTGTTGCAACGTTAAATTTTCCAACTTCTGAGGTGCTTCCTGAAATCTTATTTGGTGTGACATTTACTGTTATTTAATCAACATGTAACTGTCTCCTTCTCCTTTCTCTCTTTCATGTTACTGAAAATATAAACAGCATATTACATCTATATATAGGTGCTCTTGTATGACGAACCAACTGCTGGACTCGATCCCATTGCATCTACCGTTGTTGAGGATCTGATTCGCTCTGTGCACATAAAAGGGCGAGATGCACTTGGAAAACCTGGGAATATTTCATCTTATGTGGTCGTTACTCACCAACATAGTACCATTAAAAGAGCCATTGATAGGTAAGGATATTTCTGTGATGGTTGAACATCCCTCTTTAATTTGCCCGCAATTTATGTTCCTTAGTTTGAAAAGATATTGCATAAACACAGGTTGTTATTTTTACACAAGGGAAAGCTTGTTTGGGAAGGAATGACTCGTGAATTTACAACTTCAACAAATCCGATTGTTCAGCAGGTTTGTTTTGCTTCATCTGTTACTGATAATATAATGAGTTGTTTCTGAATTTTTTTTATTGCGGAATTTCAATTTCTTTAGGGCTATGCCTAAACTTAACACATGGAAATGGTCACATAAAGGAACACTTCTTTATCCTCTCCAAATTTAAATCTATTCGCAATGCACTGTATCTCACTGTAATTCTATGCATATCTGGTTGTAGAATTAGAACATCCTTGACTAAATAAAACTTTCCTGAATTTATTATACTTTTATTGTATATTCATCACATAATGCAGCCATTCTTACATTGATAGCATAATATTAATAGCTGTGAAGTGTTACCATTTGTTTTGTTGTGGCAGTTTGCATCCGGAAGCCTAGATGGTCCTATCAAATATTAGAAAGACGGACTGCAGTCGTAAAAGATGTATTATTGCTTATCTTGGGTGCTATTGAGTGTGCAAATAGGAATTGAAATGAATGTAGCTTTCAAATGACAGCTTGTGAGATGAGCAATAAATTGGTTGCAACAAGGATTAAAGGGTTTGTCACTTTCAGGGTGGTTTTGGTATAAAATTTGGCCTTCTGGGTTGTTTTGGAAGCCTGGAAGAAGAGCTTATATTGTTGTTAATGGCAACATAACAAGGACAGCATCTTGCATGCACACCATAAGTACCCTGGGGAAGTAGGTAGAAGAGATAGATAGAACCAACTGTATTAACATTATTTGTTCTATTCTATACGGTGTACATTTACATTATGTGCTAAATTAAGTCACCTGCTGTTTTATTTTTTGTAAACAGTTCATTGTTATAATCAATAAGTCTGCTTCATGGTTTTGGATTTTGCCTTGCAACCAGCCAATTAGCGTCTGTCAGATTTTATTTTATTTTTACTCGTCCTTTCTGTATATTTTTTCTTCTTCTTAAGTTTCTAAAAATTTCACATTCCCAAATCCTCTCTTCATCATATTCATGAGGACTTACAAACTATACTTTTTTTTAATCTCTGTTGAGCATGCTAGGCTTTGACTATGAGGTTAAAAATGTTGAATAAACAACTTAATTAAGAGGTTATTCAATAAGTCCTTGTTATTTGTATGTATAAATTATTTATATGGTCAAAGATCGCACGTGGTTAAACAATTTTGGAATTATAAGCTAATTTATTTATAAGCTAATTTTACAAGTTGTTACGAGTTGCTTACTAAAATGAGTCAAACACAACTTACAGATATGTCATAATGTCATGAGCTATTTTCATGAATTATCTCTTTGATGATTAGCTAAGAGATCAAAGAAGTAGATGGTTTAAGTTATGGCAATGAGAAAACTACCATAACAATTAACATACTAACATTGTCATTCAAAAAAATCATGAATTCTCTCAAATACTTGCACAAACTAATGTAACTCAAATATGCAGAAAATAACTCCTCCGAAAATCGCAATATCATGAAGAAAAAGTTGTGAGAATATCATTTCAAATCACGGTAAAAAAATTATATTTGTGACTTGTGAATGCCTACCATACCACCACATTTACCTTCTTGTCTACACTTTCCATTGTTCCCAACTATTGAGCAATTAGTGGTCAAACGTAAAACAACACTAAAGGGGAATTTCGGTTCCCCACAACCAAAATAGAGCTAGGTAAATCTAGAATCATACATTTTTTTTCCCTTTTGATCAAAAGAATCAATCATAAATGTTATATAAACGCATCCCTAAAAAAAAAATTGTTCTTTAAACGCAAACATAATTTCACCATAACTAGACTAGATACAAAGGCATGTTTCCTGCTAAGCCTCCAATGATTGTAAATAACATTGTATGGCATGTGAATAAATGTGATAATGATGTAGGACTTGTCTTTACCCGGATAAAATTTTCACCATAACCATCCATTCTTTTCCCAGCTGAATAATGCATGATTAGTCTTTACAATTACACTCTATTCAGAGTCATGAATGGTTTAAACCGCTGGTCATGAATGGTTAAACCATTGGTGACTCACATCACTACATTTGGTTGTGTCGTTTCTGGGACACAGATGTCTATGTTCATTTTAAACAAGAAGGCAGCTACGAAATTACAAAATGGAATTTACAGGACAAAGATTGCCATTATGAGATGTATCAAATCAAGTTTTGGTTTGGAGAATGTACTTTCTTGTTCGAGCAGAACAGAATAGAACAACAACACCAAAATCAAAACTAACAAAGGCACTGATAAAGAAAATCCCTACAGATATTGGTCCATCCATCTTATCTTCCCTAAAATAACTTCTTTGATTTGATGGAATTCTCCCATCCTCACACACTCCACTCGAAGATTCCAAGCATAAATCTGGATTTCCAGCAAATGCACCAGGAAATCTTCCATAACCTTGCTTCTGAGGAACATATCCAGAGAAACAGTTGTATGACAGATTCAAGATGGTAAGATCTCGAAGGATGGAAATGTTTCCCGGGATATGTCCCGATAGGGAATTATGCGACAAATCTATAGCTTTCAAACTCTGCATTTTCTGCAAACCAGGAAGCTGTCCATTGAGAAAATTGTTTGACAAATTCAGATATTCTAAGCCAGATAGGCCAAATAAGCCCCTTGGAATCTCACCATGCAACAAGTTATTGGAGAGATCGATTCCGAACATCGATGAAAGATCATATGTGAAACTGAGTTGATTGTTATCAGAAACAACTACTGAAACTCTTGGTTCAAACACCTTTGTAGCTTCAACCAAAGGCTCTTTAACAGTAACATTCCTTGTGTTAAATAATAAGCTACCCTTAAAATTAATATCAGGTATAAAGCCAGAAAACTTGTTGTGTGACAAATCCATTGTTTCAATAGCTTGAAATGCGAACAACCAACTAGGCAAGTTTCCATCGAATTTGTTCCAAGCAAGAGAAAGATACCTGAGGTTTGTCCATTTGGTTATTGCATCGTTCAAGGATCCAGAAAGATCATTGGAACTAAAATCTACAATCTCCAAAGATTTACAACCAGCCAAAGTGAGTGGAATAGCCCCAGAAAACCTATTGTTGCTTATATCTAGTATCCTCAAGATATCCAATGCGTCGAATTCCGGTTGAATCACACCAGAAAGATTGTTATTATTAAGTATTAGAGCATACAACTGAAAGCACCCAACAATACTGAATGGAATGGTACCAGACAAAGAGTTGTGTGAAATATCAATGACTTGAAGATAAGTTAAATTTCCAATTCTAGCAGGAATTTCTCCAGAGAGAAGATTGTGAGAAAGGAACAAAGCCTGCAAGCTTTTCAACTCAGTGATTTTCAATGGAATTTTACCAGAGAATTGATTGTGAGAAAGGTCAAGAAAAACAAGACCAAGTTTTTCCGTGGTCTCTGCAATTTTACTAGGAATAGGACCGGACAATTCATTATTACTCAAATCCAAAACAACAAGTTTCTCTGAAAACACAAGCCTTGAATATATTCTATACTTCAAATGGTTCCTTGATAAGTTCAAATGAGTCAAAGCTTGAAAATTAGCAATACAAGCAGGTAAACCCCCCACAATAGAATTGTTAGACAAATTCAACACAGTTAAGGACTGAACTGAAGCTGCAAAACAAGGCAAAGTACCTGTAAACTGATTGGAACCAAGGTTCAGAAGAACCAAAGACTGCTGAAAATCAACAAGATTACCAGACAATACATTGTTTTCAAGGTCCAAATACTTAAGAGACTTCAAATAAAGCAAACTCTCAGGTATACCTCCACTGAATGAACAAAAACCAAGATGAACTCTTTCAAGATTTGCAGAGAAGTTACCTAACCAAAAAGGCAATAAACCTCCGAAAGATGGATTCTCATTCAAAACAAGCTCAGTAAGATGCTTAAGCCTCATGAAAGAGTTTGGTATTCCACCATGAAACCTATTATGACTAAGATCAATAACTCTAAGGTTCAATAAGTCTCCAAAACAAACAGGTAGAGTGCATGTGAAATTATTATGTGAAAAATTCACTTTTTCAAGATAGAAAAGGTTACAAAAATTGGGGTGAATTTGACCCGACAAATTCATACTGTTTAGGTTGATTGAAACCACTCTACCAGTAGTATTTTTACAAGTGATTCCAACCCATGTAGTGCAATTTGAACCAACCCAGCTGGATAAACTTTGGCTAGGGTCATGCAGTGATGATTTGAACAATAAAAGAGATTTTTTGTCTTGTGGGTGAATATCAATTGAGTGAGAAAGGGTTGCACAGTGAAGAATAAGGTAAAAGAGTGTGAGATAATGGTAAAAATGATGATGGGTCATTGTAAAGGTGTGATTTTTATGAAGATGGAGAAGAATTTGAAGGTTTGGAAGATGAAAAAGAGGAACTTGGTAGATGAATTTGAAGATTTTGGAATGAATGTGTGAAGGGGAAAAAACACAACAACAAAAAAAAAAAGAGAGAGAGAGAGAACAAAAGAGAAAAAGGAACAAGAACAATAACTTACATTGGTGGTGTGTGTTCCAGAGATAAAGTGAAGTGGGTTTAGATTGGATCAAAGAAAATAAAGTGGCTTTGATGTGCTTTCTTCCCTCCCTTTATTCTCTTTTCTGTCTTCCTTTTTCTTTTTGTTGCTAATATCTCTTCCTTTTTCCTCTGTAAAACTTGGAACAGTTCTAGTTTTTCTACATTTGTAAAATTTTATATTCTTCAAGTAACCTACCAAATTCGATATATGTCTTTATAGAACGTTTTTAAATAAATCTTCGAGGTTATAAATAATATATTTTTGATTGATTTTTATAAATCTTTGATTGAATTTTAGTAGTAGAAGAAAATTTGTGAGGAGAGTAAAACGAAAAGTTAATATATTTATAAAGATTAAATCATACTTAACTCTAAATATTTTAAATAAAATGTTAATGAGTTACGTGTAACACTCTTTAACAACCTTAAATTATAATGTTTAGACCAAATTGATGGCAATGTCAAATTTCATCTAAATTAGTCATTCAAGGGCTATTTGTTACGAGTGAAAACCGACACGAAATACAAGAATATACATGTGGGTTGTTGTAAGGCTTAAAACATTTATCAGGCTATATTGATGATAAATTGTTAAATATAAGGATCAAATTTATACCGAGTGCTTAAAATATAGTATATATTAAATTCATAATTAATTATTATTACATAAAGATAACAACTTTGTAGTTTAATAGAGGTAAATACCTTATTAAAATGTTCATAATCTTCTTTGAAGGGTAAAATGTTCATAATCTTAGATGCTTATTATTTGAGAGTGTCCTATAAAGTTGAAGATGCATATGTTAGTTTAGATATTCCTCTTCATATAAATTTTATGTATTTTTTTATCTCTTTCCAAAAAAAAAATCACATATATCTAGCTTTTCCATTATAATTATAGGGAAAAAAATTAAGCCAACTGAATTTCAGAAATCAGGTATTATATGTAAACAAAAATTAAATTAGATTTGATCTTAATTTAGACTAAATAGATTTTAACTTTTGTTTATGTTTAAGACAGGAGGAAATACATGTTGCCTAATAGTGATGTCGTCAAATTTAAACCAAAATTCAAACTTTAATTTTATGAGATATGAGCTAAATAATTTACAACTGCGTCAAATTTCACTTATATATTTTTTGGTCACTATTACAAGCAAGACTTTGTATTTTAAATTTATTTATTAAATAATATATGTGGTCTATAATAAAGTTCATATACATCATTTAATGAATAAATCTAAAATATAAAATTTTACTTATAATAAGAAATAGAAGGCAAAATGTTTATCTCTGTTTATCTATCTTTCGCATCTTGGTGCATAATGTTGTACACAAGCTGTGATTTTTTATTTTTAAAGAGCTGTGAATTTTGTTTGTTTGCTACATTATTCCGATTCCAGTAAAATAATTGTTGGGGTCGTGGAAAATGTGACGTGTGCTTTGGGATGTAGTCCTTACTTTCTTTCCCTTGCCCCCACATATATATATATATATATATATATATATATATATATATATATATATATGAACAACCAAAATGGTTGTTGTATTTACACCATACGGGTTTCTCCCAAATTTTTGCTCGATCTGGAAATCAATATGGACAAAATAATGAGAGAAATGATACCTGTACATTTATTTTGTAACAATTTTTAAATAATTTTCTCTCTCATATCCACATCATCTTTTTTATCTTTCTTCCTTTTTTTTTCCTCTCCATTGTTTTTAACCAATAAAAAAAGAAAAATTAGAGGTTGTCGTAAAAGTTGTTAACAAATGGTTGTTCAAATATCATTGCTCAAATAATAACCATATGAACACACGGTTGTCCCATAAGTATTGGATATTCAAATAAAATTTTCCTTATCTTAAATTTACATAGTTTAAAGGATACGTAAAGTGAAATCATAAAAAAAAATATACTTAATAACACACAAGTAAGTTTTCTTTGATCACAAATACAAATAAAAAATATTTGGACACATTAAAAAAAAAGGTTAAATATGTTTTTTGTCCCTATAAAATTCAGAACTTCTAAGTTTAGTCCTTACTTAATTTTAATAGCTTTTTTAGTACTATAAAAAAAAAATTACTTATAATTTTAATCCCTGCTAAAACAATGTTTGTTTAATTATTCTTAAACTCTTAAATTTTTAAACGATTTTTTTAGACAAGTTAAGAACACTATAAAAGGTTCATTTACTAAGATTTAGAATTTTTTAAC
This sequence comes from Medicago lupulina, assembly GCA_958299785.1. Lineage (NCBI taxonomy): Eukaryota > Viridiplantae > Streptophyta > Magnoliopsida > Fabales > Fabaceae > Medicago > Medicago lupulina. The sequence continues at coordinate 18,551,401 of OY283140.1, read as the reverse complement.
ATGAAACAAATTAAATATGAATTTTTTAAAGGGTTAATTTTGTTTAAGGTCCCTACAAATGAGCAAGCTTCCAACATTGGTCCCTATTTAAATTTTATTAAATTTTTCATCTCCAAAGTTTTTTTACGTTTGTAAGTTTGGTCCTTGCCGTCAAATTGTGATGACTAGGCTAACAGAATGCTGACCCAGACACGCCACATGGACATTTCAAGTGACATGGCTGCCATGTGGTAAAGGACATCATATGTTTTTGGTCCCTATAAAATTAGGATTTTTTAAGTTTAGTCATTACCTTAATTTTAATAGTGTTTTTAGTCCATATGAAAAAATTATGCAATCAGTTTTAGTCCCTACTAAATCTAACTTTGTTTAATTTTGCTTAAACTTTTAAGATTTTGAACAATTTTTTGCACAAGTGTTAAGAACATTACGAAAAGTTCATCTACAAAAAATTATCTCAAAATTTTATTTCTGCGTCCAGATTTTTGTTACTTTTATTTTTAACTTTTGTCTTTTAAAAAATTCATATTTAATTTATTTCATAAAAAAAAATTCTAAATTTTAGTAAACGAACCTTTTGCAATGTTCTAAAATTTAGAAGATTGAAGAGAACAAAGTAGTAACAAAGAGAAACAGTAACACGAATCTTTTTTTTTTTCTTGGCAAATTCAGGGAATGACCGAAAATATTTGTAGGGTAAATTATTCTATTAGGATCTGGAAGAATAAAAAGGAATGAAGGAGAGTGATAGACTTTGACAAAATTATGGAAAAATTTGTAACTATTCTTAAACATTTAAATTTTTCAACGATTTTGTTGATACAAGTTTATAACATTACAAAAGGTTCGTTTACTAAAATTTAGAATTTTCTAACATGAAATAAATTAAATATGAATTTTTTTAAAAGACAAAAGTTCAAATAAAAGTAACAAAAATTTGGATGCAGAAATAACATTTTGAGATAATTTTTTTCGGATGAACTTTTCGCAATGTTCTTAACACTTGTGCAAAAAATTGTTCAAAATCTTAAAAGTTTAAGCATAATTAAATAAATTTAGATTTAGTAGGGACTAAAACCGAGTGCATAATTTTTTTATATGGACTAAAATCACTATTAAAATTAAGTAAGGGCTAAACTTAAAAGATCTCAATTTTATAGGGACCAAAAACATATGATGTCATTTACCACATGGCAGCCATGTCACTTAAAATGTCCATGTGGCATGTCTGGATCAGCATTATGTTAGCCTAGTCAGCACAATTTGACATCAAGGACCAAACTTACAAACAGATAAAAACGTTGGGGATGTAAAATTTAATAAAATTTAAATAGGGACCAATGTTAGAAGCACGCTTATTTGTAGGGACCTTAAACATAATTAACCCTTTTTTTAAACGACAAAACTTAAAGATAAAAATAACAAAATCTAGACGTAGAAATCAAATTTTGCGACAATTTTTCACAGAGGAACCTTTAGTAATTGTTCTTAACACGTATGCAAAAAAATTGTTCAAAAACTCAAGAGTTTAATCATAGATTAAACAAATTTGAATTGAATAGGGACTAATACTAAGTGCATAAAAAAAATTTAGAGACTAAAAAAATTATTAAAATTAAGTAAGGATTAAACTTAAAACTTCCCAATTTTATAGGGACCAAAAACATATTTAACCCAAAAAAAAATTCACATTTCTTTTATATTTTAATTTTTCTTATCCATATGTGTGCCTAAATAGTTTTATTTGTGTTTGTGACGAAAAAATTACTACTATAATACACTAGTATAATTATAAGTGTAACCATCATTCAAATGGTTAGTGCACCAAACTTTCACTCTATAATAAACAAAATATGGATACAAATTATTAAATAATAATTATGGTAAAAAAAAGAACTTTCACGTCAATTTGATTTCAGTGTAAGTGGAGGATCTAATTTGTGATACAAATTATGAGACTAAATTGTCTAATCACTTAATAATAAACAAAATATCGATCAACCCATGTGATTTTGGCACTATAGTGCCGCTATTATCTTTAGGTACGTTTGATGTGTTAAAAAATGAAAATATGATATGACAACTTCAGTTACACAGTATTTGAGTTTGTAAAAATATTTTAAGGTCATGTTAAATCAGTGGGAAAAAAAAACAAGGTAAAATATCAAAATAGTCTTTTGTCTATAAAAAATTGTATAAGATGATAAATTATTTGATATCATAAAAATTTGTCTTGTGCATTTCTGCCTTGTGTTGCGCTGTTCTATCTTGCGATATTGTCCAGTACCTACTATTTAGCATATCAAACACACTCATAATATGTCTTGGACTTGGTCTATACGTTCATCGACTTATGTTGAGCGTAGTTTCATAGCTATAAGCTCTTGTACACACTCCAAAGTTTCTAAGTTGTATACATAAACATTATCACATTTTAAAGGGAGTTGGAGTTGTTTTGGGAAAATAAAAGGTTGTCATTAAAAGTTGGTATAAAATTGTTTACATCTAAGTATTTTAGAAGTTATAGTTTAACTGATGAAAATGTCAAAATTGTTAGGTCGGACGTCGGGACGGAAGTTCGAACTTTGAGTCCTCCATTTGTGTTTGTGTGATTTTTCAATAACTATTGTCATTTGATCTATCTACCAACAACAAAATTTAAGTTGTTAACCTACAACAAAATTAAGGTTTAACAGATACACATGTAGTCGAATGAAGGATCGATTAAGTTAGGGACGTTAAAATGTGAAAGTTGAGTCTTTCTGCGCTATGAAGAATCTTGAGGGTTGGGGGGTGGTCAAGAGTAATCAAAGACACACGAACGTGAGAATTTAACCTTAAAGAACAATGATTCATGTTTTAGCTTGCAGTAACATAAACAACTTAAATATAGAGAACATTATCAAATATACTGAGTCTTTCTACCATTATGCTAGACTTAGATGGAGGGAAAAAGAGATTTATGTTTCTTATTAGTCTGGTAATCTGCCGTGTACTCCTTGTGAAAATTTTGAAATGTTCACATCTCTTTGGGACAGGAGACGTATGTGCTCAAGTTATTGGATATGTTCAAATTCACATTTGAAGTGGTTTTTAAAAAAAAATTATGGTCACATATGTTCCTTCTATAAGTGGGGGCATGAACTCTATGTGTTGGCACTAATATTGTCTTGTGACAAATTTGTTTAGGAGTTGGTTGACCGCGAGGTTCTCTTTCTAATCTCCCTCATATTCGGTTGAGGTTGGGTATCATGATATGAGGTTAGATGGTTCTGCTGTGTTATTTTAGTGTTCACTCTTGTTTTATATTGCGATGAATCATTTAGTTTTGTTTATGTATGACTTGAACACTTCTTGTATTCAACACATGACACTTCTTGAGTGATCCTCTTAAGAAAGGTCAAAAAAATATTAGGGAAGTCTTTTACATGCTAAAAAGACACCATCCAATCACATTTATAAGCAAAAAACAACTTTTTAGATTCATGAAATATTCAGTGTATTTGATCATATATAGATCAGATACATTAGTCATTTAAAAAACCTATAAAATTGTTTTTTTTCCTTATAAATAAGACCAAAGAAAACAATACTAAAGAAAAGAACATAAACAAAACACAACAACACAAGGACAAACTCCGACAATATTACCCGAACAATTTTTTGGCTTCTAGAAATTTTTATATGCACAACAAATTATTTTAGTAATATTTTAGAAAGCTTACTTGAAAATTGAAACATAAAAATTGGAGCACAAAACCCAACTTGGTACATGATGCATTGTATTCACAAATTCACATTCACATCAGAGAACACTGACTCGCACGCACATTCTCTGCATCTCTCTTTGTCTTCTATGTCTATCTATCTACTTGGTCCTCAAACCGCATAACGCTTTTGTTCCTGTTCTTGTTCTTTTTTGATCCATCCAATTTCGTTTCTTTTCCTTTTCCTTGTTTCAATTCTCAACAACATCGTAGCAACAATCTTCTCCTAAATCAACGCACTTTTCTTCAGTAACTACTTCTTCGATTGATGGGCTATAACCTTGTTCTTCTTCCATGGAAATGCAATTGCAAATCTCTTTCTCTATTCCTCTTTTTCTAAACTTCATCCTTCATCGACCACCCATTAACGCCCTTCATCTTCTCCTCATCTTTCTCCATACTCTTTTATAGCCATCAATCAATTCTTCTTTCACACCCATAAAAAAAAAATTTCATCTTTTTTTACTGATTCAGTGAAAAAAATTGAATCTTTTTGGTTAATTTGAATACCCTTTTGAATTTTAATGGCGTCTGTATTGGTTTACCATGTTGTGGGAGATTTGACGGTGGGAAAACCGGAGTTGGTTGAGTTTCATGAGACAGAGACGGTGGAATCTGCAATAAGAGCAATAGCGGAATCCCCTGAAGGGAGTATACCTGTTTGGAAGAAGAGATCTCAAGGTGTGATTGAGAATAGTGATATGAGACAGACGAGGTTTGTTGGGATTTTGAGTTCATTTGATGTTGTTGGGTTTTTGGCTAAGAGTTCTTGTTTGGAGGATCAAGATAAGGCTTTGAAGACACCTGTTTCTGAATTTGTTGTGAGAAATAATTCTTTGCTTAAGTTGGTTGATCCTGGAACAAGGTTAGGAAATTTAGTTTTTGTTTTGTACTGATTTAATTGAATTTCAATACATGCTTTAGCTAGAGTAGATTAGGATGTATGAAACAGCGACATAGAGTAGACACTGACACGTAGGCATCGATAATAATTTGAAAAATGGAAGTGATTGAATATAAACTAGATGTGTTGGTGTCTGACACCGAGTACAGTGTCATGTTGTCAATCTGAAGTGTTTGTGCTACATTGATTAGGATCCTATTTGTCTATCTACCTTGTGTTTGTTGGTGTGGTTTGAAAATTTAAAATTATGCTTTTTTTTTTAGTTATTTGTGCTGATTTGTAGTGAATTTAGCTTTGCTTTATCTGGTGTGGTGTGTGCTGTTTGGAACATGAGGACTAGATACCTTTAATTTTAATATTAAGCATTGAGATCTTAGGTGCCAATTCATCTTGTGCTTTGGCATCTTATAAATATGTCATATGTGTCTAACTGTCTAAGACATCAACACTTAAAATTGCCTGTATACCAATTATTTCCTTAGTTTGAGTGGGTGTTGTCAATTGTGGATTGCTGAAAGTAATAATTTGTTCAAATTTCGCTACGCTGCAATGCCATGGGGTCATTATAGCTACTATTTGACAACACTTTGAGCTAACTAGTGTATCTTGGAACAATAGCAATGCTGTTATTGCTGCTATTTGACAACATTGGTTTGAGTCTGAAATTCAGAGTTCTGTGTATGTTAGAATGATCACAACAAAATATAACATATCTTCGTAATTATAATGTTCTTTTTATGATAGGTTACTAAAAGGAAAAGGGATGTCTAATGTATGTTAACAATCCCCTTTTGTGTGGGATGCATGTTTAGTACCTCTGAACTCAGGCCTTGTCATAGGGCCACTTTTTCTTCCTAATTTATGATTCTCTCTGTTTTTTACTTTTCACTTTTCGGTAGATATTGATTATTCTTTATCTGTCTCCACAGAATTTGGGACCTTATATATGATCCTAAATGTCGGCCTAAAAGCCTTGAATCTGTGGCTACCGTTCCTTTTTTAAGAACAGAGGTGAAGCATTTTTATATATAAAGATAAGCAAAAATAAGATAAATGTTGCTCTACTAATGTGTGGTCATTCTTCTTATCATGACAAAAATGAAGTAAAAAAGAAAATGGTTTGGCGATGTTTGTCAATCTTTAGAAACTCGATGACTAAGTATAACGAAACATGTTTTAAAATGTGTTTGGTAATGATCACTTAAAGTTTGAAAAGCTAGTTCTTGTTTGATTAGTTTTTAAAAACAAATCCGGTGAAAATTTGGTTTTGAGCTAACAAGGTTATATCTCAGTCAAAAGTTTTTTCATTTCCTTCTTTCTGTTTTCACTCTATCATAATTTCAAAAGAGGCATCGAAATATAAGGAATATCATTTGATGTATAAATAATTTGAAAATTTTACGCAATATTCTACATTTTAAAGCTGGTTGGATTGAAGTGTTTCATAACTAGTTTTGATTTGCCAAACACACTCTAAATATAATATCTATTTCCTCTGATTAAGGTTGATAGATGCACTGGACATGATGAAGCAAGGCGTGAAGCGTTTGCTTGTTCCGAAAAGTATTGTATGGAAGGGCATGAGTAAGCGTTTCTCGGTTATCTACCACGGCAAGTGGCTCAAGAATCCTGAATCTCCTAGCAGCAGCAGCAACAATCTACCTGTAAACGTAAACACCTCAGCTTATATTCGTGATAAGTACTGCTGTCTCTCCAGAGAAGACGTACTCCGTTTCATCATCGGTTGTCTTGGAGCACTAGCTCCGATCCCTCTCACTTCCATTGCTGCGCTCGGAGCAATCAATCCAAACTACAGCTATATTGAATCCTCCACTCCCGCAGTTGAATCAACTCAAAAGGTTCCTCAAGATCCAAGTGCAGTTGCAGTAATAGAAAGCATGTCAGACGGTCAGTGTAAAATCATTGGAGAAATTTCAGCAATCAAATTATGGAAATGTGATTACTTATCCGCTGCTTGGGCTTTAGCGAATCTCTCGGCAGGACAGTTTGTTATGGGAGTTGAAGATAATGTTACCTCAGGGTCACCTCCTGATCTCTGCATCAATCCTGGAGCAGATAATGATTTGGTTAACGGCGGCGGTGGTTCGAGAAAACCGAAGAAATTCAGCAGTAGGAGTATTGGATTCTTCAGTAATTCTCCAAGCAATAGCTTCGGTTCGAGGAGCATGTTTCGAGGTAGAAGTACGCCTTTGACATGTAAAATGACTAGTTCATTGGCTGCAGTCATGGCTCAGATGCTATCTCATAGGGCAACTCATGTTTGGGTGACTGAGGATGAGAATGATGATGTTTTGGTTGGTGTGGTGGGATATGCTGATATATTAGGTGCTGTGACCAAACCACCTACAATCTTCATTCCTGCTAATAAACCTATTGAAGAGTTTGGAAATGAAATTCAGTGTTGAATTTTGTTTTTGCTTTAAGTTCTTTCAATGAGAGTGCTAAATTATATCCCATAATACATTCAGACTTAAAATGGATTTTTGTTATTTGCTTCTAGACAATTTTTATTATGTGATAATGGCAATAAAATGGAATAAGTAATGTTTGCATGTGCTATGATTGATGCAGAGAGAGCATGAGAAAAAAATAAAATAGTTTTGAAGAAAATAAAGAGAGGATACTATATCATGTATTATTTTACCTTTATTTATTTTTTCTGGTACAAATTTCTTTTCCAAGCAGTTTTCCTTCCATTAGAGAAAAAAAATTTCATGTGAATTCTATAAGGCAACATTTTTCTTTCCTTCTTATTTTAGCTTCTCATGTAATTTTTTTTTTGACATTTTCCACATTCACTCCAATCAATCTCAATCATAAGGAAAATGAAAAAAATTATTAGCTTCTAGAGTGTGCCATGATCGTGATATTTCAATATTTGCACACTATTTTGGCGGCTTACATGTTTGACTAAACTATCATATTTCCTACCTAATTGCTTGCTGGCGAGGTTGTGGAACATGGACCACCAACCTCTATTAGATGTCACTTTTTTCAATAGGCCAGATTTGGCCAATCATATATAAAACTTAGTATTTTTAAAAATAATCAAAAAGAGTAATTGTTCCTTAACGAGTGTCCCTCGTTAGCTTTCCCTGGTTATTTTTATGTCATTATGATCATTTTACAATAGTCTTGTACCCTATGGAATTTGAACTCTATTGATTGTACTTATAAATCAAGCTCTTGTCACTAACACAACATGAGGTGCCATCATCATAGTCATATACATGACATCCCTTTGAGATTTTTTTGATAATCTCTTTGTAAAAGACTCCGCTCAAATCTCAACCTGTCTCTTGCGTCAGAGAAGACAACTACCTTAACAAACACATGCTGTGGTGGTTATAATGTTTTGCGTCAGAGACGACAACTACCTTAACAAACACATGCCGTGGTTATAATGTTTTCTTAAACATTGTAAGTTTTGAGGAGATTGTGAAGTAGCTTCAATAGCTATGAAGCAGGATATTTATAAAAATCACATAATTTAATGTAATTTAATGTAATTATATGTGTCGGTGTTATGTCGGTATGTCTAACATTGGGACATGTTTAATCCGATGAGTATATTGAAATATAGATATAGATTATTTGTCTATCAGTGAACTGTTTGGCTAAGATTTGTTAATTCAATTATTCTTGCATTATGCACCAATAAAAACAAAATGAATTCTCTATCTGGGCCTACTAAAATCTTAAACTAATAGTATACAAATTGTATCATTGACAAAATTGTTAGAATAGACAAATAATTGCTCTTGAAGTATGATTATGGCTGAGTAAAAAAAGTATGATGGTTAAAAAATTAAGAAAGAAATTATTTATTAAAAATCAACATGTTAATAATGTAAAAGAAAACTATATATTTAATAAAATAATGTTGTGATCAATATTTTTCTAAATTTATTTAATGTCTTTAGGGTGTTGGTGTTGACGATGATGCAAACTTTGTGTCCACATGGTCCATTGGGTGCTTGTCCCTTTTGGTTTCGATTCCAATCATTCAAATGACATTTTCAATAGTTAGATCTCAATTATGATAAAACTTTAATTCGATTTAATCACACAGATCTCAAATTAATTATTTTGATAAAAAAAGATCTCAAATTAAAATTAATGCAAATTGCAAGTCAACCATTTGATACCTGATTGATTACGTGCTTGAAACTTGGCCTAATCTTTAAACAACCTAAAGTGTGTGATCGCAAGGCAAGTAAAGTTGTAAAAGTTTGAGAGTTATTGAATGCAAAATGTTCCTACTCGTTACGTACAGTTACAGGTCTCATCAGAACTCCTAATTAATACACATCAAAATGGAATATATTAACAACGGCGATGAAAACTCCTCGGTATAAGGTCTACTAGGGGGTAAAGATCTTTCCATTTATAATTTTTTTTCCATTTGTTGCAATTTGGAGAGATAGACAAAAAAAAAAAACAATGATGGTGGGATCCACCACTTATTTTTTGGGTCAAGATCCTCTCCATTTTTTTGTGTCTATCTCTCTCCAAATTGCAACAAATGAAGAAATTATAAATGGAGAGGATCTTGACCCGTGTACTAGAGGGTCCAACCCGACAGACAAACAGTCACAAAATATAATTACAAAATAAAGTCAGTCGATACCCATACGCGTCAAACAAACATACCACCAACTTTGAGAACCGTACACAAAAGTGGTTTTATTGGCTTTAAGCCACCACAACGAATGAAATTTAACTTTATCTAATAGCCGCTCAATAGGTGTTTTAGTGTTATTGAACAGTCTGTTGTTTCGTTCATTCCACACCAGCCAAATGCAAAGAAGCCATAATAATTGTAAGAATGAACGACGAGCCTTTGAATAACCTGAATAGTGAAAAAATTGGTGAAAATGCTCACAGACATTTTCAGTATCTACACTAGACACGCCAATCCAAGACCTGATATGCTGCCAAAGTGAACCGTAAACATGACAATGAAGGAACAAATGGGATGCCGACTCATCCTTCCCGCACCCCGAAACACACATAGTGTCTGTGACCTGAGCAATGCCACACCTTTGGAGATTGAGTTTAGTTGGTAACCTGTTTTTCAGCAAACGCCACGCAACAATGAAAACTTTCAAAGGAACCTGCTTATGCCAGACAAGATTCGTTGTTGCATCAATAGTGGGGGAGGCCATAGATGTCAGACCATGGTATGCGCCTCTGATTCGCTGTTAATTTTTATATATTAATTAAGGAATAAAAATATTTTTTTGGAACAGTAAATTTATTAATAATCAAATCATTATATAAGACGGACAATGACCGACATACAAAAACAACCAAACAAAGACGTCGTAAACGATTGGAACACCCATAGGAAACATCATAACAACATCACATCAACTGAGGGCTACCACCGATACCTATAAGAAATCAAACTATCAAAACCAAAATCAACATTTAAATCAAAGCTAAACCCCCACACTTCCTCGCGAGTGACCACGTAAACAAATTCCAATCTCCTATCAACTGCTGCTCACCATAATGCCTCTAAAAAAAACCATCCAACTAATCAAAACCCTATAGAAACAAAACTTCAACTTTTCATTACCACAACTAAGCCTAATTAAATACACGAACAATGACTTGTTCCAACACTCGTTCAAATTCCACCATCACTCGACCCCCGGAGAAGACATCATAACCAGCAAAAAATCGACGCCTAATCTCGAATCAAAAGCAATCTGCTCATCAGACTATCGAAACAAAACACAAAAACACCTCTGAGACATTAGTTAAGAAAACAAACGCTTGAAACTAATGCTCTGAGTCACTGTTTAATATTTATCATGATCATGATGATTATTTGCTTTGTTTTTAAAACAAAACTTTAGTTTATGAATTCTTCAACCAACCAATGCTTTTAGGACACACTTTTTTAGCATAACTAAAATAATTAATATTAAAATGAAAATTAATCATACATTTATTTAAAGTAATAACTTTTTATAAACCATACATTAATTTTAAGATGGAAGAAGTACTATATCTATTTATAAAATAATTTTTTGGAGATCATTTTTTGATTTTAAATGGTTTAGTGACGAAACTCACATGCACAAAGATAACAATTTAATAGACTCAATATTACTCAAGACAAACTTTTTTTATTGAGAAATTTTAGCACTTTAAGCTTTTCAAATTGGCCACACACAAGGCACATCCATGGGTACTGGGATGGGGGCTAGGCATGGCAACAATGTGGGGCTGTGTCGATTTTTGCCTTTTTCTTCCTCAAACTTGATTGGGTTCGGAGATCCTTGTACCTAATATTCGATTGGGGTGAAAATATAACCTAATTCGGTATCCGATGTGGTTTATGTATCCTACCTCCGCTCCATCTCTGCATAAATTTGGACGCATTTTGGTATTTTTTTTATGAAAAATCAAAAGTCTAAAACCACGACGTTTAAACAATTTTATGTTTTTAAATTAAAAAGTATATACAGGAAACACTTGTTTAAGACCCACCTTAAAAATGAAAATATGAATATAATTTACAAGTTTTTAGTTTGAAAGAGGCAAAGAAATAGAATTCTGATACAAGCGGAGCGAATTCACATATCAATGTCCCCATTATACGTTCTGCTCCGTCTTTTAAAATTGGAAAAACCCGAACCTAGTCGATTTGAGATTTCCCCATCAAAGTTGAGGTAAGTTCATGCAAGAAAGATCAAACAAAAGAGACTTTTCAATACTCAAATCTAACATCTACAACCAATAAGCTCCAATGACTTAAGTCACGTCACTAAAAATATTTCTCCAAGTCCACTTTTGTCCAAAGTATTTTCCTGCAAAATAATGTTATCAACCAATAGAAAACATTTCGTAACCAACTCATTCCATTTAAAAAACCTGAGTGGGGATAGGTAGACCATCTTTTGTGGCAATCCCACTCTTGTATACCTTTTATGTGGCACAATTTAATTTAAAATAATAAGAGATAAATTCTATCTCCCGACTGCCATTCCCTTTCTCTTTCTTCTCCCTCTCTCTTTACCAGCACCACCACAACTGAACCAAAACCAGAAGCCGACGCCGAAATTAATAAAACTCATATCCTGCCGTCACCTCCGCCGCCCGTGGTGCCTCCCGCCTTCGCCGCATTCTCTCTCTTCCTCAAAATCCGGAGACGGAGCCGGAAACCAAAAAAACCCAGATATGCGTCAGCGGTTCCACCTTCTGTCACCACCATCACCAAAAACCCGCAACCGCGTCAGAAACACAACCACCTTGCGTTTTGGTTTGTTTTTTACATATCTGCTTTTTGTTCTGATTCAAGAGCTAAGAATAGATTTTATTTTGATTATGATCATAATCTGAAATCACTTGTGTTTTTTCATTAATTGATAATTAGTATTACCTTACCTTAACTTTCTCAGATTTTAGGACACTTAAAATTTTCATTTTGGGGGATAGAAAGAGGAACAAACGACATAGAGAGTGATTTAGAGAAGTTCGAGAGAGAGGGAGTGAGAGAGAAAGGATGGTCTCGTGAATTAATAAAAAAAAGTTGGATAAATTTCCTAAAATATCCCATCCACATAGAGTGGCATAATAGTGGTACAAAAAAGAGGGTGTAAACCAATATTTCCCCAAAAACCTAGGCCTCCAACCACATCTAGTCCTCCCAACGCAAGAACCTTCAGGAAAAAAAGTAAATCAAAAGCACAAACAAGACAACTTTGAGTAGAACAAGACGACCTCTTATAAAAAATAACGAGGTTTTTGCCCAAATATGTGTTTTCTGATCACTAAATTTTAAGATCCCAGAATTGCAGTCTCATCATATTACCACCAATTAAAAAACCAAAGTAAGTTATTAAGTGACGTCTCCAACTCTGCAATTAAGTTGTCGAGTTGCCTCTATGTTCGTGTTCACGGTCTAAATTTAAGATTAAAATTCTTCAATTGATCTACCACTAAATCACTTCACACATTTCAATACAAAATTTTGACGATTAATATATTTAATTATCTACTAGATCATCCACATGTGCTGCCGTGCGGGTCATATACATTTACAAACATTCTTTGCAATGCAATATTCAATGTCGTACAAAATTATAACAACTGCAAATTCAAAAACAATATTTTAAAAAAATATTGATTGAAATCAAACATCTTATATAAAAAAGTTCATATTTTAAAAATATCGATCGAAACAAATCAAACATACTATTTGTCTTTATATATTAGTAAAAAAAATAAATCAATGTAGATTATATAAATAGTTCATATTGTCGAACTATGACATGTATTTAGGAAGGGAGTGAGTAACATATATTACTAACAAATTGTATAGGTTGGAGTATTTTTTATTTTTTTTGGGTACAATAGGTTGGAGTATTTCTAACCTCTTCAAATAAAATATCTCTTCCTTTCGAAAATAAAAAAGACAAACCAATTACATATTATAGAGATTATCTTTTAACAAAATGTTTATTATAATAGATTAAAAGTAAAAATAATTAATCGGAGCTGGGAATGACTAGTCTCGCACATTGTGCAGAACCCGATTCCTCTCGTGGATGAATTCTGCGGGGGAAAAAATAGAATAGGTTTTAAACAGAAAATGAATTTCTATTTAAAAATATTTTTACATTGACATGCATCCTTATTTATTAATTTTTTTAAGTTTCACGATTTTAACTTAATAATTTTTCTTCAATTGCTGTATTAAATTAACAGTAATTTAACTTAACAAATTTCATCTAAAATGCAGCAATCTTTAATTTTTCTCTTCACTGATGAGCTTTTCATTCATATCTTGTTATGTCATCGTTTTTATATATCTATTGTTTTTGTAGATTTTTTTTTGACAAGTTGTTGTACACTTATTTATTACGTTTACAAACAGAATACTCTAATTTCCATGCAAACTCGGCTACCCTAATTTCCATGCAAACTCAACTATCTATAGCAAACCCTAAACCGTGTTTCTCTAAAAAAAAAACCTAAACCGTGATAAATTACACAGACAACAGAAGAGTCATATATTTTGATATTTGAAAATGGAAAGACATGACCTTACAACCTTCCTCGCATACCACTACTTAACTGGTATTCTAAATTAACATGCATTTTATTGATATGCATATTTTTTTTAGAATTGGAATATCCTTTTTGCGTTTTTTGTTCTTAATTTAAATGTTTACACTAATTTTGGCAGTCTTTCTATTTAGTTTTGTCACAATTTCTTAGTCTATTATCTAAGGATTCGGACTGTGTCGTGTAATGTCATGTTTTTTTAGATTGTTCTTTTTTTCACCGTTACCAATTATATATTATATTTTATTATTTGTATGTCAATTCCTTAATAATAAACCCATGCGACGCACATGTCAACAATATAGAATAACTTAAATTTATATGGTACACAACTTCTTAACATACTCATAGTAGCATTAGCCATTAACAAGTAGTCGAAATGGTATACATCATACATGAGTAATGGCTCATTAATAGCCAGGTGACGAAGAAAGCAGATTTATACTCCTCTTCACTCCACTATTATATAATTTAATTTATTTATAAGAATTTTTTTTATATATATAAAAAGAGACATCATTCAGTGATAATAGCAGAATATTCATGTGGAAAAGTTGAAAAGATTAGATGCCCAAATAAACAGTAACAACACGCACATACTACTAATTTCATCTTCTTTTTTTTTGAAAGATACTAATTTCATCTTTGGATGTAGACTATTCGAACAACAAAATTAGATTTCATTGCATCCACTAATTAAGTAAAAAAACAAACCAGACACATTCTTATATATAAAAAGAAAAAAAAACCGGACAATTTAAAATCATTCGGATTTGAAAGCAAACTGCACTTGAGTTGGGTTAATTTTTGCATGTACGTGTGTCCGTCTCATAGTTAAGAACCTATTGGGTGTTTAAACGTGTGTCCCTCTCATAGTTAAGAACACCAATGTTTAGTTGAGCCAATAAACTATTATTTGATATTTTTATATATTAGTTGCTATTTATAATTGTTGTGATTCTTTTACTTTCTTAGGTGCTCAAGATTATATTACATGATGGTTATGATCTATTTAGAATAATGTATGCCGAGTGTATTGTTCTATTAGGGAAGCAAGCAAAATAAGTGGTTTACTAGACTTTTTGACCCATGCGACATATGAGTGTTGTCAACTATAATAGAGACCAATGAGTAATCTTTAACTCGTAAAATTATGGGTCGATCACTAAACACAAATTAAATTATTAGAGATACAATATTACAATCAAATTTATTTTACCATGTTCTTCAATGACACTTGAATCTTATTAAATTTTACATTTTAGTTTTGAAAAACTAATCAATTAAAGACTGTTATTTTATTTTATCACAATATATTATTGGGGCATTATCTTCTCATTTTTTTTAAATTATAAAAAAAAAATAAAAAGAATACAATATTATATTATTGTACGAGTCAATTTTATTTATTACTTTTATAGTTAAACATAAAAAATTGACTTGTAATAACTGTTTTAAATTTCTACTAACATTAAAAACAAAGTCACTTCAATTAATAGAGTTTCTAAATTACAAGTACAACTCTAAAAAGAATAAGAGAAATGAAAAAGGAAAGACAAATTCTATGGTACACCCACAAATATGAGTGTATTGGTACACCAAATCAATAAATTAATAGTTAAAAGTGTTATTTTTTGAAGAGAAAAATTGTTTTCTATCACCTATAATTAATTCTTATTTACCAAAATCGTCAACAAAATAAAATTTAATTTTTTTGAATTTTTAGTACTCATAATAGAGAATTTTGATTATTTTTTACAATAAAATGTAAAAAAAATTAGTATGATTTTTATAAACAATGAAATGATGTTTTTTCTTATGAAATAACATTTTCTAAAATATAAATATCAAAAAATAACTCTTTATTCCATAAAAATAATAGTTAATTTAAAGATTGTTGAAGTAGGAGTACCGGTACACCTTAATTTGCGGGTGTACCATAGAAGCTCCCAAAAGGAAATTATATAGTAGTTAATACATTGAAATTGTGTAATTAAAATTGTGTAATTAATTGATAATAATGTCGAAAACAGCTTCCTTTTATGGTAATAATTCCCTTTTATGGTATGCTTAACCAGTGCCCGGGACACCGGTTAACAGGACCCAAAGAATAATTACACTTTGATATTTATTAAAAGTAATAATATATTTTTCCAACTAAATACATATAATTTCTGCTTATATCATAGAATTTAATAACATAAGAGATCTTATACAATGTATTAATTATTTTGAAGATGTGTGCTTGGTTGAAGAGTTGTGTATTTTTCAAAGGGTATAACAATAGATGTAATTTAATGCAATTTTTGGTTTCTAACAAATTTTTTTGAATTTCAAATTGAAGAAGTGTGGGAAGGAAATACATAATTAGGGTTAACACTTAGCAATTAATGCGGATCATTTGGAGGGAATTTTTTAAGTTTAGTTGTTGCAAACATAATAAGATTAAAGAGTAAGGGATTCTCTGGTTTATTTTAGCTTAGAACCCTAATTTCTCTAGTTTTTTTGTGATAGGTTTTAGATCCTATCATGTGACATCAAATAAATGTTGTGAAGTGTGTTTTATGGTAAAACAAAAAAAGACTTAAGTTTATATATAAAATAAGTGGTTAATGTTTTGCCATTTTGTGGTTAATAAAGTAGTAAAATCGATTAATTAATGACACAACCTAATATTTGTGTAACAAAAATAATCCTCTTTTATTTTTTGAAAAATAAAATAGAAAAAGTAAAATACTATTATTCGTTGTATAAATATGGTGAACAATGTAGGTGTCCCGTATTTCTGTTCAATATATGTGTTCCAATAACATAATTGACGAAATATATTTGTGGTATCTACAAGGATGATGAAATACACTAAAGAGATTAAGAAAAAATGACTAAACAATTCTAAAAACTATATCTTTTTCAACTTCATTCTTGGTAGCTATTACATTTACTGATTTTCTACTAATACAAGTTAAGCTTACTAGAAAATGGTATTTTCTTACTGTTTACCGGTGATTTTGGTAAACAATAAGACTAGTTTTAAATAATTACTTGGAAGATCAAACTAGAAATTCTAGGGCTTGTTGTGCAATCTTTTTTTAGAAAATGTTTGAATGTTCATCATATTCATAATTTGTTTTATGAACAAGATGAATAAAACTGCTTTTGGATGAAGATAACTGTCTTTCGACATAAATCAGTGAAGTAATTCAAGTAAAACTTAAAATTATAGAAGACAAAGAAACTTAAAGAAAAGTAAATTGCATTGCATTAATTTAAAGATGGTTCAACAAATCCTTACATACATTCTGTGACTCTTTTCTCTCTATGATGGGTACTTTGAGTGTTTGAATTATGTAAATGAGATTTGTGACCCTTTTTTATATGAAAAACTACTATATATACATAAAAGAAAATAACTGCAAATTCGAACGGCTATGAACTAAATGTCTTCGACAAAGACTGCATGCCCACGTGTCTGGACATTTAAAACTTGCTTCTCCAAAATTCAATAGTCTGTCAAATTAAAGCTTTCTGTCGAAAGTTTTCCAACTCCAGTCGAACTCAGCAGCTTCAATCATGGACTTAGAGAATTTTGGAGCTTTGAACCCTCTTTTACCTGTCGAATATGCACAAGATGAAATACAAGCTAACACTTACAAACTACATGTTTGATCTTGTGTTGGGGTCCATACTTTTGATAACTCGAACAAGAAGATGGTGAAAGTTGCACAAATAATTCTAAAGCGTGTGTGTGACACAGTAAACTTTAGGTTTGACTCGTCCCACCATTTTTTGTCAACTGGATGCAAATGATTATAATGTCAAACCTTCTTCAGATTACATTAAAAACTTTGACTTGACTTGCACATTCATTTCATGCGTATCTATCAATGATAATTTACAGAGTAAAGTTTCTTCGGTCCTATATTGAACAGTAATGTTCGTTTTAACATTAACAATCTTGCATTCCAATGCTCATTCTAGTGCATAAAGCTACAAATTGGAGATGGACACGTGAATGAATTCTCTCCATTGACACGAGAGAAGAGTGAAATATTCTTGACCCTTGAATAGAAAATAAAAAAGATATTAATATAAAAGATGGAGGGAAGAAGTTTAAACTTGAAATTTGAAATATACATGAAGAAAAACATATGAGAAAAATAAAAAATAAGAGAGAATTAATTCCCATGGACTACGTCCACACAACGAATTTATATATAGGCCATTCACCAAATAAATGCTAAGAATTTATAGGCCATTCACCAAATACATGCTATATAACTCAACATTTAGTCATTTGATTAAGGTGACAAAACTTCAATCAAATCAATCAAACATGTACTAGCATATTAGACAAAAATATCAACAACTTAATTTGCATGAATGCCACTTACACCTCACAGATAAATTGGAATAAAGAAGAGACATATTTGTTTGAATTTGATCACCCCATGTATGCTTCCACTTCATTTCTAATTCATTGGTAACCATGTATATGGGGTACGTACTCACTTAGCTATCAATAAAGACCGAATTTTGAATTCTATGTACAGAAATTGAATCTATTCTCTCTCTCTATATTGTACATATATCTCATCAAGCCATTTGGTAATTCATATCCTCCAATCAGGACAAAATAGAGAGCATTAATACTAATTAAGGCCAAACAAACCATACTTCACTAAAGCTAATTACTAATTAATTGATATTTTTAGTGAATTTTGAATGGTGTATATTTCGGGAACATCTACAACTACATATATGCATGGTGCATCCAAGCCCTAAGATAGTACAAAGAGGCAGAAAATATATATTTACAAATTAAAAATTCAAAGATTTATATATTATGTGAATGACTAATTGATGCTCAAGCACAACACATGTTCCACTTTTATTTATAAAGTTTTCTCTGACTGAACTTAAGATTAGTAATTGGTTGTTGTGTCACCTTGTAGCTGATAAAAGTAATTAATAGTGGTGACAGTATCAATCACAAGATGGAATTTAGGATGCTTGCATTATTTGCAAACTCACTATGTGTGTGCTAAGAATATTAGAATAATAGTAGAAAATAAGCTAATAATTTAATAAAATTCAAATCCCAAAAACTATTTGTGAAGGTGGGTGAGTGGACAACAAGATATGACCGTTTTAATAGTAAGAAACTTAAACACCTGAAATTTTTTTGACGTGGTCTAATTCTAACTCTATATGTATGAATAAAACCTAATAGAAAAATAGATAATAATTTAATTTTTCTTTTGGTGTAAAAGAGAATTAATTTTGTATGTCTAAAAGTTTTTTGGCCGCAACTAATTAATGTTAAATAACGAATATTTTATATCTATAACATGATTAAAAAAACTTTTAGTGGAGTACTATTGTGTAGCTAGCTGCCCCTCATTCTTAATTTATTCCGCACATAAAAATATTGCTGACCACAAATATCACAAGGTGGCAATAATAACCACACATTTGCATGCACTAAGACATACTCGATCGTGTCACACCTCAGGAATCAACATATCTGCATGGAATCCAATTCTCTGAACGTCCACCAACCTATCTCTATATGTAAATTAAATAATTTCATCAGTGATATAGACAATTCTAAAATAGGAAAATTGACATGTTTTGGTGTATATTAAATTCTCTTATACCTTCTTTCACTAGAAAGCTCGATCATTGTTTTTAATGAGATTGGTAACCGCAATTGAGAATATGATGAAGGCCAGCAACACATTATTTTCAAGAGTTTAAACTAATAAATGTCATAACCTACCTTCCTTATTAATCTAAAACCAACGGGTAACAAATCTTGTTTTTGATTATTAGTAAAAAAAAAAAAACCTTGTTTTAATTATAAACTACAAGATTGCCTAGCTTCTCCTAACATTCTCCTACATCTCTGCCAGTTCCCGTCAAAGCACAAATCATCCTTCCTAATTGATTTTCGCATAAAAATTCATCACAAAATGATAATAATTTGTATAATTTCCGATTTTCTTATTCTATTTCGTGATCATTTTTTTTAAATTTTTTTTCTAAATAAACGAAATTGATTTTATCATTATAGGGTTGCTTGGTTTCTTTAGTCTCTTTTTTTGTTTTTTTAAAACTCGGTATCCGATCCAAGGACTGACTAATCTGAGGGGACCAATCTCACCGCCCAGGGCTCCGTTCTAAACCAAAGCTTTGCTTGTATGGACTTGCCCACCGAAATTGGCACCAGTGGGAATCGAACCTGAGACCTTGAGAGAAGCACACTCCAAGATCCCAAACCAACTTTAATCTCTTTCTTGTTCCAATCATCAACGTTCTAGTCCCCTTGTAATTCTCATATGGAACAACTTGAACCTAAAATTCAATTGCAACTCACAAAATTCATCCATAAGTGATTTTAATTGGTGTCCTCTTGGGTTCTAGCATTTATTAGTATAAATTTTGTTTGATTTTTTCCTTTTTAACATATAAGCTGGTGTGTTTTAAAGAATTATTTTAATAGGTTGACTGTGTAATATTTTTTTACTCCGTCAGAGTATTCTAATTAAACTCTATTTTCAATACATTTTTTTAACTAGTCTAAATTCAAATTCAAATGGATTTCACTAAATCACGTAGATTCTATGTAAATGTAAATATAGGGATTCATTTAAAATTCAACCAATTGAAAAGAGTATCGTAAGAAGAATATGTTAGAGACCGTATTACTATAATAATGTTTTAGAACAGAATATAAATTTTTTGGATGTTTTTGCAACTTAATTGTGATTGCAATATTGTTTGACACATCGCAATTTGCAATAGAGAATTGGAGCAGGAATAAATAAATAAATTTGCCTCTAATTAATTTCATTAATTAAATATATGTTAAGAGACTTAAGTATTGAGGATCAATTTCATTTATTTTTGTCTTTAATTAATGTTGATAATTCAAATTATGTAGTTGTTTTTTATCTGTAATATTCTACAATATTTCCAATATAATTTCAATCATAATTTACAACCCAATCACCGAAACAAAGGTTGGAGTTAAACGTGGAGGAGGACTAGGGAAGTTCTCCTCGATAGGGGTTTTGTATGGCGGTCATGCTGAGATTGATGGATCACCCTAACATCTTTATCATATGGCGGTCAACTTTCAAGTATGATGATAGTGTAGTGTCTCTCACACATGTCCTTACAATAACGTCCATTTTGATTGGGCCTGACTTAGGCCCAATCGAAAATGAAACCCTTCTCTTGTACACGCACCATAAATTGGAATAAACTTATTGCTTTTGTTTGCACAATTTTTGTCCTATTCTAAATGTTTGCGTATAAATACTTAAGATCAACTTACTATAGTGTTATATCATGCACTTTGCTTATAGCCAACAAGTTATAAGTGTTGTGCAAGAAATTGGAGGTTTGAGATTATAGAGAAACCACATAAAAGAAAACTAAAAAAATGATTGGGTGGGAAGACGTGTACAAAGTTATTGTAGCAGTGGTGCCACTCTATTTTGCACTAATATTAGGCTATGGTTCTGTAAGGTGGTGGAAAATTTTCACAAGAGAACAATGTGATGCAATAAACAAACTAGTTTGTTACTTCACATTGCCACTCTTCGCTTTCGAGTTCACTGCGCACATCGATCCTTTTAAGATGAACTTCTTATTTATAGGCGCGGACACTCTATCGAAGTTAATCATTGTCGCGGTGATTGCCCTCTGGGCTAAGTGTAGTAGCAAAGTAAGTTATTCTTGGTCTATAACAAGTTTTTCTTTGTGTACTCTAACAAATTCTCTTGTTGTTGGAATACCAATGGTGAAACCTATGTATGGACCTATGGGCGTGGATCTTGTGGTTCAAGCTTCGGTTGTTCAAGCTATTATATGGCTCACTTTGCTTCTATTTGTGTTGGAGTTTAGAAGAACGGGAATAGAGGGTACCATAACCACTTTGAAACCGAAGGCTAGTAGCATTAGTAATGTGACATGTGAAGGTGAACAAAATAAAGATGTGGAAGCAAATAACATAGTAGAATATACAAGTAGTAGGCTTCCTTTCTTCCAATTGATGAAACGTGTGTGGCTCAAACTTATTGCGAACCCAAATTCCTATGGTTGTGTCATTGGCATTTCATGGGCATTCATATCTAATAGGTATTCTATTTCTTAACTTGATTCACATATGGCCATTTGCATGTCAAAATAGCTTGATTAGTTGTTATCCAAAAAAAAATAAAAAACTTGATTAGCTTTTTCACATTTTTTTCTCTCCCTATATCGGGTTCAACATCTACTAGAACCTAAAACAACTTTAAGACAAGACCCTTCTAAAATAAATTATAATAATTTAATTTAAATTTATGTTTTAGACTATGTCGTTACGAATTTACGATGAAGAACTTTAGGTGACAATTTTCATCCATAGTCTTTTCTTATAATCAATTTATAATTTCTTTTGACAAACTGATTTATGATTTATGAATGATAGATCTTTGTGTTTTTTCCTAAAAAAAGAAGAAGATCTTTGTGTTTTATTTCATCGAAGTGAAATTAATTCATGGATGAGAGTAAGAATCATATTTCAATTCTATGCCCACATTTATCTCTTCAAATTCTCTATGTATCTATATATTTAAAATGTTATACTATATAATATATGTGATTGAGTGTGATGTGGTCTCACGTATGCAGGTGGAATTTGGAACTGCCAAGCATGGTAGAGGGGTCTATATTGATCATGTCAAGGGCTGGAACGGGCACTGCCATGTTTAGTATGGGTAAGCTTGCTACTTATATATAATTAATTATTTATTATTATTATTAAACATGGTTAGGGCGTTTTGCTATATATCTTGAAATTAAGAAGTTGAATATATGTGATGTGTTGATACAGGTATTTTCATGGCACTTCAAGAGAAAGTGATTTCTTGTGGACCAAGTCTGACTGTATTTGGTTTGGTTTTAAAGTTCATTGCTGGACCAGCAGCAATGGCTATTAGTGCCTTCATTGTTGGATTGCGTGGTGACGTTTTACGAATTGCCATCATTCAGGTTTTTTTTTTTTTATTCATCAAACACCATATATACTTCGACACACTTTAAAAGAAAAAAAGAAACCTCCAAATATTACAAGAGGCTACAATCTTATGAGACAATTCATAATATGATCGACACACCACTTATAGCATAGACAAAATCCTCTTTTTTGTAGTAAAGACGAAATATCCTCTTTTGTTTTTGCCAAAACCATTTCCATTGCCAAAAACTATTTGTGAAGCTCGTAGAGTCAAAGAATATATTCTCATTCCGTACCATCCAAATTAATTTTTTTCTAGATTACCTTTAAATGATTCTAGAGAAACTAAAACTAAAAACGATGTAACAAAACTCCTACCATCACTAACTCTACTCATATGTAGATTTGTTAAAATGGACCTGTTCGTTAGCTAATATTTTAGAATATTTATTTTTTGACTTCCACAAATGTGTAAACCGTTCAAGAGATAATTGTCGAACAACATTTTTTATGTTTTTAAAGGCTTCAAAATTCAACAAATCCTCATCTAATTATATTTTTTATTTATTTATTTGGTGCAGGCAGCAGTTCCACAATCCATCACATCTTTCATTTTTGCAAAAGAATATGAACTGCATGCCGAGGTTCTTAGCACTGCGTAAGTTTAAAATTTCTGCAATGTTGAAGAATCCTTATACAATATACAAAAATTTTATAAATTTTGCCGAATATGAATTTGTTTATCTTTTTTTTTCTTTGATTACTGAATTTGATAATCTAATACTATATTAGTGTAGTGCAGTGCGTGTATATTAATTTTCAAATTTTTGGTCTCTACAGGGTGATCTTTGGAATGATTGTTTCACTTCCGATCTTAGTTGCCTACTACGCAATATTGGAGTTCATTCATTGATTCATAGAGATACCATTTTTGAAACATAAGGGTTAAAGTTAAGGGGGACAATCCAGAGTTTCTTTTTCAAATAGATCAATTAAAAATCCAGTGACCCAAATGCATCGTGGATATATGCAAGTGCTTGAATTTATTTTGACTATGATTTCTGTTAGATAGTTGGTGAATTATCCCACTAAATGTAACAAAACCTTGAAACCATTTGATATTTTGGTGCTGACGTTATTTAATCAGTTTATATTTTTTAATGAAATTTTACGAGATTGGTTGTTGTGCACCCAAAAGTATAAATTCCTTTCTTCTTTTTTATTTTTTTTATATTTTTATTTTATGGTTCATGAGAGAAAGAGACATTAGTAATTTGAGGTTTGGTGAGAGCAACCATTTGAGCCGAATTACCTTTTTTTGAAGGAAAACGATCGAGCCAAATTACTTTGATCACCAAAAGGTGTAAATTTTCATGTACATGTATCCAACCAAATTAAATCATAATGCATCATATGTTATGGTGATTCTTAAATCATATACACAAATCCGTTTAAAAGAAAATTCATATCCACCGATATCTACGTTTTTTGAAAGGAAAAGAGCATGCTTATAACATTTTATTAATAATAAGAGAGTTTATACAACGAGGTACATGATAATAAATATTGGGAGTAGCTGATAATGTGGCAACCCCAGCAAGGTTGTGAGCTACCTCATTTGCTTGTCTCCTGTTAAACTCAACCTTATAGTTTGAGAAGTGTGTTGAAGAGACTCTGGCATGCTGAAATCACTTGGCCAAATTCTGTAACATGAATCTGACGATGGTGAAAGGCATATGTTGCAATCTTTGAATCCAAGGCGAAATCGACGTTGTCAAATTGCATGTCACTTAGCCATTGCAAGGCTTGGAATAAGCCTCGAGCTTCTCCTACGACAACAAAACACATAGGAGAAATAGATACAGTTTTAGCCCGCACAAAGGTACCTTCCTCATCACAGATACATATGCCAATATATGTTCTGTTTAACGGATCCGAAAACGAAGCGTCGACATTACATTTTAGATGACCTCGTTGTGGCCGCTGCCACCTGACCGAAGCCATTTCACTCGTTGTAGCAGAAGAATTTCGAGTTGTACCTGAACCACTTTGTCTTATCGGCGTTGTTGTCGTCATCTGATCATTACGAATTGAATTTGTTGAAATGTTGTTCCGACTAGCTGCCAGAATAGTAGCGTTAGCTGCATACCAATCTTCCATAAGGTGACAAGCTCGATCGACTACATGAGCAGAAGTTTCTATGACATCTTGCCAAAGCTTGAGATTTCGATGCTTCAAAAGGCTCCATAGGACAGCCGCAAATCGTTGACTAAATTCTTGTGAAAGTTGATGTAGTAATTCGAAGATAGCATCAACTGTTGAATTCTTTTCAAGAAACACCTCATGAACCGTATTCCAAAGACCGGTTGCACGCCAAACCTACACAGTAAAAGGACATTCGAAACAAATATGATCAAGGTCCTCATGTGGACCATCACAACTTATGGGACATTGAACTCCTTTATCCTGAAGTCGAACTCTGGTAGGTAAGCACCCACTACACATTCGCCAAAGTAAATTCTTTATTTTTGACGGCACTTTTAGTCTCCAAATTCCATACCAATATCCAGACCTATGAAGGTGAGAAACATCCACCAATTATTCCATATACAATCTCTAAGCACTCTTGACGGAATATAAACCATTCTTTTCAGCTTTCCATATTAACCTGTCATCCACCACCTGATCAATTAACGGTGTTCGAAGAATAGAGTCAGCTATATCAGAACTAAAAACTTGCTGAATTACTTCCTGGTTCCAACCTTTCGGCGTGGTATTCATCAGACTACTTACAGAAAAATCTCTCACAAAGTTTGCCTCCACAATATGTCTGTCTATACGATCCCCATTCAACAACCAAGATTCATCAAGTATAGATATATTGTGACCCATACCAACACACCAACGCACCCCACCACATACTGTGAAGCGCACCTTCAAAATGCTTCTTCATACATAGCTAGGATTGTGACCCAAATTTGGAGTTTTGGAGAAGAATTGAGGTTAACAAATAAGAGAGAAAGTATTATTATTTAAAGAACCCCTAAATTTTTAAATTGCAGTTTTGTGGAGTTTTTTTTTAAATATGCTAAAAGATTATATGGATAAATATGCTAAAAGATGATTGAGAAGTTTGAGTTTTAAATTTTTCATTTTCTGATTTTTTTTAGGAAGATTGATGAGTAAAATGATGAAAAAGATGATATTTTGCATTTAGAAATTTTTTTATTTTTGATAAAATTTAACTAAAAAAAATTAATTTGCTGATTAGGACTAGCTACATCAGCTTCAAAACGATCATGTAAGCAATGTTTAACAAGGTTAGAAGGAAAAGAGTAATGATGCAAATGTTGTATTACTTAACTTGGTATAAAAACTAAAAACTAAGTTGTTATAAACAACTAACTTAAATAACTATAAATATTAAGAAATTTTTATTTTAGTCCTTATAAAATAAAACACCATTTTAGTCTTTGTAACATTTTCTTTTGCATTTTTAGAGACCAAAAATATTGACGGAAAATTTCTATATTGACTAAAAATACCGGTAAAACATTTTACATGGAGTAAAAATGCTGACGGTAAATTTGACCGTAAAAATCACCTTTTCATTTCTAACTTTTTAATAAGGTCATGATCAATTGACATCATGATGTCAAACTTAATATATAACATTGACGGTAATTCTTTACTATATAACTATATTATAAAATCGACCATTAGATTGAAAGATATTATAATTTAAATCATGTCTACACAATTTTACATTAATCTAAAATTATTTGATATGCCAATTAGATAATGAACTAAAAAAACAAGGAGTAAATAGTTAATTACCCTCCTGAAATTGTAACTTTCGTCAAAAATTCCTCTGAATTTCGCAAAACTTCAAAAACCTCCCTGAAATTGTCAAGCGTCTGTCAATTACCCCCCTACGTTAATTTCCTCCATCCAATATGATGATGTGGCTGTTAACTGCTCACGTGGCACTGCCACAAAGTCAGAAAAGTCATGCCACGTCATAGGGGGTAATTGACTATATATATTTTTTTTTTGAAAAAAATTGATTTTTTTTTCTTTTCAAAATTAACATTTGTGTCACCCACTAACCTTGCAAATACCTCCTGAAATTTAACATTTATGTACAAATATCCCCTCAAATTTAAAATTTATATAGCAAATACTCCCCTCAAATTTATAACTTATATACAAATTACACTTCTATATCCTACATTCTAATTCTTACAATGGTTCTCTTTTCTGTATCATCCAATATTGCAGTGCCACATTATAGACACATTTAAAGAACATGCAAACACTTGTGGAACCAGAAAAACCACCTCTTTTACCTCTTGCAATCCACAGACACACACAATTACACATGCAAAAACATTACTTCATGATCAAATCAACCCTCATTGCCTGACATATGCTACAATGTCTTGTACAGAGCTAGAGGTGGAGCCAGAGACTTGGTGCTAAGGGAAAAGAATATACAAGATTTTCTAATTTCCTTTCATTATCTGAAAACAAAAATTTATATTGTTGACGCCATAAAATAAACTACATGCAAAATTACAAAATTGAGGGGGTATCATGCCATGGCCATGTTTCCCAAAACTCTGTGCCTCTGTGAATACTTTAGGTTGAAATTTTGGGGGTGTGATTGAAATTGTGATTTTTATGTTTGGTTTATTTTAAAGATGTGATTTTTTTTTTTTATTATTATCAGAGTAAATTATAGAGTAAGAATAAGTTTTACTTCACCATCAAAGTTTTATGATTCAAGGTGTAATTTGCATATAAGTTTTAAATTTGAAGAGAATATTTGCATATAAGTTATAAATTTGAGGGGGGTATTTGCTACATAAATTTTAAATTTGAGAGGGGTATTTGCACATAAATGTTAAATTTCAGGGGGGTATTTACAAGGTCAGTGGATTACGCAAATGTTAATTTTGAAAAGAAAAAAAAATTCAATTTTTTTTTCAAAATAATATATATATATATATATATATATATATATATATATATATATATATATATATATATATATAGTCAATTACCCCCTACTATGTGGCAGTGCCACGTGGACAGTTAACAACCACATCAGCATGTTGGATGGAGAAAATTAACGGAGAGGGTAATTGACAGATGCTTGACAATTTTAGGGGGTTTTTTTGAAGTTTTGCGAAATTCAAAAAGGTTTTTGACAAAAGTTACAATTTCAAAAGGATAATTGACTATTTACTAAAAAACAAGTTAATTTTGATATATCTTATTCACATATCAAATAATTTCCAACTAATATAAAATTTTATAGACATAATCTATCTATATTATAATATCTTTCAATCCAACAAATGATTTTGTAATACGGTTATTTAACAAGTGTTATTTCATTAACTTCGACACGATAATGTCAATTCCATGTTCCATACATACATATATTGGAAACAAACAAAAAAACCTTAATTTGAAACTCACTAGATAGTTTGTCGTGATAAGAGAATTATTAGTTGTTCAACGTTAATCTCTAGTATTCTCACTAGATACTTTGACACGATTATCAGTTTGTGTTGTTTTGATTTTTTTTTCTTTTTCTTGTGTCGATCACTACCATAAGAGTGCTAACACTGATCTCTAGTATTCTCTAGTCATATGTCATTCATTCATACGCACGAAAATCCAACCATTGGTGAGTGATAAGGCACCCTTATCCAAAAGAATGTCCAGATTCATCAAATTCAAACAAAACTCCACCAACTTAAGTTCAGTACCACGGTTTCTTTTCATTTTTGCCACCTCA
Organism: Medicago lupulina; assembly: GCA_958299785.1. Classification (NCBI taxonomy): domain Eukaryota; kingdom Viridiplantae; phylum Streptophyta; class Magnoliopsida; order Fabales; family Fabaceae; genus Medicago; species Medicago lupulina. Next base: position 18,522,809 of record OY283140.1, on the reverse strand, counting down.
ATTTTGTTCCTTTCAACACACGTCAACATGCATGCCACACCATAGCCAAATGTTCGTGCATGTTAATCGATCATAAAGCTTCATTTCAAATTTTATAGCTATAAATAGTACCCTTCGATCACAATAGTCCCTCATCTCATCATCAATAGCTAGAAATTAAGTGACATTATTTCAAAAATCAATATGGCAATCAAAGCTCCTTGTCCACTTTTGATGCTGCTTGGAATTGTTTTCCTAGCATCAATTTGTGTCTCTTCTAGATCCGATCATGAGCAGGAGAACCCCTTTATCTTTAAGTCTGATAGGTTTCAAACTCTTTTTGAGAACGAAAATGGTCACATTCGACTCCTCCAAAGGTTTGACAAACGTTCCAATATATTTGAGAATCTCCAAAACTATCGACTTTTGGAATATCACTCCAAACCTCACACTCTCTTTCTTCCACAACACAATGATGCCGACTTCATCCTTGTAGTCCTTAATGGTAATTAATTATTTTGTAGTTTATTTTATTTTTAATAATTAAATCATTATAGAAAAGTCTATATATTGAAAAGGGAGAAAGTCTTATAAAAAAGAATGACATTTCTTATTTTACTTTATCGCAGGGAAAGCCATACTCACCGTATTGAACCCAAACAACAGAAACTCTTTCAACCTTGAGCGTGGTGATAGCATCAAACTCCCTGCTGGCAGCATTGCTTATTTGGCTAATCGAGATGACAACGAGGATCTTAGAGTCTTAGATCTCGCCATCCCTGTTAACAGGCCCGGTCAATTTCAGGTAATATAGTTTTTCAATGTATCACTCTTTAGTCTTGGTATACATATCATAGTTTTAAATTGTAGTCTACAACCGCGTCTATATAACAATTTTAATGGTTTCTAGTCTACAACATCAAAATAGAAATTGATGTCTGTCGCATTTTCCAACATTTTATCTTAATATATATATTCGCAGCTTAATTGTAACTGCATGCATGCTCAATTTAAAAACATCTAAACATGTATGGTAGATGTTTTTTTTTGTTCTACTTTTTTTTATCTCTTACCATTGTTTTTTGTCCGAGTCCTTTCCAACAGTCTTTCTTACTGTCTGGAAGTGAAAACCAACAATCATTCTTCTCTGGATTCAGCAAGAATATTATGGAGGCTGCCTTCAATGTAAGCATACAACACATACAATTTATTTATTTTGTATATATATGGTTTTATTAAATGTGTGTAATTATTTACTTTGTCCTTGTTACAAATATAGTCCAATTACGAGGAGATTGAGAGGGTGCTTATAGAAGAGAATGAACAAGAGACGCAACATAGGAGAGGCCTTAGGAAGGATAGGAGGACGCAGCAGAGCCAGGAATCAAATCTAATAGTAAAAGTATCAAGGGAACAGATTGAAGAACTGAGCAAAAATGCCAAATCTAGCTCTAGAAGGAGTGTATCCTCTGAATCTGAACCATTCAACTTGAGAAGCCGCGAACCTATCTATTCTAACAACTTTGGCAACTTCTTTGAGATCACCCCTGAGAAAAATCCACAGCTTAAAGACTTGGATATATTGGTCAATCATGTGGAGATTAGGGAGGTAGAGCAAAAATTATCTTAAAACATTATTATTAATTAAAGTGACACTAATTACTATCGTTAAAAATATTAATGAATTTTCTTGTTAAATTTAATTTTAGGGATCACTTTTGTTGCCAAACTTCAATTCAAGGGCCACGTTGATAGTAACAGTTAATGAAGGAAAAGGAGAATTTGAACTTGTGAGTCAAAGAAATGAGAACCAACAAGAGCAGAGAGAAGATGAGGAAGATGAACAAGAAGAAGAAAGAAGCCAACAAGTACAGAGGTTCAGGGCTAGGTTGTCTCCAGGTGATGTTTTTGTAATTCCAGCCGGTTATCCAAATGTCGTGAGTGCTTCCTCGGATCTCTCTTTGCTTGGATTTGGTATCAATGCTGAGAACAACCAGAGGAACTTCCTTGCAGGTAAACTATTTTTTATACATATTTGGTTCTACTTAATTGAATAAGAAAAAGCTAATTAAGATATGTTTATTTTTGTGTGATTGGAAATTTGAAGGTGAGGAAGACAATGTGCTAAGCCAAATTCAGAGACCAGTGAAAGAGTTAGCATTCCCTGGATCAGCTCAAGATGTTGAGAGACTACTAAAGAATCAGAGAGAATCTTACTTTGCAAATGCTCAGCCTCAACAAAGGGAGGAAGGAAGCCAGAGAAAAAGGGGTCCCATTTCTTCAATTTTGGGAGCTTTTTAATGAGTGATCAAATATTATGCTTGTATGCTGTAAGGAGTTATAGCTCATAGTGAGCAATGAATAAAACGGCATTATCTTGTAACTAGAGTTCCACCTTTCTACTATGTATCAATAAATTAATCAAGAATAAGTTTTGTGCCTCCTCTGCTCTGCTACAATTTTTTTTTTAATACTCCTCTCTACTACTATGAGTATGGACAATATTTTTCTTGCGGAATGAGCATGAACTATGCTTCATGAACTATGAAGCAAAAACACTGTACAAAACACTGACACGTTTAACACGTTGACATCGTTAATAATTTAAAAAAATTCATATAATTCAGTGTAATTATATGAATTCTTCTAAATTTGGGTTGTCCCCTCAAGCTTCTTTTTTTTCACTTGTATTATTTAAACAATATATTTTAGCTTATCTAAGAAAAACACAAATAAAACCTAACAAAAAATTACCAAGATTCCCAAATAAAACCACAGTATAATTAAATGAAAAAATGACGAAAAGAAGAATGAAATGAGTTAGCATCATCGATCCATAACTTCCTTATTACCGCATAATTAATTGATTGTAAAAAGAAAAATAAAAGGTTACAAATTGAAGTTTTATTTTGTTCCTAAAAAAAGTACCGAACTTAGTTTAATTTCTGATGAAAAGTCACTACAAGAATATCATGTTTTTCCTTATCTTTTACGGAGAGCATAAGGCCCACAGAAATGCAAGGGCTATATTTTAGCGTGAGTTAAGTCATGCTGGCTTATAACATGCGTGTGTTAACTCACGCTGAAAATATCTAGCGTGACTTAAGTTACACGAGAGTACTTCCATCGTTTCAATTGCACATGAGCAAAACTTGTTGGGAGAAGAGCATCTTTCTAAAAAAAAAAATTTGAGTTTGATGGTGATGAGCTTATAGTCTAAAACATCTTTGCAAACACAATCAATCAAAACATTCTGAATAGCCACGTAAATTAAAAACATTAATTGATGTAGCGGTTTTAAAAGTTTTGATTGATTATGTGTGCAAATTTGATATAGACCGTCAACCCACCACCAATAAACTCTTTTTTTTTTATAATAATATTTGCCATGACTTTTAAAATAGGGGTATCTATTCTGCAAAATGGTAAAAATAGAGGGACTAAACTTTCGATTAAATCTAGTATCTTTTAATTTCAAAGAAAACAAAATCACAATCCTCATTAATACCATCAATTATAAAATCTATAACATTTTCCAGACACGATGGTATTGGCACGTTCAAAATACAATGATACCAACAAATCAAAACAAGGTGGTCAAACAAATACAACATGCATGAAAATGAAATAAAGAAATGTGCTATCAACAAAATACAACCTGCAAAACAAGTAAGAAATTCAAAACACAATACTACCAACAAAATCAACTAGAAAGAACGAGGAAAAAGATAAGTGTGTTTGTTTCAACTTTAAAAAAAATGGTTTTTTCGTTAAAAGAATTTAGAGAATTTTTTTATTGATTTTGAAAGAAAAAAAATCTGCAGCTATTTCCGTTTGTTCACTACAATAAATTTTTTATTTTTAAGATTTAAAACTTTTACAATTGAGTTCCTTGTATTTTCTTTTAAAAATAAATAGATTTTAAAAAAGGTGCTGGAAATAGCTTTTCATTTTGAAGGTAAAAATATTCTTTTTAGCAAAATGAATTTTTCAATAATCTAAAACAACCACTACAAAAATAAAAAAATTAAAAGTGGTTTTTTCCTTAAAAATTAGTTTTTTTTAAAAAGAAAATAATCCCAAACAAATGGGCCAATATCATTTTTTTATGTAGGAATATAAAATAAAATAATAAGCGAGGGAAAAAGTTAACAAACAATTTAAATAGTTTTGATTTTAAGAATTTTTAAACACTTAAGTGATTTAGCCGTCATAACTTTTCTTCTTTATCATCTATCAAATAGTGATTTCAGGTCAAATTGACCCGATTTCACCTCTCCGAATTTTTTCTTTTTCTCTTTTAGTTAAGTAAGTGATTTTTCACATATTTTCAGTTTTCTTTCGTTGGTTTTGTGATTTCTCGTCTAACACACTTTATTTATTTTGATTTCCCATCTTTGAGTGGTGTGTTTTCTATTTTCCGTCTTAGTGCAGTGTGTATTTGATTCAGGTTGAAAGATTAGTTATGATCAAGTGTATATCCAATCAATGACTTTTGCATCGTCAATGTTGCAGATCCAGAAACATGAGTTTTCAGTGGCTTGAATATAGTCAAATTTGTAGGCATATATACTCCGTCGTTTTATGCTATTAACATGGATATTGTGAGTTTGTTCGCAAACATCCCTTCTGTTTTTAGCGATTTTAAATTGTATTGTATTGATGTACTCAATCAATTAAATGAATGAATATCATTTATTATCATAAAAAAAATAAAAATTGAAACACTGATTAAGAACCTATTGTCCCTAAATATTTTTGCTAGAGACCTAAATATTATTTAGATTCGTTTTAAATACATGTGGTCAACCTCGCAAGATATAGAACCTCGCAAGATATAGAGCGCAACATCAACTTTTTTTTTGCAGTGGTCGGGGCCTGAACCTCAAATCTTACATGTATTATGCATTGTTCATATACTAACTGAGCTAAGCTCACGAGTACCACATCTTCAACTTTGTCACGGTGCAACAACTTCCCAAAACTCAATTGTATAAAAAGATCGACAAAAGACTAATATGTCCATATTTGTTTATTTTAGTAAAGGACAAAATATTGTGTTTCATTTCTCGTGAACTAAGAAGGATTCAATGTTTTTTTGTACGGAACCAAAATAGAACTCCAGTCCAATAATATAAAAGAAAATATAAACTCCATTTGAAAGTCACTTATTGTTCTCTCATAATAATACTAGCATAATCTAGTTGCTTCAATAACTCATAGGCAGGATGGAAAATCCAACCATTGGTGAGTGATAAGGCGCCCCTTTTCCAAAAGAATGTCCAGATTCATCAAATTCAAACAAAACTCCACCACCCAAGTTCAGTACCACGGTTTCTTTTCATTTTTGCCAGCTCAATTTTGTTCTTTCAACACACGTCAAAATGCATGCCACACCATGGCCAAATGTTTGTGCATGTTAATCATACTATAGCTATAAATAGTACCCTTTGATCTCAATACTCCCTCATCTCATCATCAAGAGCAAGCAAAGTGAAAATAATTCGATTCATTATGGCAATCAAAGCTCCATTTCAACTTTTCATGCTGCTGGGAATTTTTTTCCTAGCCTCAGTTTGTGTCTCTTCTAAACCCGATCATGATCAAGAGAACCCTTTTTTCTTTAATGCTAACCGTTTCCAAACTCTTTTTGAGAATGAAAATGGTCACATTCGTCTCCTTCAAAGATTCGACAAACGCTCAAAAATATTTAAGAATCTCCAAAACTATCGTCTTTTGGAATATCACTCCAAACCTCATACTCTCTTTCTTCCCCAACACAATGATGCTGACTTCATTCTTGCAGTCCTAAGTGGTAATTAATCATTTATCAATTTATTACCTTACAATAGTTTTATTTGTTTAGATATATAAAAATATCATTTCTTACCTTACAAGTTAGTTTTGTAAGAATAACTTTAAAATGACATTTAACTTTAATTCGCAGGGAAAGCCATACTCACTGTGTTGGACACGAACAACAGAAACTCCTTCAACCTTGAACGTGGCGATACAATCAAACTCCCTGCCGGTAGCATTGCTTATTTGGCTAACCGAGATGACAACGAGGACCTTAGAGTATTAGATCTTGCCATCCCCGTTAACAGACCTGGCCAATTTCAGGTAATATGGCGTTGGTACTTTTTCTCATATCACTCTCAGTCATGTGTACATAATTACATATCATAGTTGTAAATTGTGGTATGCAACAGCGTCTAGAGGTCTCCACAGCATATCACAATATAGAAATTGAGATTGACACAGCATTGGTCTCATTTTCGCACATTTTATCTTGATATAATGTTTGTAACGGAATTGACTAATTATAACTACATGCGTAATTTAAAACCATCTATACATATATGATATATCCACATTTTCTTTTCTTAACATGTATCATTGATTTGTCTTTGACTCCATTCCAACAGTCTTTCTTATTGTCTGGAAGTGAAAACCAACAATCATTCTTCTCTGAATTCAGCAAGAATATTTTGGAGGCTGCCTTCAATGTAAGCATACAACACATACAATTGATTTATTTTGAATATACAACATATGGTTTTATTTAGGGCTTGTTTGGAACACTTTTTGTTTTTAGTTTTTAAAATCTGTTTTAAAAATCAATTTTAGAAAAGTGATTTTAAGAAGAGAAAAAGAAAAAACTTGTTTGGTAATGTGACTTTTCAAAACTGTTTTAGAAATGAAAAAATTAGAAAATCCATTTGGTGATATAATTTTCAAAAACAGTTTTAGAAAATAGAAAATTAGAAAACCTGTTTGGTAATCAAAAATTTTAAAAACTTATTTTTTTTATATTTTTTTTATAATTCATATAAATTATATTACCCTTTTTATTTTTCTTACAATTTTATCCTTAGTTACCGATCAAATTAAATTTCAAGTACTATAGTTAAATGTAGAATTTAGTCACAAAATAAATAATTTTTTAGATACGAAGTCAAAATTTGTTCAAACGATACATAATTGGAAAATGTGAAACACATAAAAATATTATAGCATATTAATGTCGATAACATAAACATCAAATAAACAAACAAAAACAATCATCCACAAAATAACTAACAAAACTCCATTGTTGCATATAAGAAAATCTAAAAAAAGCAATTAGTTCGATTAATTATGACGATGTACCCACATCCTATCTCTAAGATGGTTCCTATCCATTGCCATCTCAGCTGCACCTTCATCAGATAACCTTGTTAAGTTTTCAACATTCGAGCTCATCCCTTCAAGGTTAGGAACCTCGTTCACCGCCTCAAGGTCTATATCATCCATTTCCTCCCATATCCTAAACAACTCGTCAGGCAAATTCCACTTGCGTATGTAATTGTGAATAGCACAACACGCAGTTACTATGAGTCTTTGCCTTGAACGTTTGTAGGAAGGCATTAACTTTAAAATAGGAAATCTGTTTTTCAACACCCCAAAACAGCGCTCAATTGTCATCCTTAAAGACGAGTGCCTGTAGTTAAATAACTCTTCTGGATTTTTGGGTTGTCTGCCTTGACCTCGATATTCTTGTGCATGATAACGTTCACCTCTATAAGGGGGAAGAAAACCTCCCATACATGGATACCCAGAATCAACAAGATAAAATGAACCTTCATCAAATAAAATACATGTTAGCTCTACTTGTTAATTTCATCAATATAACTGCATAACTTTATGTTAGATATTAATACTTACCTTTAGGTGGCCAAGGAAATCCTGCATTTGGATTTGTAATTGCATCCAAAAAAACTTTCGAATCATGTGCACTTCCTTCAATTTTTGACCTTGTATGGGACTAGTGTTGCCTATGTACTTACCACAGCCACCAGTTTGGGGTATTTCTCCTATTCATGAATTTGGAAATATTCCAAATGCTATTTAGACAACAGTACTAACATTTCAAATATTATTTGGTAGCTGCAAATTTACTACTATTTAGACAGCATGATTCATTCATAGCTGGTTATGAAGCATTGACAGCTCTAGTTACTAGTTATTGTTGTTAACAATTGCCTAAGGTCCCCACAGGTACTACATATGCAACTTTGGAATTCCAGCCACAGCTAATTCGTGCGGATTCTAATAAACATAAATAACTAATTCTGTTAAGTCTTTTTCTAATGACAGATACACAATTTCACACCTCTTTTTTCTATCATTTTTTTCCACATCAAAACAATATTGTACAGGATTTTTACTTGTTTATCATTCTAACAAAAAGTAGAGAGGTAGAATATTATTACATTTAATGTGGTGCAAAATTTAAACAGTAAAAATTAGTCAGGTAAATCATTATCAGGTATAGAAATAAAATAACTCACATAATCATCATGGGTGTACTTGAATTGGTTTGATCAGACCAAGAAGAATATTCAATATATGTTGCATAAAAGCCATACCTTCAGATAATTTTTCCAGACTTCTTCAGTTGCAGTAACAGTGTTTGTTTCAGAATTCCAGCCAAATCCGGTGTTCTGCTTCAGTGAATAGAACTCGCGATACATGGCTCGCAACCTATGCATCTTTGCCTTTAGTTGGTAAGCTTGCAACGTTCGTTTAGTTATGGAATTCAACTTATACATCATTGAGGACCATGTTCTAGTATGAAACACACCATTTGGCATATTTCCGTTTGTAACTTCATCAACCATTATGTCAATGAAAACTTTCGTTACAAAATCGGACCAAACCTTTGGATCATTAACATCTGTTTCCATCTATCATAAAAATAAGCACTGCAATTAACGCCACCTCTATAATCCATTACTTTACCAACCTTACAAAACAATATTAGATTGAACCATATCCCAATACTTACATATACAAGACACAAATGCACACAACAACATAGAGAAGAAAATGGGAGAGTGCACCAATGAATATTATTCAAGCTTATATGAGTGAGTTTACACTCATACTTAATAATACTATCCTGGAATGCCAAAGTCCAATATGTCAGACTAGCACAATTAACAGTTTAAGTTTGCTAGCACAAACCATGAAGCCTACTTTTTGAGAGTAACACTGAATATGAATTAGTTAATAAAGTTATTAACGGAGCCAATCCTATCCTATAAAGATTTATAGGTAGGTTACCTGTGTAGCAGTGGCAGGCGCACCAGAAGAAGCAGGAGCGACCGAGGAGGAGGCATGTGCGACGGATGAAGAGGCTGCAGGTGCAACAAATGAGGAGGCAAGAGCAGTGAAACGTGGACGGTGGCCAGTGTTCTTCATACTACTTCAATACAAAGTTTCGTTCAATTTCATCAGCATATAAGCATATAAGTTCAATGTTATCAATTATAACAATAACATACTGGTTATCAATCAAAGGAAAATGAAACAAAAACTAAACAAATACTTCAGTGATAAGTTCTGCTAAGCATAAATTACAGAATTCAACTAAAAAATTAAAAATAGCTTATGCAAGCTTATAAATAGCTTATGATAATCACTGTTATGCTAACATGTGAAGGATAATCAAATTTTCCCATGTCCACCCTTGTACAATTCTCTATCAAATTTTCACACTTTAAACCAAATGTGTGTATGAATTAAATTTAGTTTAATATGCTTATAATTGTCTTGAAGTATTGTTAGTTTGCATATCAATTGTTCTGTTTATGCTATATTTACTTCAAGTCCATCTTGTTTGTGTAAACCATATGTATTTACTTCTAGTCCAATTTATTTTTATTTTTATATCTTTGTTAAGTAATTAACCTGGAATAATTTTCGCATAATCCTTGTGTTAATTAGCATCTAAGCTCTTAAACTCATCTTGTTGATATTAAATTACAATTGCAGTTGTATTGCGGATTGATATGGACCCGTTGTAACTAGTTGGTCCTCAATCACTGCGTGTGTGCAAAAACTAAAAATAGCTTATGCAAACTTATAAATAAGTGCTTATGATAATCACTTATGCTATAATCTCAAATTCTACTACAATCTCAAATTTACAAATTAACCTAATATTGAAAATCATAGATCTAAACGCCAATAAACACAAAATCAGTGAAAAATTGCTATAAAAAGTGTAAAATTCTGAATCGAAGAACAGAAAGCAATTCAAAAATGAAAAACAATCAGGTGTGAGATGTAACCTGAAAAAACCACGACGAAGAAGAAGCGCGGTGGAGAAGAAGAAGAAGCGCGGTGGAGAAGAAGAAGAGCGGTTTAGATCGAAGAAAAATCACGGCGGAGATTGGAGAAGAATCGCGAAATCGCCATTTTCTTCTCTCTGTGTTCTGTGTTCGCGAGCAAAATGAGAGATGATTTTTTGATCCAATTTTTTTTGATAAACAAATGAAAATACCCCTGGACTTCAAACATATTCACAACTATGCCATTGAAGAAAACTGTCCCTTCTCTCCGTGTTTTCCCTTTTCTTATTTTTTCTCTATTTTAAAAACTCAAAACTAAAAATAGAAAAGCAAAACCCATTTTATCTCTTTCACTTTTTTAGTTCCCAAAACTAAAAAACCCAAAACACTTTCCAAAAATTATATTTTAAAAATAGGTAATCAAACAAGTTTTTAATTTTTTAATTTTTAAAAACTAAAAAAGTGTTTTTAAAAAGTGTTCCAAACAGGCCCTTAATGTGTGTAAATTTTCAATCATTATCAAAACATAGTCATTATAATACTTGTCCTTGCATATATTGTTACAAATATAGGCTGATTACAAGGAGATAGAGAGGGTGCTTATAGAAGCGCAGGAACAAGAGCAACAAGACAGGAGAGGCCTTAGGAAAGATAGGAGGAGTCAGCAGAGCCAGGAAGCAAATGTAATAGTAAAGGTATCAAGAGAACAGATTGAAGAACTGAGCAAAAATGCGAAGTCTAGCTCTAGAAGAAGTGTATCCTCTGAATCTGAACCATTCAACTTGAGAAGCCGCGAACCTATCTATTCCAACAACTTTGGCAACTTCTTTGAGATCACCCCTGAGAAAAATCCACAGCTTAAAGACTTGGATATATTAGTCAATTACGCGGAGATCAGGGAGGTAGAGCAAAAATTATCTTAAAAAGATTGCTATTAATTAAAGTGACACTAATTACTATAGTTAAAAATATTAATGAATTTTCTTGTTAAATTTAATTTTAGGGATCACTTTTCTTGCCACACTTCAATTCAAGGGCCACACTGATAGTAGCAGTTAATGAAGGAAAGGGAGAATTTGAACTTGTGGGACAAAGAAATGAAAACCAGCAAGAGCAAAGAGAGGAAGATGAACAAGAAGAAGAGAGAAGCCAACAAGTACAAAGGTACAGGGCTAGGTTGTCTCCAGGTGATGTTTATGTAATTCCGGCAGGTTATCCAAATGTCGTAAGTGCTTCTTCGGATCTCTCTTTGCTTGGATTTGGTATCAATGCTGAGAACAATCAAAGGAACTTCCTTGCAGGTATACTACACTCTCACTGAGTCTATTTCCTTATAGATGTCTTCTTTTTTTCTTGACAGAATATATGCATGTCTTTTAAGTTTGTTTTGCACAAACAAATAGATAATTTTGATTAATAAACAAACTTTAAATATGTTCTTACATTTCATTGGTTCTTTCACTTTATTTAATCTCATTCTTTATTAATATATGTGTAATTGTCTATAGTAATTGATAAGATAATTAATGGTATAATTTTTATTTTGTGATGAGAGAAGAGATAATGGTCTAATTGATCAAACCAAAATTAAAAATACACAATATGCATGACTCAGTTTGTTAATGCGAGGGGACCAATGTTCGATCCCCGCATAACACATTCTTTGGGAGAGACAAAGAGCTTTAAACTTTTATCTAAACACCCGAGCAAAAATTAATCTTATAGTCGATCCAATGAACCTAATGTTTTAGGAATATTATGTGGAGCCACTGGATTGCCAAAGGCCTAATAACAACAGTTTCCTACCAAAATTAAATTAAATTGAATGTAGCATATATTAGTTATTTTTTATTTTGAATGACATGTTAATTTATTAGTTATTTCTTATTAAGATATGTTTATTTATGTGATTGGAAATTTGAAGGTGAGGAGGACAATGTGATAAGCCAAATTCAGAGACCAGTGAAAGAGTTAGCATTCCCTGGATCTGCTCAAGATGTTGAGAGGCTACTAAAGAATCAGAGAGAATCTTACTTTGCAAATGCACAGCCTCAACAAAGGGAAGAAGGAAGCCAGAGAAAAAGGGAGATTATATCTTCAATTTTGGGAGCTTTTTAATGAGTGATCAAATATTATGCTTGTATGCTGTAAGGAGCTATAGCTCATAGTGAGCAATGAATAAAACGGCATTATCTTGTATCTAGAGTTCCACCTTTCTGCTATGAATAAATTAATCAAGAATAAGTTTTGTGCCACCTCTCCTACTACTGTTTTTTTTCTCATTATACTCATCTATGTTACAATATATGAACAGCTTTTCTTTTCAATTAAAGAAAAAAATAAATAATGAGTAACTTAATCAAGCATGTAATGGTGGATGCATTTCCTTAAATTATATTTGCATAGTTAATTTAGTTATAGGTGTTAATAAAGAGTCTCATATTGGATAAAATATGACATGATCAGCCACGATTTTTAAGAAGGGATTGACTGTAGTCTTGAGAAAGTTTCTATGACACCCTTAAAATTGTATAATATATTTTTGCATTGAGTAAAGTAATTTACTAATTTCCTGAATTCTGGTATAATACTAAGTTTATTTAGCTTTTAATGTTTAAAGTAACCACACGTATACTAATTTACTAATTTCATACCACTTATTAGTCACTAGCTCATGTTTCTAACTAGTTTTCTTTGTCACCATTTCCTGTATATTCTTTGCCAAACAATTTTCAATTTCACCACCTTGTGATTTTGACGATTTTTGGTTAGAATTGCTCAACAGTGTATCAACAAGGTCGTGTCTCAGACAAATCAAGGTTATAGGTTTGAGCTTTAGAAGAGAAGAAATACTTGCAAACCTTATGCAAAGTGATACTTTGAGTACGTGACCTTGATCTGTTATAGACTTATAGCCTTGAGCAGGCCGTGATTACGGGGACCTGTCAAAGTATAAATACTAAAATGTATACCAGAAACGGGGCCTACCACAAGAATATTTTTTTTTTGTGGGACGATAGTTTTGAAAAGACAAATAATCTATATTTTCATTAATCTCGGGCGAAATACGATGCCAATTCAAAACCCTCTGGTAAAATAAGAACAGCACCTACATTCAAAGCCCCTTTTTTACCATTAGCAAGAACTTGTTTAACTTGCATATCATAAGGAATTCGAACAACTGCTTCAAATACAGTATCGGGAAGTACCGCTTGTGGAACCTCAATATCTTCAGGCTTATTAGCTAAATGGCAATTAGCACATACAATCCACCCGGTAGCTTCTCTCGGATTTTCATAACCCTGTTGAGCAAAAATGGGATATGCATTTGAAATGGCAACTAGCCTCCTGTTTTTACACAAGAGGCTGTTTCCATGACTTGAACCCGTGACATTTCAGTCACATGACAACAACTTTACCTGTCAAAGTATAAATACTAAAAAGTATAAAGGGCAAGGGCAACCCGGTGCACTAAAGCTCCCGCATACGCAGGGTCCGGGAAGGGGTCCCACCATTTGGTGTATTGTACGCAGCCTTACCCTGTTTTTACACAAGAGGCTATTTCCAGGACTTGAACCCGTGACCTTTCGATCACATGACAACAACTTTACCTATCAAAGTATAAATACTAAAATGTATATGTTAATCAATCTCTCTTAGGAAGGAAGTAATCCGGAAAGAAGTAGCACAATGCATAGGTCCAGTTGCATGATGAGCTTAGCAATGCATTTAGATCGTTGCTCTTTTGCCCCTTTTATTTGCTCTTTATTCTGGAAAACATCATTTGCAAGTTATTTTCTAAAATCTTTAAAAACACAAAAAAAAAAACGTCCTTCGTAAATTTTTCTTCCGAACAGTTTCAACATTTGTGGGAGGTTAAAAGAGCAACAATCGTGCATTTGATGTGGAGTCCTCGGATATAAATGCTGGCCAGGGTGGGTCAGTAGGATTGGGCCTTTGATAAGGAGGGAATGGAGTTAAGAAATGAGGCCTAAGAGGAAGAGGGTGCGGTTAATAATTTTAAATTTTATTTTGAGCATGATTTAGGAGACTAAATGTGGAAATTGAGTATAAATTTAATAACCATATTTGGATAAACCTAATTATGCACTTACAACATAAGTGTTTATCATATAAGTAAGTTAAGTATGTCTGTGTGTATAAGAAAATATAAAATATAGTCAATTTGTTGTTAATATAAGCTATGAGTTATTCTCTTTTCTCAAAAAAAAAAAAAAGCTATGAGTTATTGTCATAAGGTATCTTGAAATGCATACGAATATAAGTTTAAAACAGCTTATTGACATTTTATAAGTTGTTTTCATAATTTTTCCCACAGGCTAAGAAGTTGTAATGTCAATAGATAAGCTTAGATAAATCAATCTAAACAGAAAGTATTTGGGTGGCAAAGATTTTGAATGGGTAGCAAAAGTTTTGGACAATCAAGAGGAATTTTAACTATCAAGAAAATAAGATTGCTCTGTTCAATTCACTATTCCTGGGAAGGATTTGTGGGTGCTCTTTCGAATTAGTCCTTATATTATTATTTAGTCAATGTGTATGCACCTAGTCATATTGATGGAAATGCAAATTTTTGAAGGAATTTACTATGTCAAAAGGTGATCTTCAAAAGGGGTTATGGAGGGTTGGGAAGAGTAGTGTAAAAATCTACGCCGTGAATATATAACAATTAATCTTACACATGTATCTAATCAAATCACACTATAATGTTACCATGTTATATTAGTTCTACAAATATCTCTAAATTGTAAAAAATAATTTGAAAACACAAATGCCAAAATCTTAGATTAAACTAAATAAGATCGTTTAAATTTGATAGATTATAAGTTTGTAACTGTCATTTTGTTGAAGAGCAAAAAGATAAAGGAACGAATACTTTGATATGAAAAATTAAGTTACCTGCAAGAGAGAGAGAGAGAAAAAAAAAGTAAGAGAGTAGAGAGTGAGATTGAGAAGGGATGGGTTTAGAGGTTCCAAATTCCAACCCCCAAAATGAGTCTGCAGCTAAATATGGAACAAAACTTTACTTTTTATGTGCTGCAGAAATACATGTTGACTCACCACACCAATCAACAAAAATGGAACAAACAAAGCTAGCTCATAAAAAGAAAATTAAGCGAAAATATTGAAACAGCTACTGTCATCCATTTGATCATTAAAATATGAGTCAAAACAAAATCCTTAAAATATGCTTTGATGAACAGCACATGGGTTGGTAGCTCAGAAAGATTCTAAAATAATGTATTCAATACACCACATGCAACTTCAAAGCTTATAGCCGTAAGCCTCATCCTCACAAATTTATCATTAATACTCATAAGCAGTAGTGTTATGCCAATTCTTTTTTTGAGGGAAGTGTTATGCCAATTCTTATCAACCTTTTTTTTCTTCTGTTGCTCTTTAGTTATAGGAAAAGGGGTTTTAATAATTCAAAGTTCAGCGGAAAGATAAGTAAAATCAGACCAAAAATTATCATAGTCGGATCAAAACCATGAGCATCTAATCTTATGTGTTGATGCATGTGATGTGAGTAAATTATGCAGTGAACTGAACCCAACAACTTAAAATTGCAAGTAGCTAAGGCTTAATTGGCCTACTCCTACCCAACTACCACACACCTTAATATATACAGTTGGGTGCAACAATATGCATTAATATCATTACAACTATCTTCTACAAAAACAATTAAAACTCATCCACAATGGGGCTTCTATCCAAAATTGTCACTCTTCACTCCCTCTATCAAATGTATGTGAAAAACTAACTATATTCCATCATAAGGGTGTCCCACTTATCAAATTATGGGACCACACAAATCAATAAGCATAACTATAGTATTATCTCTCTTCATAGATTATATGAGCTAAATGCCACCATTTTACTTTGATTACAAGTTTGGCATAAATATTTCATTTGTTAAATCTAACTAAGAGTAGTAAAGATACAAATTCAAAGACCAGCAACACTTGTTTATTATTATCAATTATTAAGATAAGAGCTTGTAATATATTAATTAACCAGCAGATCTAATCTAAAGCAAAACATACATACTATGAGTGCTACTTTATGACACAAAATTAAACAAATGCTTGGGGGTAGTGATGAAGAGAGGTATAGTGGTAGCTGCAAAATAATACCACCATATAATATACAATAAAAAATTCATCAATATTGCAGTCTGCACAAGAACATCTTATGATTAAAATAAACAAATGAAAATAAAATTTAATGATAGAAAAACACAACAAGTCCTCTTAACAAAATGAGAAAAAAAAAGTTGTAAAGTTGAATCTTAGTCCTAGCCAAACGACAGACTCACTAAGCACTTACATTACTATATTCATTCATTAAAAAAAAGTGAAAAATTATGATGATTATGAACCCCAATATCTCCATTTCAAGGGACAATGATCCTGATTCCTTATGTACTTCATATATAATATAATCATACATTGCTACTCTGACAAAAAAACAATGTAACAATCCTAAAAATCCCAGTAATAATAAAATAATAATGATGATAATAATTAAATAAACAAACAAATCAAGAACAAATATTCTTAATTCTTAACTTCTCATTCACATTTCACACTTGCAACATAATTAATTAAAGATAATAATCAATCCTCAATTTCAATTACTGTTATTATAACAATCAAATTATAATAATAGGGGAATCAAGCAAGCTAAAAATGGAATTAAAGATGGCATCCAAAGCAATTACAAGCCTTGGGAATGAATGAACATAAACCAAAAGGTTTATTGGGAATGTTGCAATCTATAGCATAGCAACAAGGAGAAGCTATGCAAATCCCTTTTGCTCCACCACAGCAGGTGCATATAGCACATATCCTGAAGCTTCCAAGTTTTCTTCTGCTCTCATTCATCATCATCATCTTCCCAGCTTCTATCACAGGCACCATTGGAAATGACCCATTTGCTTCCTATTCATAAAAAAACAATCTTTTTCAGTTTTTAGTACTACCCACAAAAAAAATATTCACAATTTCTTCCTAAATCCTAATCATAAAAAAACTATCTTTTTCAATTTTTAGTACTACCCACAAAAAAATCAGCTGGATCCATGAATTAAATTCAAAAGGGTATACAAAAATGAGAGAGAGAGAGAGAGAGAGAGGGGACTTACATGGAGCAAGGTTGCTTCATTGGATAAAATGGAAACAAAAATGAGAGAGAGGATGAGACAATGAGAAGGAATCATCATGGTTTGTTTTGTAACAGTCATAGTCTTAGGTTTATGTCTTTGAAAAGGGGATAGTTGTTAATCTTGTTTTTCTGTGGATGAGGTTTTAAATTGGTATATCATAAATGAGTATTTGGTGGCTATTTATGTATAAATTTGTGAACTTTAGCTTGGTATTGATTGTGTAAAGAGTTGAAGTAATCCAAACTGAAGTGATAACTAACTAGCTTTGAAGATTGCAACAAGTAAAGAGAAGGAAAAGAAATTGAAAATAGAAAGAAAATGAATTATGAGTTGGAAGTTGCAAGAAAGGGTTTGGCAAAGAATGGAAAGAGGAAACAAGGGTTTTCCTTTGGAAACAGAGGTCACCTTGGTGTGTAGAAGTAAAGAGAAGAGAGTGACAGAGAAAGAGAAGAGAGGAACTATAGGATTATATTTAATTGAAAATATTGAACTCACTCTCATACTTTATCTCTCTAGATGTCACTAAAGTACAAAAACAAAAAAGAAATCAAGGGTGCAAAAGCTTCTTCCTTTCTTTCTCTCTCTACATATCACTTAAATAGTTAAATGTGTGAATGCTAGTAAACCTAATAAAGGTAGACAATTTGATTATGAAAACTTTCTACAGTTTAGACTAGTTTTGTTGACTCAATCTGTGAGGTTGGATCTTATGTTTTTTGTTTGGATTAGTGATGAGATTTACAGAATCAATCTGAGTTATCATAATTTCAACCAAAACTATTTTAGTTTTAACATAGAAAAAAGTTTTATACCATGAAGAGTATGTCTTCGAATACATTACAATTATTGCACATTTCACATTTGAGTTGTAATCAAAGTCTCAACTTTTTTATCAACTCGTCATGTATTGTGTCAAAGAAACATCAAACTATGATAGTTGTGTTTATTGTGTATGGCAACGCTCTTTAACATAACATGTGTTTGTTTTGGTGATGAAAAATTAACTGTGGACGTTAACCGTGGGTTGAGAATGAATATATACTTTGTAGCTTCTCATTGTTCACAATGAAATGACAATTAAAGGTATGGTGGCAATGACCCGTCGCACATCTAAATCGGTGTAAAACCATGGTATTAAGCCAACTTCAACATATATCATATTAGCATCTCGAAAACAAGTAAGATATGATGTATTCACGGTGGTAGACTCTCATTGTGTCAAATTTCATCGCCGCTCTAAACATGCAATTAAATTGAGTTACACTAAGTGTTGTAGAGAAGAAAAAATATATAATTAGCTCTTGGGTGAGCCTACTGCCTCTCTAACAAAATCTTATTTTAGATTATTGAATTTTGATAAATTTGATCCACTAAATTAATTTAGAGCTACAATTTTATCATAGAGAATAGATAGACTAGAAAGGATTAAATCCAAGAGAGTAAAATGTGTGAGAGATATTTTTTGTTTCTTTTTGAAATCTTAAAGATATTTTTACACTGATAAAGTAATTACCAGAACACATCAATTAAATTTTCTATTTATATCAACAAAAAATTATGTAATTGTTTTATCTTGTTAGTATCATTTACTGTTCCTGTAAAAAAATAATAAAAACAAGGGAAATTAGTGTGGACCTCACACTATAGGGTTTATGCGAACAAAGGCACTACATTAACTCATTAAGCATATGAACTTCACAGGTTCTCTCCTAATAATAGAGTCCAGAAAATGCAAGTTGGCACTCACCTATTTTATAGGCTTACGTTAGAGAAGACACAATAGTATGGTACTTTATTACTGAAAGGGTAAAAAACGTGTGAAGCAAGATTGATTGTTTACATAAATTTAGATAAGATAAAATAAAGTTCGATTATGTCTTACTGTTAGATGTGGTGTAGCTTTTGTCGTCAACATTATATTAGAAAATCAGAGAATATGATGGTACTACTACTACTCTTGTCTAACCAAATCATTAAGCTCTAACAGCTTAAATAATTAAGTCATTTTTAACCCCTAAAAAAAACATTTTTCGGTTGGAATAAGCCCTAGAATACTGAAACTTTATATTTAAAAATATGTATGCCTTTACAAATTTATATAATGTAATTTAATATTACCAAAATTTTAAACCAATTTGTAAATCGACCTTAGTCCTTAAATTGTTATACGTGAGACATTTTGGAGGTACATGTCTCTGTCCTTAAGAAACTCTGGCCTAGCTGTCTCCGACTCAAGCAATGGTAAGGACTTGTGTTTTGTTTTGATTTGACCCAAAAAATAAAGGCAAGGACTTGTGTTAAAGCAAAAACCGGTCTCAATTGAAATATTTAGCCTCCGCCGTATGGATATTTATTTGTGGATACTTAAGGAGATCTTAATTTTGCATAAATAAAAGTAGATCTCAATTATTCAAATAATTTATTTATAAAAAAATTAGTACATAATAAACATCAATCACTTCAACTTAGCATTTTTTTTTTGGTACAAAAGGCATCGTAGCATCTTTAAAAAACTTCTAAATGAATTCGACCATAATTGTATATCATCTATCCATAAATTTTATTTTAGAAAATTATATGTTATTACATTTTATGAAAATGATGAGGGACCCAAAAAAAAAAATAGTGTTGTTTAATTGAACAAACTTACTCCACAAACCCCAATCAGATTTTCTCCCTAAAATGGATATCTATCGGGTTCATATATGCTTAATGAATTAAGCATCCTCCATTGAAAATGATCTTGGCAGATACTCTCGTGAGTGTAAATTTAGCTAATAAAATTTACCTTTGCATTTAATATGATGAGGTGCGGATTAAAATATACATTATGGTCTATTTGATATAAAGCTAGATAGAGATAGGATATGATAAAAAGATGATAAACATTAATCATATAAGTGTTTGATGCGTACATGATAACAAACATGATATCATTATAATTAAATGAAAAAATTACTCTCATAATTAATTAAATATTCTAAAAATAGTCTTTATTTGTATTGTTTCTCTAAATTAGTGTTTTCATATGCATTTGTATGAAAATAGAGATGTCCATTTGTACAGTGGGATCCACATGTGGATTGTTTAGTTTGGGATTTTTTTTAATATACAAAATGACAAAATAATAATAAACTCACGCACATAAAGGAAACAAATAAAGATGCTGGAGTTTGAATCTCGGTCATAATTTTCGGTCTAACAATTTCACATAAAATATTCTATTTTTTATTTGTTGAAAATGAACAAAAATTATATCATTACTAATTGTTCTAAGAACATCTCTTTCTATATAGATTACAAGAGATGAATAAAATGTTCTAGCATAATAGTCGTGCATAAAGACGGGTGAGCGCGTTGCGCTCTTTTTTTTTTAAAGTAAGTCGCAATTGCGTATAAATTATGAGTAAAAATATAAACACATGTATAAATATTAAAGGTAAAAAAAATAAAAAATAAAAATAAAATCAATAAAAGACCTAGGTTGGTGTGGCACTTGCTACACTAGGCTTTGAAGATGTCAGCTCCAACAATTTCAGCATTTTTATCGGTTGAGTTATGTCTTATAAGGCGTCCCATTTAAAACTTTGCAAGTAGAGATTTTGTCATTGGAGAAAGTTCTGTTGAGGTTCATACCTCTCTCAATCATACATCTCTTCTTTGGAGATCATATCTTATATTTATTTGTTTTTTCACACAATGTAAGTACAGTTTTCTTTTTTACGTGGTTTTTATTGTTACCACAAGATCACGACAATGTCATTCATTTTTCCTTTGTTCTATGGTTCAATTTTTATTCTTTTTCTACTATCAATTTGATTGAAAAATAAAAAAATAAAAATTATTTATGGCGATTAGGTTCTATCGGAGACCATGGGGCTTTGCAAGAACGGAGCAGGAAAAGAAAATCAGAATAAAAATGGGGATGAAGAGCCATTTAGGTGGATGGAGAGTACTCCCCGTTTCCGACCCATTGTCATCCCTAAATTTAAAACAATATGTGCACTATGGATTATTTTACATTATGTGTATTTTTGTCACTTTTATAGGAAAAATGAGAGAGAGGTAGGGAGGGAGTATCACACTGTAAGAGCTCTCTTGAAAAAAGTCTCGGTTAAGTGTAGTTGGGACATGAAACTCCACCAAAGGTGCCAAGTTAGGTTCTCCACCAGATATTAATCATTGATAAAGTTAATGGATACTTCGCACCTCAGAAGCAACTTTGACTATACTTTTTTTTCAAGTAGTTTGGTAGCTAGAAATTCACCTCTTAAGATGAATAAGTGGAATTGTGGTTCAAATCCTAATCTCTACATATATAATGCAATGTTAATACCAATTAAGTTAAATTCATAAGGACTGAATACCTAATTTAAATTGTTAATTTTATTTATTTTATGTGTGTGTGTATATATATAGACACATACACTCTCTAAGAATATATATTTAGATGCCCAAACAAGTCAGTCTATTTGTCAAAAATTAGTAAAATAAAAAATTGTCACTTTATTCATAGATTTAATCTTACTTTTCGTCTCTGCAATTTTTTTTTGGTAGAAATTTAGTCTCTACATTAACCATAGAGAGTTTTATCAGCAATGAAAATTGTTAAGCCAAAGACTAAAAAATAAACGATGAGTGTTTGCAAATAACCTACTTGTGTATATTAAAAAAAAGACATTGCTAGTCTATTTACTACAGCATCAATTATAAATAATTTGACGAGTCGAAAACAGTGTAGTAAATATTTTGTATAAGTAAATATTTTAATCTTTTACAGCATAGTTTTTGTGCTACTATTAGTTTTTTTTTTTTGACGAATTGTGCTACTATTAGTTAAATTTAGAGTAAATTACACTCCCCTCCCCTCAAAGATGCTTGAATTACACTTCCCTCCCCTCTTATGTTAAAATATACATTCCCCTCCCCTCTTATTCAAAACATATTAGAAAAAAATTCATTCCCCTCCCCTAAGAAAAGCTTGAATTACATTCCCCTCCCCTCTTATGTTAAAATCTACACTTTACTCCCTCAATATATATTTTTTTATTTTTAATAATCTAACAAAAAAATAATAATCTAATACACTTCGAAAAAAAACAATATTGAATACATATTTTAACATAATAAAAAATTGAATACATATTTTTTTGCTATTTTTTATTCACAATTTCATTAACATGTAGTTTTAAACCCGATTATCAAATATGAAACAAGCCAAAATAAAATTAAAATATGTGAAAAATTACTAACGACAATAAACCATGGTTATTTAAAAGTTAATTTTAAACTCTAAATTATAAAATCAATAGCAAAATATTTAAATTTAATTATCATTAACATTTAAATTATAAAGAAATGAATTAATTTTTCTTAAAGGGTGGTTTAAAATTAATATATATCATAAAAATATTTATTTATGTTAAACTAGATTAAAGTGTAGTGCATATTTAATTATCAAGGGAGGGGGTTGTAATTCAATCATCTTATAAGGGAGGGGAGTGTAAATTTTATTTTTCAAGGGAGGAAATTGTATATTTTAACATAAGAGGGGAGGGGAGTGTATTTCAAGCATCTTTGAGGGGAGGGGAGTGTAATTTACTCTTAAATTTAACATAAGAAGTTTTAAAAGTAGTATTATTTTTCCTTTGTCCTACCCTCGTAAAATATATGCGAATTCCGTTCACGACACCAATAATATCAGTTACCAAAAATATATTGGATGTACTCACAAAACATTAATAGGTCATATATTGTCTTGGTGTAAAGCAAGGATTAAATACTCTCAACGGCTCCTTTAACGTTTTGTAAAATTACAATTCGCTCATTTGTTGTTTATCTAATTTTATATATACTCTTCACTAATTATACCTTTCCTTTTTTGCTTTAAGATTAACGGAGTATTCCTCAGCAAATACACACCACTTTAAAATTTATATCCGAACATGATCTAAAATAGAGATAAAAGCACAAAGGTTTAAAGCAATGCAAGAGCAGATAAGCACTACATAAATACTAACGAACAGAAAACAGTGTATCAAATTTGCTTATCCTATGCTTTAACATTGTGAATACTCAATATGTACTATGTAATATGTATTCATTGCTCATTCCTTCAATTTTAATGATATATACTCTGCACAAAAAGAATAGCAATCCCACTAAAGGAAAATTTAAAACTTAAATCAACCTCTATGTATTTAGATATTTTTGCTAATATAGCAACACATTCATAACGGTGTATCCTCTTACCATCAATTTTTTCAATTTTTGTTTTGTTTTTTTCAAAGGGACCTCCTAAAGTGGTTGAGATCTCATTCTAGATGTGACTCATCAACCAACTAAATTAATGAAGCACTTCTTTACTCACTTGGCATGATCAAGTAGCAATACATGCAAGTTAACTGCACTTTTCATGGAATATGAAGATTTAACCAAGCAGCAATATCTACAAAGAACGTGTACATCAAGGGCAACAAAAGGAAACAATTCCATTAAATTGTTCTTTTCAGATATTTAAAAACTGGCACAATTAAACAAACTTACCAATATTTCGTTGGCAATTCTAGAATGCAAAATATACGATCAGCCAAAATCGTGGATATACTTGTTATAACGTTTTCTATGAATCAAAAGTGGAAGTAGGGAGAACGAAAGAATCGACGTAGTACCTACCTGCATAAGCTTATAGATAACACTTGCCAAAATCAGTGGGCAACATATCAAGCACATTGCACATGTATCTTCTAGTTTAGCCATAAATTGTTGCTTCTAGTAAAGCTAATTGAAAGGATTTAAATTTCCCACTTTGATTCAGTTGCATTGCATGTACCGTTAACCAAACTCCAGGCCAGAAAGGACTACCACCTTTTATTGGATCATGCAGCTGAGGCTTGATATCTGCAAAACAGCATATAATTAATGTGTGCTTTCGCTGCCGTCGAAATTTACAGTTTAGACTTCAGCCCTTCAACTTCTGCAAAATGAACTCTATCCAAGATAGTCATCACTGCAAAACTGACATGGAAAAGTAGTATTACAAATAAAACTCTAGAATAATAGCTTTTACTTTTACATGAGAAAAATATAGATGCATAAATACATACATTACAATAATCAATGCTTCATTGGACAGCAGCTAAATTCTGATAAGATTGTCCAAAAAACTTAAGGATGTTTATCCTAATGTTGGCTTGCCATTGCAACAAGTTTCTATACATGCAGTGTAAAAAATAAACCCAACTGTTTTGTGAAAGAAAAGGATTTGCAGGAAGATTCACACTGGAGCCAAACATTGATTTATTATATATTTCCAGAAAGATATTTTTTACACTGGAGAGTATTTTAAATAGATAGGTTGGCTTAAGAACTGAAGAAATGTTCACATTGGATTTTGACCAAATGTGACAAATATTTATGAAATTTATACAATGTCGCAGCATGAAATCCAGAACGACTGGATTTGCCAACTGCATTCAATAGTAGATTGACAGAATCATTTTGACATGAACTCTGTGTTTGGAACTCTGTACATCTCCAGCAATGGGGAAATCAATTCACAGATTACGCTTTCTCCCCTAAGAAAAAAATTGTAAAAAGCAGATAACCCATTTCCAAGAGACAACATTATCCCTCATCATCAATGTCATCATCATCGGAAGGATTCGGTCTAGTCTCTGATAATGAAAGCCTCCTTGGCTTTACTGAGCCCGACTCAACAAGTCCTTCTGATGATAAACTTAATGCAGCAGTTCCTGATGAAGAACCTAGCAGACGCCGTCCTGTGGCTTCAGCTAAAGGTGAGGAGACATTATAGGTGAAGATTCCCATTGGATGGTCAAACTTGCAGCTTGGGCCAAATTTGCATATGCCATACCGCGAATAGAATACACAAAGTGGTTCTCCCTGCAGAAAATGGGATTACCTCTATCAGATTGTACCAAAATCAATGTGATGATACAATAATTGAGTATCTTATCATCTCTCTCAAATAATTAAAATAATGCATTTATCCGCTTCACCCAATAAAAGGTCAATGTTCACTTTATTTCACACATTTGAAAGAAGAAAATAATAACACAAATATATGGATACATATTTTGGGAATGATATGACCATCAACAGCAATGCTGCCACAGATCAATATTTGTTTAGATAACATAAACAACTCATACAAGCTACTCTTTCCCTCGGTTCCCATATATCCCACACTGCCTCTACTCTTTTTCCTCTCTCCAATATGAGACCATGGGATATCAGTTACTCCCTTTGCTGGCCGTGATTACTTGGGGAGCCGTTACCCTGTTTCCCGTGTAACATCTTAAGTGGGAATATATCACAGATCAACATAGAAGTATTAATTTTAAACCGTTATTACTGTTAGTAACTCGCCTTTTTCTTGTTGTGTTGATAACTTTTGGAATGTGTTAAAAGCCTATCTTTTAGAAACAAAGTGATAAAATGTTAAAAAAAAAGGCCAACAAGTTATCATCACACAATACAACAGCAAATTTATCAACACAGAACGCCAGAGAAGTTATAAACAATCTTCTTTTTAGCTCCAGCGTCGAGTTCATAATTTCAGGAGAGAGATAGATATGACATCCGAAATCAGATGACCCATATTGAGTATAGGGTCCCAATATTCCTTCACAGAGCACAAAGCCCAACAATTGTGTTAGGTATATCCTTACTAAAATCATAGGGTCCTGTCCAGAGCTAAAACTCAAAGGATACAAATACAAATAACAGACAAATGTAAAGGCTTTTTTTTTTTTTTTTTGCAAAGGCGGACAAATGTAAAGCTTAAAGAATAATGCAGTAAAAAATTAAATAATTCACAAGCAAAATTAAGAAGACTCGTTCTTTTTGGAGGCCTTAGCAAACTCAAAATTTAAAACCTATGATAATTATAATGAAGTATAAATTCAGAAATAAATAATTTAACAATGAAACATAAACATGGTATAGAACCCGATAACAAGATATCAACTCACAGGACGCAAAGGAAGGCCAAGGGGACTCAAAACACAATCAGGGGCAGGAATCTTCCTCTCGCGTGGATGGTTAAAACGACAGACAGCACCGAACTTGCAATCCCCAGTCTTCATGTAGAATTGGCATTCAGGCTGATCAGGTCTCTCTGGAAAAATGTTCTCCCTTTGCAAAGCATAGAATCCTACTGGAACAGAGCCAGAACGGTATTGAGAATATACCCCTTGGAGTCCTGCATTTTCTGGATCACCTTGGGGAGAAGTTCCATAGGTTTGATCATTTCTCATTGTTTGTTGTGGACTGTCTGATCCCATTTGACCCTAGAATAATGAATGTTCCATTAGAATGCTGACACATGTACAGTATTGGTAAGTTTTTAGTACAAAGATAATTGCATATCTGCCATGTTATGTTAAATTAGAGGTTAAAGGATGGTTAACCATATCATACAAATGAGGCCAAGTTATTCTCTGAAAAACGCAGACAGTGAAATCGCTTTTCAATAAAGGGTACAATTTTCCAGAAGAAAAAGACCTTTATGGACAAGGACGTGAGATGGGAAAATATGGCAATAGCCCAACTAACTTAATCATGGTATCATGAACCAATCCTTCAAAAAGTTCAAGCCACCAATTGACAGAAGCACATGAATAGTTTTATGTCAAACAAGCCCCCCCCCCCCCCCCCCCCCACACACACACACAAGTGTCATTTAGGAATAAAATAACATAAAATCATGGCACCATGTCACGAACCAACTATACCAAACAGAAACAATATGACACACTCCTGAGACAACAGTGTGGCTCATAATCAACCACAAGCATAGAATACCACGTCTTTCTATTCCTTTGTTATAACCTATCCTACCAAAAGATTGGATGATCTTACATTGTATGTACTCCACCCAGGCACTGAAACCACTCCTTGAGGTAGAATTAAAGGTGCATAACTTGAAGGGCCTTGCCACCTTGGACTGGGAATATATGATGAAGTAGACCAATTTGTAATTCCGGCCGCATATGACTGCTGACCTGCTGTAGTTGGAGGCTGGACAGTAGGATAAACAGGAGAACCCCTCATTGGAAGTACCATATTACTTGGTTGAGGATGGTGAAATTTACAAGTGTTCCCAAATTTGCATTGACCAGTTCTTAAATAATAAGCACATTCAGACTCATTCTGCATACACAACAAACAAAGAAAATATAGAATTAGACTATTAATTAATATTAAGGGTCCCATAAAACATTCAGGTGTAAGGTAATAAATAGAAGCATACAAGACCACAAGTTTTAGAAAACAAACCGAGCAGCGAAGAATGCTCTGAATCAAAGCATAGAATAAAATTTTTATAAGGCAAGTTCATTTCATGAAACCAAATGAGTAATGAAACAATAATTGGCCACAAATTGACGAACATTTACTGACTAGACCGTAATTACATAGAAACAAGAGGGAAATTTTGAATACTAACTGGGCGGAGTGGATAGCCTAAAATATTCAAGGCAACTCTTCCTGCAACCCCAGCCTTGTCTTTAGGATGATGAAACCTGCATGTGGCTCCAAATTTGCAAGTTCCTGTTTTCAGATAGTACTGGAGAACACAAAATAGATATCAATATTTGTAAAATGGTGAATACGTAAATACACAAGTACATATATGTTGGTTGTCTAAAGCAATACTGGGGCTTAACAGTTAACATTATAGGTTTTTTATTACCATTGATATGCCATGCAACTAAACAAATAAATAGATCTCAAGAGAAACATGGATACATGTTTTTTTTTAAATAATTAGCACACTGCAACCAGTAAGTTGTTAAAATGTTTTTTTGTTTTGTTTCACATAGGCTCCCTCTACTGGAGGTAATCCTATTTGAGGCATGTCGGGCACTAAATGTAGGTGCCTCTCCCGGCTGGGGTATGAACCTTGGTTCACGACGTTGTGGGAGTCCAGCCCCTTCCACTAGACCCAACTCATGTTGGTTGTGAAATTGGTTTTTAGTTGAAGGTAAACTGAACTAATTTTAAATGAAAAGAATTCATGTGAAATCATGCATATAAAAAGCAACATACAAATTTGTTTAACTTTGTGCCCAAATACACTACTTTCAAATAAATCTAAACAAGTCATTCCAGAGAGGCAGAGATAATAATACAAAAATGGATTACGTGCATAATACAACACTCATTCACAGCTTGATCTTTTTAGCCCCCCACGGCCAATATCCATTCATCGAGTGTTTAAACCTTCCAATTTTAAAGACAGGATGTTTTCCTTATATTGGACATGAGGACTCCAAATCTAATTATCGCACATAGATTACTTCTGTGACCTATAACATCATTATCTTTTATTAGGATTTTTTTTAGGAGATCTTTTATTAGAATTTGAATTGCAATCAAATAGAAACAAACATTCCATTGGCTGATCTCTCAGGAAATTCCAAGTATCCTTAAGAGTTCAAGTTGGTGTCAAAGCCTCATTTTAACCTCGGCCTTGATCATGGGAATACTTTTTCTCCTGTTGCCAAACTGCCATTTGTCCAAATTGTCTATATATGGTCACAACAAATTCCCAATGCACAGTTTGCACGAATTAGTAAAGTTATACAGCATTTGGTATAGTACGTACTAAGGTAGATCATTTTGTGTTCTATAATCATTTATCCTCTAATAATAAGTTTACATGTTTGTTATTCCTAGATATGGGTTATCATTACTACAAGAAACAATCAAGAAGGCATCAAATGTCTAAATTAGCACTTATCTTTCAAACTGAAGACTTGGGCCAACTACAATATTTTGTTAGGATTGACGTTATGCAGTCAGAATAGAAATGAGCATTGTCAAAAGCAAAGTTTCGAGCTATGGCTCTTTCAACTTGTGAACATACATAGACATAAAACAATTGTTTTAGTATTAAATTTTGCAAGAGCAGTCCTATAAAAACTTATTTGTAATGACTAAGTTTCATTGCACGGACGTTGGATCCAATCTAGTCATTCAACATCTAATCGAACATAGAAGCTGATTGCTGTCTTATATGAGATAAAAGTCTCTCTATGGACATCACTGCTACTTCAATGTGACCTCCTTTGATGAACTATAAGGCATATTCACCAAATCTCTTCGAGCACATAGGATAACTTTGATATATAACAAACTTGATACACATGACATGTCTACCCCAGCTGAAGTGGGAGAGTTGATTATTATAAATAATTTCCTCATCTTGTATCCCTATAATTTAGGAGTTATCTTTTAATGGAATTTGAATTGTTACCGGATATAAATGTAAAGTCAAAGGGGCCTAAGAGGAAATCTCTCAGGCCATTCCAAGTGTTCTAAAGATTTCATGTTACTTTTGAAATAGAAATTCACAGAGCATGCACATGAACAAGCAATATGCACCTTATGCAGTCATTTAGAAACAAGTACATGCCTGACATTCTGGCTGCCCTAACCTTTCTGGAAACTCGCCTTTCATCCGTGCAGTGGCAATAGCCTAACAATATTTAAAGTAAAACTTATCAGATACCTATATTATCTAATTATGTCCATTCAAATAGAAAAGTATCAACAAAACCGCGTGATAGATTCAACATTATATAGCACATCAACAATATAACTACAAAAATAAGTGAAAACAGTAAAAAGAAATTTGCTGCTTTGAGAATGTATCTGTAGAGAGAAAAAATGCTAAACACAATGCAAGTAATGTACTCCTGAGCACGTGTGCAGGTAATTTTTTTCTGAAAGAAACCAAGCAAAGAAAACTTGTTGAAAGAAGAATATTAAGGGGCAGCGGCAAAACCAAGTAGTTTCAGTTTCAACTGCCTATAGCTGCCAGCACCTTAGAAATTAGTGATAATAAGGGTGTGTGTGATCGAACAAAAATACAAACAAAGAATTATGTTCAAGTATCAACAATATCAAATACATTCATAATAAATTTATAAATACAAATTTGTCCATATGAAATGCATAGCTCATACCAGCTTCCTGTTAGGAGGATGATTAAACCGACATGTTGCTCCAAATCTACAAAGGCCGGTTCTGATGTAATATGAACAATCTGGTTCTCCTGGATGCTCCGGATACGGTCCTGATTCCATTGTTTCACTTGGCCTCAAGCTCATTTGCCACATTGCCTCTGAAATACCGAAACATTTACAAGTCAATTTCTCAAAAGAAAGACCGAAGTAATATATCTATCATAAATCATCAATTTCACTTTCACCGCATTCCAAATACACAGAGACTCAGAATCTTCTATTTATCATTATGATTATCTCAGTGTCGCATAACTTGGCTTTAACTTATGGTTATATATCTGAAAAATGGAAGCATAGAAAGCTCCAAGTTACAGACACTGGCCGGGTCCTTGATGGCCCCACTCTGTGATGAAAAAGTTAACCCCTTAGTACAACTTTTCAAAAGCTGCCATGGTCTACACACTACAAATTCTTCTCACACACAAAAAAAAAAAAAAAGTTCAAAATCATTTATAGATGAAAAAATGGTGTAAAAGTTTCCATCAATTGCAAGTTGAAAAATAATTAATACAATTTATCTATCATGAAATCAATGGTCTTAACATTATTCATAATTAAAAAAAAAAAAAAAAAAAATTGCTCGTAATTTTCTGAGAAATCAAAGCTGCGATCGCAGCCTTGCATGCATATGTTAGAAAGCATGTAAAACTAAAATTAGCAGGGAAAAAAAAAAGGAAAGGAATTACTAGTTTGAAAAAAGGAAAGACAGCGAATAAAATTAGATTTGAATTTAAGAAAAGTTTTTTTGCAAAATAAAGCAGAAACATGAGCATGAACATTACCAACAGAAAGACATACATGACAGTTGAAGCCAACCAAAAAAAAAGATTGATAGTTGATTTGTAGAGAGTGACGGTTATTGTAACAGGGGAAGAAGATTCTGAGATCTTATACAAAAATAAGAGATTGAAGAATTAAGCGATGATCGGTGATGAAAAGAGAAGAGAACCTTGAGGGATGGCATCGTATTCCATTGATGCGATGCGGCATGTAGAAGTATCAGATTAGAATTGGAATTGGAATTAGAATCATCACCGGCCCTGTCTGTCACACTCAATAACTTACAGCCCCACGTTTCGTTAACTCACTCAAATCAAATCAATTGTAACTCCCCGAGATCAACCTCCACCCTCAACAACAAGAGAAAAACTAAAATAATAATAATTAAATTATGTATTTATTTATTGATATTGTGATTGTGATAATAAAAAAGAAAATGAGTGAGAAAAAGAGAGAGAGAAAGAGAGAGAGAGAGAGAGAGAGAGGTGTGTGTTTTGCACTCCACAAATGAGAACAAAGAATAAAAGCCAACCAACCAACCTCATCTCATCTATCTATCTATCTATAACTGTTTCTTTACTACTGTTCCTAGTGATCCCTCCCTCGCTTTTTTCACCCGCCTTTTCCACAACACACGTTCCTTTTCTTCTTTTTCTTTTTTCTTTTTTCTTTAATCCACATATTTTGACTTTCCTTCCTTTGTCCCTATATGTCAACTTGTTATAAATGCTCTTAAATCAACTTTTACACAAAGATAAATTATATTTCAACAATTCTTTTGTAAAGAACAATTTTTATGACAATTGTATTTTTACTTTTTCTACATTACTTTGATTTTTTGTGTTAAACCTACGTTTTTTATATTTTTTTTTTTTTTTGAAAGAAAGAAATCATTGCATTTCAATATCTAAAATGTGCCAAATACATGTAGGTACATCATCAATAATATGGGGGCTAGGATTAGACAGGGCTGCCTGAGCTAACTCGTGAGCTACCCTATTTGCTTGTCTCCTATTGAACTCAACATGAGAGTTCTGAAATTTGTCTACTAACAACTGTTTACAAGCAGTGATAATACAACCAAATTCACTGCTGTCATCTAAGTTAGAATGAACACAATCAACAACTTTTTTACAGTCTAGAGCAAAGTCAACATTGTCAAACTGTTGATTTGAGAGCCACTCTAACGCCGTGTGCAATCCTACAGCCTCTCCCACATCTACATCACAAAGAGGAGCAAACCATTCTGTTCTTGCAAGGACGAAAGCACCATCATCATCCCTAAGACATATACCCAACCCAACTCTATTAAGAGAAGTGGAGAAGGATGCATCAATGTTGCATTTGTACCTGCCAGGTGCCGGTTTCTTCCAACTGTCTTCCTCATATCTTATAGGTCGAACCTGTGTGTGTATAGGTTGAACGGTGCTATTGGCTCGAATGATTTGGGCTGCTTTCCAATCTTCAAGAAGGTGGGTTGCCCGTTGAGTCACCTGCAAACTGGTCTCATTTTGCTGCTGCCATAGCTTCATGTTCCTGCATTTCCAAAGGCTCCACATAATTGTCACCATCATTTCACATTGACCTGGAGATAAGTTCTGTAAAAGAGTGAATATAAGTGAACTAATATTATAATCTTGACGAATCACCCTGTCAACAGTGTCCCAAAGATTCACATTTTGCCAAACTTGAACAGCTTTAGGACACTCAATAAGGACATGAATACTATCTTCATAATTGTAGTTACAATGAACACAATTCAAAGGGCAAGAAATGCCTTTACTGTTTAGGCGAGCACGGGTTGGGAAGCATCCTCGACATACACGCCAAAGGAAGTTCTTGATTTTTGGAGGCACTTTTAGCTTCCAAATAAGGTTCCATCGGCCATTCACGTGCATATGGGAGTTGTCGGCAATTTCAGTCACACACATTCTATAGGCACTTTTAACAGAGTACTTACCATTTCTTTCCCCTTTCCAAATCAATTTGTCCTCCAAAACAAGTGGTTGCAGTGGCGTATTGAGAATCAATTGCGCAGTATGTGCATCAAAGAGACTATGAATGAGGGGCGCCTTCCATATTTTCAGGTCTTGATCAATAAAATCATATAACTTCACCTGCATCAAAGGCTCAAAAATTGGATTAGTTGTGGAAAAGGACAAGCCATCCTTGAGCCAAGGGGCGCCTAAAAAAGGTATGTTGACCCCTGAGCCAATCCGCCATCGTGCACCCTGTTTTATTACAATTTTGGCGCTAAAGATGCTTCGCCAAACATAGCTTGGATTATGTCCAATTTTTGATGCAATAAAATCAGAATTAGGGAAATATTTAGCCTTAAATAAACGGCACACAAGGCTACTAGAATCAGTTTGAAATCTCCATCCCTGTTTCCCTAACATGGCCACATTAAAAGAGGTCAAATCTTTAAAACCCATACCGCCAAAATTTTTATGAACAGACAATCTTTCCCAAGACATCCAATGTACTCCTCGACGCATATTGCCACCGTGACCCCACCAAAAAGCATTGATCATTTTTTCTATAGCATCAACAAACTTATTTGGAAGTAAGAATATACTCATAATATAAGATGGGATAGATTGTAGTACCGATTTAATCATAACCTCTCTGCCGGCTTTAGACAAACACTTGCTGCTCCAACTATTGATTTTGAGCCAAATGCGATCTTTGATAAAGCCAAATGTCGCCTCTTTGCTTCTACCCACCATAGATGGAAGGCCAAGATACTTGCCTGTTCCCAAAAATAAGTTATCCCAAAAAATAGTTGTTTAAATAACAATACTCTTTATAATAAAATAGTATACAATAAAGTTTTTCAAATTTATGATAAAAAAAAAAAACTCCTTCCATAATTTATTATAAGTTATTGTCATTTTCACACATGAAAAAATTAGAGATTATTTATAGACTGAATAGATTTTTCCATCCTTCAATATGCGCGCATCGGTCAATTTTATACCCAAATTTTTTATAATGGTTAATACATCTATGAATTTTAATCAATTTAGTCCCTCCGTCAAGTTGGATTGTTAACAGTGATGACGTGTGATGTTAAACTTTGATGTAGATCTCCAACTCAAATGTCACGTATTCACTGACGAAATTGATCGAAAATTTTAGATTTTTCTTGGACTTTTTTTGGAATGGATGACATTGCAAATTGTTACATTATCAAATCAATTCCTAAATTATTTATTAAAAATCAAGATGATTTCTGAATTATATCACTAAAAATCAAAACAATTCTTGAATTATTTATCTTGATCCATGATATTGTCAAATAAATGTTATAAACTAAAAGAACATGTTTAATTGTTATTTATTACCTTTTGCATGTTTCAAATGAAGTTTCATCCATGTTGGATGTAACATTCGGTCTTCATGCAAAAGTGTTGAAAACCACTTCAAATTCTCTATTTTCTACATCCACAAGCATATGATATTATAAACCACTTGCAACCATGGCTAGCAGCATGAGAAGAAGACGCGATAAAAACCAAAAATATCAAATTAAATATTTGAGTTATCGATGAAAACCTTAGTATATAGTTTATATAAATAATAAGCTTAATTGCAGTTTTAACCTCCTAACTTTTGCAAAGTTGCGATTTTGGCCTCCTAAGAAAAAAAACTACAAAACGGCCCCTTAAGTTTTGCATCTGTGATAGTTTTGGCCCTCAATGTCAATTTTGACTCGGTCTACGCTGACGTGGCACCCTAAGTGAGGTGCCACGTGTTATTTTTTTGGCCTTAGGGGGCCAAAACTGCTACAGATGCAAAACTTAGGGGGCCGTTTTGTAGTTTTTTTTCTTAGAGAGTCAAAATCACAACTTTGTGAAAGTTAGGGGGTTAAAACTACAATTAAACCTAAATAATATTTAAAGATGATGAAGACCTTAGTATATAGTTCATATAAATAATATTCAAAGCATTATTGATGGGCACACAAAATAAAAAAAGCGATGCTCACATGTAAAGGATCTAGATTGGTCCTTATAAAATTACGACCTTCTAAGTTTAGTCTTTACTTAATTTTAATAGTTTTTTTAATCCTTACAAAAAAAATTGCACTCAATATTAGTCTTTACTCAATCCAAATTTGTTTAATTTATGCTTAAACTCTTAAGTTTTTCTATATTTTTTTACATGCGTGTTAAGAACATTATTAAAAGTTCCTCAAAAAAATATCGCAAAAATTTGATTTCTACGTCCATATTTTTGTTACTTATATCTTAAACTTTTGTCGTTTTAAAAAATTCATAATTAATTTATTTCATGTTAAAAAATTATAGGTTTTAGTAAATGAACCTTTCATAGTATTCTAAACTTGTATAAAAAGAATCGTTAAAAAATTTAAGAGTTTAAGGATAATTAAACAAAATTTGTTTTAGCAGGGACTAAAATTATAAGTACATTTTTTTTAGAGATTAAAAAAACTATTAAAATTAAGTAAGGACTAAACTTAGAAGGTCGTAATTTTATAGGGACCAAAAACATATTTAACCATATTTTATAATCCAATCGAATAATTGAGCATTGTACACTTATGAATGAAAATATAAAACTCTCAGTGTAAAAGATACAGATGCAACATAAATGAAGTAAATAAAGGACAATTTGATTTAAACAAATCGATGCTATATGGACAATTTAAATTTACCACGAAGAAAATAGACAATTTTGCTGCAACTGATGAATATATGAGATAAAGTCACATTTCAATTACCTCAGTTACTGTTCTTTTCATTAGGACCCCATGGAAATTTAAAAGGGAGGTTAAGAAAAACACTTTAGAAAATGATGTTATTGTAATTTGTTTGGATTTTCATATAACATATATAAGACAAGACTAGGACCTTTTTAAATTTGCATACATGTTGCATATAAAGTATTCGTTATTGTTGATTATCTAATACAATTTTATCTTCTATTATCATGTTTTTTTATTACAAAAAGGGTCAAAGTCCAACATATTAGAGCATTAATGCATTCCCTATCCCAACTGGTGAAGAGTTCTTTCACCTCCTTATTGTGCTATCAAATCACTAATCATCTTTCAATCACGAAGATCAGAGCTTCTAAAGGGCTTTCATACGCAAAATTATGTTTATAATAATATATGCTTATGGATGTAGAAATCGGAGAGAATTTCAAGTGGTTTTTCACACTTTTGCATCAAGAGATCATTTTGATAATTAAGATAAATATTTCAAGGATCTATTTGATAGTGAATGACATAATTTAGGGACAAACTTGATTTTTAATGAATAATTCAAGGATCGATTTGACAATGTAGCAATTTGTAATGACTTTCATTTAATAAAAAAAGTAAAAAAATATCGATCATTTTCGTCCCTAAGTGTGGGATAAGAGGGAGACGAGGGTGAGAGGTTGAAGACACGTCAAAGGGAGGAGATAGATGTAGGAGAAAAGGAGGTGAGGAAATATGATCTAACAGAAAAAGTTGACATATACTTTATGTTTAGAATGTAGACATGAATGTGAATTACTGCTTATATTTGATCACAATTGATTTTAGAGTAAATTACACTCCCCTCCCCTCAAAGATGCTTGAAATACACTCCCCTCCCCTCTTATGTTAAAATATACAATTTCCTCCCTTGAAAAGTAAAATTTACACTCCCCTCCCTTATAAGATGCTTGAATTACAACCCCCTCCCTTGATAATTAAATATGCACTACACTTTAATCTATTTTAACATAAATAAATATTTTTATGATATATATTAATTTTAAACCACCTTTTAAGAAAAATTAATTAATTTCTTTATAATTTAAATGTTAATGATAATTAAATTTAAATATATTTGCTATTGATTTTATAATTTAGAGTTTAGAATTAACTTTTAAATAACCATGGTTTATTGTCGTTAGTAATTTTTCACATATTTTAATTTTATTTTGGCTTGTTTCATATTTTATAATAGGGTTTAAAACTACATGTTAATGAAATTGTGAATAAAAAATAGCAAAAAAAGATGTATTCAATTTTTTATTATGTTCAAATAGACCTGCAATACTTTTTTTTCGAAGTGTATTAGATTATTATTTTTTTGCTAGATTATTAAAAATAAAAAAATATATATTGAGGGAGTAAAGTGTAGATTTTAACATAAGAGGGGAGAGAAATGTAATTCAAGCTTTTCTTAGGGGAGGGGAATGAAATTTTTTCTAATATGTTTTGAATAAGAGGGGAGGGAAATGTATATTTTAACATAAAAAGGGAAGGGATTGTAATTCAAGCATCTTTGAGGGGAGGGGATGGTAATTTACTCAAAAATGTATACTCCCCTCCCCTATAAGATGCTTGTATTACAATCCTCTCCCTTAATAATTAAATATCCACTACACTTTAATCTATTATAACTTAAATAAATATTTTTATGATATATAGTAATTTTGAACTACCATTTAAGAAAAATAAATTCATTTCTTTATAATTTAAATATCAATGATAATTAAATTTAAATATTTTTCTATTAATTTCATATTTTATAGTATAAAACTAACTTTTAAATAACCATGCTTTATTGTATTTAGTAATTTTTCATATATTTTTATTTTATTTTGGGTTGTTTCATATTTTGTATTAGAGTTTAAAACTATATGATAATGAAATTGTGAATAAAAAATAAAGAAAAATATGTATTCAAATTTTGATTATATTAAAATAGACCCGCAATACTATTTTTTTCCAAAGTGTGTTAGATTATTAGAAATAAAAAAAATATTGAGGGATTAAAGTGTAGATTTTAACATAAGAGGGGAGGGGAATGTAATTCAAGCTTCTCTTAGGGGAGGGGAGTGAAATATTTTCTAATATATTTTGAATAAGAGGGGAGGGGAGTGTATATTTTAACATAAGAGGGGAGGGGAGTGTAATTCAAGTATCTTTGAGGGGAGGGGAGTGTAATTTACTCTTGATTTTATGTAAGTTACATAATGTAAAGTTTACTACCACATAGAAGATCAATGAAGTGGTGGTTTCAACACTATATATGTGTGAAGAACATGTTTGTGGCACTAATTTTAGAAAGAAATCCATATTACTATTTTTTTTAATGAAATTTGTTTTTTTTTTAGGAAATTTTAATGAAATTTGTTAGTGATGTAAATCAATTTGTTGTTATGATAGATCTCTTTACTTTGTTTCTAACTAGTGTAACGACCCGTGCCAAGCACGGGATACATTTTATTTAAATTTTTTTAAGGGGTTTTACGAATAAATAAGTTTTTAAGATATAATTTGATTTTATTTTAGTTTGATCTCATTTCAGAATTATGATATTATTTGGTACTTTATCATCATATTTAAAATTGAAACAATAAATCATCGTTTATTGGGACCAAAAAAGTTAAATTTTATAAAGATATAACTATTTTTGTAAGAGTAATAAAATAGTAGACAAAAGTACAACTATGCTTAGAATATAAAAACACTGTGAATAATTAATATATTCTTAAAAATATATCTAATTAATAAGTAGGCATGGTCCCCGTGAGCATAGCTCAGTTGGCAGGGACATGCATTATTATATGCAGGGGCCGGGGTTCGAACCCCGGACACCCCACTTATTCACCTAAAGGTGAATTATAACCACTAGACTACTTGACCAAAAAAATAAATAAAATAAGTAGGCATGACAATGGGGCGGGGTTGGAACAGGTTTTACCTTCCCCATCTTCATACCTTACTCTCATATACTTACTTGTTACCCTACCCATACCTAGAGAGGATGAGAAATTGAATCTCATCCTCGTCCCCGACTGGTTCAGGTATCCCTTCCCCATCCCCGCAGTGGATAATTTTTTTTTAATAAAAATAAAAGTCTTTCTTAGACCCGAGCGCAATGTTGTAATGCATTATTAAGCAAAAAGATGTTGACCGATGACTATGATGAAGGAGAAGAAAGAGGCTGAGAGTGTGAAGTATGGAAGGAGAAAAGAGAGAACTATGATCGTAAAGACTGAAACTTTGACTATGTGAGTAAAATGATATAGATTTTGGGTTTCTATTTATATAAAAAAGGTAATAAATTAATTTTGTATATTCATGACGGGTTTGGGTATGGATTCGGGGTGGGTACCTATATCTCCGTTGCCCGTCCCGTACCCGTGTTTTAAAATCGAGAAAAACCCAAACCTGATCAAAGTGGAAAAAACCTGTCAAATTGGGTTTGGTTCGGACGGGTATCCACGGATATGCGTTTTGTTGTGGTGCATATTAATAAGAGTTCAAATTAACTTTGATTTTTCAGTCATTCAATATATTAAACATGTATGATTACCTCTATTTTAATCTACCACTACAAATAAATTATCACTTTTTTTTTATTTAATCACAATACTCTCTCGGATTTCAATTATAAAAAAAAAATATCTAACTTCAAATTTTCTCATATGCAGTTAGTTTTCTTGATTTGGTAAAAAAAAAAATTATGAAAAGTACCATCTATTGAAACTTGTTTCATGAGAATAAAAGAATATTAAAAATAATATTTGCACGAATTAAAATGTATATTAGGATAAATAACATTAAATAGAGTCAAAGTAAGTTATATTTGTTTTAATTTAAGATATAAAAATATAATATTTATTTTTTATATTTAAGATTGGAGAGGTTCCCTAAATAAATATTGGAGAGGGTTTCTCTCAAAAGCATATTATATTCGGTGAGAAAAAATTGAGAAAACAATTTTCTTTAATCTCCTCCCTTCATTTTTTTTAATTAAAGATCAAGGATTCAAGGGTCACAAATTAAAACACTCTAACCTAATTTCGTTATATTATACTGTAATTCTGATTTTGAATTCATCCTTTCCCCTTTTTCCAAGCAAACATTTCCTCCTTCTTAAAGTTTCTAACCAAACTCACAAACTAAACCTCCACCAAACATGGAGAAGAAAAAGGTAGAAGATCTATGTCAAACCACTCAATTACATGCAATTTCTTTAACTCCTAAAGGGTGATCCTAGGAGTAAGGTAAAAAAATTCTTCTAGTATACTAATGCGGGATAAATTAGGCAACTAAAAATAAAGGTAAACAAAAAAGGTCAGAAATATTACCATTCATTTGAAAATTTATTTACTAAAAGGATTGTGAAAAAAAAATCCCTCTATCAAAATAAGCATACATTTTTTTAGTTCGTTTTATCTCCATAGTTTAACGGTTGAATTTGATCTTAGTTGATTAAAAAGAATTTTGTAACATCGTTTTCCAATCACTAAATAAACAAATAACATGGTTTAAGTAAATGAATAGATATGTACTTTTCAATGATATTAAATAATCAAGTTGATAGTTATAAATACTTACCTATGAACAACTTAACTTTTGCCAACAAAATTTCGAGAGTCGCCTTTTTAAATTCACTGAAAGATATAAAAAGAGTACATTCAAATATCTCTTCAAAATTAATTGACAAATAATTAAAATAATAATTAAATACCATAATGTATCATATATTAAAAATAAAAAAATAAAAAAAAATCAAGTTCACCCATTCGAACTCAATTCAGTGTTCTTGTAATGTATCTTTGTTCTTGTAATGTATCTTTGTATTCTCTTTCAATGTCCACAATAATTGGTTTAATTTCTTTCATTCTGCAAGTCTCACATAAGTAAAATTTATTTTATTAATTCTTATTATTTTTAGTGTGGAGGGAGTGTGGAAGCTAGGAAGGTCAATTGGGTTAAATGGGATATAGTGTGTCTTGGTCAATATAGTTTTCGCTAGGGGTTTTGTACAGTGCAAAATTATGACTTATCTTTGTTAAGTGAATAATTTTGGATGCTAATACGGATTAATGACTTTGCATTTTTAAGTTTTAGTTTCTTAGAATATGTTGGAGGGAGTTCATGTAAAGAGTGTGGACAGTTAGACATATGTGTGGTAAAAATACTTTCATGGTGTTAAAATAGTGGCGAAGATGGGTCATAAATTGGTTTGATGACAACTTGATGATAGTGAGAGTAATGAAATAAATACACTCTTTTTTTGACATGATTTGTGGTTGTAGAGTGGTCCTTTGTGTAATATATTTAGAAGACTTTTTGAGTTATCTCAAAATAACTCTATACCATTTAAGGAGATATGTATGTTATGGTTGGATGGGGTGAAGACGATGTCATAGAATTTTTCTTGGAAGGAGGTGCAGGGGATATATTGTTGTTCTTTGTTGGACAACATTGTTTTAAGGCTAGTGTCTTTTATAAGTAGACATGTAATGTTGATCACGGTGAAAGGTACCCTGACAAAGAAGTATATCATCTGATGATGCAGGTGAAACATGATCAACCTATGACTCTAAAAAATCTCATTAGAAACAAAGTAGTTCCTCTAAATGTCTCTCTTTTTTCGTGGAGGCTCTTGAATAACTGAATTCTAACAAAGGATAACTTAACTTGATGAAGTATTTTAAATATGGACTAATTTTTTTGTTATAGAAGGTGTGAAAAAGAGGAAAATGTTAATCTTTTTTATTTTTAGTGTGAATTCCTTGCTAGCATATGACTTATTATTATAAAGTGGTTGGATAATTATTGTAATCTTCCCATTAATTCTTGCGATGATACTATTCATTTCGGTGGTTCTCAATTGTTCAAAAAAAAAGTTCGATTTAGTTTTCACTTGATTTTGTTGACTTGCATTTGGATTAGTTGGAAAGAAATAATTTCTTGTATTTGTGTCACATGAACCAGTTTATTATGTTGTTAGATAAATTTACAATTCTCGTTTAGTGGTGACAAAATGTTAAGATAACATGATGGTTTTTTAAGTTGATTGTGAAATTTTGTTTGTATTCGTTGCGTGATGGTCTATCGAACCATTGTTGCAAGCAACATCAAATGAGGAAATCATGAACATCATTTCCTCTTGGAGCTCCTCCTTGAACTTGTAGATCAATGTTTTTCGTATTGACGCACCAATTCGATCACCCTAGATAACAAAGATTAAAACTCTATACTTTAAACAAAAAAAAATAAAAAAACAAAAACGATATGAAAAAAGTACCTTTTGATCCATTAGAACCAACTCAATGGAAAATGATAGTTTCTTATTTTTGAAGTCTTGAACAAACCAATCACGAACAACCTTCACAACCAATGTCCACGATTGTTTTCTTGGCGAAACATCACAGATGAAGTCGTGTTTCATAGATATTTTTCTTTGCAATAGAAAAACAACCGGAATATAGATATCAGAGAACCAGATAACATATAAAGATGAACTATATTTGTGATTGTTGTTTACTCGTAAACCAAAGCGCTACTATTTATATAGAAAAATAGTACTATAACGGTTAATATCTATTAATTATTAATTTATACGTTTTAAAATTAATATTATCGTCTTTAATATTATAAAATGTGCATTAAACGATCAGATTATATTTCATGTAACCTACAAAAAATTAACTTCATAACATTTGAAATTTAATAATATCTTACAAATTATTAAGTAATATAATTTTGTAACGAATAAAAATTAATTATATAACCTTAAAAACTAATTA
Source organism: Medicago lupulina (assembly GCA_958299785.1). Classification (NCBI taxonomy): domain Eukaryota; kingdom Viridiplantae; phylum Streptophyta; class Magnoliopsida; order Fabales; family Fabaceae; genus Medicago; species Medicago lupulina. Next base: position 18,480,129 of record OY283140.1, on the reverse strand, counting down.
CTACACTTAAATTTTTAATTAGTAGGTTAATGTCATAGTGTAACGGCCCAAAATTCAAAATATAATTTATTCAAGTTATTTATTATAATTTTGTAACTTGCCAAATTTTTAATGTACCGTATAAATGTTAATTGAATACTAATTATTAATAATTATTTGATTGTAACGTACAAATTTTTAATGTAACATACAAATTTTAATCGAAACAATAATTATATTAATAATTATTTGATTGTAACGTACCAATTTTTTAATGTAACATATAAATTATAATCAAAATAATAATTATATTAATAATTATTTGATTGTAAACGACTATGTATCTTATGCACAATTTAATTTTAAATAAAAAAATGTTTTTTTTAATAATAATCATAATTATTAAGCTTGTATTAAAATTTAGGAGAAACTTTTGGAAGAGATGCCAAGTAAGATTATGATGAGGTGGACATCTTTAGAAGAGGGGATTTTGGAATAAGTTATTTCTAAAAACTCTAAATTGTTAGTATAAAGATATTTTTCTCTCTTACTAACCTTTCTTTTTGACTATATCATTTCTTTCTCTTGTCCTAATCACTCAATTTTCTTAACTCATTCACAACCCATTACCCATCTAAAGAAACATGAACAACACTGTAACACTATTTCAGTGCATGTTTCTTCCCAGTGCATACCTTCTCCACCACATCAAGACGTCGCCGCTAAACGTCATGAAGTTTGTGTTCGCCGACGAGGTCCACCATGTAACGGTCTAATTCCAATCCCTTTCATATGGGCAACCGACCGTCGAACAAAAATTCACAACCTCAGTCATCTTCTACAAAACGAAATCTTTAATATCACTGATGACGTTCAATGCAAGCGACACTAAATGGTGGGAATTTTTTTTTCACAGTAAAAAGTTAATTACTTTTTTTTAGATAAAAAAGTCGATTACTTTAAAATCAACGTTTATATTGTCATTAATTTTTAAAATATAAACTAAAATAAATAATTTAAACTTTATGAACCATCTGCATAACCTTCACTTTGACGTCGCGAAGCACAATACCAAGTCATAATTAGAATTCATAATAATTTGGGAGAAAATTAACATTCAAGAGAAAATAACATTCAAACTAATATACTTTAAGTATGTATCTAAGTTGATCTTTGGATAATACCTAAATACATTTCAAAACTTGTAATGATTCAAAATATATATATATATATATATATATATATATATATATATATATATATATATTAATGGGCAAACTACCGTACTCAAATAACATGCACATATATATTGGGATACACACATAACAAGTATGTTAAGTTGTACTTTAGTTTTCATTGATTATAGATAAAGATCCATCTTTAGATTATTTGTCCACATTGTCGAACAAAATTTTAAACGCTTATTTACATTTTAATAAAACCAATTATACACGTATATATATCTTTGATTTGCTAATATTTTTACATAAGACAAAAGTTTCGGTTTACTTTTCAAAATGGAAACATTTTATATGGAAATAACAATGTCGAATAGAGTTGAAAACCAAAACATAAATTAATATTGATTGATTCATTCATTCATTCATGGTTATAAAGTTTATAATCAACCAATGCAACATACATGATGAAATAAAACATGTAATGGTTGCAACTTTCACATAACAGTTTCAATGAAACCATGACATCGATAACCATGCTCCGATATCATTGAAAAATTGTTTCTTTTACGATTTTCGGTTACCCGAAAATTCACACCCTAGAAAGTTGTTTCATTTAAATACTCAATTTCAAATTATGATTTGTAAAATTGTGAAATATTCGTTGAAGGATAATCATGATATCAATAACCATACCCTGATATCACATGTATGTATAAGTTTTCAAATTGATGTTTACGTTCTAGAAAATTAACATTGTAAAGATCTTGGAACATATGATTGTCATATAATAAAGACACTAAATAGCATACATTCATCCATGATGATGAAAAGAAATAACCAACAATCCTATGAATTTCAATATATCTCTTTCTTGTTCATTCTTTATCATGACCTTTTCTTCACGACTATATGTAGCAATTTTTTTTTGAAGAGTAGAAAAAACTTTTATAGAAGCGAGAGAACCCTTAAAACATTAATTAGTTAGTAACTTCCATCAAGTTACATATATTTATAGAAAATTAATTACACCCCTTCATGGATACTTGCATCATTTTACATGAACACTTGCATATAAACTATAATAACCTTTTGCATATTTAATTATGTTTTCTTCTTTGTTTCTTCTTCTTCTTCCCTCGCAAATTCAACCGCCATGTAAAATAATAGTTACAAAGGGAAAATTAATAACCCTTTGCATATATTTTACACGAGTTATCATAAATTAACTATAATAACCCTTTACATATTTAATTATGTTTTCGAATTTTAAGAATCTTTATCATATTTATCTCCTCCAACTTCAACCTATCATATGTAGACAGATTGTATCATTAGAATTTAGATATCTCCTTTCATACGATCATTTGAATTTTTAAGACTCTGACACCACATTAACAATAACAAAAGACCATAAAGCCATACGTCAAATCTTAAATGTGATGTCAATGAATATTGAATTACCAAAAAGCATAATTTAGATTACCAATAAAATCTATACAAAATTTAAAGAAATTAATAACTATGTTTTGGAGTAGGATTTTTCACATTCAATATTTGAAATTTCGTTAGACTCACTAATCACACCAAAGTCATATATCTTCAATTGTTGAATTCATGTTTCTCACCATTAAGTGAGATGAAAATAAGAGTAGTCCTTTTATTACGACTTCTTCTACTCGCTCATTGGTTTGTATGATTTTCGTCTTGTCTATAAACACAATAAATACGCTTATTTGGGATGAAATTACAAAATAGAGAAGGAGTTTTCTAGATTTGAAAACCTATTTACAACATTAAGTTTAATATATTTGAAGAAGATAAAAATGTAAAGGAAATAAGACAATGATCTTAACATTTTACATCAATCAATAAAATTAATCATAAATATGTAGGTTAACTAAAATCTTGTTTCGACTTAGCACATGAACACTATATAAATTATGAACTATTGTAATTTAGTATTCATCTATACTTAAAAAGTAATTTAGTACTAGTAGTTTGTTTTTCTTAGAGAAAATAATTTAGTTGTAACATTTTTTATATATAAAAATACAAAAGAGAAGTTAATTAAGACTAATTTTTTTTAGAGAAAGTTAATTTACAAAAAAATTAAAATTGCTAAGCTTTTGTTTCGAAAGTCGCAAAAACTCGCATAGCCATGCGTAAAGTAGCAAAAACCGTGTTTGGGGATCTTGCATCGAAGGTTCTCTCTCTCCGTCACCTTCATTCCAATTCACGCAATCATAAAATAACTCAGATCCGTATCAAAACCATAACCAGATCCCACTACCCGATCTATCTTACTTTCTAATTTTCTTCTTTATTTTCTTTGCTCAAAAAATAAAATGAAAATTAAATAATAATAAATTTTCTTTTTATCTTCAATTTTCTCTCCTCTATTTCTTCTTTCTTTCTTCTTCTTCTTCTTCCCTCGCAAATTCAACCGCCACAGATTCACCATGGCACTACGATTCAACAACAATGGAAGAATCATCGTTCTCGCTCTTCTCCTCTGCTTCTTCGTTCAAACCTTCGCTCAGGTCAGCTTCATTTCCCTTCCATTCTACGCGTTTTCATGCATCAATCGCCGCCGTAATGTGTTTGTTTATATTCATAGGATTCTCTGGCTCACGACGACAGGCAAGAATCCGGTGGATCTGTGGATCTCGGTCGCCGCGCCAAAGTAAGCTTCCCTAACCTCTCTTTTTGTTCATTTGAATTGTTCATGAAACTGGAATTGAATGTGTGAGTGATTTTTGTGAACAGGTTGCGTTGAATGATATAGAAAATAGTTCAGTTATTTCTCTTAGCTTGGATTCTTCTGGTGTTGGACTCTTTGATGCATTCTTTGCTAGTTTATCAATGATTCTCGTTAGTGAGGTTAGTTTCACAAAACATTGCTCAATTTTAATTACCTAATTTTATTTATAGCTTGTGTCACAGTAATAGTAAGTTTTGTCAAGCATTATCGCTTGATCTAACCTTGATTTTAAGAACAAGATGTGTTTGCATTTGATTTTATTGCATTATATAAACTAGCGAAGAAAATTTTCAGCTGTAAACTGTGATAGGAGCAAGAGGAAATCGAGAATAGAGTGTAGTTAGAGGAAGCTGAAATTGGTTAAATTAGTAATAGTGTGCGATACGGAGTTGATGTGACATATATTGAAAGAAATCAACTAGTTTTTAAGGCTGTTTGGTAAAAAGTAGTGGATAGCTGATAAACTAGTTAATAGCAGATGAGCGAGCTTATATCGCATAAACCAGCTGATTGAATTCACCGTGTTTGGTCAAACTAACGGTTATAATAAGTTTCTAGCTTACCTAACTGATATTGAACTATTAGTAATCAAACTGAAGTTGATTATAGATTAGCTTCTAGCTTAAGAAGCTTCTCCGCTATAAAAAGTGCGTAAGAAAAGTCCTTACGAGCTCATAAATGTTGAATTTAAATGAGAGATGTTCTGAAAAAATAGAGATGCAGATGCTAATTTCTACTCAATCGAGAAATGGTGGTTTAAAATACTAATTGTTATTGCAATTGGGGAAATATTCTTTAAATACCCTCTTTCTATAAATGCTTTTTAGAACTTTATGTGACTAGGCTCTAGCTATGATGTAACGAGAAATCAGATTGATAAGAATGATTTTGTTGCTGTTATATGTTGTATCTTTTCTTTTCTATGTTTGAGTTATTGCTTTTAACTGAAAACCTTTTTTCATGCTAGATTGGGGATGAGACATTTATTATAGCAGCTCTTATGGCTATGCGTCATCCTAAGTCAATTGTCTTGTCTGGTGCACTAAGTGCCTTGATTATAATGACGGTAAGTGCAACAGCAATGATTTAGCTTTAATGTTCGCTTTTCTGTTCTCATTAAGGGATGCTTTTTTACATGGTGCTGTGATGGACTGATTTTATCTAATATAGAGCACCATTTCTTGGTGCTCTAACTCCTTTTATCAACGGCATCGAGATTAAAGTTATTTGTTCGTGTCCATTAGGTACTTTCTACAGGACTAGGAAGGATTGTGCCAAATTTGATTTCAAAGAAGCATACAAATAGTGCTGCTACAGGTAAACTTATCGTGATACTTACGCATTCTTGAATCATAATGGCTGAGTATGCACTTGGCACCTGTGGCGAAAGCTACCATAATTGACATTGTTCTGGTGTTCCTGTTTAATTCCATGTACTTTTGTTATACGTTTCAATATTAATTGATTTTTTTTGTTTCATTCTATCTATGTCTTGCTACTGGAATTCACTGATATAATTGTTTCCGAATCTCCATTCATTATCTTGTTTTTATGGATAGTTGCTATTTTCATTTTTAAGTTCAATTTTTTTGTAAGATGAAGCTAAGCCTATAATTTTTTTTGTCATACACAGTTCTTTATCTTTTCTTTGGGTTACGACTGCTGTACATTGCTTGGAAATCAGATCCAAAATCTTCACAGAAGAAAGAAATGGAAGAAGTATGTCTTTAATGACTCTCTGTAGTAAAATATCTGCCACAGTTCAATTCTCTCCATTTATATTATAGCTTTGTACTTGTACAGGCATGCAACAAATGTATTGCCTCAAGTTCCTTTATTCTAGATGGCACATTTTTTAACAGTTACTGTATTTGTGTTGGTTATAAATTTAAACATACTGACTAGTGACCTTGATGGCTGTTTAAATATATATGTTAATATCTTGAATCTTTATATAGATGCAACTCTTCAGGTTGCTAGTTCGTTTCTGTTATAGTTTCCTTGTTACTCCACCTAGTCACTTGCCATGGGAGCAGAGCTCAATTAAATACCTATAATTGTAAACACGCTATAACATGCAGGGATTAGATGGTTGATGATGCATTAGTTGGTTTAGTTTAAAGAAAAGAGTCAAACTTGGTAATTGCTAAGAATTTGTTCTTGTTATCTAGGTTGAAGAGAAACTTGAAGGTGGACAAGGGAAAACTTCATTTCGGCGGTTCTTTTCAAGATTTTGTACACCCATATTTTTAGAGGTAATGACAACGCTTGCATCATTCTCTTTACTTGAAGATAATAATATTAATAATTTAGTAACACTTTCTTCTAATTTATGCAGTCTTTTGTTTTAACATTCCTTGCTGAGTGGGGTGACCGTAGCCAGATTGCAACAATTGCAGTTAGAAACCATCTCTTAACTCAACACCCTAAATATTTGATTATTTATACATTTTCTGCTTTCCTTATAGATTTTATGGCTCCAGTCTTTAATTTTTGTCGGTGGTTTTTGTTTCTATTTTGTATTTGTTTTGTACTTTTGTTCATGACCTTCAATTTCCTTGTGCAGCTGGCAACACACAAAAATGCAATAGGAGTAGCAACTGGGGCCACTATAGGTCACACAATATGTACCTCAGTGGCAGTGGTGGGAGGAAGCATGTTGGCATCTAGGATTTCCCAACGTTCGGTAGCCACTGTCGGTGGTCTTCTCTTCCTAGGCTTTTCTTTGTCTTCATACTTCTACCCTCCTCTAGATTAATACAAGTGCTGGTTGATCTTAATCGTAGTGACTTGTTTGTGCTTCTTTTTACCTTAATATTTTTTTTCACTTGATGGTTGTCTTTGTTATAGAATTTGGGTTGTTGTATCTACCTACTCCCTAGGAAAGCTCGATCCTAATTGGAATATAAGATTTTGTATCCCATTCATTTTTGTAAAATATTTTGAATAGACAGCAATTGTTATTGTCATTATTTTGGAAGGGCAAAAAGTATACCCTTCTCTCCACACATCGTTGAACTTTGAAGACTCCCTTACTTTTGAATTTTGGAATTTAGCACGCTGAAACTATAATGTGGACAATTTCAATGGATAGTCATGCATATCTTTTAAAGGTGGACGGCAACATCCAACAAACACGATTTAAATGATGACTTTGACTAGGAACTCTACACAATTATTAAATTAAGGCACAATCAAATTGTGAATTAGAAGTCTTGCTTTTTCCTCGTCAAAAAAGAAGACTTGCTTTACAAATCATACTAATAGAACATTATCATCAATTATTATTTTAAGGTATATGATCAATTAAATTATATTAAATTATATGTAAACAAACCAATTCAAGATTTAAGTCATGAATTAAATAACTAGATGATTAGCTACGTATATTTGACAAAATGTGACTGATTACAAAAAGTTCAGGGGCAAGCTGTCTAGGATTGTTGGATGAATTAAAAAATAACCGAGACTCAAAGACCGCACAACTATCCGACTCAAACTCATTTTAAGTTGACTTGGAATCTTGTAGTGTGTTTCTTTTTCGGGTGTTTGATTTCATTTGGTGTCAATTTCAGGAGACAAGTCCATAAATGGACCTGCAAGTGGACAGTGAGATTGGTCCGCTCAGATTAGTCGATTCTATCGGATACCGAGTTTTCAGACAAAAATTTGTTGAGTCACTCAACAAAGATACCTAATGAGTTTGCCAGAAAATTCTAGTTTTAGTGAAAAAACTCTCATCTTTTCAGTTTTTATAACTTCTCTCATCAATAAACTGGTCTTAACATTATGTTGAAATTTGTATATCTATGAATACGCTTTGCAAAGTCAAGGTTGGGTGGCATTGGCAACACTCCATTTTATGGGTTACCGTTACTTTGGGTCTTGTCGGAAATTCACCAAACATGTTTTCATTGACCAATTTTCACATTGTTAACTTTCCATTTCACTTTCGTTGGCGCCAACCATGTTCCTTTCTTCACTCCACCACATCCATCTGGTCACCATCACCACCATCACTTGGTGCCCTTCATGGCCACTACTTCAAGAACGGTTGTCTCCAAATTTTGAATTCGGCTAACTATCTTTTGACTCTCTATGTTAAATCCAGCAACATGAACCATGCCCGTAAGCTGTTTGATGAAATTCCCCACAAAAACACACGGACATGGACCATCCTTATATCAGGTTTTGCCAGAGCCGAAACCTCTTCAGAGACAGTCTTTAGCTTTTTTAGAGAAATGCAGGCAAAGGGTGCTTGTCCAAATCAGTATACATTGTCTAGTGTATTCAAGTGTTGTTCAGGTGAAAACAATATTCAATTCGGTAAAGAAATCCACGCGTGGATTGTCAGGAATGGGGTCGATGGAGATGTAGTGTTAGATAATTCTATTCTTGACCTTTACTTGAAATGCAAGGAATTTGAATATGCTGAAAGGTTTTTTGAGTTGATGACTGAGAAAGATGTTGTGTCATGGAATATAATAATTGGTGCGTATCTACGTGAAAGAGATGTGGAGAAGTCTCTTGAGATGTTCAGAAATTTTCCTTACAAGGATGTTGTAAGTTGGAATACTATCATAGATGGATTGATGCAATGTGGTTATGAAAGATTAGCTTTGGAACAATTGTACTGTATGGTGGCACATGGGACAGAATTCTCTGCAGTCACGTTCTCGATAGCGCTTATTTTGGTTTCCTCTTTGTCACTTGTAGAGGTTGGGAGACAACTTCATGGGAGGGTCTTAAAATTTGGCCTCAATAGTGATGGTTATATCAGGAGTTCACTTGTGGAAATGTATGGCAAGTGTGGAAGAACGGATAAGGCATCTACAATTCTTAAAGATGTACCTCTGAATTTTTTGAGGAAAGGGAATTTTGGAGTTACTTGCAAGGAACCGAAGGCGGGGATGGTTTCATGGAGTTCAATGGTTTCTGGTTATGTTTGGAATGGAAAGTATGAAGATGGTATGAAAACTTTCAGGTCAATGGTTCGTGAACTGATTGTAGTCGATATTCGAACTGTTGCAACCATTATTTCGGCCTGTGCTAATGCTGGAATTTTGGAGTTTGGTAAGCAGATTCATGCCTACATTCAGAAAATTGGGCTTAGAATAGATGTCTACGTTGGTTCATCGTTAATTGATATGTATTCTAAATCTGGTAGCTTGGATGACGCTTGGATCATTTTCGAACAAATCAAAGAACCAAACGTTGTCTTCTGGACTTCAATGATATCTGGTTGTGCTCTACATGGTCAAGGAAAGGAAGCAATTAGTCTTTTTGAAGGAATGTTGAATCAGGGTATCATTCCTAATGAGGTTACTTTTGTAGGTGTTTTAAATGCATGCAGCCATGTAGGGCTTATTAAAGAAGGATGTAGATATTTTAGGATGATGAAAGATACTTATCACATTAACCCTGAAGTTGAACACTACACTTCTATGGTCAATCTTTATGGTAGAGCAGGTCACTTGATTGAAGCAAAGAACTTTATCTTTGAAAATAATATATCTCACTTAACTTCTGTATGGAGATCATTTTTATCTTCGTGCCGACTACATAAAAATTTTAACATGGGAAAATCCGTTTCCGAAATGCTACTTCAAAGTGCACCGTCTGATCCAGATGCATATATTTTGCTATCAAATATGTGTTCTTCGAATCATCGATGGAAAGAAGCTGCCACAGTAAGGAGTTTAATGCATCAAAGAGGTGTTAAAAAGCAGCCTGGTCAATCTTGGATTCAGCTAAAGGATCAAATCCACACTTTTATAGTGGGAGATAGGTCTCATCCACAAGACAAGGAAATATATTCATATCTGGACTCTTTAATAGGAAGATTGAAGGAAATTGGATATTCTCTTGATGCAAAGTTGGTCATGCAGGATGTAGAAGAAGAACAAGGGGAAGTACTCATTAGTCATCACAGTGAAAAACTTGCTCTTGTCTTTAGCATCATTAACACTTCGCCGAGGACTCCAATTAGAATCATGAAGAACCTACGTATTTGTACCGATTGCCATAACTTCATCAGGTATGCATCTCGGCTTCTAGAACGTGAAATAATTGTCAGAGATACACATAGGTTTCATCATTTTAAGGAGGGCGGTTGCTCTTGTGGAGACTATTGGTGACAGAAGAAAAAAATGTATCTACAACACAGTCTTGTATCTTGATGTTATGAAACCACTCATCATAACTTCTTGGTATGCATGCACATTTAACCTTATCAGTCCATCTATCATATATTGATTTTGTTATCAGATGCTAGACTGAGCAATCATTTCAATCTTGATATCATCTATAATGTATCACTATCTCTGTATATTGACACAGTTTTGATAAAGTACATCATCAGATCGGATGAAAGTTACATTCTGAGACTGGTATGCTTTGTATTTGTAACTAACATTTTTTTCTATCTGATATATTATGATTTTTTGTATTCAGCATCCAAAATGGCCTAGCTTATTTGGGCCAGTCAAACAGGACTGGGCTAGGTTGGTCTGTTTACAAGGCCCAATAAGTTTTTGCTTTTTTTTTTTTTTGAAAACTCGGTATTCGATTCAAGAACCGACTAATCCAAAAGACCAATCCCACCGCCAATAAGTTTTTGCCTTTAATGTTGTGAACTGAAGACAACTTAGCTTATTTGGTCAACCCAAATTTTAAAAATAAATGTATTCAGTTTATTTTAGAATACTCAATAGATTAAAAACATTAAAGCATGGAACAATTGCATAGAGAAAAAATTGTGGATTTTTTCAAACCTTAATTACTCAACTTTGTAGCCACAAACTGACAGAAGATATCCAATGAATCAAACTGGACCCTATTGGATTAAAAAAAAAATTGGGTGAAGTTTTTGTTGTTTATGCCTACTTGAGGGGAAGTTGAAACCTTTAAATTAGTCTATACTGTCATACGTTTGTATATGACACATGAGCACATGACTCACCTAATTGTGTTGAATCTTGATGCTCAAGGGCGTGTACATCAAGGAAGCTTTGGCACAAGTTTTTAATTTGTAGCACTTCTATTATTCCTCTGTACATTCTTCTAGTGCTCAGTTGCTTTAGTAGATAGGCATTTTTTTTTTGAAGGAAGTAGTTAGGCATTATTATTATAGGAAATCAGCACTTGCATTGCACCATACACAAATATATTTTCTATTTATTGGATCAACAAGTCACGTCATATCACATTTGATCTAATGATATTATAATAAGATTTATTAATTTAATGGTTGAAACAAACTTGTGCATAATGTAAGTCTCGTCTCATTTATGTTTCATAAAATTGATATTAAATTAGTCTCTTAAATTAAATTAAAGAACTTTGGTTATTAATCTAGTCTTTTTTGAATTTGGTACCATAATTTTAATGGTTTAATGTTTGTCTTGATAAACATGAGACTATTCAAGGCATTATATAGTACTTTAGTGAAGGGAATAAATTGACTGACATTCTTTAAATCAAGGAATTAAATTTTCCTTTCACAATTGCGAGATTAATTTAAGTTCTGAAGTGTTGGGTCTAGTAAAAGTAATTTGATAATTTGTTGAGCTTAATTGGTCTTAGTCCTTTATGCTTGGTACGACTGCACTAATCATGGACTAGATGAACAAACAATTGTTGTTTAAGATAAAGACAAAATTACAATTATTTTTAGTGCTTAATTAATTGACATTACAGGAACAGATTCACCTTTACAATTTTTATATATGTATTGTCAATATGGTTTCGTTAGTTTTTTGTTTCTTAGTGAAAGAAGAGTAATCAAAATATCATGAGTTAATTAATCTATGCTTTATTAAGTCACTAAGCTTCCGTTAATCAACATACATCAGATTAAGTATAAGTAACGCATTCGAAGGTAGACAACTCAACCTGCTTCAACAAACCCATTTTTGATTCTTACAATCAATAATGCTTCTTCATATTGAAGAAATAGTATATATCAGATTTGGTCTCAATCTTCTCGAGGTGGAGATTTATTTGGACGTTTCCTTGGAATGCAATACTCCTAGTTCGAGTCCAAAACAAGTAAACAAAAAGGAGCATTGGATATATAAGGGATTTTTTTTTCTTCAAAAAAAAAGGAAAAGACTTCTAAAAAAATAATAAATAAAAAGGAAAAGATAGATATGAAATAATTATATATTGTCGATAACTTATTGTAGAAGAGAGGCAAATAGCACTTGAAGGAGAAAATTATGATGTGATCTATTATCTCAATGTGCATAGGTTTTGGTTTCACTTTATTCATTCACTACTCAACCAACTTTTTCTATGTAATGTTCGTTATAAGTGAAATGATTTAATACAGAATTATACATTGCATTAGAATATATGTCCTGTCCTACTAACACACTCAATTGAATAACACCATCTGATTACTCCATTTTCTCAAAAAATCATCACACTCATCTTATACGTTTTGATTGTTATTTTTTAAAGTGATTTAATTTTTTATGGCATAAGTTAACTTGACATCCTGTGTTAAAAATATACTAATCATCTAAAATAAGTGGGACTAAAATAAGTGGCAAAACTTTCAAGAGTTTTAATATTGTTGAATTTTATGTCTGAATTCAAATTCACGACATATCGTCAAATTAGATGATACTCAAAACAATTTTTTAGTTTTGAAATAGAAAAAATGATGTGATAAATATGATATGTTAGAGATGTGATAAGAAGGGAGATAAAGAAAAAAAAAGTATTAAATAAGTGTTAAAAAAATTATGGGATAGAAACATAATTGCTATTTTTGTAAATATGAGATGTCCACATATAAGGGCTTTTAAATTAACAAGTCGAAATCATGTGTATTCCACTATTGCGTAAGTGTGTATGTCCCTTTCACTCACCAAACTAATTTATTAATGATATGTAGCTTGACTATGTATACGTAATCATAGCATGCTTCACAACAAATTGAATCCTAAGGGAGTACCCAATCCCCATGTGTGTCTTACTATATTATAACTACAATATAACTTGGATAGCTATCTATCTATATATTGTAGTTGTTATATCTCCATTCAAGGGTTGCATTTTTTGGTGGATCAATTAATTAAGCTCCAATTCCAATTGAGATATTCACCTATATCCTAAGAAAGAATGAGACAGAGAATGGAAAGGCTTGTCATTCTTCCTTTCTCAGCTGGTTGTATCTCTGAAGCTAGTGTTGCTGTTGGTGTTCCACACACAAGAAGATCAAAACCTGCAGAAACTAATTCACCACATGATGCAATAAGTCTCTTCCTATCTCTTTTACTCTGATATCAACAATCATATATTGCATGCTAATCACAACATTAATTCTTTGCATTACTTCCCTTAATTTTATTTAGAGAGTAAAATAAATAAAATAAGAGAAACACAAACACACTTAATTATCGATCGGTTCACACGTTTAATTGTGGATTTGAATTTAGTGCAGTCGATAAACGGCTTTGATTCCCTCCCACAGTACAACGGTGCAACAAATTTTCTTGTGTAAAAATGTTTTATCATGTGTTGGTATGCCACCCTAGATTTTAAAAATAAGTTGTTGCATCATCGAATTGTGAGAGAAGATCCGAGTCCGTTTATAAACACCACAAAGAAGTGAAAATATGAACGATGTATTTTCATCCGATGGTCAAACTTGTTGCATGCATCAATAATGTAGTTCTTCCATTCTTTGTTATATACATATTGGCTTCCCCTAAACAAGTATAGGTCATGAGAAAATGTATCAAAAAAATGTCGTGGGAAAATATTTAGCATTTGATAATATTTTTTTCCTAATTTCTTAGGTTATATATATTACTAAATCACGATATATTTAAATTTCTTTATATGTTTGTTTATGATCTGTTACTAATTATGTGATATGATAAGATTAGAAGGATCTAAAGGAGTCGAGGATTCAGAGATTTTGTCTGGTGAAAGTATGAAGAATTCTTTGAGATTACTTGATGTTGTTCCAAAGCCTAACCTATCCTTCAACAAGCTGTTCAAAGGCTTCAAGAACTTTTCTCAATTGTTTGGTGAGTTCACATATTAATTTTGTGGTCCATATATTAATTTATACATCTCTTCTTATCAATTAATTTATCTCTTTAGTATATATGTGCTTTTATTTTATTCAATATAGAAGTTTTGATCACAAGTTTTTGTAAAAATATCCTCTCTAAATAAGCATTTTTAGAATGAAACCTTTTAGTCTCAACCATCTTAATTTATAAGGGGTCGTTTGCGTGACTAATAGAAATACATGTCAATGTTTGTATGCTTCAACTAGTCTCCTTTCCTCACCTTTAACATCTTTTATCTTCAAACCGATTTTATGGAGTCAGAGCTGTGAAAAGAAAGGGAAAAGATGAATGCAAATTAAAACCAATTTGACATTATTGATCTTACTAGACAATACTAACATGTATATTTTATTTTTATATACATGTCATAATAAAAACAAAATTGTAGGAATTAAAATCAATTTTTTTATTTGCTAAATATACATTTAAGTCTAAATTTTTCATGGAATTCAATTTTTTGATGTTTAAATGCAGTGGAGAAAGAAGAGGACTTAGAAGAAGCAGAAATGGACATGGAAATAGGGTGTCCAACAGATGTACAACATGTGACACACATTGGTTGGGATGGTGTTACTACCTCATGTGCTGTTCATGACCCAATGAGGGGATGGGATTCTCTCATGCCTCCTGAGCTTCTCTCTGTAGCCTCTCAATCTTTACAGCCAAAACATGAAACATCTCCCATCAACATCATGCCTTCTATTGCTTAATTAATTGAAGATTTTTATCTTTTAAATGATATATGTATGAGAAACTAGAAACATGAAAGTGTAATTCATTGTTGTGGATATATACAAATATATTATATAAGTATATATTATGGTGAGTTAATTGCATTTGTATTAATGTTAGTCATGATTAATTTTCTATTTATATAAATTTAAGATGAAACCAAGATGAGTGATACTCTTAATTAATACTAGGAGGACTATAATATGACCAATATAATATGCACCCGGTGTTTATGTATAATTTATCACTATTTATGGACTGCTATGAAAATTATCTAACAGGAACTAATTTAATTCCTGTAAAAAAAACTAATTTAATTTTTTTTAAAGATTAATTATTAATCTGTTTGTCTCTCTCTCTATAATGTAATGTTTAATTTAGGTAGGCCAGGAAACTTTTCCCTAATAACTAATGAATCTAGATCAAAGTGACGTACACTCAAGTAGAACAAAATTTGACATTATGTTTTATTCTCTTTAGTTTTACTTTTTTAATATATATATATATATATATATATATATATATATATATATATATATATATATATATACATTTTTACTGAGTTATTGATCTATTTTACTTTTCATATGCACTAAACATAGAGCTGAATTCATATATTGTGATCTTTATTTTTATGCTTGTAAGTGATCTTAAGTCAAGATCATAACATATGGTAATTAAATGAGAAATGTTATTTGGACAACTATTTAGTTGTTCAACAACATATATTTATATGGATATTGCTATGTATCACGAGAAATGTTGTCCATGCAGTTTTGCAGTTTTACGACCGAATATGCACTCAATATCTCTCTAAATTATGTCCCACCACCTCCTTGATTTGTAGGTAAGAAAAAATTTGATTGAAAAATGGATTTTCGCTAGCAATTAAGGACAATGTTTCTAGATAAATAGCATTGCTCTATTTATATACTAAATATATGATTTTATTTTTTATTACATTTTTTTCTCTCATTGAATAAAATCAATATTTATAAATAACATATTTTTATATGATTTTCAAATATCATTTCTCTAATTAAAATACAACATGAGTTATTTTGTATTCATTCTAGTTTGCTCTATCTACTCTATTAAATAAGAAATATATTGATTAAGATTTAGCTAAGAAAAATTTGTATTTTTTTTCAAAAAAAAAAATCAATTTGTATTTTTGGTATCAAAATAATCTGCAACATCAAAAAGGTGAATCTAATCAAATAAGGAGAATTCAAAGGTGAATATATCAAACACTTTCGAACACTTATTCTAAGAGAATCTCCAATGCTGTCCTTAAAACACAAGAACATTTGTCTACCTCATTGGAGGGAAATGACATGGGAGTTAAGTTGGAGAACTGTTGCCCTGAAGAACGTGTTTTTGCAGATATGTGTCGTAGAATTAGAAAACTAAGAGATAAAAATTGAGAAAAAAAATTGTCACAAACTAATAAACTAAAACAAGGAAGTGCCCACTCAAAAACACAAATCGAAACTATTGAACTGGAGAGAAAGTATGTTGAAGCTCTTCATACACGTGTGGCATTTTAGACCCACAAAAATTGAGTTAAAAACAAGAAAAGAGACTTGCTTTGGAGATGCCCTTACACGATTTAATGTAAAGAGTGAAGGACAACATTGGAGGTGCATTGCACTATTTGGAACTCTTGTCTAAATGTTCGTGTGTTACATTGGAGAAGCATTGTTCATCTTTATTTTTTATGTTGATATGTTAAATTTTAAAAGTTGGATATAAATTGAAAATTTCATCTTATTCCTCCAATTCTAAGGTAGAAAATGCTCTAATCATGAGAAATTTAATCAAAAGGTAAGTAAAATTTATAAAATATTATTCAAATTAAACATCAAACTTATATACTTCTCGTTGAGAGTTGAATTTTCAATTCATCTAATAATGAGAGCTTTACTTTTAATGTAGAAATTCAAGTGTTATGAATATTTTAATTAAAGAAAGTATAAAACTAAATTAAATATCATTAAATTTAAATTAAAAAAATTAAATATCAAATAGACCATATGCAATCGTTTCTCACTCATAACATTAAAAATGACTTTAAATGTCATGCATGTCATATGAGAAATGATATAATATATATTAGAAATATAAAATGATTTTTTTAAAGTAAGAAATATAAAGGAATTGACCGGTCCAATTATAATAACTTTATCAAATAACTTTGGTGTCCATTCATTTCAATTTAGTTCAAGAATTGCAAGTACAATTGAAACACCGATTTTACCGCTTTTAGGGAAAGCAAAATTTTATTTGTTTTGGTGGTTAAAAGCTAATAATACCACACTTTTGTGTACGGCTTTTAGAGATGGTGGTCGGACCTTTTACTTTGTTTGAGTATCGACGGACCTTTTTACTGTAATTACTTTGTTTGACAAATTGTTTTCGGGGTGGATGTTCTGGTACACCTTGTACTGAGGAATTTCCACCGCCGCGTTAATATATTCTATTTTGATTTCTTAAAAAAAAGCTACTTACCAAGGTCACCCAATGGCGGAGCCAAAAATAAAATTAATTTCGGGCAGGCCACACATTATTTATTTATTTATTTTTAAAAAATATTTTAAAAGCAAGCTTTTTATAGTTTTTTTAAAATGATTTTTATAGGGTTTCTTTTTATTTTTTTTGCTATAATTATTTTAACAAGTATTTTTTAAAGAAATATTCAAATGAGAAATTGGTTTCAATAGTGTATCATAAAAAGTCATTTTAATTATTTTATTATTTTGGTACGAGTTTTTTTTTTTTTATCATAAAATTTCGAAAAATGCTTTAAATGAGAAACTATTTTGAATACCTTCTCATAAAAACCATTTTTAAGAGATATCTTTTTGACAAAATATTTGATTTTATAATGTTAAATCTCTAACAATTAGTATATGTATTAATTGATGCCAAAATACTTTTTTAATATATAACAAATGAGTCTTAAATAATTTTTGGGTAAATTTTAATAATAACCATTTTTAGAAATACAAAGATTTTTTTTTAAAATCTATATTGATCGAGCTCGTAGACTCAGAGATATAGTTAGCCGTTGTCTTCATGAAATTAACTCAGTTAGTATGGACAATGTATAATATATGCAAAGTCCGGGGTTCAAACCTCGACAAAAAAAAATATAGTTGGCCATTTCCCAAAGTAAGCTTTCATCAAGTTCTATTTAGTTCAACTATGTTGTAGTTGTAACACATATTGAATTTGAGAGGGAGAGGAGGGTGGGTCACATACAAAGTAATTTTTACTATAAAAAAATTAATTCTTTTGTACGGGTTGGACTGTTGCCTATCTATGATGTATTCTTCTTTGATAAATACATCCTTGTGTTCAAAAATGTTTATTTGAACTGAATTGAATGAACTTTATGTAAATATTCGATTTAAAATACTAGTCAACAATATTGATTGATTAAAACTACATGACAAACTTGTTCTTGTTTGGGTCAAGCATTGTGGGAGGGTTTTGAACTGTTGGCGGAGAGTTTGAGGACGAAATAATGGTCTGGCTTTTGGGATAGGACCTGATCAAAATGAAGCGGCTTCGAATACATCGACAACAACAAGATGCGATCCACATTTACGTTGATAATTGATGAACTTGCGGCAAGTACTGAATAGTCTACGTGTGACAGACTATGTGTCGAGAAAATACTGGTAGGATGCTATTATCGTAATTTCATTGTATTGCAGCAATCGAAAATTGAATGCAAATCTAAATCTAAATGTTTTGTTCTTGTAATTCTCATCTTGTATGTTTAATAGTTTTTATTTTTTTATAAGCGTTAAGGTGTGAGTAGCGACGTCGACAATGCCGACAAAGGTTCTTGCACATGTTTTGATAGAATTATCAGTGTTTAATACGTAGTGAGGAAAAGTGTGTCATGTTGAGAACAACTTAATGCATTTGGCATGAGCGGAATGATAAAAAAAAAATTAATGAAAAAATTGCTTATGAGTGATGTTGGATTGTATTGAATGATTGTCATGGTCTTGATTCAATTGTAGGAAAAGATAGGAAAAACAACAAAAAAAAGTTTTCTCAAATTGATAGTCTATTCCACTAATAATTAATAAACATAAATCAAATAGTGTTTTACACACAAGTACAAAACAACCGGACATTATGTTATGTTCTCTAAAGTTTTACATTGATAGGGAAATCAAAATGAATCACTTTTTAGTTTTTACTTTCTGTTATTGATCTATTTTCCTTCTCATATCAACTAAGCAGAGTTTTATTTTTTTAAGCAAAAAAGATTATAACATTTTATTCCTCAAAATGTGTTTAATACATTTCTATATATCTACCAATATTAAAAAACTAACTGACATTGTGGCCGTCTTTACTAAACTGACAACCTGATTTGCTTGTCTTCACACAAACACGACACTAGAATTTCTTTAAAATTAAGAGAAGATAGATTTATAATGGGATATGATAGCACCAAATTCGGCGATATCATACTTACACTTAATAAAACTACCTACCACCCTCTTAAAGAAAAAAAATTGATCTCTAGTGAGGCCTAAGTCAAGATCTACATCTTAATTAAACTATAACTGCTCATGAGTAACTTTAAATTCATTATAATTAGTTCTATGTCTTCCAAAGAAGAAAGATATTACTTAAGATTTGGTTAGGAACAATTTGCCCTTTTTGTTGTCAACATGAAGAAGTTTTATGCTATTTGGATACAAGGCTGGTCATTCATTCATGATACTCATTTAGGACATGGATTGTCCTTAATCACAATCCACCACAGCCCGTGCCATATACTATATACTTGGCAAACCAATTTTAACTATCAATCAAATTAATGTTAATGTCACTATAATGCTATAGTCACATTTTTACTGCGGAGAATCCATTTCCATCAATTTTTACATAATTCAATGATTCTAATAAAAGATGAAAAACATAAGAGAGTATTGAATTTAACATTGTAGTAATAAAGTGAGATTCATAAAGTACAGCATGTAATTACATCCATCATCTCATTAGCATACATAAGCAATAGAAACTAACGGTAATTAATTTGTTTACTTGACAAAGTATGGAAGATCCAAAACATAAAGAAGGAAGTAAGCCCAAGTAACACCAGAAATTCCTCCAAAGAAAAACCCACCAGTGAACTTGGACCAACCATCAGCTGTTTGGAGCGGATCGGGCTGCTTCTTACGGCCCGTTAAGGTCAAAGATGGAGCAGTTGATGCATCACCTTCATTGAATGATGAAACTCCATAGATTGTAAGGCAAATGCTGAGGATAACAACAAGCCCAGCAGCTGCAAGAGAGCCTGCTGATCCGGCATATTCGGTATTCCTCAGAGGCCCGGCTTTAACGAACGGGCCAACGAGGAAGAATCCGTGGGCTAAGCCGACTTCAATTCCCCTAAGCAGTGGGTTCACTGCAGTTCTGTAGCCTGGTAGGTTGGAGAGGTACCATGCAACAAGTGGGCTTGATGTAACTGGAGTTTCAAGGCTTCCAATGAATGGATCACCATTGATTGGTTGAACCACTTGGTAATTTTGCTGCAACAATGGAAGTTTCCAATTGAAATAAATGACTCAATTTCAGGACTAAGCTTTTGTCAAAGTTGCTATAGGACTAAACTTAAATTTAAAACTAATTAAGATATGTTAACTAAAATTAGTATAGCCAAATATCAGTCATCAGTGGCTTCTTATTGAACGTTAGTGATAAGATTTATCAAATTAAACCAAACAATGTGTTCGTTCCTCAGCATAAATGGTACATTATAATTTATATGTTAAGTTTTGTTTCTATCCTATACAATTATAGAAATGAACTCATGAGTCTCATTCTCAAGTAATGGACAGATTACTACATATATAAGTTTTTCATTCAAAAACTTCAGAACATCTGATCACTTAGTTAGCCTTACTACTCAAACCAACCTACATAATGAACATGTATATTTAACGTGACAAGACAACATATATATACCACTTGAAATCTTAATCTACAACAACATTATTCATATAACTAAAGCAGTTCATGAATTGAGGTATCTTAGAAGGACTAGCAAAGAGAGTATACATAAGTAATAGGAGGAAGTAGCCTACCTTTTCAGATTGGATTGCCTTAACAGTGAAGTTAAATTGCCTTCTAGAAGGCAATTGATGGAGTGGGGAAGAGCCACAAAGTCCTCTAGGTGTGACCAAAGGTCTAGTGAAGCTGGACTTGAGTTGGCTTGCCATAGGAGAAGCAGCTGCCATGACTTAAGTTTTGTTGATTCCACAAGTGGAACAGCACAAAGAATTGTTACACACACTGGTTGAAATGAGGGACAAAAGTGGCTAAGTACTTCCATAGTTCAATGCAAATTCAAGGTTTGTGGCTGTTGAAGTCCCTCACTTCTCATTGGCTGAAATGCATTTCAAAATCTTATCCCTTTATCCAAAACAAAATCCAACCTTTCATATTTGACTTGATATTTTTATGTTTTTATGGACCATTTCGGGTTGAGTAAAAAACCCATCTTTCAAAGCCCGCATGACAAGTCGTTTAGAAAATTGCTCTTCTCTCATACAAAATTTGTCACCCCCACATGAACTAACTAAAATACCTCCAACGTTAATTAACTCACATAGATTATAGGTCAACATAAGTTGGTTAACCGAGCGTGAGTTAATTCACGTTCCAAACACCAACGTGAGTTAACTCAAATTGGTAACAAATACATAGAAAGATGAACTACAAATATTTCATCGGTAATTAGATTAAGTTTCAACAGGATAAGAAATTATTGGACAGAAAGTCATATTTAGTTATTTACTTTGCTTACTAACAACACATGCTGCAACACAAAGCAGTTGTCTTATCAATACTTAGGAAAAGGTCTCAACATAAATAAACATACACAAGGATCAATCTAATGGACATACAAAGTAGCAGTTTTACAGTTAACTACCTATTTTGTTTATATTTCGTTTCGGAGGAAGTACTCTTTTTCACCTCTTTTATAGTTTTTTTTTTCCATGTAGGAAATCATCTTTCCCCTTAAGAGTCTTTTCCGTATCATTTCTTTTCTTTTTTTAATCTATTTTCATACCACATTTTCTCATCACTAGTTTCAATAGATTTAATGAATGAAGAAGTCGACTCTACAATGACAGATTGCACCCGCCATCTACAATCATGATGGGTCAAAACATTCCTCACCAGAGAAATGTTGTGGTAGTACATAAAAAGGTATACTACTTGTTGCTTAGTACATAAAAATGTTAGAGCTCAAAAAGACATAAAACAAATAGAAATTTATTCAACACAAGAGACATCTAGGAGGATGCCAAGTTCCCGACGAATTGACTTTTTGTGACAACATGCTTGAATACACCATCAAATTTTTCAACATGATCGTGTAAGAAATGATGTCAAATTTTATATGTTTAGTTCTAGAAAGTAATAGAGTTTTTCGTCAAATTGACTGCGCTATTGTTGTCACATTTGATTGGAATATGTTGAAGTTTTAAATTAAAATCCAAGAGTTGTTGCTTCGACCAAATAATTTGGACGCAACAACGTATTTTCCTCGACATTACACAAGGCAACATTCACTTGTTTCTTGATATGCCAAGAGACCAATGATATATATACCAAATAAGTGACAAGTAATGCTTTTCCTATCTATTTTGCAACTAGCAAAGTCGGAGTCAGAATATCAATAAGACTACAGTCGCATCCCTTGCGATACCAGAGCCCATACAAACACTAAATATAATTATCATGACATTGTTTTTTTTGACAAAATCATGGCTTGGTTAAGAGTTAAATATTTTCTTAAAAGAAATAGTAAATAATGTTATCTTGTTTCTTATAATGTGTGCATAAAAAATATGATAGAATAAATGGTTATCATGTCATTACTGCATCCTATTTTCATCAAACTCCTTATTCTATTACTTCTTTATCCTTTCATGCACACTAAACAGACCATGAAATGATAAAGTAGTTGCCAGTTGGGTGGTTTTTTAATATATTTTTATGGGTGTGAAATTATGCATTGTTTATATGAATATTTTATAGATAAATAAATAAAATTATATACATGCAGATATAAGTTTGATTTGTCTTAGATTAAATTGAAATTTATGGATATTTATAAATAAATAAAATTATATAAATAAGGATATAGGTTTTATTTCTATTAGATTAAATTTAATATTAGATAAGAAACTGTTTCATGATAATAAAAAATTAAATTTTTCTACTGAAAAAAAGATAATTGAATTTTTCATTTTCAATTTGTGTGTGTCTTTTTTTACATCTATGTTGGACAGAATGGATTCATGAGCACAATTCCTTAAAATTTTAAAATCACCCACTCTATACTTTTTGACTGATTCATATTATTGAAAATAATTTATAGCATGTAAGGTGTAGAAAAAAGTGAATTGTTAAACAAAGGGGCTGCCGAAACCAAATAGTGCTAAAAAAGAAAGATGAGCTTATTAGTCAGCAGTAAGCTTTGACGATATTTTTGACGTATAATTCTAATACTTGGTCCATACTCCACGTTTGCCCTATACAACACAATAAAAAAAATACTTTTCTTTATTAGTTTTGGTACATCCTTTTGAATACTCTTTAAGAATTTGTTTGACTTTACTTTTTTTTTTTTTGGATATTTTTTATTCATTTGGCTGCTTCATTGGGGGAAAGATAACAATTTTAGTGACATCAAAAGTTTGTTTGCCACATTAACTTGACCGTCCAAAATAATTAATTTGACCATAAAGTTATGCAGATAAGCAATTAGACCAATCTCAGCAGCCCACCATCTTCTTTCCTTTGTTTTTAAAATTCTTTTAGGAGAGAAACACTTCGATATTATTATTCCCAATTTCTTTTTTGATGAGGCTGTAAAAAAATATTGTGTCGTATTTAAACTGTTAAATTCATTCAAGAAAAAAATAACTTCCAAAAAAAATCATTCAAAAAAAAATTGTCAGATGCCATTAAAAATCTGTAATTTCTTTTTATATTATTAGTACACATAAATTAAAAGAAAACAAATATTGCTCCACTCCTCACTGTTTTTTTTTTTTTATGAAGGAACTCCTCACTGTTTTATAAAAGTAATTAATTCACAATTGTATTTTAGTTTGAATTATCATATCCAACAAGTAGCCCATGAAATGGCCAAAAGTGCAATAGGAAAAAAACAAAATAGACAGGTTTTGGATAAAAGAAATTATTGCCATGTGTCATACATTCTTTTGTACGTGACTTGTCTCTTTGTTTTGTTTCTTAATAATGGATGAGGTATTTTAGTTATAAAAGTAATGCATATTAGTATTGTATCCAAAACAATACTATTAGACATTGCGTAAAAAAATCATACTAGACAATGAGCTTTTTTTCTGTTTGTTGTCAAAATGACTAAGTTGAATGGACTACAACGGACTCGTATAAGAGAGTATTTACCAACACTTGTTGGTCCAAATAGTACAGATTTTGATGGACTCCCCCTTAAATAAGCTCTTGAGTTAAAAATAAAAGAAAATATTATCTTCGGTTGAAATACCCGTCATTTTACTGTTAAAACGCGTATAGTCCGAAATAGATTAACGACCAACATATGAATGAGGACTAGAAGAAGCTTTGAGTTTGAAAGGGCCATCACATAATCCATAATTTTATCGAGATAACGGCTCATGATCATCTTTTAACGAATTATCGTCAGAGCAAATGGGACGTGTGGGTTATGCCTACCTTTCTTATATGTGGGAATGGTGAGGAAACCACCATCTACATGCTTACAGGTTGTGTTCATGTAGCATGCGTTTAGATTAGTTAGTTCAATTCAAATCACTAATTATTTTTTTTCTCAGGGATTGAATCTTTAAGAACCTGAATAGCAGAGATTTTGGAGAACAGTAGAAAATTGAAAATCTATTTTCATGGTGGTGTGTTGGAATCTTAGGACCCAGTGGAACAAATCCATTTTTATAGAGGGCTTTTAATGGCCCAATGACACGTCTTTGATGATTCTTAAGACTGCTAAAGAGATATATCAATGTGGGTGTACTTCGTTGATAAGAAGGCTTAGGCAACAGGAGACCATCTACATTGGTTGGAAGCATTCTCAAGACGAGCAGATAAATATTAAGTGTGATGAAGCTTATAAGAATTCAAATGACGTTGCATATTGTGGTGATAATTTTTAAGACTTAGATAACCGCAGGTTGAAAGGATATATATAAAAGATTGGAGATTGTGATGTCCTTCTTGCTAAAATACAAAGTATGTAAATGAGAATGCAAAAAGCAACAATGTGTGAGTATGCAAACTTTGTAGTTTAAAGTGACTCCAAATTTTTGGTTGATATGGTAACTCTGAGCTACAATCTTAACATAAACACCCCATATTTTGGTTCAGTGTATGCAAAATCTCTCCACCTTACAATGAAAGCTTTATTTTTTATTTTTTAACAATCTTACAATGAAAGCTTATTTTTAAGAAATTTGGTGTTGAGGAACAAATGTGTTATGTGTTGATTGATTAACTAATTTTAATCTTAAGTTATTTTTGTATAATGTAAGAATTCTGAAATACTAACATAAAAAATAAAAAGGTAAAAAAAAAGTCTAGAATACACCTCCGTGGAGACTCAAAAGTCCACGGGGTGTATTCAAGAAAATAATTCAAGCCTTTAAAAAAAATATTATTTCCAATCATAAAATAATTCAAATATCGTCAAGGATCTATGACCTATCTTACGTCGAGCTTTGGTCATGCTAATCTTTTTTAAAAAAGAATAGAAAAGATGAAAGCTTCTTTAAAATCTATTTAATTAAACATGTCAAACTATATGTCATAAAAAAAGTCTTTTGGACCTATTAAACCTTCAAACTTACTTAAATAAATCTAAATAATACCTTTTTATCACTATTATTATATTTTATTTTGTAAGTATTGTTAAATCATAATTTTTCTATATTTTTTTAAAAATTTAAGAATACTCGTTTGCATCAATTTTTTAATATATTTAAGAGTAATTTTTTTAACACAAACGAATTTTATTAATAAGGTAACGATAAATACAGGTGCTAATAAATCCACTTATATTTAAGCATTGAAGGTTGAGTATCAAATTATGGAAAAGATATTCAGACTAGCAGCTTTGGTGACTACCTAACACCGAGGAGTCCAATTTATGTCACAAATCTTGCAAATTTCATCAATAGAAGTAAATTGAAGTGTTGTATTCAAAAAACCAAAGAAATCAATATGAAATTCATTCCATATCAAAATTGAAGATAAGAACAAATTATTTTACACTCAATTTAATTTTCTATTTTCATATTCTTCAAATCATTCGGCAAAGTTTTCTAGGCATGAAGTCCATATCAGGGTCAGCCCAACACATACCAAAGCCTAAAGTGGTTTTCAAGATGAAATTTTTTTTATTTTTTTTTTCAATAAAATTACTAAATTTTAGTTTTCAAACAATTTAGAATATAAAATTACCCATTCAAACAACCATGCGACACTTAAAACTAGTTCCAACAAAAATCAAATTTTAATGTTTGTGATTATTTAACAATTAGGAATGTTAGGAACACTCACTTTCTAATACTCTCTAACAATTATTCTCTTATTGAGGGAAAATCATGTGAGTTTCGTCTCTTTATGCCTGATCTATTTCCAAATTGTGATACTCACAAATATTCCATCCAATCAAATAGTGAGTGATAGAAAGAAAGTGTCACTAACATTTCTCTTTAATATCTTTCAAAATAAAAAAAAAACATTTCTCTTTAATAATTATGATTAATTGTCAATTTAATATATTTTGTATAGATGAGTTAAATCATTTTGCCTATGTTTTACTAGCAAAGACTAACGTCCGTCTATCCACATGTTATGTATGTATTATATCGATTTTAATTTAATTTTATTACATCATAGGAAAATTGGTTTAAAAAAGATTAACTAAAATTGTAGTAAATCTTTTAGCTCCTTGATTTTTTTTTAAAAACTCGATATCGTAACCAATGATCAAGTGATTTAAATTTTTTAGTTCCTTAAATTATAATATAAATTTGATCTTAAATTTTAAAAACAATTGAATTGTTAAGGGCACATATACATTTTTTTAAGGGGTTGTAAGGGCACATTTTTTTTCTTCATATATATAGTAAAACTGTCTCAAAAAATAATTCATCCACAACAACCTCGTAACAATTTCATTAGTTGTTTTTTCTGTTTTTGTTGGTCAAGCATTGGTTGTTTTTTTCTATCTATTAAAATAAAAAGAAACAACCATGTAACAAACTTATCCAATTTCCATCACACAATTGGAGTTTGATCCGATATATCAAAATTCGTTGAAAGTTTACAAAAGATATTGATGACATATATCTTGCTGGCATTACCATTTACCATTATCTTCTCAATTTAATTTATATACAACAAATCAATTTTTTCTCCAACCAAAAAATAAACAATAAATCCAACAAAATTACGCTATTTTATGGAATTTGTTAAGTTATAAAAAATTGAAGAAGCAATAAAAGAGTAGTTCTAGAATCCCATAATAAATAAATAAAAGAGAATCGAAAATGAATTAAAAAATTGGCAATATTCGGTGCGGTTTCCACGGACCCCGCCAATAGTAATCTTAGTTGTAAATCCGTTTCAAGATTCAGAAAACCTCGCTTCATTCAAAACGACACCGTATCTTCAATACTTTTCATTTTCCTTTTCTTCTTCTTATATAAGAACTAAGAATAAGAAGAAGAAGATGGAACATTCATTCAACGATTTATAGCATTAGATTAGAAGATTCTCTCTGAATCTGAATCTGAATCCTCCTTTACACGCACACAAACACTAATATACACATTCAATTCAATTCAATTCAATAATAATGGGGATGATAATTGAAGTTGAAAACATTGATGAAGACGACGACGTTTTAATTCCTCCACCAAATTTCTCCATGGTTGAAGATTGCATTTATCGATCTAGTCTTCCTAAACCTTCCACTTTTCCTTTTCTTCAAACCCTCAACCTTCGCTCTGTCATGTAAGTTATTTTTTGTTTCTCTTTCAAGAATTGTTTTTTGTTTATTATTATTGATATTGATGTTATTTATTCGTGAATTTATGCAGATACTTGTGTCCTGAACCCTACCCTGAAGAGAATTTGGAGTTCTTAAAGGAGCAGAATATTCGTCTTTTTCAATTTGGAATTGAGGGCAAAACGGTATTTTTTTATTCATATCATCATATATGTGTTTAATCATGCTTATGCTATTTGAATGTTGTTTAAGGCTTGTGATTAATTTGTTAGTTTAAACATGATATGATACTTTGATTAGTCTTGTAAATATATCAGTTTTTTACTTTTAATTTTGGAAAAATAACTTGGTTTGTTTGTAGTCCTTGAAAATATATACTACTTTATTCTTTTGGTGATTGGTATATTATCTTCGTGCCGGATTTTTTAAGGAAAATTTCGTTGAGAAGTGTATTTACTAAAGTTTAAATTTTGCTTTCTGTGATTGTTTATTTGAAGGTAATTAGATTATGGGTTTAGGTTTGGTTGGATATTTGGGGTTAGGGATGGGGAATACTAAACACTGCATCTGGGGCACTAGTTAAGGAGAATCTAGAAATATTCATGAAGTGGTGAAAAGTGGTATATTCAACTTTTCGAAAGTTGAAAAATTGTTACTTTTCAACAAACAGTTTATATTTTCTTAACCAGTGCACATGAGTACAAGTTAGCATGACCCGGTAAAGGAAAGGGGGATTTGGGGTTTATCATAAATATGGGTGGGTTTTAGTTATTGTCATGTTTGTGGAGGATTATGAAGTTTGAAGTATGTGGATTGTTGACTGAGTTTTGGTTTTGTCTGCCTTTATTATTTGAGTTAATGACTCTGTATTATTTGCACTTTGCAGGAAGTTTCCTTGCCTATTCTGAAGGATTCTATTATGGAGGCTTTGAAAGTTTTAGTTGGTAATGAATTTGAAACAAGCTCATTCAACTTTGAGATGTAGATTTTTTCCTTTTATATATATATTTTTAGTTTGGTGCTTCTTGTGCTTATTAGATAACTAATTCCTTAATTTTGTGTGCTTTCAGATGTGAGAAATCACCCTATTTTGGTTCACTGCAAACAAGGAAAGGTATAGATTGACTTGCAAATTTATCATCTCATTGGTTTTTTTATTCCTTCTAATTTTATTTTTTTATATTCTAACGATGATTTTTCATCTTTATGCAGCATAGGACAGGTTGCCTTGTTGGCTGCTTCAGAAAGTTGCAGAATTGGTGTTTGTCTTCGGCGTTTGAGGAGTATCAGCGATTTGCTGGTGTTAAATCCAGGGCAGCGGATTTAACATTCATAGAGAGATTTGACATCATAAGTCTTAGGCAGTGTCTTTACAGCATCATCTACCAGTACCAAGGTGCTTCAAAGAAGCACAGGTTGATGTACCAAGATGAGAATTTACAGAAACCCCGGCTGACATCATTTTAGCTGCACCAGGATTCAACTCCATTATTTGATTGGGTAGAATTTATACTTCAAAGTAGTTGCTTGGAGTTGCTGAACATTATTATCCTTAGGCATTTCAAAGATCTTTTGAGTGCTGCTATTGCATGCATACTTTTGTCTTTGGCTTCCAAATTTAATTGTTTTAAACATCTCACACAGATACAGTGGATCAAATACATATTTTTTTTTTCTTCCAGCGGCTGAGTTATGAGATTAATTGTAGGCTTCTGAAGCCACATATATTGAACCTCTCTGTGTATAATTAATTTTATTCTTTTGTTCCAAGGATTTGAACCATTTGGATACACATCCTTTATTTATTATTTCTTTTTCTTTATAAGAAGAATGAAAGAAGTGCACTGATAACTCTGCAAAATGGAGGCTGAAACTAACCTATGATTTTTTACAGGTTACAGTCTAAATAGTGTCATACTTACTGTAAATTTGTAAGGAAAGTGAGTTAATAATGCTTTAACCAAAGTATTACCACGACTTCTCCAAAGATAATTCACATTATTTTAGAGCTGAAAGAAGAGTAGACTAAGCTACCCTGAGCTGGAGATTGCAACTACAAGCATCTTCCTGGAGAATCAGATCCACCTGAGGCACATGTTCCACCGAATTCACAAGCAATTAGCAACTATTGCTATTAGTGTTTTTGGTTCGTGCAACTTGCATTGCATGAGCGAAATGTCAGGGTCCGATGAACAGATGTATGTACACCTTAAAGAACCCATACAAAACACTTCAATGACTTCAGTATAACCAATTTAAAAGGATGTAAAAAATTTAAACTCTCCACGACTTAATTGCTTAAAAGGAGTTGAGTTTATTGGGGGAGAACGACAATTCGACTCCCGCAAACACATTCTTATTGCATCTAATGGGAGGAACTAAAATGGGAACACTAAATTACTTTTTGTGGGATTGTGTCATGTAGGGTTTATGCAATCCATAGTTGATTTAAGTAAATTATTTGTTTATAAGGAATCAAAACTTGACCCCGCATGTTTTTAATAATTTTTTTTAATGGATTAAATAATTGCTTTTAATGGATTTATAAAAAATGGCTCTTACATTGCATGAGTTTTTGGTTACTTTACATTGCATGAGTTTGATTGACTAAAATTGTTTTTTAATTGTTTTTTTATAGGTGAGAAAGAGTTAGCGTATGTGTGTTGTGGAGTGAACGTGAATTAACATTAGTGCATCCATTATGCCAAGTGAAACTTCTCCAATCTTCCATCTATAATCTATTATCTATTAAAAGACCCTCAAACTATCATCTTGACACTTCATCAATAATATGCCACAGCTTTTACCATGTCAATTATATTCTTAGGTGACACCTCTAAAAACACACATTTCACACACCATCAAAATACATCTATCTACTATACTATACTACTCTCGTCTATTGCTAGCCCACATCGGTTATGTTCTTCCATTTAGATATTCATTAATGTACATATTCTACAACCGAAATCCACCCCTAAATTGCTGCTCATTATTATTTGTAACTCCCACTAAGATGGTAATAAAATATGCAGGCTATACATATTCGCAAATTGCATTGTAACTTATGTCCATTGAATTATCTTCTTCCTCTTTACCTTTGTTCTCCTCAACACTTACTAAATAGCATTTGTATGTTGAGATAAACCTTCTATACATAATAGATTCCATACATAAATATATCCAATCCAAATTACTATGTGAGGTGATTAGCATTTGTATAGTTAGACTAAGTTGTGCCATCTATTTGCTGAAATAATAGATAGGTCAATTTTACTTCCCCCCTAAAAAAAAGGTCAATTTTTACTTGAAAAAACTTACAAGTTGTCACCATAATGGGGGTAACACTTACACAACACACGCATGTTATTATAGTTCAGTATTTCAATTTTTTGTTTCATTGGAAAGAATATGCTTTGTATGTAGTGATCACAACACCCATGTTATTATAGTCCGGTATTTCAAATGTTTGTTCCACGGGAAAGAACATGATTTGTATGAAGTAGTGATCAATGTCATATATTCAGACCAATAATATACATATTTTTATGTAACTTCTATAGGGATGCTTCTTGTATGCATACTAGATGTTGACCTATGGACCAATTGCTTCATGCCTTGTATTTTTTTTCCTCATATGTTGAAGTACAGTGTGAAATTTTATGTAAAAGGTGATTCAAATTTTATATTCTTCAACCTTTTGGCCTTATTTCCGTGTAATATTTCAGCGAGAAATTTCGTCAGATAGAAATTTAATTGTATGGGTAGAAGGTGAAATATCTTGAGTGTACGATACAAATTTAAGTATGAAGCCGAAAAAATAATTAGTTCATATATTTATTCTGTATATAAAGAAACTACCCTTTCAACACATTTTTGGGTTGATTTTTTTTTTAAAATACCTTTAATTTTAAATACAAGTTAATAAATAGATAAGAATAAATTTAAATATTAAAATAAATGTAACAAACACGATATGAATATATGTTTATCTGTTTTTTTTCCTTTATTATATAAAAGGTATAACAAACTAGATGAGTATATTTATACTTACTTTTTCGATATTTCAATTATACTCTCAAAATATTTTTTCTATAAATTGTCCGTGTCATTTAAAAAAACAACAAACATTTGTATTTTTATTTTTAATCAAAACCAAAATTTTATAAAAAAATACCGTTCATAATTTTCAAATGTTGGCGCAATAAAAAGAGCGGAAAGACGGGCGTGCCCGTCTTTTCGCTAATACATATAATAACTTCAATGCTTTTTGTAATATAACATTCAACTACTATTGTCTCTGTTGGAACAAAGGGTGTTTCACAAGTATACCACTTAAGTTTTGATGATAACAAGGTATTAAAAAATTATCAATTGGATTTGCTAAACATTTATTCAAGTGTGCAGGACCATTAATCAAAGATTTATTTTCAAGAGGTTCTGTTTGAATAAATTAAAGAGCAAAGGAAATCTTAAACTGAAGCTTGAAGAATATCTGACTGAAAGAGCTCCTGGAAATTCAGAGTCAGAATGCGTCTGAAGAAAGAGCTTCTGAAGATGAAGTCATCAGAAGCAAGTTCATCAGAGGCAGACTCATCAGAAGCAAATGGTATCCAGAAGCAAAGATTCTTCAGACACCAAGAAGCATTGACAAAGTACAGTGTACGAAAAGTACAACCACTATGCCTACGTTTGTCCCTGCAACCACCAACTCTGCACAGTGTCTTCTATACACGACAAGAATAACAGTAACTGTAGCAGAAACTTTTCCTTATTTGAGGGAATGGATTTGAATTTGATTTCATTGTACAAGCCTCAAATCAAGCAAAGGATCAAGGGTGTCAAATCAGCTTCGGTAAAGAAAAGTTGATGAGCTGGCTGTTCTCCAACGTCTCTCAAAACCTCTATAAATAGAGCTGAAGACTTGAAGAATTGTAACACAAGTATCAGAACGATATACACGCGAATTGAATTCTTATCTCATATTCTAAGTCACAAAATCTGCTCATCAACAACTTAGATAATTCTTACAAAAGCTCACATTTTAGAATTTCTAAGTATCTAAGAAAACAGAGTCTGTTCTGTTTCATTTTGTGTTGTGAATACCTCTGATAGTATATCAAGTATTCAAAACTCTTTTCAATTCTTTGCAATTGTTTTAAAGTCTCTTGCTTGTGGGCTTGAGCATCTGAAGTCTCATTCTTGTGTGATTGAGCAAAGGAAGTCTCTTACTTGTGTGTTTGAGCAACTTGTAATTTGATATTACATTTTAGTGAAACTCTCCTTGGAAGTGCAAGGGGGACAGGACTACTTCCGGTTTGTGGAAGGAACCTGTATAAATTGTTTGTGTCTTCTTTCTTTCTTGCATCTGATCTTTATTCCGCTGCTGAGACTCTGAACTCTGATTAGAGTCTGAACTCCATCAGATTCTGAATCCTGAGAACAGTCCTATTTTTCGTAAGAAAGAAACGTTTTTAAAAACACAATTCAACCCCCCCCCCCCCTTCTTGTGTTTTTCCCACCTTCAGTTGGTATCAGAGCTTCGGCTCTGTAGTTAGCACTTAACCGTGTTACAGTAAACGATCGGTGAAAAACATGTCTGGGGATGAAGCTTCTGCATCTGCATCTGGTTCTGGTTTTGGTTCTGGAGCTGCTGTGCAGTATGACTACAGCAATATCAACAAAAGTGAAAGATCTTCAAATCACAACAAACCTCCTATGTTTAATGGTGATCCTGAAATGTTTTCTTGGTGGAAAACCAAGATGTATAGTCACATCATGGGAATGGATGAAGAGTTGTGGGATGTTCTTGAAGATGGTGTTGGTGATCTGAGGCTAGATGAAGAAGGAGCTGCTCTTGATAGGAAAGCTCACACTCCTGAGCAGAAAAAGCTTTATAAGAAACATCATACGATCAGAGGCATTCTTGTGGCTGCCTTGCCTCATAAAGAGTACTTAAAGATGAGTGACAAATCAACAGCAAAGGCTATGTTTACCTCATTGTGCTCACTTTATGAGGGTAACAAGAAAGTCAGAGAAGCCAAGGCTACTATGCTTGTTCATCAGTATGAGTTGTTCAGAATGAAGGAGGATGAAAACATTGAGACCATGTACTCAAGGTTTCAGACTCTTGTTTCTGGACTTCAGATTCTGAAGAAAAGCTACGTAACGTCTGATCATGTGAACAAGATTCTGAGAAGTTTACCTGCAAAGTGGAGACCAAAAGTGACAGCCATTGAGGAAGCTAAAGATTTAAACACCTTGAGTGTTGAGGATCTCATAAGCTCCTTGAAATGTCATGAAATAGGACTAAATGAGCAAGAACCTGTCAAGAAGTCCAAATCCATCGCACTAAAGTCCAGAGGCAAGTCAAGTAAGGCTCTGAAGGCTTTGGAGTCTGAAGAAGAATCTACATCTGAAGATTCTGATGAAGACTCTGAAATTGTTCAAGAAATGGCTATGCTCACAAACAGATTACAATACCTTGCTAAGAAGAACAAGAGGTTTATGAACAAAGGTAGTAATCACAAAAGTTCAAGAAAGGAAGATCAGAAAGGTTGCTTCAACTGTAAAAAGGTTGGACACTTCATTGCTGAATGTCCAGACTTGCAGAAAGAGAAATCCAAAGAAAAATCTAAGAAAGCGTTCTTCAAATCTAACAAATTCAAGAAGCAATTCAAGAAGAGCTTGATGGCAACTTGGGAGGATCTGGATAATGAGTCTGAGTCTGACAAAGATGATGCTGAAGATGAAGCTAAAATAGCTCTGGCTTTGGTAGCTACTGCTGATAACAAAGAAGAATCATCTGATGCTGAGTCAAGTACAGATTCTGAAACTGAAACTGAGGTATATTCTAAACTCACCAGATCTGAACTAATTGATTCTCTCAAAGAACTTCTTTGTCATTATGAAAACCAATCCACTGAGTTGAGGAGAGTTAAGCAACGATACAATAAGCTGCTAAAACTCCATGAATCAACTAAGACGGAAATGGAAGCTTTAAAACAAGAAAATTATAACTTGAAAACAATGACAAAGAAGGGTGATAATAAAATCATGACTGAGCAGGATGCTGCTCTTCAGGAGTTTATTAGCACAGGAATTGATAGAACCAAAGTTGCATCCATGATTTATAGCATAAATCAGAACAACAAAAAGGGAATTGGTTTCACAGGAGGTAACTCTAGTGAAGTAATTCTAAAACCTTGTTCTGATAACATCAAAGAAGATCTGAAAACTCATTTTGTGTCTGAATCTGAAAAGGCTTCTCATTCAAAATCTAAGTCTTCAAATTCAGAGGAATTGACTAAGTCAAAACCTAAGAGTTATAAGACAAAGGTCACGAATGACTCTAAATCAAAAGCTCCAGAGTTACAGATTCTGAAAAGATCAGAACCCATCAAACAGGTTCTGAAGAAAACAGAGTCTGAAACTCAAAAGCCTAGATTTCAGAGAAAAGAAGCTATTTTTACTAAGTCACATTCTAAGACTAAAGGTTCTGAACCCAAAGTCTGGAAGAAGCCTGACAAAGAAAAATTCAGACAGAGTACACAAAAGAGATTCAGAACTTCTAGGACTAACCCAAAAGGACCCATGAAAGTATGGGTACCTAAGACACAAATTGTTGATGCTGCAGATATGTCTAAAAGGAAATACAAAGCAGAAGTCCTGGTATCTGGACAGTGGCTGCTCGCGACATATGACGGGAGAAAAGTCTATGTTCCTAACCCTGACCATGAAAGAGGGAGGAACTGTGGAATTTGGAGGAAACCAAACTGGCAAAATCATTGGTACTGGAACAATTGGTAATTCCTCAGTCTCAATCAATAATGTGTGGTTTGTAGATGGACTAAGGCATAACCTACTTAGCATAAGTCAATTTTGTGATAATGGTTATGACGTCTTGTTTAATAAGAACAACTGCACAGTAATCAACACTGATGACCAGTCTATAGTGTTTAAGGGAAAGAGAAAGAACAATGTCTATAAGATAAATTTTTCAGAACTGACTGATCAGAAGGTGTTTTGCCTCCTGTCAGTGAGTGATAAGAAATGGCTGTGGCACAGAAGGTTGGGACATGCTAACTGGAGATTAATCTCCAAGCTTAGCAAGTTACAACTTGTCAAAGGGCTACCAGACATTGATTATCATTCAGATGCACTTTGTGGTGCATGTCAGAAAGGAAAAATTGTTAAAAATTCTTTCAAATCTAAAGACATTGTTTCTACCTCCAGACCCTTAGAACTACTCCATATTGATTTATTTGGACCAGTCAGTACTGCATCCATATATGGAAGTAAATATGGATTGGTGATTGTTGATGATTACAGTAGATGGAGTTGGGTTAAGTTTCTCAAATCTAAAGATGATTCATATGATGTGTTCACAAAATTCTGTATTCAAGTCCAATCTGAAAAAGAACTTAAAATTCTAAAAGTCAGAAGTGATCATGGGGGAGAATTTGAAAATGAGTCATTTGAAATATTTTGTGAAAAATTTGGAATTGTCCATGAATTCTCTTCTCCTAGAACTCCACAACAAAATGGAGTTGTAGAGAGAAAGAATAGGACTCTTCAAGAAATGGCAAGAACCATGATTCATGAAAACAATCTGGCAAAACACTTTTGGGCAGAAGCAGTGAACACAGCATGTTATGTTCAGAACCGGATCTACATCAGACCCATCCTGAACAAAACAGCATATGAACTCTTTAAAGGTAGGAAACCCAACATTTCTTATTTCCATCAGTTTGGATGTACTTGTTACATTTTGAACAATAAAGTCTATCTGAAGAAATTTGATGCAAAAGCTCAAAAGGGAATCTTTCTAGGTTACTCTGAGAGATCTAAGGCATACAGACTGTATAACTTGGAAACACTCTGTGTTGAAGAGTCTATACATGTCAAGTTTGATGACAAAGAGCCTGGAAGTCAAATTCCAGAGCAAAGTGAAAATAATGCAGGTTCAGAAGAGTCTGATGATTGTTCAGAACCTGATCAAACTCCAGAGGCACATGAAACTTCAGAGGCTCTGACTGCTCCTGATGTCCCTATTGCTGAAGCTTCTGAAGAAAATCAAGATGATTCACAGCAAGTTATCCAATCCAAAAATTCATTCAAATACAAGTCTTCTCATCCTGAGGATCAGATCATTGGTAGCAAAGAAAGCCCAAGAAGAACTAGATCACATTTCAGACCTGAAGAGTCTGCCCTGGGTTTGCTATCCATGATGGAACCTACTACAGTTGATGAAGCACTAGCTGATAATGGATGGATCTTAGCAATGCAAGATGAGCTCAATCAATTTAAAAGGAATGACGTATGGGATCTTGTATCTAAGCCTGAACACAAGAACATTATTGGAACTAAATGGGTGTTTAGGAACAAGCTAGATGAACAAGGAGAAGTAATTAGAAACAAAGCCAGACTTGTTGCTCAAGGATACAGCCAACAAGAAGGCATTGATTACACTGAAACTTTTGCTCCAGTTGCGAGATTGGAAGCAATCAGGTTACTTCTTTCCTACGCAGTAAATCACAACATAACCTTGTATCAAATGGACGTTAAAAGCGCATTTCTCAATGGAGTCATATCTGAAGAAGTGTTTGTAAAACAACCACCTGGTTTTGAGGATTTAAAACATCCTGACTACGTTTATAAGCTAAAGAAATCTCTCTATGGTCTGAAACAAGCTCCCAGAGCTTGGTATGACAGACTGAGTAATTTCTTGCTTAAAAATGATTTTAAAAGAGGTCAGGTTGATACAACACTCTTCAAGAAGACACTTGAGAAAGACATTCTGATTGTACAAATTTATGTTGATGATATTATTTTTGGTTCAACTAATAGATCTCTTTGCAAGGAATTTTCTAAGATGATGCAGGAAGAATTTGAAATGAGCATGATGGGAGAACTGAAGTTCTTTCTAGGAATTCAGATCAATCAGTGCAAAGAAGGAGTGTATGTTCATCAGTCCAAGTATACCAGAGAGCTTCTGAAAAAATTTAAACTTGAAGACTGCAAGGAAATGAACACTCCAATGCATCCTACCTGCACTCTGAACAAAGAGGATCAAGGAACCAAAGTTGATCAAAAGCTGTATCGAGGTATGATTGGTTCTCTGTTGTATCTCACTGCATCTAGACCTGATATTTTGTTCAGTGTCTGTCTGTGTGCAAGATTTCAATCAGATCCTAGAGAATCACATTTAACTGCGGTTAAAAGAATCTTTAGATATCTGAAAGGAACAACTAATCTTGGACTTCTTTACAAGAAATCTTCAGATTATAAGCTAGTTGGATTCTGTGATGCTGACTATGCTGGTGACAGGATTGAAAGAAAATCAACCAGTGGAAACTGTCAGTTTCTTGGTGAGAATCTGATATCCTGGGCCAGTAAGAGACAAGCAACTATTGCGTTGTCAACAGCAGAAGCAGAATACATCTCAGCTGCTAGTTGTTGCACACAACTGCTTTGGATGAAACATCAGTTAGAAGACTACCAAATAACTGAAAACTGTATCCCAATTTATTGTGACAATACTGCTGCTATTTGTCTATCTAAAAATCCTATTCTTCATTCAAGAGCCAAACACATTGAAATCAAACATCACTTTATCAGAGACTATGTTCAAAAGGGGATATTAGATATTCAATTTATTGATACTGATCATCAGTGGGCTGATATCTTTACAAAACCTTTAACCATTGAAAGATTTGATTTTATAAAGAAAAATTTGAACATGCATTTTGTCTCTGAGTAATGTTTGACTCTGAATGAAAAATCAGACTCTGAAAATTATCAGACGTTGAATAAGTTTCAGACTCTCCTAGGAGAATCTGAAAAGACTCAGCCTCTGAGAAAATTATCAGACCCTGAAAAGGAATCTTTTTGTGACTCTGAAAGTACTGGGAAGTGGAAAGGTTAAAGTTACTTTGTATAGGCTTCTGACACGTCTATCTGCATTGGGAAACAACGCTTTTTAAGGGCAATGATGGTTTTTTCTTTCTCAATATTTTTCGCGCCCCTCAAGTCATTAATACGCATGTTTGGCTATTACTTCTGAATGTGAAGAGTTGCTTTTCAAATCACTATATATACCAAACACACACTACTCACTCACTTTCCTACACTTTTAAGTCTTAAGCAGTTACGTTTTAAAGAATCAACTTTCTCTCTTCTCTCAAACTTAGAAACACAAAACCCCCAAACTTCATCTTCTCCAAATGGCTTCGTCTACAAGCGGTTCAAGTTCTAAATCAAACATCTCCATTAAACCTGTAACCGTTCCTCTTCAAATGGGTTCGTTGGTCGTTCAAATTGAATCACCAGTGGATTTCGCTTCTTTAAAGAGAAACAAGGTTGATATGGAAGCGTTTATCTCTGCTCAGAACATGGCTGGGTACTTTCAGATGTTAAATGGTCCAACTTATGTAAATCTGGTAAAGCAATTCTGGGTTAGGGCTGAAGTTTTTGATGTTGATTCAGCCAAGGCAGAAGAAAAGGAAGCTGTGTTAAGAAACCCCTCTTTGAGAGGCAAAACAAGAAAAGAAATGGGTCTTGAACCTTTTCACGGCCTTGAAATTAAGTCTGCTGTGATGGGTATCCCTGTATCTATCACTGAAGAAGTGATTGCTCAGGCATGCAGGATGCCTCTGGAAGGAAGGTTTCAGTGGAACGTCAGCAGTAAAGACGCCATGCTGGGCAATTTTACAAGACTGCTGCTGAAAGGAAACCCTACAACCAGGTTGGTTGAAATGGATATAGAGCACAGGGTGCTTCTGAAGATTATGAATGAGTGCTTCTTCCAGAAGGGAGGAGGTGCTGATCAACCTAACTCTGATCATAAACTGGTGCTGTATTTCTTGGCTGGATTTCAACCAATAAATCTTCCAAAATATATCATGCATCATTTATGCTGGGCTGTCAAGGAAGCCTATAAAGGAAAAAGGAAACAAATCCCTTGTGGAAGACTTCTCTCTGAAATCTTCTACCAAGGAGGTGTTCTGAGAACTCTGGAGACGTTCAATCTGGCGTCAGACAGAGTGCTGGGTGTCGCTACTGGAAGGATGATAAATGGCACATCCCTCTACAACATGAAGGCCATTACATCAATCCTGACTGACTCAAAGGATTTGAAGGAGTCTGAAGCCCCTCTTCCTCTCATCAGAAATTTTCCTTCTGTTCTTAAAGAGAACAATCCTGAAGCATTATCTGCTTATTTAGCAGCTTTTGCTAAGGAGTCTGGAGAAGCCCAGAGGAAATCTGAAGTTGCTGTGGCCAGAAAGCAGAAGGCTGCTAATACTCAAGCAACTACCTTTGGAACTGTGACTACTCCAAAGAGGAAAAGAGGAAAGGCTGAGTCAAACATTGAGGAAAGATTTCAACAAGCCCAGGAAGAAAAAGAAGCTGGCTTTGTTGAGACTGTAAGACCACTCAAAAGGCTAGCAACTGGGGAGATTGTGATGCCTATGTTTGAACCCACTCCTGAACAACAGAAGAGGACTGAAGAGCACTATCAGAACCTTAAAAATGAGAAGAAAAGGTTAAAAGCCCAATACCGGATTAATAGAGACAAGACTCTGGAAGCTATGGGCGTTGATCATGATGAAGATCAACATCTCATTGAGAAGGTTATTGAGGCTCAGAATTTGGCCAAGAAGCTGGAAGAGAGTGCTGTGAAGGGAGCTCAGCAGGTTCTGCAAGAAACTTCTGAAGCTGTTACCTCAGCTGCTGTCCCTCAAGAGAATGCTTCAGTAGCTGCTGGTCCTCCACCAGTAATTCGAACCAGTGTTTCTCTCCCGGACAAATCAGTCACTGGGATTACATCAGAAGCTGCTGCTTCAGAGGCTGCTGCCTCAAACGTTCCCAAGATATCTAAGGTAACTCAGAATCCAATTCCTCCACCCTCTACCTTCACCTCATCTTCTACAGACTCTGACTTAGACAATGCACCTCTAAGTCAGAAATTCAAAATATCCATACCTGTACCCAAGGCCAAAAGAACCCTCAAAACCAAAACTACCACTACAAAATCTAAACCTTCTTCTAAACCCACTCCCTACAAAGAAGTGTCAGACGATGTTTATAAAACAATAGGTAAGTTAGAAGAAAAGAGGATAGGCATCTGTAATAAACTACCTGCCAATCATCCCTTCCAACCACCTGTTATCCAACCTTTAAATATGCTTGCTCCTGATACTTCTATTACACCCTCTTCAACCACAAACCCAGTCAGTCCACAAGTTGTTGATTTAACAGCTGCTGCTGAAGAACAAGTGGTAACTGACAATCCATCAACAAACAAACAACAACCACCCCATTCACCACAAAACACAACCTCAGAACAGGATGACCTCTCCAATCTTGAAAAACATTATTCAGGAGAACTTCCTGAATACCAACAACAACAACCAACAACTGTAAACCAACCTCCAAATGAAACCATTCCAGAATCTGAAATGGAAACTGTGGCTACAGAGTCTGTCCCAGTGACAGAATCTGAACCCACTGTGTCTGCTTCACATTCTGAACCACCACCAAACCACATGTCTTCACCCTCTAACTCTGACCAATCTTCACCAATCCAAATGTCTGACCAACCCCCCATCAACATTTTGGATTCTGAATACCTGGATGAACGTCTGGTGGCTCTGAATGATGAAATGCAGAGTTTGGTGCTTCTTCGGAACACTCCATTTCTACCATTCATCTATCAAGAAAGCTGGTGTAATCTTACGAATAGGGCATTGAACTTCTTTGATGGTGTTGCCCAGAAGTGTTGTGATATTCAAGCTCGCGCCATGGAACGACGCTTGCGAGAATCCCACTCCTCTTCTCAACTCCAGACCAAGCCTCTGTTTTTGGCTAATGCCCCGTTCTATGCTGAATCTGAATATGTAACAAGAGACTCCAAGGTCTTCAAGATGCTGAAGCAAAAGGTGCTGAAGCAGCAAGAAGAAGCTAAGGCTAGGGAAGATCACCTTCTTCAGAGACAACTGGCTCTGGAAGAAACTGTTAGGAAGCAGTCTGAAGACATCCAGCGTCTGATGGCTCTTGTTCAACAGCAACAGCAACAGCAACAGCATCAACCCCAACCAAACCCTTAGCTGCACACCTTGTTTTTTGTTTTCTTGTTATGTGTCTTAATTGCCTGCTTTCTGTGTTTTGACACTCTGTACTTTCCTGATCATTCTTATATAAAGATGTCTATTTCTTCACTTTTGTTTTTTTTTACTGTTTTTGATCTTTTTAATAGATGACAAAAGGGGGAGTAATAGAAAAGTATTTAACAGAAGCTGAGCCCAAGAATGAAATAAAACTTATCTTAACAAATTTTATTTGAGAACCCAATTTTAACTCGTCTACATTCTATGATATTGGTATTAAGCGTAAAAATGAACTTAATTAACCTGGACAGGACTTAGGGGGAGCTTACAAACCTCACCTTAAAGAATATCAGACTCAGGGGGAAACTGAGCTTACAAAACTCAGAATCCTTAAGAGTCAACTTGTTAATTAAGTTAACAACAATTGATCTTTTTAAATACTTATGTTTGTCATCATCAAAAAGGGGGAGATTGTTGGAACAAAGGGTGTTTCACAAGTATACCACTTAAGTTTTGATGATAACAAGGTATTAAAAAATTATCAATTGGATTTGCTAAACATTTATTCAAGTGTGCAGGACCATTAATCAAAGATTTATTTTCAAGAGGTTCTGTTTGAATAAATTAAAGAGCAAAGGAAATCTTAAACTGAAGCTTGAAGAATATCTGACTGAAAGAGCTCCTGGAAATTCAGAGTCAGAATGCGTCTGAAGAAAGAGCTTCTGAAGATGAAGTCATCAGAAGCAAGTTCATCAGAGGCAGACTCATCAGAAGCAAATGGTATCCAGAAGCAAAGATTCTTCAGACACCAAGAAGCATTGACAAAGTACAGTGTACGAAAAGTACAACCACTATGCCTACGTTTGTCCCTGCAACCACCAACTCTGCACAGTGTCTTCTATACACGACAAGAATAACAGTAACTGTAGCAGAAACTTTTCCTTATTTGAGGGAATGGATTTGAATTTGATTTCATTGTACAAGCCTCAAATCAAGCAAAGGATCAAGGGTGTCAAATCAGCTTCGGTAAAGAAAAGTTGATGAGCTGGCTGTTCTCCAACGTCTCTCAAAACCTCTATAAATAGAGCTGAAGACTTGAAGAATTGTAACACAAGTATCAGAACGATATACACGCGAATTGAATTCTTATCTCATATTCTAAGTCACAAAATCTGCTCATCAACAACTTAGATAATTCTTACAAAAGCTCACATTTTAGAATTTCTAAGTATCTAAGAAAACAGAGTCTGTTCTGTTTCATTTTGTGTTGTGAATACCTCTGATAGTATATCAAGTATTCAAAACTCTTTTCAATTCTTTGCAATTGTTTTAAAGTCTCTTGCTTGTGGGCTTGAGCATCTGAAGTCTCATTCTTGTGTGATTGAGCAAAGGAAGTCTCTTACTTGTGTGTTTGAGCAACTTGTAATTTGATATTACATTTTAGTGAAACTCTCCTTGGAAGTGCAAGGGGGACAGGACTACTTCCGGTTTGTGGAAGGAACCTGTATAAATTGTTTGTGTCTTCTTTCTTTCTTGCATCTGATCTTTATTCCGCTGCT
Organism: Medicago lupulina; assembly: GCA_958299785.1. Classification (NCBI taxonomy): domain Eukaryota; kingdom Viridiplantae; phylum Streptophyta; class Magnoliopsida; order Fabales; family Fabaceae; genus Medicago; species Medicago lupulina. Next base: position 18,436,634 of record OY283140.1, on the reverse strand, counting down.
GAGACTCTGAACTCTGATTAGAGTCTGAACTCCATCAGATTCTGAATCCTGAGAACAGTCCTATTTTTCGTAAGAAAGAAACGTTTTTAAAAACACAATTCAACCCCCCCCCCCCCCTCTTGTGTTTTTCCCACCTTCAGTCTCTACTAATTCTCTTTTTTTTTTTTTTTGTGAACCTTTGTCTACGAATTATATTTTCTTATAAATTCAAATAGCAATGTATGAATTTTTTGTTAAAATTTGGGGTCTAACCGAGGCGAGAGATTACCCCTCACTTATAAATTTGTATCAAGAGTCTTATCTATCGGATTTGGAACTGAAGTTTTTTCCAATATTTTTTGACAACTTAACCTTAGTTTAATATATCAAATGTTCTCACGCTTAAGTGCGGGCAGAGTCGGTCCTTCGAATTTAGATGTCTTAGGCGAATCATGAAATGGCGCCCTTATAAAAAAAATTAACAAAAAATTCACAAGGATAAAAGAAATGCACAAAAAATTATTGCACATTTTCATTTGACATTACTATGCAAAAAGAACATGAATATGAATCTCTGAAATGTAAATCAAGTGGCTTGAGAATTTAGTAGCCAAAAAGAGCATGTTTTACACAATTGCACACATGGATCATAATTCAATTTTTATATTCACAAACCACTATAAAATATTGAGAGAAAAAAATCAATTAATTACGTCCATGATTGGGGAACTAAAATTAGAATAATGACCTCGAGTATCGAACAACCTCTCTATAAAAAAATCGATCTCTCCTCTCTATAGAAACAACCTCTCTAGCCACCGCCACTCTTCCCTCACAACCAAACCTTTCACGATGTAGCTCCGGCGTCGAGGTGGCGCGGTCGAATCTTTTGATTTCGCGTCGTCACCCTCTTCCAACACAAGATCCTCCGGTGGGTTTGGTGGTGGTGGCATTTGCAGCGCCGGTGGTTTTTTTGTGTGGTGGTCTGTCAACGCGTTTGTGTGTGTTACACCACAAAACGCGTCGGTTCTGATTTTTGGCTTCATCTTTTCTAGTACCGCCTTGTGCTGACTGGAGTGGCTCCATCTTTGATCGGTTGTTGGTTCCCGGTGGAGGTTCTTCGTTCCAGATTTGTTCTTATTTCAATAGGTTTCTGAAAACCCGGTTTCAATCTGGGTCCTCTCAGTTTCGATCCGGGTCGGGTATATTAAAATCATTGTTGGCTCTGTCGCGGTGGTTAGGTTATGTTTTGTTCAACGTTGTTGGGGTCGATGTCGTGTGTGCTGTTATTGTGTGTATCACCCGTTAGGGTTTGTTTCGGTGGTCTGGCACCCTCGGCGTTGTTTTGCTCCTCCAAGATCATATATATGTTTCATAAAAAGTCTTCTAGGCTAGAAATGGTCATGCACTTGTTGTCCGTTGTTGCTGCGAATGGTGGGTGCAGGTGTTATCGTGTTGGTGGTGCTCGTGGTGCTCAGACTCATTGATTGACCATCCCTCGATCTGGCTTCAATTGGTTTTGAGTTGCTTTCTGGATTTGGCTAGAAATAGTCGTGAAACTTTTCGTCGCAACATAGTGGGTTGTAGGCGTGGGGTTCTATATCCGTGTTGGCGGTTGAATCTCTCACCTTCACGAAGTTTGGCTCTATATAACTTGGATGAGGTTTCAAAATCCTCATCGTTCTATATGATGTTGGACTGTTTGGCTCGAAAGAGACGTTAGGCTTGTTGCTGTCGCAAGGGGTTGTTAGTTCTTGGATTCATTCCGTGTTGACGGTTTGTCCATACACCGCCTGTTAGACATCCACCAGTGTTGTTTTTATTTCTCTGTATCACTCGTTTGGGTTGGCATACACTTTGTGGATTGACTGGGTTAGGTTTATGTCCCCCCAGTTCTTTTTTGTATTTATTTTTCCTTTTTTTAATAATATATATATGAGCACTTGACATAAACTGGAATCTGTAGGACATTCTAACTTTTGGACTGTTTTCTATTCCTTTTTTATGTTGTTGGACTCTTGCCTTATCAAAAAAATTGACCTCGAGTATCAAAGATTTAAGATTTAGATTTTTAGTGCCCAAATTATGGATGTAATAATTGATTTTATTTAATATTTTACTTAATCACATGGATTTATTAATTTTGACTTTGTAATACCTCTATAACTTTGCTAGCAAGTATTTTACATAATGACGGTAGTCTCTTGTTTGTTTGACTGGATTAAATTATATTTGACAACTTTAAATGAGTTTTTCTTTGACAAAAACTTTAAATTATTTAAATAATATACTTAGTATATTATACTCCCTCCGTTTCGCAATAGTTGACACATTTGAAAATCTGGAATTTTGACCTAACTTACTTTGACCATATTTTTCTACTAATATACAAAAATAAATAGTATCATATAAGATGTCGTTAGATTCGTCTCGATAAGTATTTTCAAAATATCAAATTTTCGTAATTTTTTCTGATATATTATTCAAGATATTTAAACTCAAAATTATGCATTGGTATGCGTAATAGGGTCAATTATGTCAAGATATATCTAAAAAGTTAAGAAAGTTTGTTTGACTGGATTAAATTATATTTGACAACTTTAAATGGGATTTTTCTGACAAAAACTTTAAATTATTTAAATAATATATTTATTGTATTATAATACATATACACATATATTTAAAAAGTTAAGAAAATGAGTGGACCATGTCATTGTTTACAAATAAAAAAAAATTGACAAAAATAATAAAAAATTAAATAACCAAGTGGATAATAACAAGAATATTTAATCGTGATTTTTTTTTTATATTGTTTTTGACCTAGTAACTAATACATACCGAAAATAAAGACACGAGGAGGAGTAGGAAGACCTGAAATCGATCTCGACATTCAACATAAAATTATCACAGTCAAACCATTAAGTTATAACAATGGCTACGATAATAAAAATAAAAATAAATAACCAAGTTTAAAATAACAAATTATTTAATTATGATTTTTATTTTGTTGTTGACCTAGTTACTAATACATACTAAAAATAAACACACAAGAAGGAGTATGTAGACCAGAAATTGAACTTAGAATTCAACATAAAATTGTCAGAGTCAAACCATTAGACTATAACAATGGAGAGGATAATGAAAATAAATATAAAAAATCAAGCAAAATTATAAAACAAAAAAGATAAAATAATGATGACAAATTCTCATTTGTTTGATTGATTTAATTTTATTTGACCATTTTAAATGAGTTAAATAATATCTTAAATACATGCATATTAAAAATTTAAGAAAAATGGGTAGATCTTGGAACCTTCCGCTTTACATCGATATAATTTTCTTGATGTAAATTACATTGATATTTATTTGGCGCCTTCAACTTTACAGATATATTTATTTGGTGCACATTATTTTTTCTATATTTTATCATAAATTTTAAAAACATAGTTACAAACACACAAATTTAAACTAGAATTACATTCTTGGAACGACAAACCAACCTACCAATTTACCGATAATACTTGGGTGACATTGTTGTTGGTGATATTAGTGACATTACCAACTACAATGTTACAAGTGTACAAAACAACAAAAAGTCTTGTTAAAGAAAAAGAAAAAAGCCACATGTGACATTGTGGTTGACCAATGTCACCAACCACAATGTCACTCAAGTGCTACCCCCGATTTACTGCTACTAATTTTGGTCATTCCTCGAAAGTTTAGTTTATAATTGTTAATTCCTATTTTGATTTTTTTTTAGAGAAATTTTTATTCTGATTTTGTGTATCATACTTTGTTGGCAAAATCATATCCGACTTAGGGATTGTTAGTTTTCTTTTGAGGCCAAATTCCTTCGTTTTAACAAAATAATATTGAATTAAACATACAGTTAAACGCAATAGAAAAACAGATAGACGAACGAAAGGGAAAAAAAGGTTAATAATTATTTGGCTAAATACCTCCTGGACTCCTTTAAGTTTCATGTTTGTTTCAGATAGATCCTTTACGTTTCTAAGGTTTTAGATAGGTCCTTTAAGTTTCGAGTTTGTTTTATATAGGTCTTTTAATTTTATAAGGTTTCAGATAGGTTGTTTTAAGTTTCGAGTTTGTTTCAGATATGTCCTTTCTATCAACCTCCGTTAAGGCAAAATTGATTTATCTGTTAAGCCAAAGTTGATCTGGTTAAGGAAAAAATTGACGTCAAGTGTCAGAGAGAACCACTCACCCACTTATCAGACACATCAATTTTGCCTTAACGGACAGAACAATTTTGGTTTAACGGAGGTTGACCGAAATGACCTATCCAAAACAAACTCAAAACTTAAAGACTTATATGAAACCTTAGAAACTTAAATGACTTATCTAAAACAAACGTGAAACTTAAAGGACCAAAGAGGGAATTGACCTAATTATTTTAAGAGTTACTTTGCAAATAGGGGATGTCCTTATCGCTTTATCCCTGCCCGTTTTCCTATTTATAAATATCGAGTGTATCGCTCTCGACCTCAAACGCTTTCTTTCTTGTTCTTGGTTTAGGGTTTTCTTCACCCAATTAGGGTTAGGGTTAAATTTTCCCCTTTTCAATCCCCAAATTAAAATTCAATCAAAACCACAAATTTCTCATCCAATCATCAATCAAGATGACGGGAAAAGCGAAGCCAAAGAAGCACACGGCGAAAGAGATCCAAGCCAAGGTTGACGCGGCGCTGACGAATCGCGGCGGAGGAAAAGCCGGTTTGCTTGATCGGATCGGTGTTGAAAAGGGTGGACACGCCAAGTGGGAGTGTCCTCACTGCAAAATCACAGCGCCTGATGTGAAATCGATGCAGATTCATCATGATGCTAAGCATCCAAAGATCCCTTTTGAGGAAGAAAAGCTTGTTAACAAACATGCTTCTACTGCTGCTCCTGCTGAATCCTCCAAGCCTCGCCCTGGTGTTCGTGGTAGCCTCAAAAAGTGATCTTTATCATCATCATCACCGTGCAACTTTAATCGACCCTTCATTCATGGCTTTTACTATATGTTCTATTTTGTAATCTTTTTCTTTTCAAGTTGTCTTTTTTAGAGGTTTATTGAATAATTTGTCAAATGGGTATGCTTAGGTACTTTTATGTCTTCTTAATATCAAAATGAATGATGCATTTTGGATATGAATGATGTTATGATGCTGTGTATGAAGTGTGCTGAAAAGGGTTTTTGATGGGGATTGGATTCAGTTGTGCTGTTATTGATTTGGCGCTTCTTACAGCCTAATGTAATATATTGTTCTCTTGATGGCAGTTAATATGATGGTGCTACTAGTGACTACTATATGTTGTTCTGTTCTGTGCTCTGATTTGTTGTTCTATGATCAAATAATTTGTTCTGTTGTTTGATCATAAGCTGGCTTGAGTTGTTGGTTTTGTTTATTTTCGGTATGGTTGGTTTTGCGACAATTTGTCCACGATAAGCTCAAAACCGAGGCAAGTTTTTCATGTTTATGTAAACATACAACAACACAACTGAATGTGAGTTCAGAGGCTCAAACGCCAAACTGAAATACGCTCGGTGATTGTAGGTATTAAATCCATGGCAATGAGGTTTGGTAAAATTCCTATGGTGATGTCTTGAATTAAATTTTAAGGTTGGTTTTCAGTTGGGCTTAGGTTACGTGCCTTTTGTAGCTGCGTAGTCAGCCAAACCGGTGGCGGTTAAGTTACCGCTTAAGTTCAGTATTTTTTAGGTTTTGAAAGTATATGTTGAAATCTGCATTGTCCGAATGTAAAGGTTACCAGTGTAGCTGACTGCGTAACCTTAGAGGATTGTGACCCACAAGGCCACAATCCAAATTTGTTGGATTTTTGATGAATGTGTAATAATGCAACTTTTGCCCTGCATTTGGTTTTTATACTATTAGTTCAGAAGGATAACCAAAAGCTACTAGGCAGTGATACAATCTAGACATACAGATGTTATTGATGATATCTTTTGCATGCTGGATTTTATATAATCTGAATCTCTATTCTGGAGAAATTTAGCCATTAAGCATTTTGGGTGATCCTCTGTTCCTTTTGCTTTTAGATATATAATGTACGAAAATGGATTTCCTAAATATCATTATAGGCAATCCCTATCATGAGAAAGAGGTAGAAAGGGCGGGGGTAGCAAAGGTGGTGGAAGGTGGCTCTTTGAAGGGGTATGTCATAAATAACTCTATCTCCCTATTATAGAGGCTTTGGAAAAGGTGTATAATGTTGATGTTCTATCTTAGGCCAAGGTTAATGTTTGGAGATTACTTAAGAGAGACAAGCAACCAGAGATGATTTGGCTTGAAGAGGGGTAATGTCTACCATTCATGATATGTTGTGTTTTTTGCTCAAGTGATATTGAGTCTTGTAACCATCTCTTATTCTCGTCATTTCTCTTATAATGTATGGTCCACCATACATAATCGGATGGATATTCAAGTTGTAAGTCATATTGAAAGTGTTCAACAACTCTTTATTCATGACAACTTGGTCTTCGTTAAGTGTTTGAAGAGAACTCCATTTCTTATATGGGAGATTGTCGTTTGGTGTCTTTGGTATGACCGGAACAATTTTTTTTTTCAAGAAGGGGTTGTGCATTGCAATTTGATAATGTCTCAAATTAAAATGGTGTCTTAGGGTTGGTTTGTTGGTAGAACCGGTAGAAATCTATTTGGTGTATTCTGATTAGTCTAATTATCCTTTGAGATATTTGTCTAGTTGCTAGTTTGAACTTCAAGATAAATTGAAGTATGCACTTTCAGATGTACTTTGAGGGGAGTATCCCTTATACTCTTATTTTAATAAAAATTATCTTTTGTTTATTAAAAAACAAGAGGTATCTTCACCATTTTGATGAAGTTGAGGCTTTTTTTTTTGCGTTAAGTGGTAAGGTTATACAACATATTCAAGATAACGTCACACCACCGTTACTAGACTCATTGAATGAAGATCGGACGGCTAGTTTGTTGAGTTGCTTTTAAAAATACAATTTATATTGAATTTCAAAACACCAAATTCAATCTTTTATTCAATGGTTTTATGAAGATATTGAATGACTAATATTCTGAGTTGCTTTTAAATTTCAACTTATCAAGTTTAAAGCACCAGTATTCCATCTTTATTCAATGTTTTGACTAATATTCCTAGTTGCTTTCAAACCTAATCTATGGAGCTTAGAGCTTCCCTGATGCTAGAATAAAAGATAGGTTCTTAACCTTTTCTTTTTCCAGGTCCATAAAGTGTCAAGAATTTAAATTTGTTTTCATCTCTTTCCACTCTAATGCAAAGAACTTTATTTTTGTTCTTTAACTTACCTTAAGTGGACCTCACAATCCACCCACAATGGCTACGAAATGTTCTCTACTGTGGCCGCCCCATCATACTCCTCCAGTAGCACAAAAAATTGAAAGAGTTTGTGAGTTCGTGTGTTCAGGTTTCACTAAAATAGACTTGTTAACGTATTTTTTTGTTGCCAAAACGACACTCATTTTAAAAAGGAAGGAGTAACGATTATGAGGGCACAATTATTTTATTTCGTCCATGACACTAAAAATCTCATATTGAGGCATGCCTGTATAAATATGTATCATGTTTCATGAGAAATATATAATCATTCCATGGAATTGAGTCCAATAATATAGATTTTCATAAAATAACAGAATCACCTACCAATAACTAGTTACAGGTATTGGTATGCGAAGAACACCATACTTTGTTCAATTGTTTCAGTAAATACACAAGACATTTTAAACAACAACAATGATATGACAAAAGAGATTAACATACCAAGAACTAGTAACAAAATGTTGGTATGGAATTTGTATAGACACTAGAGTTTGTTTCAATGAGTATCTAGAAAATTTAAAATGATAATGATTGGCTAAAGACCTTCCAAAACTAAGAAAACCAAAACCTGTTGTTGCTAATAGCTGTAAAAATGAGATTATGAAGGGAAATTTTGCATGACACTTTGATAAATGGCTTGTGATGGTGATGGTGGACTGTGTGAGGTACTTGCTTGATCAAGAGAGGGTGCACATGCAGCATATGAAGATTCTTCCCTCAGCTCCTGTTTACCCCTTAAGAATCCTGTATCCATATCCCTCAACTGCTGCCCTGAGAGGTAAGACTGGATAGAACTCATAGGTTTTTCATAGTTAAAATTAATTCCAGCTAGAGAATAATTTCCAGACGAGGGAAGATTCATCGGTGGTGGCATTTGAAATTCAGGAAACATTGAAGCAATAGGTCCTGTTTGAGGCACAGCAACATGGTCAGGGATTGCTCCGTAGGCGCCATAAGGTATGATGCTATTCAAAGAAGAGTAATTCATTTGAGATGAGGAGGAAGCTCCAAACTTCATATCACTACTGAAACTTCCCATCAAATTTGACCTCAGGAAATCATTGCTAAAATCAGGTTTTCTATCAAAATGAGATGGAAGAGTTTGATGAGTTGCAGAATTCGGGATAACGGCACTCCTGTGTAACACATTAGCACTTGAGCCATGATTGTTATTTCTAGCAGCAGGAACCTCATGGCTATGTTTTCCCTCATAAGTTGTAAGAACATACTTTAGATCATGTGAAGCCCTTTCCACATGTTTCCTTACGGTACATCCAGCACTTGTGCATTTGTAGTAGCTCCTAAAAGAGACGGACAAGAAAATGTTATACTAGCATATTGGCTCAAGTTAAAAATGCGTGAATACTATATCGTAATATCTTGATACAATTATAAGTATTGCTTTCAATGTTGTTGATCGCAGACTGCAAAAAACTGAAGTTTGTTCAAAATTCTGCTATGCAGCAGCCAGCAGAGCTATAATACTAGACACTATTTGAAAACATTTTGTACTAATTATCATATCACAAACAATAGCAATTTGTTCAAATTTTGCTACATTGACAGTATTTCCTCCTAAACAGACCTGCAGATGCATAAAGAAAAAGCAGTATGAGTGAGTACCTTGGGTTTGGATTCCCTTTGACAACCTTCTGTCCATACTTTCGCCAGCGATAACCATCATCAAGTACGTCGATGTCACTCTCAATTTGGACTATCACTCGTGGCTCACGAACAGCCCTCGGAGGCACCAATGTTTGGTAGCTCTCCTTCTTCCTGCAACAGAAAATTAAACCAACAACGTATATAGATTGTCTTTCTATTTGTATTGCCAATGCCAACATGAAGGTATCAGATAAAATACAATACCTTCTTTTCGATTCTGAGTCGGCATCTTTAGAACTGTTTTCAGGTGATAAGACTGCTTGAGTTGCTCCATCTTTATCACCATCATGAATAGCAAGTGCGGAAGAATGCTCTGGAGCGTCGTCTGATTCAAACATACCTTGAGATCTAGCTCTTTTCATAGGATCCGAAAGCTCGGTCACATCAGAAGGTTGGGATGTCCTTTCTTGACCATCAGGCTTCCATTCCTGATTGTGTTTTGCAGCTTTTCCTCGTGACTGAATGTTTCCCCGTACGGAATCAGCATCAACTCTATCACATGTTTCATTGACTTCAGCATTTTCTAACATCTCATCACTAGAAGGTATTGATCCTCGACGACTTGAATTTGGTTTTGCATGGTTATGATTACCTCTGTAAATAATTTCTCTTATGTGGCCATCATGTGATCTTTCCACCTTTTTCCTGACCTGACAATTAGACTGATTACATTTGTAGTAGCTTCTCGGATATTCACTGCCTTTTACTTGTTTTTGGCCATATTTTCTCCAATTATAACCATCCTCTGAGGTCTTTGCTCCTGCTGCATGAGACATCTCTTTCTGTTCTGCTTCTAAGACATGATGTTGTCCGATATCCTCGCTGTGGATTGAATTTTCAAGCAGAATGCTTTCATCTCTAGCTAAATAGTCATTTGAAAAATCTTCTGGGAATGAAAAATCTAACAGTTGTTGATCTTGAACAAGCATTTGGCTATCTCTATCTTCTCCATTCATCATGTCGCAATTATTAGAAACCTGGTAAATTCAAGGTAACCATAATACCACTTAGTTAGAAAGCTTTCATATCTTGGACAGTGTATGAGAAAAATATAGCTTATAGGACTGAATGTGACATTTGTTTAAATTTGGTATCATCATCTTCATGTTTAAATGTTTCAAGTTGATGGCTGGCTACTTCTAATGTTAAATAACTATGCTTATAAATCTTAACGGTTATCATCTACGTCAAAAACGCTTAAATTACGGTCACAAAAGTGTGCTCCCTATAAACTGTGTTTGGTTATGTGGTGACAAAAATTGATTTTTGATTGAATTGATCTATGTCGAAAGTAAATGAATATAAATTTATTTGTATACGGATATATTCACGGAAAAAAGTGACTTGTTTGGATAGTTTGGGTCAAGCTTTTGATTGTGTGTGTGCGCTACTTTTTAAAAAAAAAATATGAGACTTGATTTCATGTTACCGAAAAAGTTAGAAATGTAAGCTTTTGGGTAGAATTGATTTAGGGTTGGAATGAATTTTAGGCTTGGAAGCAAAAAATAACTAGTATGTGGTAATCCAAACATGTGATTATGGCCGGGGTGTAAGAGGTTCAGACAAAACCAATGAAACTGAAAGTTTAAACCAAACCAAAAATGTATCAGACCTTGTCTGATTAAGTTCAAAATCGAACCAATTTAAACCGACTTTGTTTGGTTCGGTTCTTGGTTTTTTATTTTGAGATCCAAGAAACCGATGAACCAAACCGATGCTATCCCCACTTTTTATTTTACTAATATTATCCCTCTTCACACACTTATGATTAGGCCCAAAATTAAAGTCCAATATAAATTACTACTTAATCCATTCACTTTCTCTCATCATCATCATCATCATCTCATCTCATCTCATCACTCAAACTCTATTTCATTTCTACTAAAAAAAAAACCCTAGCCGTCAACCACACCTATGACCTAACCCAACATTCCTCATCATCGTTGAGACCGTTCATCTGTTGGTTAGTTTTATCATGTTTATACCTTCAAACTTTTGAAAATATATATTTTTCTATGCTCGTTTTCTATTCATTTTAAATATTGAGTATGTTTAGTTATAAAAGATCGCTCCCACCTCTCTCTAACTTTTCAAACATTCCCAAACAACCGACTTTCTTCCTTGCCAATCCAAATCATTGCCTCTGCGATGTAGATCCAAGCAACCGATGGTGTGTTCGGCCTCCACGGCGGCATCACTATCTTCGTTCCAGCTTTGGTTCGTCGCTCTCGTCGTCTTTTGCATGTTTCTGTCCAGCGTCGTCCCTTGAATCCACCGTCACCAGCTGCGGTTCTAGCGATGGTTGCCTCTAGTTGTTGTCGTTGTTGTTGATTGTGGTGGGTTCGGTTTGGTGTTGGTAGAATAGTTAGAGGAGGTTTCGACGCAGCTGTTAGCTGGATCTATTTTTTTTGTTTTGCATTCTGCTGTTTTTTCTGTTCGTGTTTTGTTGGTTTTAGGTGTTGTGCTTTTGTTCGTTTGTTCTGGTGCTTGGTTTTGGCTGTTCCGATTCTGGCGGCTGCAAGTGTGGCGACTTCCCTCCACGATTAATCCTCCCTCCTCGTGCTCCCGGATCGTTCGTCGTCATTTGGATCGTGGTGGTTGTGTTTGTTCTTGCAGGTGGTTGTGGTGGGCGCTGGTGGTCGTGTAGCATCGTGTGTTTAGTTTGTGTTTTCCTTGTGCTTGTACAACAGAGGTTGGGGTGGGTTGCGGATTTGGTCCTTTTTGTAGTGGTTGAGGTTCTTAAAACCCGAAAGGGTCTGGTTCGTTTAACCCGAAAGGGTCTGGTTTCTGACGTATTGAACTCATCCCTCGATCTGAGTTTTTACGCGTTGTTTGCTCGAAAGAGCATTTTATGCCTGCTGTTGATTCAGGGGGTTGTTGGCACTTGGATTGGTTTTCGTGTTGACGGCCAATCCATTCGCCTAGTTTAATCTCTAACTGTTATATGCGATGTCCACTTTTCACGTCTTTTTTTGTAACCTGGTTTCGCGCCCGTACGCGGGTTCACTGGGTTGCGTCAGTGATTAGTTTATTTTTGTTAGGATAGATTAGAGTTGTACCACTTGGACAGTTTTTTCACGATGTATTCCCGTTTGGGTTTTCTTGGGTCAGGTCCAATGCCCCTAGTCTTTGTACTTGTTTGTTTTTATTTATTATATTTTCTCTTTGGCTTAAAAAAAAAGGTTAGTTATAAAATGTTGTTTGAAAAATATAGAATATGAAAAAACAAAATATAAAATACTTTAGTATGAGGTATGCTTTATGCATGAAATACAATTTTGTAAGAATATAAATACTTTTAATTGTATTTTCAAATAAACCGATCCAAACCGATTAGTTTGGTTTGATTTAATTTTTAAAAAAATATGAAAACCAAACCAAACCAAGTTGATGAAGATTTCATCAGCTCATACATTTTTTTCATTGAAAACAAATCCAAACTTAACCGTTACACCCCTAATTATGGGGTGCATGGCTGTGGAACCAAACATAGACTCAACTATTGTGTTGTGTTATTGCATAGTGAAATTTGAAGAAAAAAACTATTGTTGTTCGATATGCTATTTAGTACAAATGATTGTCAAATAACAGCTATAGTGATGCCATAACACTATAACATATTGCAATTTGAACAAATTGCAATTTTCAGCGATATGCGGTTAACAACACATGGCATAGAATTGATGCAATAACACCAAACATCAACAATTTGAGAAGAAAAAAAATATTGACATGCCCATGATAAAAAGAAAAAAACACAATACACCCCTTTGTTTTTGTTTAATAACAATTGAAATATATAAGGGCACCTGATTTAGAGAAGCAAAATAGGGAGATAAAGAATCAACATCAAAATTGGCTTGATGCTTGAAATTGATAGAGACAGTAAAATCAGAGGCAGTAGGCACATCCACTTGTTTATGTTTGACTGAAGTGATCACTGATCCTTCATTGGCGAGAGGTGGAAGCATGGTGAAACTCCCGGTGGTGGGAGATGGCATGACCTAAAACACATAAAACAAAATGAATCTCCGTTTAGATTATCAAAATTATAACAATCGAGATATTTAGTCTCAATATTTATGATAACAAATTTCTCATTAAAATTAATGTTGTTCAATCAATACAGTCGAATCAATTCAATCAATTCTAATAAATTTGGATTGCAAAATAGAGATCAACAAAGTTTTTAAGCATATTTTTGCAGGACATGAGCAAAAACAACATGCTAACTTAGCATATATTGTTAGATGGAGAATTAATTGATTGATGACCTTCAACGTCAACAACAAATTTGCAATTTCATAAATTTGAAAAACTAAATTAGCCGACCACTACACACTTAAAAATCAAATATTGAAAAGAAAAAACATCCTTTTAAGTTTTCGATCATCGAAATTATATGTAAGACAATTTGATATCTTTAGTTACGAAATGGCAAATTAGTCACTAAAATTGAAGATCGGCAATCAACTTAGTTGAATCAACTTGGGTAAATTCGGATAGCAAAATAGAGATCAATGAAATTTCTAGAAACATATATTAGTTCAACACGACCAAAGCAACATGGCAACTCATCATATATTTTTAAATGACATTGGGGATGAATTGATTGACGACCTTCAACTTCAAGAACTAATTTACAATTTCGTAAATTTGAGCGACTCAATTAACTAATGTGTACAATTTTAATGACAAAAATGGTGATTAATTCACTAGTCTAAAATAAAAAAAATGAAAATGAGATGTGTGGTCATAGTTATACCTGAGAATTAGGAAGCATGACAGGGGATTCAAGAAATGCAGTGGGACTAATCCCAGGTGGTATTGTGAGCCATGGTGATCGAGTTGCTGGAGAGACCAAAGGCGTTGTTGCACCAAAACGAACAAGTCCTGTGTTGATTTTATTGAAACCCCTTCTCTCAGCTATGCTTCTTTTTGGTGAAAAATCAAAAAAGTTTCCTTCTTTTGAATAAGAAACATTGTTGATTTCACCACCCTCATTTTTGTTTTCAATGTTATTGTTGTTGATGTTATTGTTGTTGTTGTCGTCGTCTTGTTCCATTTTTTGTGTGTTACAGTGAAACTCAACTAAGAAAAATAGAGAATTTTGACGTTGTTATGTCAATGTTGATGGTGGGTTCGGTTCAGCTCCAGAGGAGTGGAGCTGAAATGAATGAAACTAAAAATTTAAAGCTTATTTTGCAATGCAAATCTTTTTCACCTCATACAAAACACACGAAGAACATGACGCCTCAACATATATAAATATACTGCTATTTCTTGCATAATGAATGACACACTTGTTAATTTCACACGTATTAAGTAAAGACTACAATTTAAGAATAATAATAATAATTTTTTCAAATTAATTTAATTAATTGGTCAAAAAAACATTATCAAGTATTTTCACCGTTTCAAAAAATACGTCACTTTAACAAATTGCGTAAGAATCAAAAAATGTTTTTCTTGACCAAAAAAAAAAGAAATATTTTAAATTTTGCATCAAAAAGATAAATTATGAATTACTCTATTAAATTATTTTTATGAGAAAGAAAAATTAAAAGATTTAAAAAAAAAAGTAAAATGTTACAGTAGAATAAAACAGTTTTTTGTCCTACTAAATGGACCTAGTAATATGCACCTATGTTTTGTCCTATAAAATAAAACAGTTTTTGTTGTTGCTAGAATAACACATAATATTATCCCTTCAAAGAATTTTGTCAAAAAAAAAAAAATTATCCCTTCAAAGAATAACACATAATATTAATTACACGATATTTAAAAAAAAAAAATGTTTGGTCAACTTTACACAATTTTTTCTAGAAACAAGGAAAAAAGACATTTCATTCAATAATTTTAATTTCACGATACATTTGGGAAAAATATAATTAATATTACATTTTAAATTAAAAATAACTTCCATTTTTTATATTGGTTGTTTAAAATATCTCAAAAAGTATTTACTTAAAAGAGTGTGTGTAAGCCCTATCTATAATAAAAAAATTACTTTTTTTTTTACAAATTAAAAAATTACTTAAAGATATGAATGTGAACAAACATTTTATTTTATCTTATCCATAAATCTATACTATATATAAAGAAAATAGCACCTTTCGAGAAGATTTTGGGATGACTTTTTTGTTATTCCAATTATGCCCTTAAATAAATTTTCTTATAATAATATTATATTTTTGTTGTTATTAAAAAAGATAAGAATTTTTATTATATTTGTTATATTATTGTTGTCATTGAAAAAGATAAATATGATTTGTTGAGTTTGTTACATTTAAAAATCACAAATAGCTATATCTATACTTATAATTTTAATATTATTATATTTATATAAAATATCGTTGATAATATACACAAGTTAGTGCAATAAAAAGAGCGGAAAGACGGGCACATAATTTTTTACAAAAACCTAAAATTATTTTATATGTTATTGAGATACAACAATATTAACGGTGTCCTAGTGCATAAGCCGTTAATCTTTATATGTTATCGAGTAACACAATATTGAGCAGCATAACATTGGTGTAACATTAAATTATATATATAGTTTGACATAATTCCTAAATTAATGCTTTAAGTTTCAAAAGTTTCAAATAGGTCATTTTAGTTGATAAACTATTTCACCGTTACCCCTGTTGTCAGTATCCGTTTAACTGATGCTCATGTAGCCGTTAAGTTGTTGACTTGGATCAAAATACATTTTAAAAGTTCCAGGGTGTCAAAACGCTACATTTAATGGTCACAAATGATCATTTATAGTGCTTGAAAGACAACTATTTACAAAAACAAATGCTTTTCTATGAAACGACATTTATAGTGCTAGAATCATATTTGTGACCATTAAACATAACGTTTTGACACCTTGGATATTTTAAAAGGCAGCGTTTTGATCCAAGTCAACAACTAAACGGCTACATCAGCATCAATTAATTATTGACTGACAACAGGGGTAACGGTGAAATAGTTTATCAACTAAAATGACCTATTTGAAACTTTTGAAACTTAAAGGACTAACTTGAGAATTATGTCAAACTAAAAGGATCTATTTAAAATTTTTGAAACTTAAAGGACTAACTTGAGAATTTTGTCATACTAAAAGGACCAACCATTGTATTTGGCTTAAATTTTAATTTGATTCATCGTAAAACTTTTAAGACAAGCAATCAATTAAATCACTCTATTATGCCACTTTTTTTAAAGTAGTTGTTAAAATACATCTTTCAATATCTACGTAATGGGATGCATGATGTAAACAGAGTTTACTTACATGCGTATAAAAGTTTCACACATGTATTCAATGATGTGCTGTCACATTAATTAATGAGATATGGCAAGTCATGTGCTAACTCATGGAATGATGTGGCAATATTTAATTTGATTCATCGTAAAACTTTTTAAGACAAGCATTCAATTAAATCACTCTATTATGTCACTTTTTTTTTTTTTAAAGTAGTTGTTAAAATACATCTTTCAATATGCATGATGTAAACAAAGTTTACTTACACTTTGAGTGTATAAAAGTTTTACACATGCATTCAATGATGCGTGCCACATTAATCAATGAGATATGACAAGTCATGTGCGAACTTATTAAATGATGTGGCAATATAATTTTTTTAAAACAGAGAAAAATATATTAAATAAAAAAAAGAAGTACATAAAGCTGGAGGACATAAACCTGACCGCAATTACAAATAAGCCCTAAACAGGTAATACATAAAAATTAACGAAAGTGGTATAAAAAACCCAACTGGACTGAAATTTATTAATGAACTCAAATGTTTAATGAATCCAAAACGGGACCCAAAACCAGATTGCAAAAGAAAGTGATGTGTAAAAATCTCAAAGCATCATATTGAACTAGAGACAGGACCGAATAATCATCCCATCATTTTGAGGAATGGTGAATGAACCAACTGCCAACACATACAAAATTCAAGTACCAAACTTCCTTGTGCAAAAAAAGCAAGCTTAATCGCCCATTCGAGTCAAACAAACCAAGACCGCGTCGATAAACTCAATCCCATTCATCATCCACCACCATGAAGTGGTAGGTCTACAAGCAACCTCAACCCATTTGTTTGGAAATAATGAGTTTCAAACAAAATGAAAAAGAACCATATAAGAACAATGAGAACCAACTTAACCAGCCATCAGAGAGACAACAAATACACACACCTCAATCACTTCTGGCTTCGAGTTATGCAAAACTAGCGCGAGAGAACCCATGATTGAAGGAGAAGCTAAAAGTAACAAACCCTAATGGGTTTCAATACCTAACGAGAGACAACCACAATCGGAGCATCGACGAGGTGTCTTTTGTTGAACAACCCCAACAAGGTGTGGATGAGGGAGAAGAGAGAAGCAAGAATTTTTCTCTCTAATCTAAGATATATGTCCAGATTTCATGTGGCAACACATCATTGAATTCATGTGAAATTTTATTATACATGACAATGTATATAAATTATACTCGTGTAAAAATATCATTAATGCATATCATTAGTCGGTCATAATATTCATTTACTGATTCTTAAAATATGAAAGAGTGTTTTTTTTCTCCTTGTGAATTTAACTCAATTTGTATAAACATTGCATATATATATATATATATATATATATATATATATATGAGATTTGCTAGAACACTTTTTATGTGGGAGTGTTTTAGCAAGCTACACCTTAAGGTGTATTTAACTACTTTTTAGTTATAACTTACTAAAACACACCTTTTAAAAAATAAGTAGGTGTATCCTAGCAAATGTCTGTATGAGTTGCTAACATACACCCACTTATTTTTTAGAATGTGTGTTTTAGCAACATTCAACTTAAGGTGTATTTAACAATTTTTTAGTTATATCTTTGCTAAAACACGCGTTAATAAAAACTAGTGGATATATATATATATATATATATATATATATATATATATATATATATATATATATATATATATATATATATATATATATATATATATATATATATATATATATATATAGTCGGGGTTCGAACCTGGATATTAAGAAGTAAATTTCTAATATGAGAGAGACTGAGGCATATATGTTGTTAGTAGTTACTACACGTCGAAGGTGATATATAATTAAGCGCAATTGTTAGGGAAAAAGTGACATGTGAAAATCACAAACAAACTCTATAACCAGTAACCACCTGTTTTAGAGCTCAAAACACCACTTTATAATATATGGAATTTAGTTGTTGTTCATCAAATCTATTTGCAACCATTTTCGAATCTCCATTTTTAGAGATCTAGATCTCAACAATTAAGCTCCTAATTAATTCTCGACCAATCTATTTTTATTAATTAACTTATAAGTATACGAGTTGTGACTTGTGACTTGTGAGTGTTATGCCTTATCTAATTCAGTGTGGTCCCAGTCATACGTCACAATCTTATCTAGCTACCGACCACTTTTTCCTTGCTTTTTTTTTTTTTTTTACAAAACTTTTTCCTTGCTATTGTTTAAATCACCTCTTTTTTTTAAAAAATATTTTTTAATTTACCATATACATTTTTTCTAAGAAATTTTTACCATCTGGATGCTTTCAGATTGTATTATTTATTAGGCCCTGTTATATATAAAATTTCTATGCATACATTATTTCAATATTTTTTAGGGGGGAGGGGATGTATATAATTTCAATTTAAAAATAAAAATGTGAAAGGAAAAATTATCTTTAATTATTTCTTCAAAAAAAAAATCTTTAATTAAGTTAACATTAACAATTATTTTGCAACTTTTTGTCTTCAAAAAAAAATTATTTTGCAACTTTTGTAAACAAAAACAATTATTTATGACAAAATTTGATTTATGTATCATGAGGTTACAATGGCAAACTATTACCACTGAACATATACATATAATACTAAATTAAAATATGTATTATTGTATATTAATTAATAAAAAATTATTATATTAATTAAAATATGGTTAATACAAAACTTTAATTTTTTTTGAGTATATAAAGTATAAAATAAAATAGTATATGATGAAAAAATGAAAAATAAACGGGTATAACATGAACACATCTTGAACATATTATAATTTTGACATTCAAATGAACATAAATTGGCCATTAGGGACAAAAAAATAAAAATATTTTGTGAGGATGAAAACATTATGTTTACTTTTTTAGGGTTTAAAATAAAAATTCGCTATATTTTTTATAGACCAAAATTTAAATATAAATTACTTTTAGTTGATAATAAGGTTTATCGCATTGTTTTTTTTACTCAATTACATTGGTTAAAATGTAATTCATGCATCTTTTAAATCTAATATTTGGAAATATTAACGAATCAAATAATAAAATAATAATGTGAGGAAAATAATGGAATTTTTTAAAATGTATTTAATTAAATACTAATTAAAAATAATAATTAAATTCTATCTATATAAATAAATTTTATTATTTTGTGTTTTCTTCTCACTTTTTTTAATAAGGCAACAACTAAACTTACTATATAATTATAATTAAATTTTAAATAAAGAAGTAAATAAAATATGTACAACTTTCCATATGTCAGAGTTTTTATGTATAAAACAAAATGTTTGTAAAAAAATGAATAAAAGAAAATGAAAATACGCATTAATATAACCTTTTTTTTGTGGTGGCTGGGGTTTGATTCCGGACCTTGCATATATTATGTATTGTCCTTACCAACTGAGCTAAGCTTACGAGGAAACATTAGTATAACTAATAATAGGGTTATTATTTTCCCTATAAAAATCAGGCTATTATTATTTTTTCCCGTAAAAAAAAGAATATTTTTCCCGTAAAATAAAAAAAAATGTAATCAAAATATAATTAATACATGAAGAATACTTGTTTTTACATGATTTTTATGCCTATATTTTTTTTCCAAAATGCTAAAAAAGAAATTAAAAAAATTCTAGGGGATATAGACCTATAACGCATTAAAAATTTGAGAGAGAAAAAATAAAATTAAAGAGGAAAATTGTTAACATATTCCTTAAAAAAAAGTTGTTAACATATTTTTTTTTTGAACAAGGCAAGATGGATTATATTACCAAAGCACTAGTAATCTCCACAGCACAAGGTGTGCCGAAAAGATCACTAAAAAAGAAGCAATTCACAAGTCATACAAAAATAATATATCCAATGCCTAAACACGACAAAGGACTAGACCACCACATGTGTTCACCAAAAACAAAAGTAGCCTTTTTGGCTTTCAACCACCACAAAGAGTGATATTTCACTTTGTCTAAAAGTTGCACTAAAGAACATTCTTTGTGTTGAAATAATCTAGCATTTCTTTCATTCCATAAAACCTAAACAGTAAGAAGCCAAATCAATTGCAAAAAGGACTTTCTCGATTTCAAACCACCTGTAGAGTTAGTAAACTAAATAAAATGGGCAGCAATATCATCATGGTCTACTCCATCAAAACCAATCCAAGACCGCACTAAAGGCCAAAGAGACCCAAAGCACGAACACAACAAAAACAAATGTCGAGCATCCTCCATCTCACCACAACCAGAAACACAATGACACGCCTCTGTGTTGATGACTCCTTGCGCCCTCAAATTTAATTTAGTAGGCAAGCAATCACGAAGCAACCTCCAAGCAAAAATTGACACCTTTAAGGGAACCTGTTTATGCCAAATTAAATCGACATTGTGCAAAACCTTAGGAAACTCCTGTTTTGTTAGCATATCATACACCCCACGAACAGAGTAGCCTTCAGAGGGGTCTGGTAACCAGTGCCAAACATCAAAGGAAAGAGGCTGCAAAGAAACATTAAAAAGTAATAACCTACACTCCGCTAGAATTTCCTCCTCCCACACCCACAACCTCCTACGCCATTGCCAACCACCACCCCCTTCCCCCCAACCAAGTAGGAACATATCTTTAACTGTTATTGATTTATTCACAGCTAAGTCAAATAACCTGCTAAAGCATTCCTTAAAAGCAACACCATCGCACCACCGATCCAGCCAAAACCGAGTGGTTTCCCCATCACCCACCCGCCGAGTCACACAATCCCCAAACCAACCAATGTCGCCATCCCCTAGCCCATCCCTAATCTTCACAACCTCCGACCACCACAGAACCACTCCGGCCCCCAACCTCCAACCGCTCATCCTCCTCGCCATACCTAGCCACCGACACCCGATACCACAACCCATCTCTATCGACTAACATCCTCCAACACCATTTACCCAATAACGCCTCATTAAACTCCTTCAAAGTTGTTAACATATTATTGAAATTAAAAAAAAAAAAAACCTATGTGAAGAAAATAATTAAAAAAATTTAAAACAATTTTAAGTAGTTATTAATTAAAATATTCATGGTCTCTGTTGTTACAATCAAGTGGTTTGGATGTGAAAACATTTTATAGAATCCTTAACTCGATTTAGATCATCACGTTTCTCGTCCTCATATGTGTGATTATTTGAGTATGATTTGGCACAACGCCAATAACAAAAATAAATTATCTAGGAGCTCATATTTTTAGGGGAAGACCTAAGGTCGATTATTTTCAGCCAATAGCGGATAGGGTCAAGTTGAAACTCTCTTCCCAAAAAACTTCCAACTAGTGAAGTATGTTGTGGATAGTGCGTTGTTGCATACAATATCTACTTATTCATGGCATTTCTTTGATTAGAGAAACTAGAAAATGGATAAAGAATTTTATTTTGAGTGGTGATGTCTCCAAAAGGAAGCCTGTAATTGGTGATCTCTACTTTTAAGTGATGCTTATTTATTCAAAGAGGATCATGGAACCTAGATGCATTGGGCATCTACCATTTGGATCAAGGACACTCCCCCATCAAAGTATTTGCTAGTTTAGAGGCTTATGCACAATAATGTGCCTATTGAGATTGGCTCTTCAAACTCTATCACATATTTATGTGGTGGAGTTTTTAGAAACCATGAAGCAAATTTTATATGTTGTTTTGCTGAAAATTCTGACAGGGGTTCAGCTTATCATGAAGAGATTTCAATAGCATTGAGACCTAATGAGATTGCTCATCAGAATGGTTGGACAAACTACTGGTTAGTGTTAGACTCAGCTCTAGTGGTTCAAGCTTTCAAGAACTCTTATACTATTCCTTGGTAGCTAAGAAATTGCTAGAACAGCCGTAAGGATTATTGCAAACATGAATTTTCTGGTTCCACATGTCTTTAGGAAGGGCAACATTGTGCATATTCCTTAGCTAATCTAGGTCTTTCGTTAAGTCAATTAACTGTCTGAAATGAAGTTCTTATTTGTATTCAGGAAAGCTTAGTGAAAAAACAAGCTAGGTGTGCTTAATTTTAGGTTTATCTATCATTAAGGTGTGGTCTTGGTCTAGTCCCCCACCTTTGTTTGCTGTTGTTCCTTTTTCTTTTATATATTTTGGAGTGTTTGTTGTTCTCTGCTACTTCACTTATTGGTTTAAAAAAATCATATTTGATCGAATGATCACATATAACATAATTTGGGAGAGTTACAAAATATTTCTCACTTTCAAATTATACATGAGATTAATATTTATTAAGAGGCATACAATTGCTTTTTAGAAAATTACACATTTTTAAGATTGTTTCTTTTGTAAAAATAATTTGTCTCTCTTTTTTACTTATCTTAATGTCATTTTTTTTTTTTAGTATTATAGATCATTAACTAATCCTTTAGAAGTATGGCTATAAAAACATCGGATAAATGTTATTCACTAATGAATGAGTCACTAAATAATATAGTTGTACAATTTATACACGGAACAACCGTCGGTCATTAAATAAGTTTTTTTGTGTATCTTCTAAATAATAACAATAATAATTCTAATATAGTAATTATTATAATTTAACATAAAAATCATGCATGGGATACATATTTATTATTTATAAATCTCTTGGATAAAATGAGATATGGTATGCTCGATTAAGGAGAAAGGGGGTTTGGAGGTTGGGCGGTTAAGGAAATTTAATATAGCATTGTTAAGTAAATGGTGGTGAAGGTTGAACAAGGAGTGTGGTAGTTTCTGGTTTAGAGTGTGGGAAACAATGCTTGGGGAGGCTGCCTTTTTTTACACATAGAGGATAAGAGGGGTTCGGTGTGGTGGAGTAATTTAGTTAGTATTGGAGTATTGGATGTGGTGTTGGTACATGATGATGGAATAACATATGATGTTTTTTTGCTATGTTTCTAATGTAATTCTTTGCATTTGAAGGCAAATTAGAAGTCAATTAGAGGAGTTGTCAATGGTTTGAGGAACTTTTTGTATTGTTTTCATTCAACTCGTTGCAATTCACTTTTATCCTAAATCATGTAACTCCATATGTGTTTTGAGTGTTTTTAGTGAGAAATCATGTAAATCGGAAAAATAAGACATTATGTGAAGGATCAAGGATATGAAGATTGGAGTTCAATGGTTCTTAGAAGGTATTTGAATACAATACAAAGTGAATACAATTCGTTTGAAATTCCAAGGCATCACATGACGAAAGAACGCTTGAAAATGGTTGAAAACTCCAGAATTCGTGCCCCAAGTCATGCGCCATGCGCATGGACACGTGCAGGGAGTGTTGTTTGCTTGTTTTTCAAGCCGTTTTTTTGTGAAGAAAACCCTATTTTCACTCTCTTAATCCCTATGTAATCATACACTATAAATATAGACCTTTGCACAAACTTTTATTCATTCATAAAGCTAGCGGTACAAGGCAAGAGTCAAATATCAGGAGCTTCAAGACAAATGATCTTCATCCACCTCTTGTACTCTATATCATATATTTTTCAATTGTTTTGTAATGTTGTTGGTTGCCATGAGCAACTAAGCCTCCTTGATTAGGGTTCCATGATGACCCCTTCTTATTTGTTTGATTCAATTAATAAAAAAATTATTCATTATGATTCGAGTTAGATTTGCTTTTCATATGTTTCACCGTAGAAATCTTTTGTTAACTAGGTTAGGGTTTATAAACTAATTATTGTGCTTTAATCAAATTGTTACATATGACTTTTGCTCAAAAGTCTTTAATTTATTAGGTACCTTTAGGGTATGAGGGTTAGACATCTCTATGAAGTGTAATTCCTTTAGAGGACAATTTAGGACGCACACGAGATGTTGATGTCAAAAGATATGTCCATGACTTTCGTAATTGAGTTATGGAGCAATCCAGCATCTGTAAGGATATTATTCCTATGAATAAATCATTGTTTATATAATCCTTAGGTCTTAATTAATAGGTACTTTGAATTAATCCAACAAAGACGGAGGGGATTCAAGGATTCTTTAATCGCCGTTACGCTTCTGAATCAAACAAATTCTTATCTCGGATTGGGCAAGACAATTAAAACCTTGCAACCAATCTCAATCTTTTCATTTATTTGTTTTTCAAAAAAATAAAATTTTCTAATTATCGAGTTGGACGACAATTCATGTGGAGACGATTAACTTACTACTTTACTTAATACAATTTGGTGCACTTGCCTAAATTTTTCCATCATTACTTAATACGATTTGGTGCACTTGCCTAAATTTTTCCATCAGTATAGTTGTAGGAAGTTGGATTGACGATAATTTTGTGTGTGAATTAGGGAATGGTAATTATTGGTAATATTTTGATATATTTTTAATCTACCATTTTAATAAAAATATATGTTTACAAGAGGCACCATTATTTTAAGGGTCTTGACAAAGAGGGTTCCCTGGACACATTTTAAGCATTCCAAATAAAGTAGGTATTCCATAAAAATGTCAAAGTTTCCAATTTCCAATACATTACACAAGCTTTCACAAAATGTTACCATTTAAAATCCTTAACTAGTGTCTCGCGGCACTAGTTAACATTTCCCTTATTTTAATTCGTCATAATGACGCATACCGGTAACCATCTTTCATTTTGTCCAATAATACAAATACTCTTCAAGTAACAAAATCACCTACCAATAACTAGTTACAAGTTATTTGAAATAACAACAGTGACATGACAAACGAGATTAACCTACCAAAATATTGGTATGGAAATTGTATAAAGACACTAAAGTGTGTTTCAATGAGTATCTAGAAAATTTAAAATGATAATGATTGGCTAAAGACCTTCCAAAACTAAGAAAACCAAAACCTGTTGTTGCTAATAGCTGTAAAAATGAGATTATGAAGGGAAATTTTGCATGACACTTTGATAGATGGATTGTGATGGTGATGGTGGAGTGTGTGAGATACTTGCATGATCAAGAGAGGGAGCACATGCAGCATATGAAGATTCTTCCTTCAGCTCCTGTTTAGGCCTTAAGAATCCTGTATCCATATCCCTCAACTGCTGTCCGGAAAGGTAAGACTGGATAGAACTCATGGGTCTTGCATAGTTAAAATTAATTCCAGCTATAGAATAATTTCCAGACGAGGGAAGATTCAGCGGTAGCGGCATTTGAAATTCAGGGAACATTGAAGCAATAGGTCCGGTTTGAGGCACAGCAACATGGTCAGGGCTCGTTCCGTAGGCGCTATAAGGTATGATATTATTCAAGGAAGAGTAATTCATTTGAGATATGGAGGAAGGTCCAAACTTCATATCATTACCGAAACTTCCCATCAAACTTGACCTCAGGAAATCATTGCTAAAATCAGGTTTTCTATCGAAATGAGATGGAAGAGTTTGATGCGTTTCAGATTTCGGGATAATGGCACTCCCAGGTAAGACATTAGCACAAGTAGAAGATAAACCAACATCACTTGAGGTTATATGATTGTTATTTCTAGCTGCGGGAACATCGTGGTTATGTTTTCCCTCATAAGTTGTAAGAACATACTTTAGATTGTGTGAAGCTCTTTCCACATGTTTCCTTACGGTACATCCAGCACTTGTGCATTTGTAGTAGCTCCTAGAAGAGATGGACAAGAAAATGTTATATGCATAATAGCTAATAGACTCAAGTTAAAAATGCATGAATACTATATATCATAAGATCATACAATTATAAGCATTGCTTTCAATGTTGTCAATCACTGATTGCAAGAAACAGAAGTTTGTTCAATTTCTGCTACGCAGCAGCCAGCACTGCTATAATGCCACTATAGACACTATTTGAAAACATTTTGTACTAATTAGCATATCACAAACAATAACCACTTGTTCAAATTTCGCTACATTGACCGTATTTCCTGCTATGCAGACCTGCAGATGCATAAAGAAAAAGCAGTATGGCTACCTTGGGTTTGGATTCCCTTTGACAACCTTCTGTCCATACTTTCGCCAACGATAACCATCATCAAGTATGTCGATGTCACTCTCAATTTGGACTACCACTCGTGGCTCACGAACTGCCCTTGGAGGCACCATTGCTTCAACCGGGTAGCTCTCCTTCTTCCTGCAACAGAAAATTAAACCAACAACATATATAGGTTGTCTTTCTATTTGTATTGCCAATGCCAGCATGAAGACAGTATCAGATAAAGTACAATACCTTCTTTTCGATTCTGAGTCGGCATCTTCAGAATTGTTTTCAGGTGATAAGACTGCTTGAGTGGCTCCATCTTTATCACCATCATGATTAGCAAGTGCGGAAGAATGCTCCGGAGCGTCGTCTGATTCAAACATACCTTGAGATCTAGCTCTCTTCATAGGATCCGAAAGCTCGGTCACACCAGAAGGCGGGGATGTCCTTTCTTGACCATCAGGCTTCCGTTCCGGATTGTGTTTTGCATCTTTTCCCCACGACTGAATGTTTCCCCATACCGAATCAGCATCAACTCTATCACATGTTTCATTGGCTTCAGCATTTTCTGACATCTCATCACTAGAAGGTACCGATCCTCGACGAGTTGAATGTGGTTTTGTATGGTTATGATTACCCTTGTAAATAATTTCTGTTATGTGGCCATCGTGTGATCTTTCCACCTTTTTCTTGACCTGACAATTAGACTGAGTACATTTGTAGTAGCTTCTCGGATATTCACTACCTTTTACTTGTTTTTGGCCATATTTTCTCCAATTATAACCATCCTCTGAGGTCTTTGCTCCTGCTGCATGAGACATCACTTTCTGTTCTGCTTCTAAGACATGATGTTGTCCGATATCCTCGCTGTGGATAGAATTTTCAGGCAGAGTACTTTCATCGCTAGCTTCTTCGGAACAAGATATTGGTATGTCAACATTATTGGTGTTGACAATCACACCATCTACCATTTTCACATCATTGTAGAAATGGACTCCACTATTTCTAGCTAAATAGTCATTTGAAAAACCTTGTGGGAATGAAAAATCTAACAGTTGTTGACCTTGAACAAGCATTTGGCTGTCTCTATGGCCTCTATTCATCATGTGGCAATTATTAGAAACCTGGTGAATTCAAGGTAACCAAAATATCACTTAGTTAGAAAGCTTCATATCTTGGACAAGTAGAAGTTAGACAGACTGATTGTGTGTGTTAGCTACTTTTAAAAAATATGAGACTTGATTTCATGTCACCCAAAAAGCTAGAAATGTAAGCTTTTGGGGAGAATTGATTTGGGGGTTGGAATCAATTTTAGGCTTTGAAGCCAAAAATAAATAATATGAGGTAATCCAAACGTGTGATTCTGGGATGCCTGGTCGTGGAAGCAAACATATGCTCAACTATTTAGTGTGTTTTCAACTAGCAGCTATAGTGGCGCTATAGCATAGCGGAATTTGAAGAAAAAAAATGTTATTGTTGTTCAATATACTATTTAGTGCAAATAATTGTCAAATAACAGGTATAGTGATGTCATAGTACTATAACATATTGGAATTTGAACAAATTGCGATTTTAAGCGATATGCGGCCAACAACATAGGGCATATAACTGATGCAATAACACCAAGCATCAACAATTTGAGAAAAAAAAATATTGACAAGCCCATGATAAAAAGTAAAAAACACAATACAGTCCTTTGTTTTTGTTTAATAACAATTAAAATACATAAGGGAACCTGATTTAGAGAAGCAAAATATGGAGATAAAGAATCAGCATCCAAGTTGGCTTGATGCTTGAAATTGAAAGAGGCAGCAAAATCGGAGGCAGTAGGAACATCAACATTCTTTTGTTCATGTTTGACAGAAGTGAAGGCGGTAGGCACATCCACGTTCTCTTGTTCATGTTTGACAGAAGTGAGCATTGATCCTTTATCGGTGAGAAGTGGAAGCATGGCGAAACTCCCGGTGGTGGGAGATGGCAGGGCCTAAAATACAAAAAAACAACCATTGAAATGAGTAAATTTCGTTTTTGATCATCAAAATTGTAAAGAATCGGGCAATTTAGTCTCAATAATTATACAATAACAATTTTGTCACTAAGATTAATGTTGTCACTAAAATTAATGTTTTTCAATCAATGTAGTTGAATTCAATCAATTCCAAAAAATTGATTTGCAAAATAGAAATCAAGGAAATTCTTAAACATATTACAACACGTCATGAGCTAAACAACATACTAACTCAACATATATTGGGGAATTACTTGATTGATGATCTTCAACCTCAGAACATAATTGCAATTTCATAAATTTGAGTAACTAAATTAGCCAACCACTATACACATAAAAATCAAACATTGAAAAGAAAAAACATTTGTTCAAGTGTTCGATAATCAAAATTACAAGAGTGAAACAATTTAATATCTATTATTACAAAATGACAAATTGGTTGCTAAAAATGAAGATCGTCAATCAGTTTACTCGAATCAACTCGGATAAATTTAGATAGCAAAATGAGATCAATGAAATTTGTAGAAACAAATATCAGAGCTCAACGTGACCAAAGCAACGGGGCAACTCATAATATATTGTTAAATGACCTAGAGAATGCATTAATTGACAACCTTCAACTTCAAAAACTAATTGACAATTTTGGAAATTTGAGCTACTAAATTAACCAACATATACAATTTCAATGATGATTAATTCACTAGTCTAATGTTGAAAAAATGAAAATGGAATGTGTGATCATAGCTATACCTGAGAATTAGGAAGCATGATGGGGGATTCAAGCAATGCGGTGGGACTAATTCCAGGTGGTATTGTGACACATGGTGATCGAGTTGCAGAAGAAACCAAAGGGGTTGTTGCACCAAAACTGATAAGCCCCGCGTTGATTTTATTGAAACCCCTCCTCTCAGCTATGCTTCTTTTTGGTGAAAAATCAAAAAACTTTCCTTCTTTTGAATTAGAAACATTGTTGATTTCATCACTCCCGTTTTTGTTTACGTTGTTTTTATTGTTGATGTTATTTTTGACGTTATTGTTGTTGTCGTCATCTTGTTCCATTTTTTGTGTGGGTGGTTGTTATTATGTCAATGTTGATGGCGAGGTTCAGCTCCAAAGCTCCATAGGAGTGGAGCTGAAACCAATGAAACTGAGAATTTAAAGCTTATTCTGCAATGCAAATCTCCGTTTCACTCTCCATACAACACACACAACATGGCACCTCAAAACTCACATAAATATATATTCATTTCACACGTATTAAGTAAAGACTAGAAATTAAGAAAAATAATAATAATTTCAACCACACAAGCAAATTATATTTACACGTGATGGTTTAATGGTTTAATATGTACGGTTTAGATGGTGTTTTTCATAACAACATGCAAATTTTTGTTGCACTGGTTGCTGTGGTGTTTAATGGTTTAATATGCATGTGTACGTGGTGTTCATTATGAGGAGAGACTAAGCAAAATTTTCGGCTTAATTAATTTCACTAAAAGAAAAAGAAAAAAAGTGTTCTCTCTCTTTCAAAACAACCTTATCCTTATTTAAAGGAAATTTAAACCGTTTAGCTCTCAATTTTTTACAAATCATAACAACCTCTATAAAAATGTGGAATGAAAACCATACTTTGTAAAATAAATAAATCATCAGATATAATTTTTTTAAGGAAAATCATCAAATATAATTTGACAGCTAACTTTTCTCCAAAAACAATAATTGAATTCTATCTTTTGTCAAAATAATAATAATTGAATTCTATCTATATTGATAACTTTTTATATTCAGCATTTTGTTCTAAGTTTTTCTGTGTAGATTCTTCTCGCCTTTTTTTTGGTCAAATTCTTCTCACCTTTTTAATAAGGCAACATTCAATTTACTGTAAAATTATAATTGAATAATTTTTATGAGTAAATAAAATACACGTACAACTTTTTTTTTTTTAAAGAAAATACATTTTGCCATATGTAATATTTTCTATGTATTAAAAGTAAATAAAATACTTGACCAAAAATATATATAAATACTAATAAGGTTAATTATTAATTTAGTCAAAAACACTTTACGGAATAAGGTTATACATGGACTTTACAGAAAATTTTGTTGACCAAAAATACTGTACAAATTTTTTGAATATACTTTTTTCATATAAGCTAAAAGTATATTAAGAAAAGGGAATGCTAATAAGTGTGGAGAATCTACGATAGAAATAATCATTTTTTTAATATTTAAATGAATATCACGTGTACACATCGCTTATTTATAATTTTTTAATTGTAGTATTTAATAAGCACTCAATCAGTCTAATTCAATATCTGCAACAAAAGTTTTAAATGGATCATATCAATAAAACAGATATTGCAATGATTATCTTAATGAAAAATATTACGGACTCCACATAAAATTGAAGTGTTTAAATGTGGGAAAAGTCTTTCATGGGCATAACCCTAAACAAATATTATTTGGACACACTCACATAAAACTAACAAAATTAAATAAAAAATATAGTCAAATCAATTGATATATTGTAATTTTATTTTTCTTTAATTTTTTTTTGGTTTTGTGTGTGTCCAAATATTTTTATCTGGGTCTGTGCCCAACCAAGTGTATCTAATGGGGTCTCATAGGTTTGAGGTCTTCAAATGAAGAGACCCTCACATTGGGATGGTAAGGACATTACTTTATTTGAGAATTGTACATATTAGAAACTTTAAAATTGAATTTTTTAGGTCAAATGCATCTAAAGGTCTTTTAAGTTTTTTGTTTTTCTCAAAGTGGTCCTTTAAGTTTCAAAATTCTCAAACAAATTTGGGAAAAATGAAACTTAAAGGACCACTTTAGAAAAAATGAAAAACTTAAAGGACCTTTAGTCACATTTATATGCAAAAAAAAAAACAATGTTAGGGACATTGAATAACTAATGTATTTGACATATAAATGTGATCTGATGCATTAATTATTCAATGAATCTAAAAAAATTGTTTTTTGATTATAAATTTGAACGGAGCGAGTACATTAATTGCACTTTTGAATGTTTAATAAGTGATCTAAGGGCATTTGTTAGCATAACGCAAAAGAAAACTATCTAGAGACATCAAAAAGTGTTATGAGAGGAAACAATTTATAAATATATTATATAAACTAAATCAAAAATTAAATTTATCTATGAGAAGAAAAGAATTAAAAGGTTTTAGTAGTTATTAAATAAAATAATCATTGTCTTTGTTGTTGTAACAAAGTGGTTTGGTTGGGAGAATATTTTATGTGGGATCGTGAATTCAAACTTGAGTCTACATATTTCTCATTCCTCATGTGTGTTTATTTGAAAATGTGTTGGCTTGTAGAACACTACAAAAAGAATTAAAAATTAAAATACAAAAAATAGCACTCAAACATATCCTACTAATGGGATCAACTACATAAATTAAATTATGTCATAATGTTATATGATAAACCATATTTTAATACAACTCATTGTCTTTAAAAATCGTTTTTCAAAAATGCGATTTCTCACTATCATTATGTGTCACTTCAAACACCATGGTCTTTTGGTAAAAGAAAAAACAATGTTAGCTTGGTAAATAATAATTTTTTCAAGGTATAGGGAAAAAAAAACTCCTCATAAGTCGACCTGTAATAGAAGGTTCCGTCATGACTTCATCGCCAAGCTATCACATTGTTCTCATTGGACGGGGAAGGAGCATCCGTGGCCTAGATACTATCACTAATGATCAAAAGAATAAAATTCTAACAAGTACCATACAAACATTGTTAGAGGAATTAAAAGAGGGAATCTTTTAATAGAAAAATGATGTATTAGTGACACTAAAAGGTGTTTAACTTACCGGTAAGCATAGGGAAATCAACATACTTACAAAGGTGAAAAGTATGGCTAAATTGAAGACTTTAGGGGAAAACATTCTTGCCATTGGATCAATTGAAAGAATATTACCAAACCCAAATCTCATGGGGTCTAGGAGTTCGCAAAACTAGAAACTTCAACATTTCCTTATTTGGCAAATACATTTGTGACACCAACTTCACAAGCTTTGGGTTCAAATGTTAGTGTCTAAATATTTGACTAATGCTCATATTCTACATACTCCTTGAAGCTTTGGGGCTTTGGGTTCAAATGTTAATGTCTAAATATTTGACTAATGCTCATATTCTACATACTCCTTTAACATGGTATCATTAGAAAGTTCCTTGATTGGTTTCCATGAATCATATTTAAGAGAAGATAATGATTGGTTTCCAACAACAAGTATACTAAATAGTTAGCCAAGTTTGATGCAAAAAATGTCGACATCATGAAGTTGTGGAATTTCTTGGATCTCATTTTGCTTGTTGACGCAACGTTTTTCTCGTGTTTTTTCTTTACAAAGATTGTGCCTCTCACCCACAAAATAGGTAAAACTATCCATAAGGTTTCCAAGAGGGATGTTGATGATACGCAATCAAGAACATATATCCACATCTATTACCTGTACTTTAAAAAAAAAATAACAAAAAATATCTCAACTTAATTAAAATATGATCGAAAATCTCTTAAATCAACGTGCGAGATGTTAACTTTACTTACCAAAGATACAGGCACAGCTTAGACACAAACTTCTAATTGACCATTAATCATATTATTATACAATTAAAAAAGTATACTCCAAAAGCAATTTATCAACCATTTTTAAAGCAACTAAAATATACCCTTTAACCTATGCACACTGATTCAGAGTCCTCAACATCATCTTCATCATCTTCAACAGCAACACTGGTTACATCTTCTCTAGTAGTTGTCATGCTAATACTGGAAGCCTCGCCAATTGCTTCTGGCACACCAACACTACCATGTGTCAGGATAGTCTTTCTCTTGCTTCTGCTAAGTCTCAATTTCCTCAACAACTCAGAAACCTCACTATCTCCTGATAATTCTCCAACTTGTAATTCTTTATGTTCTTCACTTATCACTTCCCTCACCCTTTGCTCACTAAAAGTCTCTTGTGTGACAAGAAAGATGAGTGGCCTGTAACAATATAAGAGAAGCATAAGTAGCACAATGTATACATATAATGACACCCAAACATAGAAAGTCCACTTCCAATTTCGAATTAACTCTTTAGCCCAAGGTAAATGGGAGTTTATAACAATTTCAGCTTCATATAGTTGTGGAAGAGACGAAGTTCCTGCTCTTGGATGAAGGGTTACTCTTATAGCATTGGTTCTTTGATTTTGTTCCTTGTGCCTCAATATTTCTACATTGATTTTCTGAGTCTCAGCTGAGATTCCTAGCACCAATGGGACACCCATCATAACTGTCCTTGCAAGTCGAATCGGTGAGCTTCGAAACCTTAACATGCATGGTTGGCTTGATTTTGCTATCACGTTTCCGTTTACTGATAGGAGTTCAGCTGTCAGCTGCAAAACAAATCTTATTAACTCTTAAGGAAAAAGTTGTGTCAAGTTTCTACATGTTTGTTGTAATCATCGTTCACATTTTTGTTTTTGTTTCTTTTTACCTTCTGTATTCTCCTTGTTACACATTTTGAAACAAGGCTTTAAAATAATTATATCCAATTGATTCATCAATTGGAGGCAAAAGCTCCAAATTCTAACTTCAATTAGTTAGACTCACTTTTACATAAATATATACCAACACAATCACACTTTTGCATTCAATTCACCTTTGGTTAAAATCAATTTTACAATTAATTGATTCAAAATCAATTTTTGTCACCGCATAACCAAACACACACTAAGACTGACACACTTGCAAAGAAAATGCAAGTACGTGGCATAGTTATTATGAACAGAATCATAAGATAGTTCCCTTGACACATTACTCAGGAGGGCGAGCTAGGATAATTATCAGCATTCAGGACCTACCAATTAATGACGAACAATAATTATGTAATAAATTGCATGAAATCAAGCATGTCCAAGGAATCTAAAACATATGTATCTCCCTGCATGTCCATCCA
Organism: Medicago lupulina; assembly: GCA_958299785.1. Classification (NCBI taxonomy): domain Eukaryota; kingdom Viridiplantae; phylum Streptophyta; class Magnoliopsida; order Fabales; family Fabaceae; genus Medicago; species Medicago lupulina. The sequence goes on along the minus strand of OY283140.1, from coordinate 18,402,448 downwards.
AATGAAAATTTCAAAGAACTCACTAAAAAAAAGGAAATTTATTATAACAAGAACATCTTCCCTATAGTTATTGGCATTTTCTTAAATAGGTGTCATTTTACACAAAATTGCATTCTCCCCTCATTCTATTGGCACTAAAAAGGACAAATTCATTCAAAAACCATATCACAACTCACATATGTAATTCAATGAAATCTGAGAGACAAAAAGGCATACCTGAAACACCCCAAGCTCCCTATTGAAGTCAGATTCAGGCATCAAGAGGGACAAAGAAACAGAAAATGTGTGACCAACTGGAACACTTATATGCTTTTTCTTAATATAACCCCAAGCAGCACTAACTCCACCATTAAATGAAAATACAGCAGTGGGATGAGCATCAGTGTAATCAAAATACAAACTTTCATTAACAATCACAGGTTCCTCCACCCAAAACCGAACCAACCCAACACCCACCACAGAAGCCAGAATCAGAACAAAGAACAGAATCATGCACACATATGCAGCACTCAGAAAACAAAGTCCCAGTTTCTTAAGCAATACTATGCTACCATAAGCTATTTGTGAAGGGGCATTGTCTTTGGTTTGCCCATCATGAGGGTAGGACTCAGATGTTACTGTCAAAAGAGAGTAGAGAGGGGAAAAGACAGAGGCCATGCTGTTGTAGAGTAAGTCTACTGGTGTGGGAAAAACAAATGAGTTTTTTTGGTTTTCATCCATGGAGATGGATAGTGAAGTTTCATGGATAAGATAGCTAAGACTGCAGTTTAGACTTTAGAGGGAGAAATTAATAAGAGGCGTGAGACTGATACAGTGTTGTTGCATGCTGTGGCAGAACACAACACGTGTCTTTTGCATGAGAACAAGACCAAGATACCGTGGCAAATTGGCAGTTTGCATGAGAAAGAGAAACATATTGATATACTTGCATGGTTTTTCTATTTTAGTTGATTATATATTACTTTACTGGGTCTAGCAAAGTTGGCTTTTCTCTGGGCTTCAATGTTGAATTTTGGGCTTTTTGGTAAAAAGCCCTTCATCAACAAAAAAATTAGATTCACATTATTATATATCTATCTACAGAAGCTGCAAGATGAAAGATAGGATTATCAGCTTCATGGTTGCACTAACTTAATCAAAAACAAACATCCTGAAATTATAGTGCTCCATCAGATTATTGTTTTTTTCACATTCCTGCATATGATTAAAAGCTCTTCTCTTCTAGCATTTCAAGCAGAGAGATCAATCACAGCAGTTTGAAGAAACAGTTATAAATTTGAACCGCAAACCACACCAAAATTGTCGCCAAATCCTAACACACTCTAATCATTGTTATCAGCTTAAAAGAGAGTCCTTTGACATATTAACCAGAGCATTAACTCCAATCATGCCCAACAAAGTGAATCCTCATCAACAATTCCATTCGTCACATCTTGCGTGCATTTTCATCACAGCAAACTCCAGTGATGGAGTTCCAGACTGCAAGCTTGTCATGCATTTCATCAATATCTTGTATTTTGGTACACCAAGTCTCAGAGGCTAAAAATAGTTAATAAAACATTCACTTTTCTCAACTCATTAGGGTGCCGTTTTAACTAAGAACAAAACCTAAGAGCTCATGTAAGGACAATACTTTAGAAAAGTGGTGCCCAAACCATGCACTTTAACAGTACAGAAAAGTTTCACATTGCTTGAGAATCAAAACCAATGGTTGTGGTGATGACAAAGCGTGTGATGGCACAAGATGAATGTACGTTAGAAGAAACATTGATCCAAGTCACTCTCAGCACACAATTAGTTTTTTTCCTACCTTCAATATGATTGTGACGCCTCATTTCTTATATTCTTATGTATGGATAACTTGAAAAGAGACTTATCAATTGATCACTTGTCCCACAAGTATATAAAAATAGTACAGCATGCCATTAAAAAAAAAGTAAAAATAGTACAGTATGAGAATCAGGCACGAGATATGTTTAGGAATTTTACAGCTGCACAACCGACAACAATGGCTGCCCTTCAAAAGTAGTGAGTTTGGAATAAAAAAAAGTTAGTGTGACTCACTTTCTACCCAATGCATAGCATCATCTTTGATACCTTTCCTATTCCATGTCCAAAAGTAGTTAGACTTAAGAGGCAGAATCACGTTGCCTCATTCTTTACAACAAGGCCAAATCCCCCCCTACTGCAACTTTTTAGTAATATATATAAGATAATTTCACATCTCAGGAAGATAGCTTAACAAAGGAGTATAATTTTTATGTATCAGCAAAATGAGTTATAGCGTATACAAATTCATGCATAAGGTTTTGTTGCCGTATGGTAATGAAGCTGAAACCGACAACCTACACCCTCATGCAAATAACACAAATGCCTCACCTCTAACTCACTCTAAGAGGCTTGTCATCTAGAGAGATAAATCAAAAAATGTTCCATAAGAAATCCTTAGGATGCTGCTATGTGGAAATAAGAGACAAGGAAAGATGCACCATACCATTGTACAAAATTTATAACGCACTGACACCGATATTTCCTTCATTTGGTTTCTAGACAGCAACATCATTCTACGGCAAACAAAAGACAATACCATCGTTTATTAAAATATGGGCATGTATGTATTTTGCATTTAGATCTCTCCAAAAATAGTAACAGATGCAACCATTAACACAATCACGGAGAGGGAAACAAAAAAAAAAGTTATCGTGACAGCAATTCAAAACAGAGATAAAGTTGGTGTAAAATGGACAAACACTTCAAACTACTTTCATTATCATGGAGACTGATAGTGTTACAATTTTGTGGAAGCTAGGAAACTAGGGTCAAGAACACAAATACAGAAAGCACTACACCATGATATGCCTTGCCTGCCAATAATAAATATATAGGCCTTACACATGAATTGAAATCAAACAGAAAGCTCTGTTCGAGAGATCAGAATTCCATCGGTGTCTGCATAAAGCCATTCCCCGTCACCGATCCTTGTCCCAGCAATAGTTATGGGAACATGCTTTTCTCCCATACCTTTCTTATTGGCTTTCATGGGATGAGAACCAAGAGCTCTCACCCCAATATCACAACCATTGATCTCATCCACATCTCTTATACATCCATTCACAATGATACCTGCCCATCCATTGTTCTGTGCTTGCACTACAGGATTACCACCCAATATTGCACAGCGCAAACTGGCACCCCCGTCCACAACAAGCACTCTTCCATTGCCTTTCTCTTCAAGAAACTCCCGAACCAGGACATTGTCTTCAAAGACCTTCAAGGTAACTATAGGTCCAGAAAAGACCTGTCTTCGACCATAAATCTGAAAAATTGGCTGAAGGGCACGAAGCTCCCCACTCAAAATTAATTGAGGGTTCGCATCACACACTTCGGCAGTGGTAACCAAGGCCATTTTATTTCAAGGAACCTGCAACAGCACAAATAAAAAACAATTTCCGATTCAGAAACGAAATTGAAGATTATGATCGAATTTAGATAAAAGAAGAGAAATTTAGAAACCCATAGGAAAAATATAAGAAAAGAATCCTGCAATACAATAGCTTCTCATGCAAATCAAAACTAACTTTTGTATCTCAAATTTCTCATTTTCGTTTGATTTCAATTATTTCAATTTCATACACAACTATATACTTTGTAGAAATTGTATGTACAGAGCACAGCTTGTTTGTATTTATAATAGAAATTGAAATCAATTAATGAAACATGTAATTGATTTTAAGAAACTTCACAAAGACATATTCATAAGCAAAGAATAATAACTCAATCAATTTGATTGGAAAAACTTAATTACACATGTATGTATATGATATACAAACTAGCTTACATTTGCATATAGGAAAAGTATATGGGTATGATAAATTCAGATGAACTATGATAGAATTAACGTTACGGTAAGTGAATAGTATATAGAAGAAAAGGTACAAAATCAAGTAATTATAAATTGTGAAATCGAGATCTATGAAATGATTTGTATAAATAAGAGATATAAATACCGATGGATGAGAAAATGGATGAAAGCGTCACGTTGAGCTTAATTGCGAAGTTGGTACTCCCAACAGATTTTGACACTGTCTTAAGATGGGAAACACTTGTGTGACATTAATGTCACCGTGACATTAAATATGGACCACACAACACATATTGCCATTGCATTTGGGCCGCACAACACATCTATCTTGACTGTTGTGTGGTCCAGATTTAATGTCACGGTGACATTAATGTCACACAAGTGCTTTCCGTCTTAAGATAGAGAGAGAGAGATCAGTCACGTTATCAACATTCAACAGCACAAATGTCTACCTCCCACTTGAAGAGAAGAAAAGAAAAGAAAGTAAACGAACTATTCATTATTTTATTAAATAAATTATTTTATTTCAAATTTATTATTAAAAATAAAAGCAACATTTAAATACGGTAAATAGTCATTTCTTTTTTTAAAGGTGTAATGAATAATTACAATAATCTCTCAATTTATCAAATATCCAAAACAATCATTGATTATGCATTGTGTTAGTCAAAATAGTCATTGACATTAAAATAATTATTTGATAACAATTCTTTTTTTTATAAGAGTTGATCAAATTAAGTCGCTTACTTTCACGTGGCTGAAGACGAAGTTCCCTTCTCTTCCCTTTAACTACCATAGGTGGTGGCTTAGTCCTTACACCATTTTGAGCATTGGTTATTAGCGGTCTGTTTTCTTTACTCTGTTTTTTGTTTTGTTGTAAATAATATTTTGACTTTGTTGTTCTTCTCTGTCATACTTTATGCTAGAGAGAACTTTTTACCGTGGTAATATATCTCATTTTAGCTTTTTCAAAAAAAAAAAATTCATAGAGCATTTTAACGTTGGAAATTATTTTAGCCAACAAAGTTAGAAACTATTTTGGACCAGATGGTATCAACTTTGGTTTTCTAAAAGAATTTTCGTCATAAATTAAAACTAATTTTTTTAGATTTTTGACTCGGTTTTATAGGAACCGTAAATTATTGAAAGGATCAATTTGTACTTTTATTGCATCGAACTCTAAAGTAGTTAAATGTTGTCTGATTTCCGTCCTACCTTTTTGGTTGAGTGTATGTACAAAGTGTTGCTCAAAGTTTGTGAAGAGAGTGTATCTAGATGTGGTGATGGCTAAAATGAATTGTCATGTTTTGTGGAAGAACTAAATTATGGAGCGCATAAGTTGGACAATAGCTTCTATGTTAGTAAATGGATTTCTAACATGTGAGTTCATCACCATTTATTTTTCTGGTTGTTGAATGGTTGAATGTAATGTTGAATGCTTTAGTTGAAGTTGGTTTTTTTTTTTATAAAGTAGGTGTCACATAATGGATGTTGGTGTCTCATATGCAGTTTGTAGATGATATGTTGACATTTGGTGAAAAAAGTTGGGGTAACATCAGGGTCCTAAAAGTCATTCTTTTTTTGTGAGATGATTTCAGGGTTAAAATTGGACCAGGTGTGTCTTGATCAGGAGAATGGAGGTTTGGGGGGTTTTATAGGATGATGGAGTTTTCGTGAGAAGGAGGGGAGGCTTAAAGCGTTGGCATGGTGGAAAGGTTCATGGGTGTCTGGGATGAGGGTTTGGAATTGGTTGCACTTTTTCTGGAAGGAGACCTCATGCAATAGTTCGGTAATACTTTCTACCCGTGCAATCGCAATCAATATTTTGAATCCCCAATAATTAATAACATCCTTAATTCCTATAATTAAGTTAACAGGACCCTATATTTTAGAGATGGACGTGGTACTCTTTTTAATTAAAACAAAAAAACAAAAAAACGAAGTAAACAAGATTCCACCAACAGACAGTTCGACAGGACCACCACCACCAGGATAATAAACTTAAGATTCAACACATGACAATATTCCTAACACCTGTATTATTATAAGTAAAAAAGATTCAAGTCACGAGCATCCTATTCATAACAACTTTAACCTTATTGAACATTGGCGCATCCCAAAATCCTAATTCAATCAACAACAAAACTTTCTGCCAATTTTAAGATACACCCAGGCATTAATGTTCTGGGTATACTATCAAATAACAGAAAGGATCAATGATATAATACGGGACACTACTTCAAAAACTTTCCTTAAACAGGTCCAATTTCTTTATTTGTATGAAAAATGAAAAATAACAACCCTTAATAGTTCGCTGCAAGATCTCTGGTTTTATGTCAACTTGTGAATTGTCTTCATGTCAATGACTTCCTTAAGGGTCCCTTGATCAAGATGATCCCACCATTTAAATAAGAAATTGTCAACAATTAGTCTGAACCAAGGGGACAGCTTCAAACCTTCCTCACCTGCATCAGCTTTCCTCAGCAACTCCTTCAACTGATCACGGTTAACATATTTGATATCAGCCACTTCATCAGGATTTGGATTAACGTTAACATCCCGGACAATGAACAGCAAATAATCCACTGCAATCAAAGAGGGAAAAAAGATAAGTCAATGCTATCTAAAGGAAACGTCCCTTCCACAACCATAAACTCAAAAACTTATCCGGTTAGAATTAGCAGCAGCATAGATTACGCATGTATACCGCTGGAATAAAAACATTGCAAAAAGGAAAAGTTGATTGGAGGAGCTATTAGTGGCGCATGTCCAAATTTATATATGCTTGGATAACCTAAATTACCGTGCACCAATCCTAGTTGGATACTTAAAACAACAAAAATCAGCTTGCAGTAAAACTTGGAATATATTAAATTAGCTTACCTTCATGCTCTCCCCATTTGCCATCAGAAGGTGCCTTATAAAGTATGCGACCCAATGGGGTGAACTGGTCAACTGGTACATCTTGAGCATGAATACCGAGCTCATCCAACAGCTTCCTCTGAGCTGCATTTCTTACTCCTGGTAATACAAGGAGTGAAAATAAATAACAAAAAGCTACAACAACAAAGTACATCATAATCTTTTCTACATATATATTATATATATTATAAAAGGTAAACAGTTTATACCAAGGGCATTCTCTTCAATAAGCTCAGATTCTCGGTACAGTGGATGGCTGCAGCATGTATTTGTCCACACAAGAGGGAATGTTACCTTTGTTGAAGAGCGTTGCTTCACCACAAAGAACAAAGAATCTCACTCAATAAACAGACATATAAGAAAGAGTCTAAGACATTAAAACATGCATACGTCATCATAGAGATTTTTTTCGCCAAACAGTCATTCAGAAAGGGGGTTAATAAAAAAGGCAATAGCTAAATTCAGATTTAACAACAAGAAAAAACAGTTTGGACAAGTGGCAATCAAATGTCACAACTTTGTTCATATGTCGTATTAGATAGTTCAATGTGCAAGTCATAATGATTTTGTTATCAGAATAGGAAGTGTTGAATGCAACTCGTCACAAAATGATGTTACTATAATGATCACTCAATTATTTGAATGCAGAACCTTCAACAAACGACTAAATTATTTCTTGATTTTCTTTTTTCTTGTTTGCTACTGAGAAATTGACAATAGACACCAACTCCATTGTAAAAGGGAAGCACTGGCGTAGTTAACAGCAAATAGCAGTTTCCCCTTTTTCACAGACCTTGAACCCGGAGGTCCCGAGTTCGAGCCCTGCTAGTGCCCTAGGAGGGAAATGCTAACAAGTGCACTTGATAAGAAGTTTAAAGCATCAACACATTGAAACATCAAAAAGCAACTTTTTCTACATGAAAGTTAGCGATTGTTTCCATTTTTTAATCCTTAACAAATGCCACTTGTTAGCAAGGCCCCAAAAAAAAAATTAGCAGTTTCCCCTTTCAATATTAAAACTGGGTCTATAGCCCACCTAGTGATTTGAATGCAGATGTAAAACTAAAAACTCTCTAATCAGTGTCTACAAAACACTAAAACAATAATATGAAATAAAGATACACATGAAAACTATCATAACAACCAAACTTTATCCCACTAAGTGGGGTCGGCTACACGAAAACTATTAAAACCAAGAAATTTGGCACACAAGGATAAAGATATTATACAACATATTATAAATAAAAAGCATACCTGAAGAAGCAACTCATGCTTCGAGTTGAACAGGAATACACTGAAAGCTCTATGCAGCCAGTTTTCAGATTCAATCTTTTCCCATAAGTGACCTATAAAATTGTTGAAGATCAAAATATGAATAAACCGGGCCTATGTTCCAAGAGCAGTATTTTTACTTCAGGAAGTCAAAATCCACATACGCATCGAAATTTGCTCTTTTATTTCCCACACAAAAATTTGATCAAAAGCTACTATTAATATATGACAAACAAAATTTAGAAGTTGCAACTCTTTTATGCCTGAGTAGCAGCTTATTTGCATTAAAATCAGTGACGAATTCTAGAACATAATAAATTTATTAATTTAATAACTCTTATCATCAAAATTTGTAAATTGAAAATTGACGATATCTTTGCAAACATGTAAAATGCATTGTCTGAATACTGTGTACATAGGCATGGTCCTGACTTACATTTGTCATTTAAACAACCTAAATCAAAACACCACATCTATATCATAACACCAACATATACAGACACAATAAATCAAAGAAGTTTATACTTTTAACACCGTATGAATTACAAGGTATCAAAATACCAACAAACAATGTGAATCCTTGCAATTGCAAACTAATTAAGATTTCAAAAATGGAAGATCGACTTACAATTGTATTTGGATTCATGACCAACCGCACGATCATTCTCATCCACTAAAATGCATCTGCAAAAGTTCAAAAACAAATAAACAATTACCAACTCAATGCAAGATGAAGAAACAGTGATGCATTAGTAAAAGTTGAATTTAAGATATCTAATATAAACAGATCTGGAAAACTGAAGGAAAAAACAACATACAAACTTCTCTGTGAACTCGCAAGAAAGAAATGCCAACCCTTGAATTTTATTAGATTGAGATCCCAATGTATTTTAATCAAATAAAGGATGAATGCATAATTACATACTTTCTCGTGCAGTTATCAAACAAGCTTACGTTTGCTGAGCATTATCACTAGAAAATTACAAACTAACCTCGATAAAGAAAAGTTATTTCTTAGTCAAAAAGCTAAATTTCTAGAACTATGTTCTAAACTCCAAAAGTAACAGAAAATTGGAAAAAGGTCAATGGAGCCGAAAATTTAAATAAACAAATTGAAAATTCAAATCTTCTAAATAGCAGTTCTTCGTGAAACAATTAATGCTAATGAACGACATACATACAAAAATTACCAAAAACAGTAGCCAATTAGTCTAATTGAACCCACACTCACACCATGTATATAAAAAAAAAATTACGAATTTATGTTCCGCTGTTTTTTCCATGAGTAGTGTTATTTGGACACACAAAATCCGATGTCAGACAAAATACTAATACTCTCTTGATCTAGTTTTTTTTTTCCTTCCGATGTGAGAGAAAATAATGATTAAAAAAATTTAAACCCTACCAAAACCATATACATATACAATGTCAGATGTCAAATTTTGTGTTCCCAAAAGATTTGATCCTTTTTCAATAACTCACATCAATTTCAAGAAAACGTAGCGCTAGCACCCAAACTACGAAACATGGACGCATACATGGACACTGGATATGACATCACTAATATCAAATTAACGAAATTGAAGTAAATGGATGTAATCATTGGATACCGGCAGTGTCGGACACACATTTAATCTGAAGTGTCCGTTATAATTACATTTATTTAAAATTTAGTTATACTTACACATATAAATCAAGCATCACAAATCCAATTAAGCAAAAGAGAGAACAAAATAAATCAAGCATCACAAATCGAATTAAAGTCCAGCGCCAATGAACTAAAACAAAAAACCAGAGTTCAATTTGTTCCACTACATATTAATCCATGCTTTGAAATAATAAAACAACAATTAAAAATAAGTGAGAGCAATTACACAAAAACCTAGAAGGTAAATAAAAGAGATAGAGAGGGATAAAGAAACGAACTCGTCATCAAACATGAGACGGCGTTGGACGGCGTCCATGCCAGCATCAACAGCGGCGACAGGAGTTTCACCCATGGTTGACAGAGTAGCGGAGAGAGGGGTTTTGCGGCTGAAGGAAAGAGAAGAAGGATAAGAACGAGATCTGAAAGAGGAGTGAGCGAAGAGTGTGGGGGTTGTGTTCCTTTTAAAGTGCCGGCTCAGAGTCGCGACGATTGAGGATTGTGCCATTTTCCTTCCTTCATCAATCCTTATGTTAATTGTACTAATTATTAATCTAATGCCCACCTACCGGTTGTAGTAGAATTTTTAAGTCCAACGTCTTTTTTTTTTTTTAAATAAAATAGATTGAACTCCGGACTCATCGCGATTAGAATGGAAGAAGAAGAAGAACGAGCAAGTTAGTTATTAACAATTAAATCAATCTTTATTAGCCGATCAACATCTTTTATTACCCTGAAGAAAATATTTTATCTTCTGATTAAATTGAGTGTTCTATCGATATGACCTTATGCAGTCAACGAAATTTGAGTATCGATGAAATTTGAGTTCATTTGATGAGGAGTTTACGCATAGAAGTGATTTCAACTCTCTTTCAACATGATGATCTTTTAAGAGAGTAAGTTGTAAGTACCTTGTAAGTGCTTCTAGGGTTTGAGGTTTATTCTTATCAGAACGAAATCGATCATTTATTAAAAAAATGTGAATATGTTATTGGAAATTTATTTGTAAAAAAGTCCATGAGTTTTACATCACCGACCACGAGACTTCGTAACAATACATTATAGGAATTGAACATAATCTTATAAATTAGATCAAATTTATCTTTTCTGACTTCTATTTTTTGTTTGAAGAAGTCAAAAGACATATATTATAAAATAACTCACTTAACCATAAGACATGCCTAAACGAAAAAATCGCAGTAAAACCAGTACAAAAGAGTCTTCAATGTAACCAACAAAAAACATCAGTAAGCACATTATGTAATCTTAATCTCTAAACAAGACACGAGATTAGTCAACCAATGATTCAGATTAAAGTTGAAATCTTTTTTCTTAACCTTCAACCTCTGCCAAACAAGAATGTTAACATTATCAAGATAAAACGCAATCGTCATCTTCTTCTAATTGAACATCATATTATTTATATCTTTCCATATAATCCAACAACCTGCCACACAAATTGCATGTAAACAACGGCGGACCTCTTTACTAAACAAGTAACTAGTACAAAATTAAAACGCATGAACCTGAGCATCGATAGACAAAACAATATGGACACCTAGCCACTTTAAGATTTCTCTTCATAGACCATCGAAAAAAATCATATTCAAAGAACAAGTGATTAGATATTTCATCATTTCCGCAACCACCTAAGCAAAGTAAGAACTCAAATGAGTCATGTCAGGATCAACCAAATTATTCTTTGTTGCAATATAGGGAGAAGTAATCTTCAAACGAATAAAGATACTTTTAAAGGAATCAATTTGTTTCATATAAATTTTACTATCTCATGGTGTGGTATTGCTATTTGGTATTTCTTACAAATGCATATCAAAAACCTCATGTTAGAAGCGTTCAATCCTTCAATAAGTCATAGCAAAAATAAGAGCATAGTTTGTTTGCCGCTTAATAAAACTAATCGTATGTGGATGGTGTAAGCTTACAGTCTACCTTTGCTTTTCAGGTACTCACCCTCCCAGCTCCTAAGGACACGGACGAACCTGACAATACTACTTGGGGAGGAACCAACACTAGGAACTTCACAATTCAAAGTGCCTATGAATCTCTAAGCAATGGAGCTCAGCCCATCGAGGGAGATTGGAAGGCCTTGTGGAGTTGGAAAGGCCTACATAGAATTCAAACTTTTATGTGGATGGTGGCTTATGAGCGACTTCTCACTAATTATCATATGAGCAAATGGGGTGTCGGAATATCTGCCACATGCTTTGGATGTAATAAAGACAATGAAACCACTATTCATGTTTTGCGGGATTGCCCTATAGCAACCTAAACATGGATAAAGTTAGTCCCTTCAAATCAAATCTCTAACTTTTTTTCGTTTAACTGCAGGGATTGGATCTTCAAGAATACCAAGCATCAAATGCATGGAATTCAGAATAAAAAGTGGAGAACAATTTTTTTAGTGGCTTGCTGGCACATCTAGATGTGGAGGAACAAAACTATTATTGAGGATGATTTTAGGTGTCCGACCGACCCAACATATTCTATTCTCAAAATGGTTGAAGACATAGACAACTACTCCCACCATCCTTTGAAAACTCACCAATACGACACTATTTTTATTGGTTGGAAAAGACCTCAAGACGGGTGGGTTAAGCTTAATTGTGACGGAGCATACAAGGATTCATTGGGTCTAGCTGGTTGCGGTGGTCTATTGCAGAACTCAGATGGTAGATGGCTTAAAGGGTACACTTGCAAAATCGGGAATTGTGCTGAAATGTGGGGAATGTACTTGGGAATGCAACTTGCTTGGAGATTCAAGTGGAAAGTGACTCAAAAACTCTGGTTGACATAATCACAGGGAAAATCAATATCAATGGCAATCCACCCACCTTGGTGCGCCGTATACAAGAGCTCTTAAAATTGAATTGGCAGGTGCATTTCAATCATACTTGGTGAGAAGGAAAGAGGAGTGCTGATTGGCTAACCAATCTTAGTTTGTCTATAGACTCTTTTAACATTCATGTTATGAATACACCTCCTAGTGAGGTCTCTAGTATTCTTTTTGATGACTTTTCTGGGGCTAGCATGCCTAAAAACATTCATGTAACTTTGTAGTTCTTTTCGTTTTCTGGACGTCAGCCCTCTTTTATTAGAAAAAAAAAAAAAACTAATCGTATAGGTTCCTTAAAAAAAAAAAACTGATTGTATAGGTGTAGTTTTGATTTTGATTAATAAGCCTCCTACATTTTTTTTTAGCATAATAAGCCTCTACATTGTCATAAGATAGAACCAAATTACGTTGCAATACTGTGATCTTCATAAATTCCCTCGTGTATTATGAATTTATGTATGCTTTTAACATCGATCACAATTCTCTAAAATAAAATATTATCTATCGTCGTTTATAATAATACATACGCAAGACTATAGATCAACCCCACAAAAAAAAAAACTCCTATATGTGCTCGTGGAGCTCGTGGCAAGCGTGGTTGGATATATAGTAATGGCTGCTTTTTAAAAATGTCTTAGTTAGACGTCAAACAAAAAAAATGCCTTCATTTTAAATTGGATCTCGTGGAAAATGAGGACTGATTTGGTTCCTGTTTTTTTTTTTCTTCCCTGGTGTTTGCTTAATTAAAAATGAAAAAAAATTATGATTTGTAAATTTTGTATATATTAAAGAATGCATTCTTATAACTTGGAATTTGATCTTGTTGAAAATGAGGATTTATTTGGTTTCTGTTGTTTATTGACCCATTTATTGCTTAATTAGATTTGGTTTTTGTTGTTTATTGACCCTTTTCTTGCTTAATTAGATTTGGTTTCTGTTGTTTATTGACCCTTTTTATTTTTACATTAAATTGTTCTTTTGTCCCATATTGATTAGTACTCAATTTGTATATAAAAAAACGAAATATATATGTCTTTTTCAATGTAATACTTTTTTTTTAATTTGTATTTATAATAATAGTGAAAAACATATTGATAGTTAATAAAGATAATTTGATAAAATAACTATTATTTTCAAAAACGACGTATCTAAAAATCTATCGAACCGGGGCTGGAAAAACAATCAATAACAAATTTTACATAAAACAAAGTTATAGTAGTTATTTTACGCAAAAAAAAAAAAAAAAAATTGTATAATACTTCTTCCATTCCACAATGAATATCCCATATATATAAAAAATTATCGCTAAATCATTAATCATTTCAATTTTTAATAAAATATTAATTGCTCTTTTTCAAAAAAAAAAAAAAAACTGAATAAATTGTTCTTTTTCAATTGTATATCCTTATTAATATAACTTGCATTATTTGCACCCAAAAGAAAACAAAAAAAAAACTTGCATTATTCTGAAGTGCCAAGCATCTTCCACTTATGTGTTCATGATAACGAGAATAACACTTATATACTTAATAAAATGATCTAGTAAAAATATTATTGTCTTTTTTAATTATATAATTTTCTTTAAGCATGTTCAAATGAATTTCTTGTTGTGCGTTGAAGAACCTGCAGGTACGACACTCTTTTTTCTTTAATGGAGTTGTATCCACCACATCTTCAAAGCACCACCATCAACGATCGGAGCACCTCTTTCATCAGCCCACAACCACTGTGTGTATCCTTATCCTCTTCGGGTAAAATTTTCGGTTTGTTCCTAAACAATGACGAAGTACGTGGGAAACTAGTTTCCCATCTTTATGTGCAAAAGATCAAAATTATCGAAACTACTAATTAATGGATCGACACAACATCCACGCTAAAATACGATGCCACACACCAAAATGGTTTTTCGGCACGAGATTTAAGAATTTTAAGCAATCCATATAACGGAGGATGCATGTTAAATCATGTGATTTTGATCAAATAATATCAGGATATTTGACGTCACTACAAAATTGGCGCAAGGTAATTTTCTCAAATCAATGTCTATATACTTGTATTGTATTTGCTCTAACGTCTACAGAAAAGCTAGATAGAGGAAACCTATTCCAAAACAAAGAGTCGAGTTATAATACAGTCCAAGGATATTCAAATTCCACTTCCCTCTACAATCCCGACAAATGCTCGGTCGCACAGACCAATGTATTCGACACCATCGTCGATCCTGCACGTCCTGAGACTAGGGATACTAAAATCCTCTTGCTTTAGCATTTAATTTCAATCATATAGGTTGAGAATAATCTATGTGTGATTAAGAGCTGTGTTCAATTAGAAATTGATGATCTCCCAAGGAATAATTTAATCCAAATTATGCCATAAAAAGAAAACTGACATTTCATATCTTGTGATCAATTTCTTAATCATTGTTTGAATGCACGAGTTACCTATTTATCACAATTAAATTTGTTATCAAAATTTAAGTTAACAAAATATTTCAAATAGTCTCTCTTTTACATGGATAAGCTGGAAAGAATTAATGTCATCAAATTCCAATTTCGGTCAACCAACTAAAAGGACCATGTACAAGAGCCTCAAAAAGTATTACCGTACAAGGTTCAAAATACTTTCTACTACAAAGGTTCTTTATCATGTTAGCTTGGTTGATAATGAAGATGCAAGAGAACTTGTCTCAGACTTCAAATGTGCCATTCACCTCTGAACGATGTTGCTGGCAACTGCAAGAGTTTGCAAGAAGACTCAAGTTACATAGACTTCAACCTTCGAATCATGTACAAATCCCATATATAATTATGTTTAGCTGACAAGACATGTTCTAGATATCAAAAAAGACAACGATATCACTCGCTCAAGTGACAATCCGAATGCACGGACACTGTCGGACCAAAAACATGTCATGTGCAACTATTATCTCACATGACAACAAAAAGTGAGCATGAACCGTTGTTCGCCCGACATGCCAACATTAGTTCTTTGATATCTATTTCCGAAACAAATGAGTATGAACACATCCTGCCTTGTAAAGAGCAGTACTCTAAAACCAACACTAGAATCAAAGAATGATGGAAAACAAGATGGAAAGAGTGCTTCGACAGCACCAGTCCAGCATTTTCCGACATCGAATAACGAAAAATTGGTGCAATGCCGCAATTTAGCTCGACCTCGATATGAGGATATTAAAAATCTACTTCAGGCCGTAATCTCGACAAAGTATTTCGCTGCACCTGCCAAGTGATACTCACCGACATCCGTGTCGGAACAGGAAACTAACTAGGAAGCTCTTCTACTACAAGAGCTAAGAATAATAATGACTCAATCATGTATACAAAGCTATCAACTAGCTCTCAAATTATTCTACACATTAATCTCTATATGCTCCATCTCGTATGACTAGATTGTAGATGGTGCCTGTTATATTTATTTCGTCAGTGAGCTGAAAGTTCAACACTGAACGTATACAATCCTTTCCTCGATGTTACAGCCGAGAAAAAACAACCATAAACTTGTCCGAGGTAACGTATTCAAGCAATACAAAATTATGTTCTCTTAACATTTTATTTTGTGCAGAAAATGCTACTGCCACATCAATACTCCCACGAAGAGCTGCTCAAAGAAATTTTGAAATCCACATGGCTCGCACGCACGACTCTATCTTTGTATGCAGCTGAAATTGGTTATTCCCAGTTTTCCACAAGATAGAGTCTGAAGTTGCAGGCTGTTCCCTAAAATGAGATTCAGGAGCAGATAAGTGTGACGACTCACAAACATTCGTCGCCATATTCCTCTTCATCTCTTGTAAATAATCTAATTCTAAGTCAAACAGCGACCATGTGTCGCCAACATCATCGTCGGTTCAATGAAGTTCCGGCATGAACAATTAAGTTGAATTCATTTGCATGAAATTGCTACTTACCACGCAAGAATCAAACACAATTATCACTATGCATGATTGACATGATGTTTGGTTTGATGGATTCATTTACAAGAGACTACAAGTTTCATATCATTAAACATATAACACATATGATCTTGTTTGACTAGCAAGATGTACTTTATACGATCAGCTCAAAAACAATTTTGCAGGAGTTATAAGTTATCTAGATAATTCAAAAGGAAAGCATGAAGATACAAACATCGCTTACTTTACATCATAGCAGGCCAAGCTCTGATATAAAAGCACCCTTATACGCTTAAGGGTTGATCATTATTTATTGATACTAAAATTGACAAACCCTTTTGGATATAACTTCATCGTTAGTACAGATTTTTAATACTTTTAAGTATATTAACTTTAAATGCATATGGCTCAATACATTCCTTTCGATTGAAGGATTTCACATCTCTTCAGAAATTTTATAGGCCGATTTATCAACACAGTGATCACCTTCATACTGGCGCAATGAATGCTTCTACGCACCAAACAGACAACACCAACATCATTGTCTGATCCAAACGACAAAGCTAAACAAACTTCACAGCTACTTTGAATTCAGATAACTGAATTCATCCTCCGAGCTCATCCTCTTAGTTGCTATAACAATGAAACAACAAAAAAGAGAAAAACCCATTTTTATTAACCAAACACCACTTACCATAAGTTAGACCGAAAGCTTTTAAATTTCTCACTCCTAAACCTTTTCCCTCTTTATGTAAACACATTATGTCTCCAATGAACCTAATGAGTTTTTCGAGTCTCGCCGCTCCCATTAAAAAGCTTTAAATATATTTGTTCCATGAATTTTTGACACATGCAGTTGACATGACAGCCCATGTAATAAAATAATAGAAAAATAATTTTTTAAATTTTGAAAAAATAAAAATCATAAAAAATATGAAAATAACTTTTCCGAAACAAGGCTAGAAAAAAAAACTATCAAAATTATAATTTTTGAAAATTAAAATAGGAAACAAAATTTCGAAAATCAAATTTTTGCTATTTGAAAATTATATATTAATTTTTTTTCGAAAATACTGACAATTATATTTTCAAAAATTATAAATTTTTAGATTATATAATTTTTAAAAAATTTATTTTCATATTTTAATTTTCAAACATTTATATCCATATATTTAAAAAATATATAATTTTTTATTTTTTTCATATTTAAAATTATACAATCGAAAAGAATTTAAAAATTTATTTTATGATATTTTTAATTTAAAAAACAATTTTCAAATTGTAAAAATATTTTTTAAGTTTTTAATTACGTGGTATGCCACATGACAAAAGTTGCACAGTGCAACTACCACGTGGTCAAAACTATGCCAAATATCGTTAGGTTGTACCACTTCGTCCGAGTTCGTATCCAAAACCTCGCAGCTATGTATGCGAGTTTCAAGGGATATTTCACTTATTTACAAAAAATGAAAATTAAAAAGGAAAAAAATGTAAAACTTGAAAAAATATCCCAAAAAATATGAATTATCGTATAGTGATTTTGTAACTAAAAAAAATATAGTGATTTGTCATCCTTGGATTGACATGAAGATGTTAACTTAAGATTTTGAAGTGTGTTATTTTTAATGTCTAAAATTTGATTCTTATAGTGTCAATTTCGATTAAGTAGTTTGATTTCTTAAAAAAAAAAAAAAAACCTTCATTCACCAGCATGCAAATGATGTAATTTGTATACCAAAAAAAGGTTACGAGATTTTTACACACACACTTTGGGCTTTCTTGGGTTGGGCTAGAAACCTTGTTGAAATATGAGCTTGAAAAAAAGAAAAATGCTCTTCTCTCAGCATGAATGCTCACTCCACCTGAACTTTTCAAAATGCTCCAACGTGACTTAACTTACGTATGTGTATAATCTACGTGATTTAAGTCACGTTGGAATACAACCTACATGACTTAAGTCACATTCGGTACATCTAACGTGAGTTAAGTCACGTGGTGTGTATTTAAATGTCAGATAGTACCTATTTCTTCATTCTTCCTCATTTAACATATAAAATTACTAAAAACTCTCAAATCATCCAAATCTCCAATTTCTTCAACTTCAAATCAACCAACACTCTAATAACATGTAAGTTTTCATAATTAAGTACCATTGATATTTTATGTTTATATGTTACATTTTTTCTCTTAAATTATATTTTTTTTAGTTTTAGGGTTTGTTTAAATTTTGATATTTTTTGGCAAGAAATGATACAATATTTACATGTAAATAGCTTATGTTGTTTAAATGTTTAGATGTTTGCATGTTTATGTTGTATTTTTTTAGTTTTATGGTTTATGTATAATTTGCACTCCAGGTGTTTGATGAAGAGTTTGAATGAGTTTTTCATTAATTATTTAATTTCTGATGGTGTAGATATGAAACAATAGACAATTTGCTCAACGCTCAAGTATGATTCAACGGTGAAAACCTTTATTTGTTTAAGGTTCAGGACAATGTCACGTTAAAAGATTTAAAAGATCAAACTTATGAAATCAACCAAGGACTCAACCTCGTAGACACAAGGAGGGTGGAAGACGTTCAATATGAACGTCATGTGATATTGCAGTCCAACAAGACAATGCTCTCAAATGACGACTGCGTGAGGAACATGTTCTCCGTATTTCGTCAGCACAACATGTTCCCGATGATTGAGATTGATGTTATGATGAGAGATCACCTAAAAACATTCTCAAGAGTTTGATTCTGCCAGAAGATTGTGTTTAGGTAGCATCATTATTTTGTTGTGTCATTGGAGTGTCTTATACTTATTGTACAATTTCTTGCGGGAAATAAACACAACATTTATTGAGAAACTAGACCATTGACCCGTGCGTTAGCACGGGTCATTTTAAGAAGTTAATATTCACCGTTAGAAATAAAACAATGTAGTTCACTTGAATGTTAAAATTGTCATAACTCAAATCATAATGTTAATTACCATAGACGTTGGTATTGTTCCATAATTCTAGTACATCGTTCATGTTACTTTAACAAAGGTGTAATACGTGTGAGCAGAGTTTGATGGTTAAAATAAGGAGTATTGCTTATAACGATAATTCTAAAACTGATGCACTTGAAGTGGAATAAAATTAGGAAATGCCCAACATTTTAGGATAAAGATTAATACAGAAAATATGAAATTATTATTTTGTTGGGGGACTTGGTTTGACTTTATAATTGGCGTGTAAATAGGGAGGGGGCGCAAAATTAATGACTTCCAAAGTCTGATTTAATATTTAAATAAAATAAAGTGGTAATGGCAAAAACAATCTTGAAGAGGTGTATATCACCTGCAACTAATTAGGCAAGAAATGTGGATGAAATCCACTACTTGATTCAATCGTAGAGATTAGGTTTTGGATATTTTGCTGTCATAAATAGAGGAAACGGAGCACATTGTCTGCAACAAAAAAAAATTAGATGAAGATGAAATCTCTTAGTTGATTGAATTAGAGTAATTACGATTTTTGCTCATAATTACCATAAAAACAGGAAGGGCTTGAAGTGAGCATGAAATAATTATGGCTGTTTAAGATATTCTAAATTATTTACGTCGTGGATTATTCGATATTATAAAAAATTTGGTATATAATTGGTTAAACAATAGGTCTAAAAAGTTAAACATATTGTCAAATGTTTCATAAATTAATTGCTAGCAAGTGACCAATATTGAATTTCATGATATATAAGAGAAAAAGAAAATTGATGCGAAGGGAATAAGACAATTAATTTGTTGAAAATCTATAATTCGATTCATGTTACTAAAAGCCATGGTTTGTTACTAAAAGCAGATAATTGTTACTAATAATGTTACTAAAAGTCTGTAATTGTTACTAAAACGTAGAAAATGTGTTTTGAATATTATTGTCCCCAGAGAAATAATATTTTTGTTCTGATAAGAGAGGAAAGATGAGGGAAGCGTGAATCAGTATAAGATTAAGGAGAATATCTCTCGAAGTAAATCGTTTCCATAAAAGTAGACAAATAAGTTGAACTTAATCACAGAAGCAGGAAAATCAGTTGACTACGTGAGAAAAAATTATGGGAATTAAATAGGATAGTGAAAAAAATGATGGGAATTAAATTGGATAGTTAATCGCTTCCAAAGAAGTAGGGAAATCAGTTGACTACAAAACAAGGAAAAATTATGCCAAGAAAAATTTATGTGAATTAAATAGGATTTAATATATGTGATTAATAGCATCCAATGCATTAATTTAGAAAATCATAGATTTAAGAGGAGGGAAATTTGACAAAATATTTAGGTTAAAATTAGGGCAACGATGAGATGTGAAAATTGTGAATTAGAGAATATTGGGATCAAAATTACATCTAAGGCTATAATATAATACCCGTGATGATAAATATCTTTGGGTGTTCATAACCGAACTCAGTTCTGTCCTTTTTTCTTTCCCCTCCTTCTATCTCTCTCTCTCTCTCTCCACTGCTTCTTCTCTTCCCCCAACAATCACCACCGAGTAAAGACTCCCCGATCTTTCGATCCCAATTCGTCTTAGTTTATGAGGTATCAATTGTTTTCTCTTATTATTATTATTTTATATTTTTTAATTTTGATCTGCTTTATTGTTTTTTTTTTCGATTTATGCCATGTTTATGCAAATCTTTCAGAATTTCCCATTCGATTTTGCAAAAAAACGATTTTTTTGATTATTCTCAGTCATGGGTATCTTGGATCTAGAGAGTTATGACTAATTAGGTTTTCTTAGATCCAGAATCGCCCCCTTTCGTTAATTAGGTTTTCTTGATTCTTAAAAAAATTTTCTTTTGATGATTTATATTCGTTATGGCTAATTTTTGTCACGATTGGTTT
The DNA here is from genome assembly GCA_958299785.1 of Medicago lupulina. Classification (NCBI taxonomy): domain Eukaryota; kingdom Viridiplantae; phylum Streptophyta; class Magnoliopsida; order Fabales; family Fabaceae; genus Medicago; species Medicago lupulina. The sequence goes on along the minus strand of OY283140.1, from coordinate 18,381,106 downwards.
CAATAGATTTACATTTCAGTTCATGAAATATTTTTTGTTCAATTTAATTTAGTTTAATTTTACTGTTTATTGATATTATTTTTTCAATTCTGTTTAATTAGTAATCGTTGTTGTTGATTATTGTTTGATTCTTAGTTTTCCATAATCAATTTCTAATCTTTGTTGTGTTTCCTGCAGCTCCAAGGAGAAACCCACTCTCGGGTAAGATTTTTACTTCACTGTCCTTTTTCGCTGTTCTTTAAATGTCATTTCATCAATATTAGTATTTATGAACTATTTCTATTGAGTTTTGTGTTAATTAAATTTGAAAGCTGATAAGTTTTGTGTTAATTAAATTTGAAAGCTGATAATTTTGCACTCATAGTTATTACTTAACTCAATTATTTCTCTAACATAGGGAACCCACTTAATTAATTTAGTCTCTGTGAAGGGCTTTTGTGCACCATTTTATGCAAATTGTAGATTACTTTTTCTTCATAGCCAACTATTATTCAATCAACTGTATGCACTTTCTTTGTTGACGTGTCTGTATATCATTATCTAGTTATTCCACACAGCTTATCTTATTGTATCTGTGTTATTTTTTATGTTCATATAATCTGTTTTAAGGTTCTTATTGTTTGTTTTTCTTAATCACCAGTGGCACGCGGATTAAGACCCGCAAACGGAACATCGCAGCGCCTCTGGACCCTGCAGCATTTGCTGATGCAGTGGTCCAGATTTACTTGGATAATGCTGGTGATTTGGTAAGTTATCACAGCATTTTACATCTGTTCATTTGTTGATTATCTGTATTGCACACACTGTCATGTTTTGATGGACTTGCAAAACTGATTGAATGATTTATGTTTACAGGAACTTATTGCAAAAAGCATTGAATCTTCTGACCTCAACTTCTCAAGATACGGTGACACCTTTTTTGAGGCAAGCTTACTAAACCAGCTGAAAATTTGTTGTTTCTTCGTTCATTTTAGTATTATGTGTTTTATATTTGCTATTTTGATATGACTGTAGGAGATTTAGATGCATAGTTCATGTTATTATGACACACATGCTTTGCTGATATCTATATACTAATACTAATACTAATACTAATACTATAACTATTCTAGTTTGGCGTGCTTAAACTGTTTCTGCTATTTGAAAACCTGAATCTTTGTGTGTAAACATATATCTCCTTTCATAGCACCTGCTAGGCACTTCTATAACCTGAAAAAGAATACAATCTCCCTACTCTTTGTATACCATTCTCCTAGGGGATCTAAAGCCAGTCTTCACATTATTCAGCATCATAGCCATTTACACCTTAAATTCAAAGTTTTGAAAAAACATCATACCTGCAAAATAGACCAATGATTATAGTCTCAGATTTTGGTAAAAATAGGACATCGAATACACCATTTAATTTTCTTACGCCATTGACTAAATACCGAAGCATCAATTAGGTCATCATCTAATTTCAATGTTCTCAATGCTTTGTGATATTCTATTGCATGTAGATTTCTATCCAACTTGCAATTGTCTTACATATCATTTACTGTAGGTTATTTTCACTGGGGGCCGCACACAACCTGGAACTACCAAGCCCGATGAGGGGGAACGCCATCCTTACTCCATAATTGAGTATGAGGCAACACGTGAAGTCATTTTACCATCTGTGATCTACATACAGAAGGTTTTGCGGAGAAGGCCGTTTCTCATCAAGAACCTTGAAAATGTCATGCGAAGATTCCTCCAGTCCTTGGAGCTTTTCGAGGAAAATGAGAGGAAGAAGTTGGCAATCTTCACAGCACTCGCTTTCTCTCAGAAGCTATCTGGTCTCCCACCAGAGACTGTGTTCCAACCACTTCTTAAAGATAACCTTGTGGCCAAAGGGCTAGTTCTGACATTTATAACTGACTTCTTCAAGGAGTATTTGATTGACAACAGCCTTGATGATCTTATTGCAATTCTGAAACGGGGAAAAGTTGAAGACAATCTTTTGGTCTTTTTCCCGCCTGCGAAAAGAACCAACGAGTCTTTCTCTGAGCATTTCAGGTAATTCTTACCTGCTAGTGAAAAGGATGCATCTTTAATGACGATACTTCAAAATGTTTTATACATCAGGATTGATTTTATTTGTCTAAGCCAATGGTTCTTCTATTTTATTTTGCTTTTGGCAATTGCAACAGCCTTGACGATCTCATTCCATGAACGATTTATTATTGAAGGATTCTAATACCTTTTAAGACTAATTTTAATGAAATATATTTGGGTACTTGACTCTATGTAGTGTTAAGTGAAATATTATTTTAGAAGGGCAGGCATTCAAGTCTAAATTAGCGTTCTAGGGATGTGTTGAGACGTTTTTATTACCCGAATAGAACTATTTCCCCCCTCTTTTCTTCCAATGCTCAAGAAGTGGAACTGAATGAATTTTACAAGACCTGAACTGCATCAGGAAATTTTACATAAAATGCATTAATGCTAGTTGTTTAGTACCAATCTTATGATACCTACAGTTTGGAATTATATGAACCCACTGTTTCATATTATTTGCTTGAATTAAAACATTTGCTAATTGGTTAACACAAGTTTTTTCTTTTTATAAGTTTTCTATCTGTTTGAAATATCTTGGAGTGATATTGTTTTTTGAACAGCAAAACCATCACGTTAACCCTTGTATCCACTTATCTGGGAGTTTTTGATAGAATAGAAGACTTTGTTTCATTGAATTATTTTGACATTTTCTATTTATAAGTTTTCTCTGTTTGAAATATCTGGGAGTGATATTTTATTTTTTTTGAATGGCAAAATCATATCACACTAACCACTGTATCCAGTTATATGGGAGTGATTGATAGAATAGAAGACTTTGTTTCATTGAATTGTTTTGACATTTTCTACAGCTGGACTTGTAGACTGTTTTGTCAATTTTCATTACTCTGTTAATTATGATGGAATTTATGAATACGCTTATTCATTCATTGTCAACTTTTTAGCAAGGAAGGACTGACAGCCTTGGTGGAGTATAATGAAAAGAAGATATTTGAGGTGACCCTCAAGGAAATGAAGTCTGCTTTAACAACACAGATAACAGAGGAGGCTGATATATCTGAAGTTATTGAGACTGTGAAGCTCCGGGTTAGAGATGCTAAGTTGCCTGAAACTGAGATTGTGCGGATCTTATGGGATGTTTTAATGGATGCTGTTCAGTGGTCAGGGAAAAATCAGCAACAGAATGCAAATGCAGCCCTGCGCAAGGTAACTTTTAGAAATTTGCTTCGATGCCAATTTGTATTTGCTTGGATTGAGATTTTCAACTTTGTTATCCTGTACATTGGTTTCCTATTGAATAGGAACTGATGTATAGAATGTTCATGTTTACGTTTATTCATCTGATGTCTGTGACCGTAATACAATGTCCTTGACTGTAATATGTTCATTGTTTTGTACTTTTGTTATGTTGATGTTCTGTGCGTGATTGTGGAGGGGCTTAGCTTAGTGTGTTATGGTGTGTGGATAGTGTTCTTGGATGGTGTTAATACACAGTTTGATTATATTTGACTATGCTTTTAGGGAATGGATTTTCCATCTGATTGCTTATTGAGAAAACCACTCAGTATTCATGCTGATATGTGACATTTTTCTTCATTAAAGTTGTTTACATCACTTTGTTTATGATAAAGGTGAAAACATGGGCAGAACTGTTGAATACTTTCTGCACCAGTGGAAAACTTGAGCTGGAGCTGATGTACAAAGTACAGATGCAATGCTATGAGGATGCTAAGCTGATGAAGCTGTTCCCTGAGATTATTAGATCTCTTTATGAACAGGATGTGCTGGCTGAAGATACCATTCTTCATTGGTTCCGTAAAGGAACTAATCCCAAAGGAAGGTATAAAGTGAACATTTCCCTGAGATTATTAGACCTCTTTATGTTAACATTTCTTCCGACTCAAAAATTTCATTATGAAGTTTCATCTTTACCGAGTCTGTCATAACACCTTGCCGCTACTACACTTGTTACTTACATTGTTTATTTATAACTGGTACAGGCAAACTTTTGTGAAGGCACTCGAACCCTTTGTTAATTGGCTGGAGGAGGCTGAAGAGGAGGAATGAATGAAACTGAGGTTCAGGGTTGAAGATATTGTATTGTCTTTAGCTCTTGTATCATTACCTGTTCTCTTTGATATTGAATCAAATTCTCATGAATTTGATGTGCCTGGTACAATTAATCTATTTCGTTGTAGACTTTGCTTACATCATCCGCTGTGCCCTCATGTACCGTGGTGCTTGCATGTTTTCCATACACATGAGAGATTATATGCTACATGGATGTATTACTGTATTTTGAATGTTTTACCTTTATAATGGCTCTTTACTGTTGGTGACATAATCGTTTCTTCAATTTTGATGGTATTTTTATTAGCTTTGTCTCTAACGCAAGTATTATAATGCATTTTGTGGCTGTACAAGGGATAAAAGTAAGATAATGCTATATGAATGGGGCATTAAAACAGTGAAATGTGTTTATACAACTTCCGTGAATCTAATTTTCATACAACTGTTTGTTGAGCGCGTTCATTAATTTGTCATACAATCGGAAGTTGATCAAAGCTTGAGAGAAATGATTGAAGACATTTGCTGAAATCTAGCCCTCGTTTCTGAAAATCATTTTCCTCAGCTCATTTAAAAAATTTGCTTTTATGTTTTAGCCAAAAAGGAATTGGAAATATCAAGTTTATTTTAAATATTACAAAATATAAGTCGTTCCAAAGTACAAAAGTATCAACACTCACGCTTACTACCTTTCACCCATTAAAGTTTGTCGATGATCAAGAAAGTAACTATTCTTTCAACCATATAAATATTTGCGTGTATGTGTGTCCTTATTTCCTGCTGGTACATTTAAAAGTCAACTAACTAATTTTAGGAGATGAACAAAGTGGTTGAGATGTGGATTGTCAAGGTTAGATTAGATTTCCTGCATGAAACGCAACGCACTTTTGGATTACAAATGTCTTCCTCATGCATCTAATGATGAGTTTGGTTTGGCGGCGACGATAATTGATTTTGATATAATTGAGTTTGAGAGAATTGATTTTGCTTAAGTGAGTTTGATGTGAATTAATTTATGTTTGGATACACTAATTTAAAAGTGATTTTTATGAGTTGATGTTGTTTGGATAGTTTGAATCAAAATTGATTATAAATGTATAATTCCTAAATTATCCTTTTAATTGTATTTTTCTAAAGCTTCTTTTTAATTGTATTTAAAACTAAATATCTCATTTTTATTTCAACTTATATACTACTACTTTTTGAATTATTAAGAAACCAAAATTTCATGTAATATATATTTTTTAGTACAAGTTCAATAACAACAAGAAACGACACGACACGACAGTGTTGTTGATTAAGCGATGTGGTGTCTCACTCCAATCGCTAACACTTTCTCTTTCTCATTCTCATCCATCATCTGCAAATGCAAACCATCCAATGACTCTCACAACCACGCGCTCGACGCCGGATATATCCGACGCGCCGCCCTCATCGCCGACAAATCCGCTGGTTTCACTTCCCCTCATCCCAACTTCGGCTGCGTCATCGCCACCCCCTCCGGCGATGTCGCCGGTGAAGGTTACCTCTACGCCCAAGGCACCTCCCCCGCCGAAGTTCAGGCCGTTACTTCCGCCGGTGAGCGCTGCCGTGGCGCCACTGCTTACCTGAACATGGAGCCTGGTGACTGTGACGGTGACAACACTGCTGTGTCTGCTCTGCTTCAGGTTTCTTGTTATTCAATCTTCATATTTGTGACTGACAACGTTGTTTGTGTTGACTTTAATTTATGTTTGTAGTTGATAAATGACCCTGTGTGTGAAACTAAACTAGGGTGGGGTCAAAAGGGTTGTTATTGGAATGAGACATCCTTTGCAACATTTTAGAGGCAATGCTGTGCGTGCACTTAGAAGTCAAGGATTGCAAGTTGATCTTCTTGGAGAGGATCTCACTAGTAAGATTATAGAGGTTTGTATTTACTTTTGGTATTTTTATTTCATTTCAAGTTTAACAACAAAAAACATAACTTTACAATGAATTGAGGTGTTGTTGAAATCAAAAGTTGTTTTTTTATAGTAACTCATTTGGGTCATTGTTGTCAATCGTGGAAAATAGCGGTTTGTTCAAAATTTACTATGCTACAGTGTTGCTATGCCTGCTACTTGACAACACTATACTCCGTATCATAGAACAATAGCAATTTGTTAAAATTCTACTATGCTATAACGTCACCATAGTTGCTATTTGACAGCACTGATTTGCGTTGGTTGAATCATTTTTAATGCTAGTAAGTGGCGTGAGGGCCAATCAAAATGAGGAAATAGCGTGCAACTCCCTTTGAAATTGAGCAAAGGTTGGTGCAATTTTCCCAACAAATAAGAGCGATGATTATTGACTTAAAAAATAGAAGAGACATGTGTGCTCTTTTAGCATACCTTAGGGGATGTGAGTGCAGCTTCTCCAAACAGAATTATTAGTTTTTTGCTTAAAAATGTAGCTTTCGAAATTATTAATGTATAGAAAGATGCACTTTTAAATAAGAACTTCTTATTTATCAATTCTTTGTGGACTGTGGTTAGTTAGACCTTTAGCTTTTTATTCACACATATGGATCACCGTGTTCTGTTTTATTGACAGGATGCTCAAAAAGAATGCCTTCTTGTTAACGCCCCTTTGATTTGTAGAGCTTCTTCGCGTGTACCCTTTTCTGTTCTCAAGTATGCTATGACTCTCGATGGTGAGGGTTCTGTTCATTTTCATGTGATTTTCCTTTCTTGCACGAGTTTTCAGTGTAGAGTCTCGAAATTGCATAAACTGTTGGCTGCGTTTTCGTGTCTCATTACCTTCCTGGTGTAACAGGAAAAATTGCTGCTAGCACCGGCCATGCATGGTGGATAAGCTGCAAGCAATCTAGAAACCTAGTTTTTGAGCTGCGAGCTAGAAGCGATGCAATAATTGTGGGAGGAAATACAGTTCGAAGGGACAGTGAGTACCATCATTATCATTATTTTCTATAAATTTCCGAGAATTTGACTTTTGATACCTTCCTTCCTTTTAAAATTCAATCAGATCCAAGACTGACAGCCAGACATGGAGGCGGGCATATGCCGATACGCATTGTAATGTCTCAGTCCCTCGATCTTCCAGAGGAGGCAAACCTATGGGACATGTCTGAGGTTTCTACCATAGTTGTAACACAGAGGGGTGCAAGGAGAAGTCTTCAGAAGCTTCTTGCGTCTAAAGGAGTTGAAGTTGTAGAGTTTGACATATTAAATCCGCGAGATGTTATGGAGTATTTTTATGATCGAGGGTATCTTTCAGTTTTCTGGGAATGTGGGGGAACATTGGCTGCATCTGCTATTTCGTCTGGAGTAATTCACAAGGTTTCATTTATCTTTTTCATTTTTCCTAGGAAAAATTGAAATGGTGTTCCATTTGTTATTGGCATAGATAATACACTTTTCTGCAGTTCTAACTAATTTACTGCTACGGATTAGATGGAAATAGATTATCTGCTGTAACTGTGTTACACTGTTACATATCTCGACCACCCAATCTAAATCACTGACCCAGATTGTTTAAAATTGATTTACTGACTGTGTAATCTGAATCGTCTCACCTCAAATCAACGGCCAAGATTATTACTGTGTGGTACTTTTACTGTAGGAAGTCTGGGTCCGCTTTAGATTAAGGGCTTATTAGATAGTTGGCTTTATCTTGTTTTGATTTTACCTTAAAATATGTTGGGATAACTGTGATATTTATGTCTGTCAGGTTTATGCATTTGTTGCTCCTAAAATTATTGGTGGAAAGAATGCACCCTCTCCTGTGGGTGATCTTGGGATGGTTGAGATGTCACAAGCTATAAATCTAATCGATGTTTCCTATCAGCAGGTCATTCAGAATTGATTCGCTTTTCCCTTTGAAATACCGATACTGTTTCATTCCGATCAAAAAATATATGTCTAATCTATGTATCTACTGTTGAATCAATCACTGTAATGCAGGTTGGTCCGGACATGCTTGTTAGTGGATTTCTACAACCGTTGCCAGATACGGCACCGACAATTCCATCACCAGAGGAAACTTTTATTGCTGACCCTACTGTCTCTCCATATGAATCCAGCATCATATTTTTCTATAAAACATGGGATCCTCATGGTGCATTGTCAAATTTCTCTCCTCATCCCATTCAAATGCCTGATGAAAATGGCGAAAACGTGACTTGGTTGAGTGTGGAGCATTACTACCAGGTAATTTTATTTTATTTTGCATAGTTTCTATTTTTCCTTTGCAGTATTATTGTGTTGTTTATAAAGTTAATTTGATGCCTAGGCGCACAAGTTCGTTGGAGTGGATGATACTATTGCAAAGGATTGTTTGAAAAAGATCAAATCTGTAAAAAGTCCAGAAGAAGCTGCTAGAATAGGAAGGTCAATACAAAGGCAGCGTCCTGATCTGGTATGACCCAACTCGTTTTTCAAACATTTCTCAAACTCTTAGGGTCTGTTTAGACTGACTTATTTGAGCTTATCTGTTCGAGAAAGTTTATGCATAAAATTTATTTTCATAAGCTCTCCAAGATAGTTTATGAAAACCACTTAAAACTTATATGAAAACAATTTGACTTTATTTTATCTTTTGTTTTAGAAATAGCTACATATATACACTTAAATGATAAATGCTTGGTTAAATTACCAAACAGAGCCTTAATAAGTTAGATTGGTTCTTTTCCCTTTGCTGAGTGTTTTGATGATTGAAACTTATTGGACCTGCAGATAAGGCCTGATTGGGACAACATGAAGATCGATGTCATGTACTCGGCACTGAAATGCAAGTTCTCAACATACCCGCATTTGAGTTCTATGCTGCTTTCAACTGCCGGTTCGGTTCTAGTTGAGGCTTCTCCCCATGATCTCTTTTGGGGTGGAGGCCGAGAAGGAGAAGGCTTGAATTATCTTGGACGACTGTTGATGAAATTGAGATCAGAGTTTCTTGAGGAATCATTTTCGTCGTCAAACGAGTCTCCTAGTTTAGCTGTATAATATTTATAAAGAGAAGAGAAGCAAAATTTTTGTTGTAGAATTACCAACATTGCTTGTTGTACAACACATACCATAGTAAAAGCACAGCAAATTGTTAAGGAATCAAAATTTTGAAAGTATTTATTGGAAAGTATAATTTTTTAAGATAATCAATACATTAGATGCTATATTTTTCAAGTAGACATTTCTCGTTTGTTGATTTCTTAACAAGTGTTCGAGGGATCCTTGTTAAGAGGACCCTAAATTATAAGCAACCGTGTTATTAATTTAAATTAGAGTAAATTACACTCCCCTCCCCTCAAAGATGCTTGAATTACACTCCCCTCCCCTCTTATGTTAAAATATACATTCCCCTCCCCTCTTATTCAAAACATATTAGAAAAAAATTCATTCCCCTCCCCTAAGAAAAGCTTGAATTACATTCCCCTCCCCTCTTATGTTAAAATCTACACTTTACTCCCTCAATATATATTTTTTTATTTTTAATAATCTAGAAAAAAAATAATCTAATGCACTTCGAAAAAAACAGTATTGCAGGTCTATTTTAACATAATAAAAAATTGAATACATATTTTTTTGCTATTTTTTATTTACAATTTCATTAACATGTAGTTTTAAACCCGATTATAAAATATGAAACAAGCCAAAATAAAATTAAAATATGTGAAAAATTACTAACGACAATAAACCATGGTTATTTAAAAGTTAATTTTAAACTCTAAATTATAAAATCAATAGCAAAATATTTAAATTTAATTATCATTAACATTTAAATTATAAAGAAATGAATTAATTTTTCTTAAAGGGTGGTTTAAAATTAATATATATCATAAAAATATTTATTTATGTTAAAATAGATTAAAGTGTAGTGCATATTTAATTATCAAGGGAGGGGGTTGTAATTCAAGCATCTTATAAGGGAGGGGAGTGTAAGTTTTATTTTTCAAGGGAGGAAATTGTATATTTTAACATAAGAGGGGAGGGGAGTGTATTTCAAGCATCTTTGAGGGGAGGGGAGTGTAATTTACTCTTTAAATTATTAACCAAGCATTTTGTTTATAAAATTTCATTCATAGGTTTCTTTCTCTTGTTTATTTATTTTGAATTGAAGTATATATAAGAGGAGATTATTATTTGTAGATGGATTAAATGTTACTTATATACTAATTTTTTGACACATTTTAATTATTGAGTAAAATTCATGGCAAGATCATTAAATCATGCCAGCTTTGCTTTTTAGTGTATGTTTGGTATCACGGTGGATTTGTCGAAATTACAATGGCACTGTGATTTGGTAGAAACTTTTTCAGCGTAGTTTTTGCAAAACAACAGTGCCACATCATAATTCTTAGCATGTTTGCTTGTTTGGTATCACAATAGACTTGCCGAAATTACAGTGGCCCACGGTTATATCAAACTTGCAATCTATCAAACTCAATGCGAGTCTAAACATTAAACTCATACTTTACCGAGAAATTTCACCCAATGAAAGAGTACATTAAGATTTCTTGATGTTTGTATAATAGGCATTATGAAGAACCTCAATATACAATATACATAGCGTGAATGATAAAAATGAGTAAAACGTTGCTGGTTAAGCTTTTAGTACATGATGACCTACCAGAGTTACTCATCCCTTTCAAAATCTCCATTTATGTTTTGAATCACAGTGGGGCCCGGGATCATGGTTACAAATTACATCTCTACGTTATGCATATTCTTGTAATAGAAAAAAGAATTCTATTCTAGAATAGTCAATTTTCAACATCATGATCAAAATCAATTTCTTGTTTCCAAAATAATTCTAAACATGCACTAAATAATGTGGAACTCGGTTTTAAAATTGACAAGAGGCTTAACGAAATAAATTGATTGAAAAGAATAGGACATGGTTATCTATATTTAGCCAAGAGAAGAGTGAGATAATAACTAAAAATTTAATGAAATGGGGAAGTTGGTGGTTGTCAAGTGTTGCCTAAGTCCTTGTGTCACGGAAGGTGTCTGTGATCAATGTGTACTTTTCAATCAGTCATGATTCAAGGACTGTTTGTTTGTTTGCTTTAAAAACAAAACAAGGGCTTAAGCAGTAACCACTACTTCAAGTCACTGATTCACTGGAACCATTGAAGCTTTAAGCAATCCTGTTTCATCTCATCCATAATCACGTTTCTGGAAGAAAAAAAAAATATATGTTTGGTATCACGGTCACTAATCATAATTTCATTAAACTCACCGTAATATGCCAAACATGCGGGTTTTTTGTTTTTACTTTTAAAGCATATTAAATTCTGCATATAAAAAGATACATATAAGTATTTTTCTTTGAGAGATATGTATAAGCAGTGGCGGAGGTATTGGGTTGTCAATAGGGCCATGGTCCCTTCACATTTTCAATAAATTTTTTTATACATTACAATTAAGGTTAAATATGTTTTTGATCCCTATAAAATTGGGAACTTTTAAGTTTAGTCCTTAAATAATTTTAATAGAGTTTTTAGTCCATAAAAAAAAAACTTCTAATTTTAGTCCCTGTTACAACAAAGTTTGTTTAATTATCCTTAAACTCTTAAGTTTTTAAACGATTTTTTTAAGACAAGTTTATAACACTATGAAAGGTTCATTTATCAAATTTTTTTTTTTTTTAACATGAAACGAATTAAATATGAATTTTTTAAAACGGAAAAAGTTAAAGATAAAATTAACAAAATTTGGACATAGAAATCAAATTTTGCGACAATTTTTTGCAGAGGAACTTTTAGTAATGTTCTAAACACTTATGCAATAAATTGTTTAAAAACTCAAGAGTTTAAGCATGAATTAAACAAATTTGAATTGAGGAAGGACTAATATTGAGTGCAGAATTTTTTTTTAAGGACTAAAAAATCTATTAAAATTAAGTAAGAACTAAACTTAAAAGGTCCCAATTTTAGAGGGATCTAAAACATATTTAACCCTTACAATTATAGTATTTTAAAATGTTTCATCAAGGATAATTAGGCTATGGTCCCCCAATTAATCTAATTAAAATGTATATTTTTTCTGTCAAAAAATGTTACCATGTTACTAGATTAATTGGCAACTAGTATCATTAATTTTATATTTCATATTATTTTAAGTTATCTCATATTTCGTAAAATATATCGACACAATCATTTCGATAACACATTTTAAATAAAATTAACCACAATGATATATCTAATTTATTTTTTGTGCTAACCCTCCAGTTCTCATGGTAAATGGGTCATGATAATCTAGTGTCCGATCAAGAGGTAAGTAACTGGACAAGATTTATTCAACTCAAGAATCAAAACTCAGGTCCTCCTGAACAATTTGTCCTTTGGTGGAACTCGTTAATCACTTGAGCTTATTTGTTTGGTCAGTTGATTGTCTTTGCTGTGTGTCCATAGAAATACACTTTTCATTTTCAAGTTCTTTTGAAATAAATTTCAAAGTTACATACAAAATATATGGTTAAATATGTAGGGACTAAACTTGAAAATGTATAATTTTATAGGGACTAACAACATATTTAACCTTAAAACATATACACTACTTGTATATTTTTATTTTATTTTTTTGTATGCTAAATATATGAGCATTGCTATTTATCTAGAGAATTTTTATCAAAAATTTATCAAGAAAAGGTCTCAGCCAATTAAATTTGTTATTTGCCGAAAATCAAGGGAAGTAATGGTGTATAATTAAGGAAATGTATTAGCAAATACATTGTCTTGAAATTTCCTTGATAAAGTTTGTCATTGTATCTATCATTTCCCTAAATATATTTACTGATTAATGTCTCTCATACTAAATATAGTTATAAATTTCTTTAACAAAAGAAAAAAAATATTAGTTTAATATATTTTTTTTTTTACAAAAATAAATGATATTCATTCATTCAAATTGATAGAGTACATCGATACAATACAAATTCAAATTCGCTAAAAACAAAAAGGATGAATATGTGAACAAACTCACAACATCCATGTTAATAGCATAAAACGGCAAAGTACCTATGCCTACAAATATGACTATATTAAAGTCTCCGGAATATACATGTCTCCGGATCTGCAACATTGACGACCCAAAGTCATTGTCATTGATCGGATCTGCACCTGCTCAAAGCTGACCTTTCAACCTGAATCTAAGGTTTCTTATATACAGTTTATATTTAAACAATTATTTGTTTAATCAACTTATGTTTCTTGAATTCGGTCCCCCTGACTTTAAATTCCTGACTCCGCCTTTGTATAACTATTTCTTAACAAAAAATAATTTGAATTTAATGAAAATATATTGTTGGTGTATATTAGTTTTATTGTGAGATGTTTCGAGAATTCATTATATTATTATATATGTTTGTTTTTACTTAAAAAATTATACATGTTTGTTTTGTAACCACTTGATTTTAAAAATGATTGTGAAGTGCTATTTTATTTTATATTTTTGTTCAATCCAATCTCCTGTAAGATACTTTTGTTGTTTACTCTTTTTTGTTATACAAAATTATCACTTAAGCCGTTTACAATTTGACAAAAAAATTATTGAAGCGTTTTTATAGGCATTTTTTTTGGACTTACGTTGTTTATTTAAAAATGAATCATATTTCGTATTTTGACATTAATATGAAATGGACTTTTATCTAAGGTAACTCTAGAGGTGTTCGGAGGAGCGTTGAGAGCAACTGTGAACTAACAGTCTATGACTGACATATTTAGCCAAATATTTTAAGACAATATGTATATTAATCATCTCACGTCTTCGTGAGTTTATCGCAGTTGATAATGACAATGCATAATCATCTCACAGACACGTTCACACACTCAAATATACAACATTTAGTTCATTCATAATCAATATGAGATTAACCACTCACACTTGTATTCAACAATCTTTCTCTCAAGTGTGAGTTTTTCACATTCTATACGTGCACCACTATTATTACCAACAAACTCATATTGACTACATGGCCGGTAAAACTTTTGATACAAGGATCGAACATTAGGATCTCATTATTCTCCAACCAATGTGTTATAATATTACTTGTTGGAAAGTCTGAAAGAGCATCGAGGGCTAGCAACGACAAATCAATCCTCTAGAACCGCAAGAGAGTGAAACACCACATCTTCATCCAAAATCTTTAGCGTGAGATGTATAAGTTCTCCCTTATATATCAAATATTTAGCTAGTTTGTAATTGATATGATATTAACAACTCAAACTTAAACTTAACATTAACATATCTTACCACCTTTCCAAAACAGTAAAAAGTAACATATCTTACCAGACTTTGAAAAAGATCAAAATCACACCAAAAAATAAGTCTATAATAAATAATTAGTCATACTTGAACCTTAAAATTTATTTTATCACGTCAAGCTAGGTCTAACTCGAACCTAGCATATTTCACCCCTATTGGCAATTTAGAGCATACAATTAAAGTCCTCATGCAACAAGACAGATCAACAATATCTTGTGTAAAGAGGTTGTTTTCTGTTTTGTTTTGTAAGGTTTTATAACAAGATTTTGTTCAATTTCAAACAACTATAGTTACACCAAACACAAGTCATACTTTTGAAAAATCAGTTCATCAAAGTGGAAATATTGACACAGTTGTTTTGGATGAAATAGTATATAGTCTTTACTTTATATTGTTGAACAATTTTTTTTGACACTATTATTTTAATCATGACAAAACATTAGTTCTGGATCTGTTCCTGTTTGAACCCCTTCACCCAAAAACCAACCAGAGGTTAACACAATTTTTTAAATGATAAATAAATAATACTAAGAGACAAACAAATATTTCAAATATAACAACACACAGAGAGAGAAATTGATTAATGGTAAGAAAAAAAATGAAAATAAGGAGGTATGTTTCACGTTTTTGAGAGTCAAATGTGAACATACCAGATATATTACAACTTAATAGTGATATTGTGACCCTTTTCACCAAAAAAAGATATATTGGGACCCTTGATGCATCCTTCAATTATAATTATATAACTCCTCTAAAAATAATTGTATAATTAATAATGCTAGTTGCATATTTGTATAACTCATGAAGTGATTTGAAGGGGTCCCCGATATGTTAAAAAAAAAATATATTGCCATGAGAGAGACTGATAGAGCAATAATCATCCCAAATAAGCAAATTACAAGATAAGGAGGGAACTTAACAAAAACATTGTTACATGTTTTCGATGTCTCAGCCAATGTGGACATTGATTGTTGATTGAGATATTGGGACCCTTGATGCACCCTTCACTATATTCACTAATAATATTTAATATTAATAATTGTAGTAAAGTATATCTTGAATTGAAGTAATAGTAGATTATAATGACGATTTTAAGGTTATGATGATGATTATTAGGGTGACTTCCTTTCGTAAAAACCTTATGATTACTTAAGGCATTAACCCTCATGTCATGGCTTTTCAACCAACAGGTTTTCCCATGAAGATTCTGTCTCCACTGTCTTCTTCCTCTCCTCTCAATTCTCGTCCTTTCTCATTGTTTAGTCCCTCTTATTTAGGAAAATGCAAGTCGTGTACATTAAAAAGAGATAAGTTACTATGTTAGAAAGAAAAAAGAAAAAAAAGAAAAGTTTTGAAAAATGTTATATTATACCCATCACTATACGAATTGATTTTTGTAAGCATGGATTAAATTTAATAAAAAAACTTAATATAGTGTGTGAATATACCAACACCTTTCAATATGTGAATATATTGTACGTAGAAGACTAGAGGCTATACATATATATGTTTATAATACGAGAAAGGCAACGGTAATGGTGCATAAGGAAATTTTTATGCACCATGTATAAATCTAGAAATAGTTTTAGAGTACAACTCACAGAAATCATTAGGTACATCTAATGGTTTTGGAGTACAACTCACAGAAACGAGTCCATAGTTTTTTCACCTGCTGAAAACCATTAAATACATCTAATGGTTTTAGAGTACAACTCATAAAAACCATTTCTGAATTTATGTAGACTACATAAAGATTTTCTTATGCACTATAACCGTACTCTACGAGATAGACGGCGGATGTTGTGATAATGTGGCGTGAATCATGTTATACTGTACGTAGAAGTTATTTTTATTATACTATTAATCTTTATATAATATAAAAGCATACATCTATAAGCAATAGTACACGTGGCACCTTCAAATTCTTCTTCTCATTTAATGTTTTTCTATCAACCAATCAAAATGCATCTTGAATCATTTCTTTTTTATTAGCCAATCAAAATGGGATCATGACTCATTTAGTTTTCATGAGCCAATCAAAATTGATTGTGTCATGATTTTTTTTCCTCCTACATATAGACAATTTGCTTTTCATTATTTTCATCTACACCTTCCCCCCATAAAAAGTCATTGCTTTCAATCAATTCTCTTTTCTTTGATTTGTTTATTTCTTATTTTTTATTGTTTTATTGTTTGTTTAACATTTCTTATTCTTATGTTACTTTTTATTGTGATTTCATTTGTTTCTATTTTCTTATTCATATTCTCTTTTAAATTTTTCTTTTGCTGTTTATATGTTCTTTGTTTTTTACCGAATCTTTATTTTGGATATGGAAGTCAAGAAATAGAAAGAAGAAATGCAAGTATCGATAACTTTTGAGTGGAAAATGATAAAAAATACATAATGACTTTTCTATTATATTTGATAAATCATTCATGTGGTGAATCATTCTTCTTCTACTCATGTATGTTTAATATTTTTTTGAAAGTTGCACAATTTATAGGTATGAAATGGTGAAACTGCTTTCCAAAGTTTCAAATCTAATCCCGTCATTTAGATCATTCTTCTTCTACTCCATCCATTTAACAAAAAGATCAATTTTTTATTTAAGTCATACATGTGATATCTTCCAAATGGTCATTTTTTGAGAGGAAAATGATAAAGTTTTTTTGTATATGCCAAAAAAAGGATAAAAACAAAACTAATATTTTATAATTTAATACAGACAAAAACAAAACTAATATTTTATAATTTAAAAAACATATAGTAGATATTTGAGTGGACAAATTTTATTAATTGATGTGTGTATAAACAAAAAAACAAACTAGACCTTGCGTTAGTGTATAGTGCTTTTAATTTTTTTAGTTTTATTTCCTCTATTTTAATGAAATATTTAAATGAATTCATACTATTATTAAAAATAATATTCTATTTAAAGATTATTAAATTATTATGTTATTTTACAGAAAAATATTAATGTTTTATTCAACGTCATATCTTAGTATTCAATGCATTCATTATATTATTAAAACTAATAATCACAAATGCTTTAAAACCAACTCCATATTTAACTCTTTCCACAATATTTGTTTCATCTTTCACTTCTACAAAAAAAAACATTTCTTTCAAAACACTTCTACAAACTTGAAAAATAAAATTTAATGATTTTGAAATTATAATCATAATAATTTTTTTAAAAAATAAATATGAAAATCATGTATTTTGGCTCAAGTTGTTTATAAACTCAAGTTTTGAAATTATATCAATATTATTTATTTCATCATATGTAACAGTTGTTGTTTTATTTTCGTTTTTAGCACATCTTATTTGTAACTCATCCATTGTTTGAACAAGTTATAAGGTCCTTTAAAATTGACCAACTTGGTTACTTAACTTATGAAAATATAATATCATATACATCTATTGAGAGACCAAATTTCAATAACTTACATATACCGTAAAGGATCAAGTTGCACTAACTTACAAGATCAAATTAAATTATATTAAAATTAAGGGATCAAACTGAAATTTTACAATAAGTTTATGGACTAAATTGACCAATTTTAAAGTTATGAGACTAAATTGAACTTTAAAGTTAAGGGGTCAAAGTGATATTTAAGACAAAGAAAAAAGATTAACAATTGTAAAAATCATATAATTATAGAAATAGTAATAACAACAACATTTGAAAGGTGAATTGAATGATATTATTAGTATTAATATTTGCTATCATGGTTTTCTTTTTTAAATATGGTAACATGTCTTTGATTTTTTTTAAATAAGTTAATAATAATAGTATCATTGCCAATGAAGGTTGACTCAATTGATAATGAGTTGACTTAATTGCAAGGTAGTTGATTTAACTCATGGTGCCAGAGCAAGGACCTCTTTTGTAAATGATCTACAAATACCTCTCTAAATACTAATAATTATGTGTCATGGTCATAGAAAGAAAATAGAGACACACCATGTTCAAAAAACTAGAGTTGAAGAAAATTAGAAGAAACAAAATGAATACGAAAAATGACATTGAATATGAGAAAAATGAAAAGAGAAAAAAATGATGTAGTGTGTTTTGTCCATAAGAGAATAGTGAATAGTATGAGTTGCCGTTAATTTTATAGATTTGTTGAACAAGTTGAATTTTTTTTTTGAATTTTAGATAAAAAGTTTCAATTTATCTACGTATCCTTAAGATCTTCAATAAAAAAATAATATCTTTGAGGCGTTCCTTTTATGAGTGAATAAATAGAGACATCCTTTTTTTTTTTGACTAAATAAGAGATTGTATTTAGCAAATCAAATTTTAAAATGACATTGAGGTACTACCTCCGTCCCTATATATAAGATCTTTTTGCTAAAATCACGAGAATTAAGAAAGTGGATATTTATATTAAAGTTGTTTGTAATTACTATTAATGTTCTTACAATTTTATCCTTAAAAGAGAGAGTTAGTTTGTGTTTTTCATATGCTATTTATTGTTGATTGAAGAAAAATATGTATAATAAATAGGGGCATGTATGTAAAGAATTAATTAATGTAGTTGAAAAATAACAAATGAGTCTTATAAAAAGGGACAAAAAAAATTCTCAAAAGAGTCTTATAATTAGGGACGGAGATAGTATAACCTAACCCTTCTCAAGAATCCTCACAAAACACTGTTGACATGATTTTATGACCCTACGATTTTAGTTAATATCTAATGATAAAATATATGAATTAAAAACTCAATAAATGAATAATTAAATGTTTGATTAAATGAAAAAATATTTACCACTGCAATCCATAAATAGAAAGTTTTAAGTATCACAATCATTTTCTTAATTATTCAATTATGTGCATTCAACTACTATTGATTCAATCATTATAAATTTTAATTAATAAATACTAAAAAGTCATAATTATTTAATGGAGTAGTTTGTTGTCATCGCAGAAAAATAAAATAAAACATACATTTATAAAGAAAATTATCTTCTGTAGAAAAAAAAAACAAAACTATCTTTTAAGGGAGAGAAAGCCATTGTTATTTGTTTTTAATATATTCAAAATAAAATGAGTTTATTTTAAGGAGGGAAGATAAGTCTTATTATGTAAATTATTAAACATAAAATTAACAAGTATGTATGTTTTTAAATAAGTTTTCTGTCAAAAAAAAACATTTAATAAAAAAATTGTATTTCATCTAACTATATATGATTTTTTTTTCGTTCTTTTTATTATATGGAAAAATATTAATAATAATTTATTATATATTTATTGGCCATAAAACTTCTTCACACCGTCTATGTTAGCATAACTCAGTTACTTGAGTATTGCATTATTTTATTTTTTTGCAGAGGAAAAAATAGTATTGCATTATATATACAATGGTCTGGCTTCAAACTTTGGATTCCCAACTTAATCACCTTAAAGATAAATTTCTATCAACCAGCTAATTGACCGGAAAAAAAAACTATTTCACAGAAACATATAGAGCAAATAGCAATTCAAATCAATGTATAGTTTTTGTCAAAAAAAAATCAATGCATAGTTTCTCAATAGAGGCATACCCTCCATAAGAGCAAGCACGGTATCTCACATAATTATTAACAATGAAATTTAGAGAGTAAGTAAATCTCACTTTTTTTTTGACAAAAAGTAAATCACACATTTGATATGCAAAATAAAAAGTGTATATGTGTGTGTGTATGTGTGTGTGTATATATATATGTATGTATGTATGTATACTTATTTTTTTTTAGGGGATGTATACTTATTCTTAATTATAATATGTATAAAGATTATGATGTAAATTGAAAAGAAAAATCAATTATTCCTTATGTGAGAAAAATGTGTATATGTATAAGAACTTTTTTTACTAAAGTGAAGATTCATTTTAGTTTCCGACAACAAATAAGATGTTTTTTAGTCCCTTAAAAAATTAAATAGAGTCAATTTAGTCCCTCCGTTGATACTTTTTTCAACTAATTTTTTTCTTTCTATTTTTGAATTGTGACTTGACATATGTGGCAGTCCAATTGTCTTATTGACGACCACATGCATTGTTTAAAAAATAAGGAACATTTGGATCGCTTCTAATATTTTTAGGGTAATTTGGTCCCCTTAAAAAAAATCATCATTGTTTTACGATTTCTTCTTTATAAAAATAAATAAATAATTCAATTTGTTATATTTTAAGATAACAAATTGGTACTTTTATTTTTGTTTTCTTCTGTTCATCTTCATCGATTGAAACACATGTCGACGTTGCTAATATTAACCAAAAACAGAAGAGTGATGAAGAACACGAAAGCTTGAAACAAGATGCTGGAAACCGAAATAAAAGGTTGTAATTTTATGGTTTTAAATTTCTTAACTCATTATGTGTCAAAAAAATAAAATCTTAACTCATTCTCTTATTTTACAATAAACGGTTCATTCATTCTCTTTGTGCCTTCAATGTCGAATAGAACATAACAAATCTACAATTTACAATGTCGAATATTAACTTAAAATGTCTAATGAGCATGGATTTTGTCAATTCAACATAAAAAATCTACAATTTTCCATTGCCAATAATTTGAAATAATAGATGTCGAATAGAAAAATAACATCAAAATGAATGACATTCAAAAACTAAAATTTCAAAAATAAATAAATAAAAGATATCCAAAACTAAAAAAACCACTCATCATAATGTTGTGACTTTCAGGGAAGTCTAAACTGAGTTGTACAATCACAGTAGGCTAAAATCAACCACAAAAGTGAGATTCAATCATATTTTTATTCAAAATCTTAAGACATTAGGTATATAGGTTATTTCACTTATATTTTTCTCATCATATGAGACATTAATATCTCTCTATGAAGTGTGTGACGACTTTGCATATGTATGATGGTGACATAGTCAAATAAGGTCCAATTGAGGCATAACATGATAAAAAAGATTAGTTTATGGTGGTTTCATAGAGGGAGGTTTTTGTTCCTTTATTTCATGAGAATGTAGAAAATAAATTAGAAAATGAAGATGGAAAAAGGAATTTTGATATGAAAGAAATGGTAAGGAAAAAAACAAGGAGTGTGTACTTTAACAACGAGAGTATAGTAAATAGTGTAAGCTACCAACAATTTTGTAGGTTTGTTGAAGAATTTGAAGATTTTGGGGTTTATTTTAAAAAAAAATAGACTCAATTAAAAAAATGCACTTTATTTTAAAATTTCTACTAAGTATATATTTTGTCAACTCAACATACTACATCATCTTTTTTCCATTTTCAGATTCCACCAAAGACAAAAGACAAGAAATATGAAATAATGGAGGTTGAACGAAAAAAAACATGAAATGGAACAACATCCAATAACTAAAATTTAGGATGAAAAAAATTAAACAAATGACATACAAATGCTGACATAACACTTCATCCTAATTTTGGAACTTTCAAGGGGTCATAGTCTAAATTCGATCACCACATTAGACTAAGAGAAACCACACATGTGTGATTGATATCAGATCTTCGTCCTAAACCTTAAGACATAAGATATATATCTCATTTCACTTATATGTTGTTCGAAATTTACCATTCTATTCAATATAGAACTGTAACTTACACTTGACGCATTCATATCTCTTAACCAAGTGGACAACTATTCGTGTTCGTAATCACATGACATAGTAAAATAAGGTCAAACAGAGGAACACTATGTTTCAAAAGGTTGGTCGGTGGTTGTTTCATAAAGGGGTTTTTATGTTCATTTCTTTTATGAGAAGACAAAAAGGAAATTAGAAGGAAAAGTAACAGATTTGAAAAAGGAATTTCAACATGAGAGAAGATAATGGAAAAAAAAATTATTGTGCATTATGTTCGTGAGAGTATAGAGTAATGTGAGTTGTTGGTGATTTTATGGATTTGCTAAAGGAGTTGGAGATTTTTGGGTAATTATTTCACCAAAAAACTGATTCAATTAAAAAATGTCACATAATTTTAAATGTCTAATAAATATGTATTTTGTGAACTCAACGTAACACATCTGCAATTTTCCATTGCCACTTGCCGCCAAAGTCCAAAAGTGAATGAATTTGAATTAATAGAGGTTCAATGAAAAAATTCAGATGAAAAACAATGACATCTACAAACTAAATTTTAAGATAAAAAAGTAAACTAACGACATCAAAAAATTAAAAAAAACAATTTATTTGTGACTTTTGGGGGATTCTACATCGAGTTTCATCATCACATTAAACAAAGAGAATTCATACATGTGAGTTTAATACCACATCTTCACCCTAAACCTTAAGAAATTAGGTATATGGGTCATATCACTTATATGTTACTCAATATCTACTCTTGCATCCAATGTGGAACTTTAACTCACACTTGACACATTAACATTTCTCCCTCAAGTATGAGACATTCCGCATCCGAGATCTATCACCATTAACCAATTATGTTTCTCCACAAAATCGAACCGAGCTATGATATCATTGTTGGGCCCTACAAGGGAGCCAACACTGGTATGGATTGACCCAATGCACATAGAACAACTAGACAAATGAAAATGATATAAAATTTTCACTTAATATTTTAAGTATCACGGAATTCTAGCTCGTGCTTGGCACAGGTATCTATACTAGTTATTTATAATTTTTTCACATGTGCAGCAAATTTTATATTCACCATCCGTATAAATTAATTTTATTTAAAAGGTACACGACATTTACCTTTTAAAATAATATGTTAAAATATTAAAGGGCTTATAATATGACACCAAGGCATTAAATTTCGGTGAAAAAAAAAATGTTATGGGTGGTGGAATCAGAACTTGAGGAAGGGGTCGTTATTATATCGAAATCTACTTTCACCAACCTCTTCTTTTTTGTTCAGGAAAAAGGTGGATGAATCCAACCAACCTTTATAATGTAGATACGTAGATTCTTTTTTGGTACAATGTAGATGTATAAAGATCTATATGCCAGTTGCATGATTCATTCAAATAAATGAATGTTTACAAAAAGATACAGAGTGTACACTTTGTTGCTAATGTTCATTGATTATTTTGTTTTAAATTTATTGATTACATTGATTACATTTTTTTGGTAAAGATTAATATTTTTCTACTCTTCCCCCGAAAAGAAAATTAGTATTTTTCTACTCTTAATCTATTTATTGTATTAATTAAACACATGTAAAATCATATGTTAAATCATACGTTATATCAGTATAACTCATTTGCTAAAAATATTATGATTTTTTTTTTAAAAAGAAATATTATGATATATAAAAGTAAGAGTTTAAATATAAACTTTTTACTTATTCATTTTAAGGGTGAATTCTTAAAAAATATGTCAATTTATGCAACTAATAGCTTACTTAAGGCCCTTCAAAAAAAAAAAAACCTACCTAGGTCTATTAGGTTGCCATACCGACTTGACCATCTTCTTCCCCTCTCTATTTCTTGATTAAAATGCTCTATGTGTGCCGCTTTAAAACTCTTTGATATATATGTTGTGTTATCTCTCTTGAATAAAATGCTCTACGTGAGTTGATTGGCCATCTTCACCCTCAAAAGGTAGAAAATTTAGGAGTCTTATAAACTCTAGGAAGAGGAGCCGATCTCTCGACCCACTCTAGATATTGCTTCTTATATACAACTACACGAGCATATCCATTGGTTTTAGTTATATCCCAAAGTACCTTTAGATTATATTAGCTATGAGGTTAGGATCTAACAGTTGTTGTTTCAAAGGCCTATCCTCAATTGCAACTAGGGGAAACCTTGTTGAGCCTACACTTAAGGTGAGGCGGGGGGATTTCCCCATGGATGCTCTAAGTTCAGCTCACTAATGTTTGCGCCGGTTGGACTAATAGGTGGTTACATTGGTAAAGTGGATTCATAATCTATGGTTGTCACCAACACAACTCAAATTTAGGCGCAACGTAGCCTACATCATATATATCCTGCAAAAGGTGGAACTTACGTAGTCTTGACTTGGGAACCTGAATTTTTCAGCGGTAAAGACCATATTTTTCCATCGACATCCAATTTTTTTTGAAAAACTGAAATTAGTTGAGGTCGACTTAGTTTTCTTTAACTTTCATTCCTTTTGCTTCAAGCAATTAATGCTAAGGGGGGAATTTTAATAGTTGTGGGTTCCCTAAATTCTTCAGTAGAGCGTTAGATACAGTTGTTTTTGGGTTTAACCTACACTAAGAAATAAATAAATAAAAGCATAAAGGTAAAGGAATAAAAAGCGCAAAATAACCTTGTTTAATCGATTAGACGTGTTAATTATAATGTATGAACATAGTATTTATGTGTGATTATTGAAACCTCTATTTCGTTAATTCCGCGGGTGTTGCGTAATCACTCCCTTGTTAGTGGGATTGTGGTTCCCCACATTTGGCTTTAGTCTTTTCTCATCGGCATGGTTTGTTGACTAGATCCTTTTGTACGCAACTCCACTAGAGATCGTGTCTTCCCCTTCAATCCTTAAAATGATTATTCGCGTTGAGAGTAGGGATTGTGGCTTTCTCACGTTATTGTCGAGTTTCATTATGCTTTGACCCGGTTTTAGCCTTTCACGACCCAAGTTTTCAGTTAGTGGCCTTGGGAAAAAATAAACTCCTCGTTTGACTGCTCTAACATCACATATCTTTCCCTCAATAGAAGGGCTTCTTTGCCTAATAACTTACACATCTATTTTTCAAGTTTGGTTAACATGATAATTGTTTTTAGGTGTAAACAATTATTAATTTAGATTATTAATCAAGGAAATAGTAGCTGGAAAGAAGATTATAAGCATTTTTTAGCCTAAAATGTGGTTGAAATTTTAGGAATACCTTTGTTGAATTTAATAGGAAAAGACACCATCGTTTGGAGATTTGACAATCGCCGGGTAGTATATGGTGATAAGTGCTTAATGAGTATAATGGAAAGATTAATTAATAATGAAGAGCTGAAAATTTCGTAAAGTTGGATGTGTACATGGTCGTTGAAGGTTCTCCTACGGTTCAAACTTTTCTTTGACGTCTTGCTCGAACGTTTGCCTTCTTTGGGGTGTAACATGTGATAATTCCATGGAGAACAGTTGGCATGTGTTTTTACTTATCCCTGTAGCATTATATCATTATATAAGACATATTGGAGAAGACTTGGTATATAAGACATATTGCAATATATCATGAATGTTGTGGACAATTTTGAGAAATGTTTTCTTGTCCTGCTCTTGATGGGGATTAATTAATCAATTTTAACATGCATTTGTCGAGTCTTTGGAATAGGAGGAATACAAAGCTCTGGGAAGGGATATTAGAAGATTAAAAGCAAGCGATGTCGAAAGCAAACTAAATAAAGTGATGAATCTGTGATTGTTTGCTCGAACCAAATGGCTTTGTTAAATGTAATATGCTGCCATATTTTCATCTAGACAACATGTGGGAGTTAGGAGCATGTATAAGAGATGGAACATGCCAATGTAAATCGAGTTGTATTGTTTGAATAGCCATTGGTATGAATTTATGAGACAACCATAAATTTAAAAGAAAAAGTATTAACACGAAAATCAAAGAAATAGAGAGAAAAAATAAAAATATAATGTGAGTATGCGAGAGAAAGTTGTCATAAAATAATTGTACGAATGTCATTTTTCTTTAAATTTGATTTCTCTACTTGGTGTGCATCTTCCATGAATGCTAGTGAAGGTGAAGCACATAGACTTTAGAGTCCTTCGATTGGCTCATGTCTATGGAACTAGATTGTGTTATTAACAAAGCTAAATTACACCAGAGATCCTTTAAGTTATTAAATTGTAATTAATTGGTCTTTAAGTTTTTTTCGTACCACTTAGAGCATCCATAATGGAGACATCCATTTTTAAGTGCTTAAATGGATCTCACGTGTACACATCACTCATTTATAATTTTTAAATACTAATACATAATAAGTACCCAATTTCTCCAATCATCCATGTCACACAAAATTCTTAAATGAGATCCACTAATTAACTATTAATAACTTTATATCAAGTAGCCGCCGACGAGCTAGGTTGCTCTGCTGCGTGGACCACTATGGTTCGTTTCAAGATCTGTGGCTTTTCTCCCCGATCTCTGTTCAATAGGGCGGAGTGGGTTTAGCTTTTGGCTATTCTCACGTGATTTTTGTTTTGGATGTTTGGAAAGTAATATTAAAACAATTCGAGTTTCACTTAAGAATGAAAGTCTTATTTGAGATCATGGGTCCTATAGGATCCCGATTTCTTTTCTGTACCTAATATGTACTGGATCTTAAATGTTTAAGATCTCATCATTGGAGATGATCTTAAATGTCCTTTAAGTTAATTGATTGCAACAAGTTGGTCCATTAATTTTTTTTAGTACCAATGATGTTTTTTAAGTTATTTAACCGTAACAATTTAGGGGATTTCAAATATTAAAAATGTAAGTTATTCGAGACCTACAAGTTACAATTAAATAACTTAAAAGACCCAAGTGTTACGAAAAATACTTAAAGACTGACTTGTTGCAATTAAATAATTTAAAGGACATAAGTGATACGAAAAAAAAACTTAAAAGAACGTCTTACTATAATTAAATAACTTAAAAGACATTTGATGTAATTTAGCATATTAACAACTCAATAAAATTGATCGATTAGATATGAGTTCATTATCTATATGCAGAGATCTTTTTGTCTTTAAAAACAAACTATAACAAACAAATGAAAATTTTATAAATTTATTTTTTTAAATATATGTTGTTAAGTCTAGTCCTAGAACACTCAAGGGCTTCTGATTGAGATGATAAAGAACTTCTCTTAACTTAACGAGAGATCTTTGATTTGTATCCAATCTTAAAAACGAAATAATGTTAAATCTTTTAAAGGATAATTTTGTCATCTTTATAGTTACAGTTACGTGCAAAGGATATCAGATTAAAAAAAATAAAATAAAGTCCTACAATAAAGATAAATTTAACATATGCTTAATATTACAATGGAGTGATGGAATCATCATGAGACATTACAAAAGATATGAATACAATAGATAACCTTTTTAAGGAAAATTTATAGATAATTGTATAAAACCACTTGATATGAAATGCAATCTAAAAATCTATATGTAAAAAATATTAATTAGTACATGTTAATCCTTTCAAAAAACAAAAGTACATGTTAATTATTTACAATAATTCTATAATTCAAAAACTCTTATCTAATTATTTTAAAGTCATGTATTAATCGAGAAAAATACTAACGAGTGTCTTCGAAACTCTCTTTAAGACCTTTAAATAATAAATATTTATGAAAATTTGTGTAATCAAACATTAAAAATTAAAATATTTAATTTTTAAAAAAAATAATTTTTTAGTTTAAAATTCTTAAAAAATGTCTCGGAACATTTATAAGCAATATCCATGGGAGCTTCTACGGTACACTCATAAAATGAGGTGTATCGGTACTCTTCCTTCATAATTTTATAAATAAATGATTCTTTTTTGTGTAATAAATAGCTATTTGTCAATATTTATATTTTATAGAACATCATTTTATAAGAGAAAACATCATTTCATTGTTTATAAAAATTATTGTAATTTTTTTACATATTATCGTAAAATAATCAATGTTCTCAATTATGAGTGATAAAAATTCAAAAAAAAAAAAAAAAATTTATTTTGTTGACACTTTTGATGAATAAGATTTAGTTATTATAATTATAAGTGATAAAAAAAATATTTATCTTTAAAAAAACAACTAATTTAGTTATTAATTTAAAGAATAAGTGTACCGGTACACTCAAATATATTGGGTGTACCATAAAATTTGGCATCAATTAATACTACCTTTCCACGTACTCATACAATTTTTTGACTCAATTTTTTGAGGATAATTTTATAAAAATTTAGAAAATCAGAAACTTTATCCAAAATAAATAATAATGACATGTTTTATTAAAATGTCTAAAGTCTAAAAAGGCTTTCCCCGTTTCTTCAGTCTCCACATAAATATCTCTCTCTCTCTCTCTCTCTCTCTCTCTCATCAATTTTTCTTCACTTTCTCTCTCTAAAAGCGACGTTTTATATAAACTCAACAACACTGTACCGAGTTTCAGGATCATCGCGATCTTCATGCTCCGATTGTTTCTCCATTTTCATCTTGTCCGCTTCTCACTCTTTTCCAATCCATTTCTCTCTCTTCACATTGTCTGAACCAACCCATTTATCTTTTCTCATCAATTTCATTCCCATCATCAACCTTTCATCCAAAAGCCTCAAACTTGCTTTCTGGGTCTCACAGATTCACCCTCCAACTTTTTTTTCCCTCTTTCATTTTGTAATAAAAAACTCAAAAAACAAAGAAAAATTGTTCCCTTTTGTGGGAAAATTCAGTGGATTACACAGATCTACTCTTTATGTACATGTGTCGTATAAAAAAATAGTTCTTTTGTTTTTGGTTTTTCAATTATATCTATCTATCTATATATTTTTTATATCTCTTATATCTTATCCTTATCTTAATTAATGACTGTAAATGAATGAATGACTTCAATTTACCAATCACAATCTGAAAAAGTGTGTAATTTAAACTCTAATTGTAGTAAAAGTTTAAAAAAAGAAATGGGCTATTGAGTTTTGAGGTTGAAGGTGAAGTGTTTGTGGAAAAAGGTTCAATTTTTGTGTGTTTTTCTTAAGTGGGTTGTGACGGATTCATCAAGAGAAGAAAGTTTTTGTTCAGGTGGACTGGATTGTGTGATAAGCATTCTAAGGGCCCTAAAGATGGGGTCCTGCTTCTCTACGGAAAGCAGGAGCCCTCATCCTAGTTCGCCCTCGTCGTCGTCATCGTCATTTAGGAAGAATAGAAAGAACAATAAAAAGAAGCTTGGATCAAGAGCTTCTTCTTTTGAGTATTGGAGGAATGAGCCTCTTCATAAGATTCATGATAGGATCTTCCTTAATGGTTCATCTCAATTTGCTTCCGTGTTTACTCAACAAGGAAAAAAGGGTACCAACCAAGATGCTATGGTTGTTTGGGAGGTTAGATCTTTTTTCACATTTTCTATAATTTAGTGTTGTTTAGCTTTTGCAACATTTTTTTTATTAAGTTAGATTTGTTCACATGCCTTGGATTTCGGACCCTGCAATATTTGCACATAAAAAATTGTGTGGACACTTATAAGTTTTATAGTGATCCTTGTATTTCTTACATGGTAGCCTATGCTTGCTTTGCAAGTTTATATGTTTTTTTTACAGGGTAGCCTATGTAGGCACTAGCGCTTGAGATCAAAGGCATGTCTGGTGTCAGACATTCGTGGTTAAATTTAATTACTTTTTCTTAAGTTATTACCGGTGTATGTGTTGTATCTAGTGTCAGAGTTGTATGCTTATCCATAATTCAGTACATAGTTTACTATGTATAACAATCTCTTCTATTTGCTTATGTAATTGTGCATTGAGGATCTAATATTTTATTTTGCTGAGATCACTTGGTGAAATATGATGAATGGTTCATGTCTTGAATGATCTCAGTCGTGTTGTGCTTGCCTACCCATTATGTGATTTTGAAAAACCACAATAGTTAAAACCGACTTGGTTAAAATTGAGTTTGTGGCAAAACAATTTAGTTTTGTAGCTATGTTTAGACAATTGCAATTGTTGATGCTTGCTATTTGGTTTTTTGGTTGATTGCTTTTAATGGTATTTTCCATGCTTCTGTTTATCATACATTGCAGAACTTTTGTTCTAGAGAAGATACAATATTCTGTGGAGTTTTTGATGGCCACGGTCCATATGGCCATATGGTTGCAAAAAGAGTGAGGGATTCTCTTCCTCTAAAACTGAATACCCAATGGGAACTTAATGTATCTGGTGATGATGTCCTCAACGAGATTAGCGTTAATGCTGCAGGAAGTATGAACTCGGAAGATGCCACATTTGCATCTGCAGATGAAGAATCCAGGGTATCCATTGATACTGAGGAAATGGAAAAACTCCCAGAAATCTTTCACACACTTAAAGAGTCCTTTCTGAAGGCATTCAAAGTTATGGATAGAGAATTGAAGATGCACCAAACTATTGATTGCTTCTGTAGTGGGACAACAGCAGTAACACTGGTTAAGCAGGTATTGGCATGTAAACCTTTGGAAAATGAGCGACTCTCTCGCATTCAGTATTTGTCAAATAGTGGCTATTGTGTAGAAGAGTTTGAATAAATTACCATTGTTTTGCGATGCATTATTTTGTACAAAGTGTTGTCAAATAGTGTCTATACCGGCGATATAGCACTGTGGATGTAGTGTAGCGAAATATGAACGAACTGCTATCTTCTGCAGTCCGTGATTGACACTGCTGCTTGCATTTTATTTGTTCAATTAGAATTGTTTGCAAGGAATAATTTTTGACCATGGAAAATTGTATTTTCTATAGGGTCGTGATCTTATCATTGGAAATGTTGGTGACTCTAGAGCTGTGTTGGGTACAAGAGAGAAAGACAATTCTCTTGTTGCAGTCCAGTTAACCGTGGATTTAAAACCCAATCTTCCAGGTATAATTCTTGCCTACTTTATTCAACAGTTGTTTCAGACCATCGATCATCTTAAAACATACATGGGCATATTGTCCATAAGTCTTCCCTCACACATTTTTCTCTTTAACAGCCGAAGCAGAGAGAATTCGCAAATGTAAAGGACGTGTGTTTGCTCTCCATGATGAACCCGAAGTTTGTCGAGTCTGGTTGCCAAACAGTGATTCCCCTGGCCTTGCCATGGCAAGGGCTTTTGGAGATTTTTGTCTGAAAGATTTTGGTCTGATATCTGTTCCAGAGGTGTCATATAGAAGACTCACCGAGAAGGATGAGTTTATTGTCATGGCAACAGATGGGGTATGATACCTGATTCCTATTGTAGCGTAATAATAATTGCACTTGCCTCTATCAAGAACTTGCTTTTTTGTCTTAACCCTCTGATTCAGAGGAAAGGGACTATGCTAATCCAGAGTTTGACCGGAAAGAAAGTAAAATCTGGCCAATGACTGTTTTAATTAGGATTCAAACTCGGGTATTCCCAATCGATTCGTCCCTAGTTTAAGTATATGTTTTCTGTTTTCATTTCTTGTTTTCAGTTGTAATTACAAAAATGTAAAGTTTTCACTTAATTTCCTGTTTACGGAGATTTGGACGGAAAACAATGAGAACTGAAAAAAAGTTATTTTTGTAATTAAAATTGAAAACAGGAAGCGAAAACATGAAAACAAGAAACTTTCCCCAAACCAAACAGCCCTTGTTTTGTTATTGCTATCACCTATCTTTTTCATTTTAGCTTTTTTCCTATATTCATCTAAAGCTATGTGCACTTGTTTATGGCCAGATTTGGGATGTGCTATCTAACAAGGAAGTGGTAGACATTATAGCAGCTGCGCCACGGCGTGCAACAGCAGCTAGATCACTGGTTGAGACAGCAGTTAGAGCATGGAGATACAAATATCCAACTTCGAAAGTCGATGACTGTGCCGTGGTTTGTCTCTTTCTAGACAAAGGCATGCAAAAAATATCAACTGCTTCTCATGCCAACAAGTCCAAAGAGCATCTTCCTAGTTCAGGAATTCAAGTCAGCAACAATGGTGATAATGAGGAAGGTGTTTCTGGACCTGATGCTCTAGAAAGATCAGGAACATGCAGGAAAGGCAATGACAATAATAATAAATCACATGAAGATAAAGAAGAGGAAGAGTTTAATGAAGAGGGAGAGATTGATCCTGAGTTAGAGAAAGAGTGGTCTGCTCTTGAAGGTGTATCGCGTGTCAACACATTATTAAACCTTCCAAGATTTGTTCCTGATAAAGAAGACAAAGCAGCTGCAGCAGCAAGGAGCAAAAAACTCAAATGAAATAATTCAACCAAGGAATATTAAGATGGCCCTTTACTTTTTTGTTTTTGTATTTTGTTTTGTTTTTCTTCAATATTATTATAGATACATACATTTTTTCTTTTGTTTTTTTGTTACATGTTTTTAGTTTATTCCATTCCCACCAATTTGATGGTTTTTTGTTTTGATCTTAGAAATTTGTCCGGGCTGTTTTAGTGTGTCTGGAAATATGTCCTTCCTCTCTTGTGTCCTTCAAAAATTTTGTGAAATCAAAACTCTTGATACTTTATAATTTTTTTGTTTGGTTGGATAAAGTGTTGATTTTTTTTTTTGTTGGTAAATTCTAGCGTGGTTCACGAGTTTGCATCACTTTATTAATTAATTATTAATGTCTTGTGCATGTTGAATGAATGATAAGGAAATTGTGATAAGGACGAGCATAGTGTTCTTTTTTGTTTTTGACCAAAATAAGCATAGTTGTTAGATTCAAAAATTAGATGAAGTGGTGTATATTATTTCAAGCTTTTACATCTTTCTTTTTCATACGGAAATTAATGTGATGATGTGGTTTATAGCTGGTGCCAGTGGTAACTCGTGTTTGTGTGGTGTGGCCATTGACAGCAGTGTGCTTATACATAAATGTCAAGAAATAAAATCAAAGAGGGGGTTGTGAGTTGTTTCATGTAAGTACAGTTCCGATAGTTTTTTTTTTGTAAGACATAAAAATGGAATATATTAACACTGATAGTTTGTGCTTCTCAGTACAAGGTGTACCGAAAAGACCACCCCATAAAACAAGCTGTCATACAAAGTATATACAAGAAAAACAGGTCGGTCGATATCCAAACAAATCAACGGGTCCGACCACCATCTCTGCAAACCATAAACAAATTTGGCGTTATTAGCCTTCGGCCACCATAATGAATGAAATTTTACTTTCTCTAAAAGCTGTAAAATAGGAGTTTCGACATTTTTAAATACTCTGTTATTACATTCATTCCATATCAGCCAAATCCCAAAAAGCCACAGTAATTGAAGAAAAGCACGACGAGCCTTTGAGGATCCTGTATAATGAATAAATCGGAGAAAATGATCAGTAATGTTTAGCGGGTCTACTCCCGCCACACCAATCCAGACCCTAATATGCTGCCATAATGAACCAAACACTTCACAATGAATAAACAAGCGAGCTGTTGTCTCGTCAAAACCACATCCTGTAACACACGAGGTCCTCGCCGCTTGCACTATACCACGCTTTAGGAGATTGATCCTGGTTGGGAGCCTGTCCTTTAGCAGACGCCAGGCAACAATGGAAACCTTTAGGGGAACCTGCTTATGCCAAATGAGGTCTCTAGTTGCGTCCAAAGTGGAAGAGAACGGAGTTGTAAGAATCTGATAAGCACCTCTCATAGTATATCCGTCATGTATGTCTTGATCCCACTGCCACCTGTCAAGAATATTATCCTGCAAAAGAACATCATCAAGTAATTCCCTACACTCTTCTAACAACTCCTCTTCCCACGTCCACAATCTTCGCCTCCAACTCCACGCCCCTCCCTCCAGTTCAGATAGTAGTTGCAAATATGTTTGATATGCAGAAGTGCGAGTTTGAATTCATGATTCTCTACTTTTTAAAGTAAATTTCGTCGTTAAACTCTACAAAATCAACAAGGAGCTAGATATTATAAATTCATAAGGTGATGTGACCATGATATGTCAATTTGTGTTGAAATAATGTTTAACATTTATGTTTATGAGGAATACTCCACTGAATCAAACTATACTCACAAGTGAAGAAATTATTAAAAAGATTTTACTAAAAAAGAAAAACAAATCATCTTGATCTTTATATACTATGTACACGCTTTCGTTATTACCATAAACTTTTATTGATTCAACTTTCTTTTATATATAAGACTTGAGGTGGTAATCAAATAATTGAGCTCACATAGTTAATGAGTTCTATCAAAGACGAATTGTTTAAGAGAACCAAAGTTTAATTCTTGACAGATTAATTTTTTGCAAGACTTTACTTGCTTCCCAACCGAACTACAGATTACCAAAGCCCCTTTATTGTGAGAAGACAACTGAAGAGCTAAGACCATACTTATTAGAGCACCTTTGAGGTCTACTCTCACTTGACTTAAAAGTGAGAATGAGGAAAAATCAACACTTGCATCTGGATTAAGACTTGTAAACGAGCGAATTGTGATACTTTGGAGTTGATTTTGTTTATTAGTTGTGTGACTTGTTAATCAAGTTAGTGTAGTTAGTTTAGTTTGTTATGGTAGTCAATTTTTTTTTTTGAGCAGTAGTAGTCAAATTACTTGGTATATTAGGAATCCTTCGTTTGTATTTGTTTCTTTTTGAGAAATTTTGATCCTCACACAAATCAAAGTTGATTACTATCTTCTCCATCTTTATCCTCTCCTTTGATCCCTTTAATTCTCTCTCAATTGAAATCCTAATTGTTCCAACATCTTTGAGCACGTTGAGGTCTACTCCGGTTTGAAATGAAAATGAGAATGTAAACCAATTAAATTAAATTCACTAAATATAGTATAATAATCCCTTACACATGGTTAATGCAAGGGTGAATCGCATGTAAAGACACAAAGTTAATCACTTAGCAACTTTGTGCACATATATATACGTTTATTATTATAATAATATCGGTTGGTGCATTTACAATTAAATTGATTTTCCTTCCAACCAACGACTGTAAAAATCAAGTGCTTCCCGTGGCTTATATTCCGGTACTGTGTGACCAGCTCCCTGCACCATTACCAAACCCATACATATAAAATGAATTTGTTTTAATTGCATATTTAATTTTAAGAAATTGAATAAAATCACCAAACAAACTAATTGCATATTTATTTTAGGACTCACCTTTACTGTTAGGAAGGTAAGGTTGTTCTCATATGCTTGTAAGTACCTGCATCAAATGAAGGTGCATCCAAACATGCTAGTTGTAAAACTTTATGAAGGCAATTATTTTTGGTAGGTATTGAAATATGTGAGTGAGAGAGAAATTAATGTACCCAGCAACTTGGTCATTAGAGATCCATGACCTCCATTCATCCACAACCTTATATCCCAAAGATCTGGTCCAAGCCTCACTTCCAGTAAATGGTACACACATATCATGATCACCACTGCCATAAATTAATGCATGATATTAATTTTGAAGATCAAAATACTAATATTAATCAAATTCAAGAAGTAAGATCCATGTTGACACCTGAAAATAAGTGCTCGATAGCCCAATCTTGTTAGATTTTTGTGGTAAGGAATCATGCCACCAGCATCGTGTCGAAAACTTATCCTATCAGTGCATAATTCCCACGCACCACTAGCCTGTGCTTAATCATAAATTAATTAGTCCTCAATATATTAATTTTTTCCGTTAATGTAATTAAATTGAATCATACTCATACTATTAGAAAAACAAAGTTCAATTGATGACAAAAAGTATAGTAAGTATACACAAAATCAATTTTATCGTTAAGTATTAAAAAGTCAAACTTGAACACAAATTTTATTTTTACATTTATCTTTAATTTTTAGTACACACATAGTGTAGTAATTTTTAGTGCATACCTTATCAACATGAATGGCTTTCCTGACTGCATCGTTGTTTAGCCACGCGGTTGCTACTTCATCATTCTGCATTTTACGAAATTTGTTTTTGGTTTCTTTAATCAGTGTTAACCCGGTTAACACGACCCAAATTAAATTAAATTCATATGATAAAAACTTACAACACAAGGGACGTGTCTCCTCCTTTGGGCAGCCATTAATTGAGGCCATAAGGTAACAAGACCATCTCTGACTGGTGCTCTAAAAGGCCAAGCTCTACCAAACATCCTTTTTCTCACTGAGAGAGGTCTCTCTGTTGCCCCTAATTTTTGGAAACTTAATGGCAAATTAGAGCTTCCATTTGTTGCACTTTCAGGGTCATGGTAGCATGGCTCTAATATATTGTACACATTAAGCCCCTCAATAGCCTGATACATTCAATATACCATTCATCAATATTAATATTGTTGATAGTATTCATGGTAATGATAATAATACTACTAATAGCTCTTGTATCTCGTTCTCTATGAATTTCTCACCTTACTAACTTTGTCCAAGTTCTTATTGCATGTACCACCCACAGGATTAGATTGAGAATTGTAATCGGGTCCTTTGCAAGTAGCTTGCACGTTCTGCAAAATATAATTTGTTTATGGGGGGAAAATAAATTTATATAATCATAGGAAACAAAACATGAGCAAATAATAACCTGATTGTTGGAATATTTTTGTTAAATAGTGCCATAAATCACGTATAAAAGGTACTATTTTGTTTGCCAAAGAAAGTAGTTGTATTTAACTATTTGGTTCAAAACAAATCAACTTATGTTGATTCATTTTTGCTTATATTTTAGGACAAAGGACGCACCTCATACATAGTGTCAGATATAAGGCCCATCCCATGCACAAATGGGATAAAAGCATAAGCATCACCGTCAAATATTGGGTCCGTGACACCATTTCCCACCATGTAACCCTAGGTACCACCAAACAATAGTCAAACATAATTAACAACAGGTTAATTTAATTAGTAATTAGCAAATGCCAAAATAGTTTAAGGAGTAATAGTATGCTGGTATTTGTTACAGTATTTTTCATATTATATACCTTCAAATTGATCACGGGATTTGCACGACTCTGAATTCCTACACAAATAGTTTATGCTACAGTTAATTTCACATCATTAACCCTTATTTAATTTATAACTTTTAATCAAGACTTAATAATTTTTATATTCAAAGAAAATTCAAAGGTTTATATAAGAAATGACAAACTTGTAGAAAAATGTTTGTACAATGTAAAATAATATATCCTTACCTTTTTAAAAAAATTAAATAATTAAAGATCCTAATAATATTGTTACCTTTAGCAATTTCAAAAGCTAGAGTTGGTACGTAAATTCCAGCATAAGACTCCCCAGAAACATAAAATGGATTAGCTTGGAATTCTGGAAATTGCTCAAACCACTGACAAGAAAGAAAACAAAATATGTATTTTTGTATTAGGTATAATTGTGACAAGAAAGCAAATAATGAAGATTAATTAACTTGATCATATTTATATCCATTCAAATCAAATGTTAAATCTTATTTGAAGTGGTAATTGCTTCTCTTCTTTGGAAGTACCTTTAAGAGGAAAGCATGGGTATCAGAAGCAGTTTGTAGGTCCCCAGTTAAGTAGTTGCTAATGTTATTTGAGTAAGAGAAGCCAACGCCAGTAGGTGAATCCAAATATATAATGTTGGAAACCTGAAATCAGATCGAAAAAGAATGATATACACACAATGTTGTCACACTTACATTTTCCTCTAAAAAAAAGTGTTGTCACACGAATGTTGGTTTTTCGATCGAAATCAGATGACCTAGATTTAAAATAAATTGTTCTTTTTTACTTTTGAATATAAAATACAAAACTTGAAATTTAAACAGACTGATTTTGAATTTGATTAGACGAGATATGAGTGAGGCATGTGACTACACAAATTCAGATCCAAATATGAAGGTATCGTTAAATGTACTTCAAATGCATGTTTAAGAAAACCCTTCTAGGTTTAGTTTTTAAACAGGTAAATATTATTGGAATTCATTTTTAACCCATTTTCAATATATTTGGTCAAAAGGAAAAGCTTCTTGAATATACTACTAGTAGTAAGTAGATGCAAATAAAGCATTATTGACTTTGGGGTGTCACGTGTTCTTAACCTTCGACCAGCTGTAAGGATTGTTATGCAAAGTGGGCAGGTTCCCTTTTGATTTTGCAGCCTCAAAGTTGAATGGCCCTGCACACATTCATATTTCACAATCACATAAATAAATAAATTTTTAACTACATTTATTCAACCGAGTGAACGATAGTGTGTTATGTACTACTATGTCATTGACTCAACATTAAATTTTCCTTTCAATGGATGCACTGCATTGTTAGAACCGACACTTTTTCAATCTTTTAAAACTGGAGAAGAGGTCAAAACAGCATGATCTATCATAATTAGCAGAGAAACTCTTCTATGAACACAACCAAAATGATAAATGTTTGTAATAATGTTGAAAGAAAAAGAAGCATTTATGTAAGCTAATGTCAAAGATCAGAAATGATTAGGACATGTTATTGAAACTTAAAAGTGATAAAAAAAACATGTTTGAAATTCAAATGTAGCATAGGACTATGAATCCAATAAGGGTAGTAATTAGGTCAATTAGTGACAACTATTATATGTGCCCCGCCCATACAAGGGGCAGTTGAAGAATTAAAAAATTTAACGAGAGTGGCATAAATAAATATTAAGATTAGTATTATTTAGCATACCATGTTCATAAACAAAGCCATCGAAGCTTGAACAACCAGGTCCACCATTCAGCCATAGAACAACTGGATCCTTGCTTGGATTTCTTTCTGAACTAACAAAGTAGTAGAACAGATTCTTCCCATTCTCAGCATTTCCATCGATACTTATATATCTGAAAATAATCAAAATTTAAATATACTTTATTTAAGATTTTCTTCATGATTCATGAAATTAGAATATAATAATGTGTTACATACCCTGAGTAATGGTTGGAGAGGAATTTTCCGGAAAAACCAGGGAGTTGTGTGATGAGAGATCCTCGAGGGGCAGCTTCAACAAAGAGAACCAACAAAAACATGCAGAGTGGTACTAGTAGTAACTTTTTCATTATTTCTGGCTTTGTTCTTCACTCTGCAAATTTCACTTTGTTGTCAAGATGTACAAATGTACAATTGATGAAGTAAAGCAAGGAACCACGCATATATATATACAACTAAATGTACATGCTAACAAGTGTCTTAAATGCAATAAAGAATCTTACTTTTTCTTGAAAATATAAGTCAAACATACATAAAAGTGAATAAGTGATCATTTCTTCTTTTTATTTTCAAGAGAAAAGTATCATTTCTTACACATGCACACCCCTTCTAAAGTTTTAAAGCGTTGAAAACATCATTTCCAAAATAATATTCCTTCCCCTCCAATTTACAATAAAGAATTTTAGTTTCATTGAATGATTGTTGTATTTGGGCTAGAATACAGACCGGATACATCAATTATTTAATGAATTTAAAAAGTCAAATGTTTCTTGTAAATAGGACTGGAGAGAGTATTTCTTTTTTAAACTACTTAACAAGTGTCATTAAACCATCCAAAATGCAAAACCTCGTCTAGGTGTTTAAACGGACATGGAGACGTCACTCGATTTATAACTAATACTTATTAAACATTTCGTCTCTTCAACCCAATGCCTCACAAAAAAATGTTGATGGGTCTTAGGAATAACTATATTTCATTAAATTGTAACAATAATTTATATATTTATTCATAATTATATAAGTTTTCAAAATATTAAATTAATTCAATTATAAATTATAATAAAACGTGTACTATATTTTTTAATTTTATTAATAATTTGAAAAAATAACTAAAGTTCAAAAATTAGTTGATTTAAATAATAACATAATTCGAAAAGAAAAAAAAAGCTTACTATTTGTAGTAGTAAAAATAAATATTTGATTGAAAACTCAAATTCAACGTTGATTGATCAAACTTAGCTTTTTCTTATGTATTTTGTTTGTAATTATTCTTGAGTCATAGTCTAACACTTCTTGTGTGAGTGTGGATCTCCTATGATTTATCATATGTATTTTAGCTTCTTAAAAAAAAAAAGCGTTTGATTGATTAAAAATAACAATTGAATATAGAAAAATGTTTCTATAATAAATTATGTGTGTGAGACCCGCGAGTAAATAGGAGAGAGATGTCTATCAAAGCACTTATCACTGTAGACATTCAAACTGTTGATGTCAATGTGTTTATTTAACATGGTGCAAAATGGGGGAAGGACTCTTGTCATAGATGGTTTTAGGACATTTGTTAACAATTTTCCTTTTTTTTGAATTGTTGTTTTTTGTTTTTGACACACATCAAGAAAACTAAGGGAAACAACTCCAAATGTGTGCACGGATGCAAAATTATTGAAACAGGAGCGCATTTATTTTTAGCTTGCGGTAACTCTGTTACATTATGGTCACTGGTTTCAGCTCGGTTAGGATTATATATGGTTCATCATATTGATTTACGTCAGCACTTTCATCAGTTTTGTTTTATGGCGGGTTTACCCGGAGTACATAGTCTTTCTTTACAGGTATTTGGTTTGCTACTGTTTGGGAGATATGGAAAGACAGGAACAATCGTATTTTCCAAAACGAGGAAACTCATGTCCTCGGTCTTTTGGAGAAAGTGAAGCGCATTTCTTTTTTGTGGATGAAAGCTATGAATGCATCTTTTGTTTATTGTTATTATGATTGGTGGGCACACCCTCTCATGTGTATGGGTGTGCATTAATATTTTTGATTCTGAGTTTTTGAGAGTGCTTTTCATTTGTAGGCACTTTGGTGTTTTGTAAACCTTTGACGGTGTCTTGCTTTGTGCACGTCTTGTGCAGAGCGTTTCAACTGCATTTTTAACATATATCATTTTAGTTTATACAAAAAAAAACTATGGGAAAAATACATTTTTAATCTTTTATGGGAGAGGGACCTGCACCTGCTAGCTTTTCCCTAGTCAAAACCAAAGGTAAATTGAGATCCAGAAGTGGGGGTACAAATTGACTGCAATCACAAAATGATGTCGTCACAGCAGTAGAACTTCTAAAATTTGGTTTATAATAGGACTTACAATCACAATCATTTTATCTCATGTAACCCATTTTCCCAGAAGTGCACTATGTGTTTTTTTAGAAGTGGACTACGTCATTTTACAGAAAACAATTTCATTCAGTCACACATTTACATAGTTGTTTTGTCTAATAGTAACATATTTGGGATGGATTTTAAAATTTAAACATATTAGGTGAAGTTCAAATATATATAAGTTTTCTAATTTTAACCTAATGTTAAGGTTATTTGAAGTCTCTCAATGTAAGATGACTTTAAAACTTGCTTACATGTGGTTTAGGTGTGCATATCGTAGACAAAGAAATTGTACACACATTTGGTTTGGATTTTTCTCAATAGTTAATGTGACATTAATATTAATCAATTAAGAGCACTTAACTCAAAAAATCAAAGAAAGACAAAGTATTTGGTTGGCTATTAGTTATTTTAATTGACTACATCATGGCCAATGATATGTGGTTGTACAATCAGCATGGTTGTTCTAGTGGGTGGGGGACTGCCCAACACAGGGACCAGGATTTTGTTTCCTTCGTGGAATAATGGAATACTAGAAAGTTTAATCTGGCCCTTCATTTTTTATTTTATATGAAAAATAATATTTTTAAATACAACAGCTTTTTTATTCTAACGTGACATGAGAAATGTCTTTTTTTTTTTTTTTTAAAGAATTCAGCAATAAAACTCACACAATAAATATTAAAAAGTAGAAAACTACAAGCTCAAACTCACGAGAAACACTTGCTTAATCACAAGCATAAAAATAGTCATTTAGAAACACACACATAATGGAAAAAATATATAAAAGAGAAAAAAATTAAATAATATATATTTTTGAAATAACTGAATAATAGATATTTTAATGAGTGTATACCTAATACCTAAATGATTTAAATTTGGTGTTGTGTCAATAT
This sequence comes from Medicago lupulina, assembly GCA_958299785.1. Taxonomy (NCBI): domain Eukaryota; kingdom Viridiplantae; phylum Streptophyta; class Magnoliopsida; order Fabales; family Fabaceae; genus Medicago; species Medicago lupulina. The sequence goes on along the minus strand of OY283140.1, from coordinate 18,339,247 downwards.
AAGTATTTCTCTTGATACCAATATAAAGAAATTGATGACCTAGTTGGCTGACTTTGTTTCCTTTCGGACCAAACTCCTGATTATAAAAGATCATTTCTTCTAAAACTAGAGGGTTAAACACAGAATAATACGAAAGCCGATAAATTGTTTAATAAAAAAACAATTTTATATTCTCAACATTGGTGATTGGTCTTTTTCAATGTAAAAAATTCAAAACTGTTTTATAAAATAAATTAAAGGCACTTCAATTATTATTGGAGACAAATAAGTTAATTTTTTAAAATATATTTTTGGACGGGAATTTTTTAAATTATTTTAATAATGAGTAATGTAATAATGCAATATTACTAATATATTTCTCACATTCTGAGTTCAATAAAAGGTGGACTTGACATTATGTTGAAACTTGGAATGTGAGTTTGGAGAAACTCTTACTCAGTCACAAGACCAACACCTCACATTTAAGCATACATTCATAAGGTTAATTTTTTTTATAAAAAATACTATTTTATTTATCTTTTAATTTTTTTGATTTGTATGTGTGTCTAAATTTTATGTTTAAATACTTGTGTTTACACCAGACTTTTTCACACAAGAGTGCCCTCTTTTTTTTCTTTTTAAAACGGGTGGTTAAGATAAAAACAACACGATTATTTACCAACTAACCGGTAATGGTACTAGTGCTTAATTTCAATTTGCTATGTTGTGCTACATCATTAATCAGTCCAAATTCCAAAGATGAACAATTATCCATCAATTCAGAATTTCAGATTTTTTTTTTTCTTTCGCTCACAGGCTTAAGTTGCTGAAGCACCAAAAACCTTATCCCAATATATGCCCTTGCCTTGTCCCCATATCCAAATTCTACTTCTTCAATTTTAGTACCATAATAAATAATAAACTAAGCAGCATTACAAATGACAACAAAATAAATAGTAATTAATTAAACTTGTTTGTAGACACATGATTGGTTAAGAAAGCACTTAATTCTAACAATTTATTATAGCCCTACAAGGAATCTATTACTTCTAATTTTAGCACAGCAAAATATGAAGAAGTAGTAGGAAATACAGATAGAGATAAAGATATCTTACAGGTGATGGAGGAGAGTGGGTGGTTTGCAGCAGCAACTCCAAAAGCAAAACTGAAAATGGAATGGCTCAGTCTGAGAAGAACACAACGGTTTTATAAAAAAAATCTTGTGTAGTGTGTAGAAGTAGAAGCATAGATGAATAAGAAATACTTCACGGATTTAGCTAAGAAAACAAAACTGAAAATGCGTAAAAAACGAAATAACGACGGATATACCAAAGTTATAGGTAATACCAACAAAACTAGGGGGTTTTACCGTAATAGTGTAAAGTGAACAACCAATTTACCCAAATAGTGCAAAAATGTTGAATTTACGTGGTTGGGGAAGTTGCAAATACAATTACGACTTGTCGCTTTTTTTACTAAAGTACAATCTCACATGCAAACAAGGATGGCTCATTGTCAACAAAAAAACAAGGAAGTCTTATTCTTTAGTTTTTCTCTATGAGAATAGATCCTCAAGATTTCTAATTTCGACTTCATACTATTTTTCATTGTTTATCTTAAATTGGAGGTCGGCCACTGTGATACTAAATGCAACTTGGACTCCTTTAAAAAAAAAATGCAACTTGGATTTTTTATTTTCTTAAATAAATATCTTTTTAAAGAGTTAAATAAATAAAATTATTACTCTAGAAGTTGTAAATGCCAGCAGGGACTTGATGACCTACCTTTTGATTTGTTATCCAAATAGTTAAGAAAATTGCTTTTCTCACATAGGAAACTTTCTATTGACATAAATAAATGACGTTTTTATCCCAACAGCAGTTAATAACCGTTAGCCTAAGCGCCGACAGTTAACTGCCGCTGACTCCTCCAGAGGCAGTTGGCATTGCTGCTTTTCATTATGATTTTACGTGTTTCGGTCGAAAAATCAAAATAAATCGAAACTTATTCAGAATTCTACGAAACTTTACAGACACCTCTATAAAAATACATATAGATGATGTGAAAAGTTTCGTAACATTTCGAATAAGTCTCGACTTTTTTATTTTTTCAACCGAAACGCGCAAAATCGCAATTGAAAAAAATAAAAAAATCGACACTTATTCGGAATGTTACGAAACTTTGCACATCATCTATATGTATTTTTATAGAGGTGTCTATAAAGTTTCGTAGCATTTCGACTAAGTATCGATTTATTTCGATTTTTTGACCGAACCATGCAAAATCACAATTTTTTTCAAGTGCGAGTCCGAAAAAGTGTCCTAGAGGTTGAACTTTTTCACGCTTTTCTGCACTCATGTTTAGAACAAAAAAATAACCTCCCACAAAAAATTTGAATTTTTCGACAAGGGACGGATTAAATATGATTTTTTAAAACGCCTAAAATTTAAGACACGAAAACATTAAAACGTCGACCTAGAAATTGAATTTTGATCTGTTTTTTTGCAGACAGCTCTAAAAAAAAAATATATATATATATATAGAGGGTATGTAAAGTTTCATAGAATTCTGAATAAGTTTCGATTTATTTTGATTTTTCGACCGAAACGCGTAAAATCACAATAAAAAGCAGCAAAGTTAGAGACAGTTAACTATCGGCGCTTAGGCTAACGGTTGTTAACTGCCGCTGGAGGAGCCAGCGACAGTTAATTGTTGGCGCTTAGGCTAACGGTTGTTAACTGCCGCTGGAGATAAAAGCGTCATTTACTTGTGTCAATATGAAGTTTCTTATATCAGAAAAGCAATTTTCAATAGTTAATGGGCTCAATGCATTTGACCCAACTCAAAATGGGCTTGAAGTTGAAAGAGTGGGAAATTTGCTTTTGACACATCATTGTTGGCTGAAAACACATATAAATGATCAAAATACTTCTCTGCACTTAAGTGTCAATGTTTAGTCAACCGGCGGCAGTTAACCACTGATAGAACCGACAACAATTAAGTGCCGAGGATTCCATCGGCAATTTTTGCAGATTCAACGCCAATTACTATTAAAAAATCAAGTACGTTGTTATCATCCTATTGCATTGCTGTTTTGTGATTGAATTGTTAGTTTTTTTTTTTTTGGTTAAATTGTCACATAATTAGATTTTGTTGATTTTATGATTTGATGTTAGATTAGATTTGAATATAATATTGTTGTAGAATTGTTAGAAAATTGTGGTAGATTTTTTAGGATTAGTTTAGGTTTTGATTAATTGTTGTAGAATTGTTATGATTAGTTTAGGTTTTGATGAATTGTTGTAGAATTGTTAGGTTTAGTTTAGGTTTTTTTTATGAATTGTTGTTGTTATGATTTTGTGATAGAATTGTTAGGATTAGTTTAGGTTTTGATCACTGATTTCCTTTATGTAGATATGTCTCAGAATCAGGGTGATGTTCAGTTGAACAAAAAGGAGGGTGATGAGAAGAAGAAAGCAAAATCACCTGTGACGTGGTACGAAATCAAATGTGATGGTTTCGTAAAAATAAAAAAAAAAGAATTCGAAGGTGCCGATGTATAATCAGTCCAAACTAAAAAAGAACTACGCGTTTATAAGATATAGCGCATTGCGTCTAAAAAAAATCACATTATAGTAAACATACATTTGAATTAATCGGTTGACAATATATTAACTTATTCAAACATATAATAAAGATTTTTAAAATAATAGTGTTCAACCCGTGCCAAGCAATGGTTTTTAACTAGTTAATAAATATAGTTTGTTAATGCTTTGTTAACAAGTTATCGGATGTTATAGTTGTATAAATACACTTTTGCTTATTCAATAAGAAATATATTCTCATTCCATTTCCTTTTAATTCTTCTTCCATTAAAACTCTGATCATATATGCATTCAAACTCTAACACTCACTCCACTCTTCAATATTACGTTGAAAAATTGAGATAAAACAAACTAAATATAATAATTTAATATATATATATATATATATATATATATATATCCCTTACTATGGTTAATGCAAGGGTGAATCACAAAGACATGTTGGGGTACACAAAGTTAATCACTTAGCAACTTAGTGCATATATATACGTTTATTATTATATAATTTTGGTTGGTACATTTACAATCAAATTGATTTTCCTTCCAACCAACGACTGTAAAAATCAAGTGCCTCCCGCGGCTTATATTCCGGTACAGTGTGCCCAGCTCCCTACACCATTATAAAAACGTATATATCACTATAAATATGTACAATAAAATGAATTGGTTTTACTTGCATATTTAATTTTAAGAAATAAAATATAATCACCCAGCAAACTTAGTTTACATGATTTGATAACTTGTATGATTTTATTATTCACCTTTATTGTGAGGAAGGTAAGGTTGTACTCGTACGCTTGTAAGTAGCTGCAGAAAATGAAAGCCAAAGCCATTTCAATTCAACATAATGTTATTGTTGAATTCTTTTTCTTAAGATTTTTAATTTTTTATAATCAACGTAGGAAATATACAAGCACTTTATCAAAAGTTGAGATGTACACCCTTCGATCACTGTTATAAGCAAAAATTAATATTTTAGGTTCATTCAATAAATTATGTATTTTGGCTATAATAAAGACTATATACATCATTAATTGAATGAATCTAAAATGTTGATTTTTGTTTATAATAGTGACCGGATGTGTATATGTTTAAAATGAAAACCTGCTTAGGAAAAATTAACCATACGAGTAGTATATTTGGAAGGTGCCTCCAAACATGCTAGTTGTAAAACTTATGAAGCAATTATTTTTGTTAGGTATTGAAATATGTGAGAGTGAGAGAGAAATTAATGTACCCAGCAACTTGGTCATTAGAGATCCATGCCCTCCATTCATCCACAATCTTGTATCCCAAAGATCTGGTCCATGCCTCAGTTCCAGTAAATGGTACACACATATCATGATCACCACTACCATGAATTAATGCATGATATTAATTTTAAGGAATTTTCTATTATGTGCAAATGTGTATATATTAAGAAGTTTAAAATAGAAAACTTGTATGGAAACTTGTAAATTTAATATTAAATATAATTTTTTTAATGAATAATTGATGTTTTCTAATAAAAAGTTATTACTATTATTTATTTTAACATGTGCAATGTTACACATGTTAGACAAACTCTAATTTTAAAGATTAAATTAGTATCAAATTCAATAAGTAATTAAGATGCATATGTTCAAACCTGAAAATAAGTGCTCGATAGCCCAATCTTGTTAGATTCTTGTGGTAAGGAATCATGCTTGGCCCAGCATCACGATCGTACTCTATTTCATCGGTGCATAGTTCCCATGTATCACTTGCCTATGCTTAATCATAAATTAATTATTCCTCAAATCATTAAAAAAAATATAAATAGTCCATAAATCTCAATTCAGTAATTAATCATTGCATCGTACTATTAGAAAGAAAGAAAAGAAAAGTGTGGATTGAAAACAAAAATGACAAAGTTTATCTCTAATTTTATTTGAGTATTAGAAAGTCAAAATTGAAGACCAATTTTATTTTTACCCTTTGTCTTTAATTTTCGTTATAAATTCAACATTTTTTTAGTACACATGAAATAGTGGTGATTACATACCATGTCCACATGAATGGCTTTCTTGACTGCATCGTTGTTCAGCCACGTGGTTGCTACTTCATCATTCTGTGTTTTGCCAAATCAAACATATCGAGTTATACTTCATCATGTCATTGACACCACAAAAAGTGAAAAGAAAAAAAATGTAAAACTTAATTAGGAGCAAGAGTTTTTTTAATTTTTTTTTTGAGAGGTAGGAGGAAGAAATTTGTATTTTGATAATGTAAAAGCGGTTTAACTTTAATTATAAATACTTAAAAAAATGAAATTAAACTTTTCAGTATGTAGATAAGGAAGCAATTGGTTGATGAAAAACTTACAAAACAACCGACATTTCCGGCCATTTTGGACATTAATTGAGGCCATAAGGTAACAGGGCCATTTTTGACTGGTGCTCTAAAAGGCCAAGCTCTACCAAACATCCTCTTTCTCACTGGGAGAGGTCTTTCTGTTTTCCCTAATTTTTGAAAACTCAATGGCAAATTAGAGCTTCCATTTGTTGCACTTTCAGGATCATGGTAGCATGGCTCTAATATATCGTACACATTAAGTTTTTCAAGAGCCTGGTAACATATAGCATCCATCGATATTAATATAATTAACAATGATGATGATAATAACTCTTGCATCTCATTCTCTATGAATATCTCACCTTACCAACTTTTTCAAAGTTCGAAGAGCATTTATCATTATCAACCCCATAATTAGAATTGTAGCAAGCTATCACGTTCTGCAAGTAATTTTTATAGGTCAGTGAGCAATAGAGTACACAACCTTTCAATGTGATATCATTGTATTGTATTAGTAAATTGTTAGCATAAGCAAATGATGAGCAAATTACTGGAATATTTTTGGCAAAGCAAGTAGTTGTAGTATTTAACAATAGGTATTTTAATTATTAAACGCACCTCATACATAGTGTCGGATATAAGACCCATCCCGTGCACAAATGGGTAAAGAGCATGAATATCGTCTTCAAATACTGTGTCTGTGACACCGTTTCCCACCAAGTAACCCTGGATATTCAAACATAATTTATAGCAACAGGTTAATGGTAAATGCCAAAATAATTTAAGATACTATATTTTGGTACCTATTTATTTTTATTTTTTTTGGATTGGGCTATTTTCTACAGGTGGTTTCAAGAAAAGTGTTATACCTTCAAATTGATCACGGGCTTTGCACGACTCCGGATTCCTGGCATGACATACACAATTACTTTATGCTATAGTTAATTTCACACCATAAACCAAATATATAATGCTAGTTGAGTATTAGGATGAGATAGTTTTAAGTGAAGCTAAATCCACCTCATCAATTGAAAAGACTACAAGAGTCAATTATAAATAGTTAAAGGAAGTTACAGTCAGTTAGTTACGGATTTCTAGGAAGTTACTTAGTAGTTACTTGCTATGCAAGTAATTGTTGTCTGTTTTTTTTGTGTGGATAAAACAACTTATTTGCATCTTGTAGGATAAACACTTATCATGATAATCTTATACATAAGCTTATATAAGTTATTTGTATAGTAAAAGATTAAACAAAGTTAAATTATTTTTGTATATGATGTTTAATAGATAAACTCAAATAAATAAATTCAAACGGACCAACTATATGTAATACAGTTTAGCTTATGGTAGAAACTACACACTTGTATAAATACTTTACTACACTTCGACAAATGAACAAAGATAATCATTACACAAAGTAAAATTTTTTGAAGAAGGATGTTGTAGGACAATTAATATCAAAGTAAAATATTCCCGTAAAAAAAAAAAATTCAAAGTAAAATCCTAACGATACCTTTAACAATTTCAAAAGCTAAAGTGGGTATGTAAATTCCAGCATAAGACTCCCCAGAAATATAAAATGGATTAGCCTGGAACTCTGGAAATTGCTCAAACCACTGCCAAGAAGAAATAAAAAAAATAAAAAAAAAATAAAATATATATATATATATATATATATATATATATATATATATATATATATATATATATATATATATATATATAACATTGTGTGTATATCATTCTTTTATCAAATGGCAATGTTGTTTCTCTTTTTGGAAGTACCTTTAAGAGGAAAGCATGGGTATCAGAAGCAGTTTGTTTGTCCCCAGTTGAGTATTTGCTATAGTTCTTTGAGTAAGAGAAGCCAACACCCGTTGGTGAATCCAAATATATAATGTTGGACACCTGAAATTAATTATAGAAGATAAATATAAATTAAGGTACTATTTTTTTTAAGAAGTAAAAAATGAAATATAATAACAATGGGCATGAGGAGGTTAGGGAAGGGGGTAGATGGTCCAAGGTGGAGAAGATTATTTGTTTGGGGGGAGAAGCAGGTGGAAGGGTTCCTTGCTCGATGCCGTTGGTTTGCAGGTTAATGTATCATATAAATTGATTTAGAAGTATGATTTTGATGAAGAATTTTGTTAAAAGAGTGTATCATTTATAATTCACGTGAAGCAGCAAAATCAAGCTCTCTTTAGAGAGATTGATTATTTGAAACAAAGCGGTGCCTTTGAATTTGTCGTTATTTGCATGGAGGCTTTTGAAAAAGAGGATGCCCACCAAAGACAACCTGGTGCGGCGTGGATTAAATAATATGATTAGAAGGTTGTGGGAGGAAACTATCAATCATATGTTTTTGGTCTTTACTTTTTTTTTTGTTCAATTGGAAAGGATGTTTTGCATTGGTTAGGAGTTAAAAGTGTTTCTCTAATGTCGTGGGGCTGCATGCGTTATAATTTTGTGGTTCTCGTATGTTTTGTAGGGAAATTAATCAATGTTTTCATTCGATTTAAATGGTTAATATTTGAGTCATTTGGAAGGAGCGTTATTCTCAAGTTTTTAGTAACAAAATCTCATCACTATTTTGCTTTGATGGAAATTTTTATAAAATAAATAAATAATTGGAACTGAAATTCATTTTAAAGTGTAAATAAAAATTCAAACATGCTAAGATTGTCTATCGTATAAGACGCACAATCTTGTCAACAAATATGAACACACTTTTTTGTCAATAAAAATAATATATCATGCTTTTTTTAAGAAAAAAAAATGAACATGCTTATGATTAACTAAATTAATATATTTGTAAAAAAAAGGTAAATGTATTAAATGATTAAAAATAGTTTTTTTAAATAAAAAAAATATATAGCTATATTTAGAGTAGAGTGAGAAGATAACTTGGAGAGCAAGCAATCTAGATAACTTGGAGAGCAAGCAAGTTAGTTAGGGAGTTAGTTACTCCAAATCATAATAAATAAGCTACACCTATATACTATTTCATATCTTTTATTCAACTGTTTTTTTGTGATGACTCCTGGAGAGAATTACACAATCTATTTTTCCATTGCATTTGACCTTAAACCATGAAATCCTTTGATTCATAACAATATTGATTTAAAAATCAATTGTACTGATATTTTTTTTTAGAGAATTGTGCCGATACATGTTGAATTTTGAAAATGTACCATAGGAATTTTGAAGTTAATATGCTAATAATTAGATGCAAATAAAGCATTGTTGATTTTTGAGTTTCACGTTCTCTTAACCTTCGACCAGCTGTAAGGATTATAATGCAAAGTGGGTAGCTTCCCTTTTGATTTTGCAGCTTCGAAATTGAATGGCCCTGCAAATACTCATAATCATATGCACAAATTATTAATTATACATACATTTATTCAAGGTGAAAGAAAGAACCGAGAGAACGATCAAAATGTTATATTTTTTTTTCTTTGCTAGCATACCATGTTCATAAACAAAGCCATCGAAGCTCGAACAACCAGGTCCACCATTCAGCCATAGAACAACCGGATCCTTGCTTGGATTTCTTTCTGAACTAACAAAGTAGTAGAACAGATTCTTCCCATTCTCAGCATTTCCATCGATACTTATATATCTGAAAATAATCAAAATTTAAGTAATTAATCCCATCAAATTAAAATATATTTGATTTATGATTCATGAAATTAAAATATAATGTGTTACATACCCTGAGTAATGGTTGGAGAGGAATTTTCCGGAAAAACCAGGGAGTTGTGTGATGAGAGATCCTCGAGGAGCAGCTTCAACAAAGAGAACCAACAAAAGCATGCAGAGTGGTACTCGTGGTAACTTTTTCATTATTTCTGGCTTTGTTCTTCACTCTGCAAATTTCACTGTGTTGTCGAGATATACAAATATATAATTGATGAATTAAAGCATAGGAAACACACATATATAAATAAAGGTGGTGAGACATAGATGGAAGAATCGTGGATAATTTATCAACAATCGAGAAAATTAATCACATGAATAAATTTGCAAGTGGTACCGAGATAACTTGTCTTTTCTTTATTTTTGTAACTAAAAAACAATCACACATACAAACAAAGATTTCTCATTTTGTTAGCATTTTATTTTTTTCGAATACTAGTTTTCTATTGACAGAAACTCCAACTTCTCTTTAAATTTTCTTTCTCCTTCGTTTATTGAAGGTTGGTTTTAAGTCGTTCTTTGACCTAAAATCACTCATTTACATCTTTTTTCCCCTTTTCTTTCAATTTAAATAAGTGGTTTTCACATGTATCTAGTTTTTCCTTTGTGTTTTTTGTGATTTCGTCGTCTTATAAGTGCGGCGTAGTGTTGTTCATCGTCTTGTGCGGTGTTTGATTTGCGTCTTGTCACAGTGTTTGTTTAGTTCCTATTGAAAGATGTGTTTGTTTAGGTTGCCACGTTACAGATCCGAAAACATGGGTATTTCGGTGACTTAAATTTTATCATATTATCTGCCTACCGGTGTATGCTATTAACTTGGATTTGTTCACGGATTCACTTTTACATTTTTAGCGATGTTTGTATTTGATGTACTCTATCAATTTAAATGAATATTATTTTATTTTTGTCAAAAAAATCATTTTATGAAAATAGATCTTTAACGTTCTACTTTCGACTTCATGCTATTTTTTCATTGTTTATCACCAATGCAACTTGCAATGTTTCCGGAAAAAGAATAAAATTATTTTACTCTAGAAGTTGCAAATGCCATTGGGGGAGTAGGGACTTTGACGTGACCATCATAGCTTTTGATTTGTGTTATCAAAATAGTTAATGGGTCCGAAATGACGCAACTCAAACTTGGCATCAAGTGGAAAAGAGTAGAGGAGGGGAGCAATTTACCTTCTACCCTTTAAATCTAAAAACATTCCTTTTTTAATATATTTTCCTATATCTTTTAGGGTTAAATGTGATTTTGGTCCCTATAAATATGTCAATTTTTTGTTTTAGTCCTTCTAAAAATATTCTTCAACTTTTAGTCCCTAAAAAAATTTCATCTTCACTTTTGGTCCCTCCTTAAAGTAAACTCATATGTAGAATTCATATTTTTGTATAAAATTTTGCAGAAAAATTCATAATATTATAAAAATTTCTCAAAAAAAAAAAGAATTTTCTAACAAAACATGGATTTAATATGAATTTTTATATTTTATATGGTTAAAAAATCATATTTAATTTGTGTTTCGTTAAAAAATTTTAATTTTTTTTTTGGAATATTTTACATATTTCTGCATAATTTTATTAAAAAAATTAAATTAAAAATAAGGACCAAAAGTAGTGATTGAAAATTTTATATAAGAACTAAAAGTTGAAGGAAAATTTTAAAAGGACTAAAACGAAAAATAGATATATTTGTAAGGACCAAAATCATATTTAACCATATTTTTAACACTCAACCTATTATTAGGTAAAACTCATATAAATCTCCTCGCTATATGTGGATTGATCATATTTTCACTCTACAAATTATTATTTTTACAAAACTCAACAAATTATAATATATAATCTTTGCTTATTTCAATTATAATATTATACTCTTTTCAAATGAGTGTCATTTTGAAAAGAAAAAAAAATCAAAATGAATATCACTTTCATATTTTAGTTTAATATTAATTTTTTATTTCAATTATACCTTCTAATTGTCCTTGTTGTTATAACCCGGTGATTTACTTGTGAGATATTTTATGTGGGATTCTTGGTTCGAATTTGGCTCACCAATCTCTCCTTCATCGTGTGTTTTTTTCATTTGAGTACATGTAGCAAAAATATAAATATAGTACGCTCCAACTACTAATACATTTTTTCTTTCAAAAAAAAATTACTAATACATTTTTAAAGATCATTCTACCGCACTTTATATTTGTGATAGTGTAAAATAAACCAATAGAGGATAAATATAATTTGGTAAAATATCATTCTACCCTACTTAATATTTGTGATAGTGTAAAATACACCAATTGAGGAAAATATATTTGATAAAATTGTTGTATTCTCTTTCTAATACTTATTGCATTTGTTTATTATGCATGTAAACAATTTAAATAATTTTCATTTTAAAACATTGTGAGTAGTAAGTGTTTAAAGCTCCCCCTAATATTTTGGAGAAGATCTGCCACTGCTTCAGGGTAATTGGTAAACATGTTAAAAAAAGTCAACACAAGAGAAGTTGCATCATTGATCGAGTTATGAACAACTAAAGAAATTAGTATATTTATTGATGTGATACCGGTGACCGATGAATACGTATCAAATAAATATATATTTTCTCTTTGTTTGAAATATTTAGTAACAGGGTGAGCCTTGTATTTATCAATCAAACCATCAAGTTTTAGTTTTTTTTTTCAAAATCCATTTACATCTGATCGGTCGGTAACTAGGAGGAAAGTTTACTAAGTGTTAGGTCAAATTAGACTCTAGAAAAACCATTTCATTGTTTATAGCTTCTTAGCATATATCAAACAATTGATAAAAAATTCCCTCATCAATGAGATACAATATTGAAATTAAGCATGATTTAAACAACTATTTTAGAAAAGGTTCTAAGTTTTTCTTGACAAATTTACAGTTTATGTCAAGAAAATAAGATACAGTTGTTTCATAAATAATTTTGTGCTCTTTATAAATCTCATTGAAAATGTGGAGATCATGTTATATGCCTCTGTCACCACAAAAATATCAATTCTCTTGTTGAAATAATTTTCAGTTCCTTTACGACAAATGAACATGTCAAGCATATCATCTTTTTTTCAATTTGTTTTGCATATAACTTTGGAATTAATCCAAGCTACTTAAGTTCATAGTTAAACGCATGTTCACTTGACAAATTTTGATTTATCAAATATTAATGGTCTACAAGTCTCTCTTAAAGTTTGAGCGAATCAGTCTTATTTGGTATAAATTAGGATACAAGATTCTTTCTTATCTTTGAAGCATGCATCACGACCTAGAGATTAATTTATATTTGGACGTGAATTGTAACTCCACATCTCCAATGCCAACTACTTTAGTGGTGTAAAAATAACACTTCCTTATTTTCAAAAATAACATGGTTTTTTCTAAATTACCTTTGAAAAATGGTGGGTAACTTGCCCACCAACCAATGAAAATGAACAATTTATTTATGGGGTCAAGATAGTGCATGGATACCACCTAAAAAGGTGAATGCTTATTGGTTGAGGTAAATTACCCACCATTTTTCATGGGTACTCTAGTTGTCACCAAATAACATATGTTTTGAACATAACACATTCATAACAGACAATTAGCATGCAGAGCAGCGTTTGATGAAGAATGTTAATTGGAGTTCTTATTAAAAGTGTGGCTCCAATTTTTGAAGACAAATTTCAAACAAATTCAAAGTTAGATATGTGAACTTTTGTGACAACAATTTAGAGCAATGATATTTGTACAACAATATCAAACAACTTTTGTGACAACCACTTATCCTCTTTTTTTATTGGATGAAAACAATAGAGAGAGAAAGAAGAAGAAAGAGAGTAAAAAACATGTAAGAGTATGAGAAAGACGACGAATTTATTAGTGTTGTTGTTTGAAAGAGAAGGGTTGTTTGTGACATTCAATGAAAACTGAAGGGAGACCAATGTAATTTTCTCTAAAAATTAAAATAAACAATATATTTTGCAAAAGAGGGGCCCAGCTTATCCATAGAAAAAAGAAGCATGAAAAAGAAGAAAAAGAAGAGGCTGTTGTTTGTCTACGTATCTGGTTTGTAATTGTAATCCCAAACAACACACTATCCTCCACGGAATGGGGAGACATGAATCTGACAGCCGCACTTTCTTGTTCTCTCGCCGCCACTTCTTCTCTTTCCTCCTCCGCCACACTCCACCGCAACAATACATCCAACATAGTAGTACGCACATGCACACCCTTCTCCTTCCGTCATCACCACCACCACCACCACTCTTCTTCATTGCGAGGTAACATATATAGTTGGTTTCATTCTCTCTCTTACACATGCACACAGATATTTAGAATATTGATATATGTTAGATGGTATGTGTTTTGCAGTTGCCAATGATGCTGATCGGACTGAACTATCATCTGATGCCACAGCTGAAAAATCATATTCAGATGCTGCTGATAAAATGGTTGATAGTATCGACTTTGGTGAGCTATGCAATGAGTTTGAGTGCAATAGTAGTCCCTCGGTAGAATCCACTGCAAGACAACTTGCTCGTGATATATTTGAGCTAAGGAGTGGGAATCGAGCACTTGGAACCTATGCTGTTTCTGTCACTTACAAGGTATTTATTTCTCTTCAATGCTTTTCCTTTGGAGTTTAAATCTTTTATGTTATGCATGTTTATGATGTTTTTATTGTTTGCAGGATCCTATCAGGAGTTTTACTGGTCGTGAAAAGTATAAGAGACCTCTATGGGCGATCACTGCACTTGAAAACCCATCTGTGGTGAGTTTAAATTATGGAGTTTCTTCTCCTAAGGAAGCAATTAGTCTATGAAGCAATAAGGATTATATGATTTCCTCTTATGATTAGTCTTTTGATCAATGCCTGAGTAGATAGCAAAATGTTAAAACTTGAAGTGTTTAAGTTTTCCCTTTTTAATTTGATGGGCTAGAAATACTGATACATCATCTCAGTGAGGTCAAATAGTGGTGCTATAGCGCTGTAGTATGGTGGAATTTGATTTTCTAAATTGCTATTGGTTTGCGGTAAGCTATATAGTACAAAATGTTGTCAAATAACGGCTAGAGCAGCGTTATAGCTCTAGAATTTGGACAACCAACAACCAGCTATCTTCCGCTATTCGCGATTGACGACATTAACGTCTGTGTACTTACTAGTGTCTATCTTTTGTCACTGATCAATTTCATGTCTTTGATTTCAACACTCGTTTCCTTCTAAGATATTCCATCCATTCCTTTAAAAACTTCCATTTGAGGTAACTGTTTGAGAAATGTAGACGTTATTAAACATGTTTCAACAAAATTCACTATACTTTGAGTGGATTTTAATTGAAATATTCCAGGTTTTATTTTAGCAATCTATTAGATTTCGCTTTCACTTATTAATATTAAAAATTAAATTTGACAAAAAGGAAGGTAGGATTGTTATGAAATCTGTTTTGTTTGGTTAACAGACTGTGCAGGAAATGACTATGCTGTCAACAAGTGTTTTAAGTATCAAGTGGACAATTAGAGGGAGGCCTAAATCTGTTCTAGCCAGTGTAGGAGGAGATCTCATACTTAGAGTTACTTCCAAATTTACGCTTAACCAAATTAGTGGACAAGTCATTCAGCATGAAGAATTATGGGACTTATCATCTTCATCGGCTAGTGCTCAAACATTTTTCTGGTCATCGCGTGTTCTGTTTGCTACGGTTGAATCTGTGAAAGATTTGGCTGATAGTGCCAAGAATTTGAGTGCTAATTTTTCAACCAAGAAAGAGGAGGACTCTGATATTTATCGAGATCCTTCTGGTGATCCAACCAAGGTGAGTTCTCTTATCTAGAAGAATCTTAAACTTGTGGCTTCATCATCTTATCTTTTATCTTCTTAAGGTATTTTGCTTCCTTTTTGGATAAACAACCTAATTAAGCACTCATAGTAGAAGCGCTTATCTTTTTATTGAATGGCAAAAATATATAATATATACGATAAAGTATCAGAATACACCAAAAGCACCGCCAAACAGCAATAAAAAAACACCTGAGGGCCAACTCACGGCCCAACAAAGGACACAGAGCTACCCAGACCACTACGCAAGGAACCACTTCCAAGCTAAGAATTTCACTCTATCCACCACAGGCTTTACTGAACGCAAGTCACTGTAAAAGGTTATATCATTCTGGGAAGTCCAAATGGTCCAAATAACATCATGCCAATCTAAAAGCAACCGTAATCTAACTCTCTTCCCCGACCCGAAGCCTAGGGGAGACACACACCAGCCCGACCACCTAGAGACCTGATACCACACAGTAAGAGTAGATGTGCAAGAGATAAACACAAGCGCTTATCAAATAAGTGTTTATGTATAAACTATAAACTATTTCTATAACAAAAGATAAATAAAGTCAATTTTTTTTCATATAACCTATAGGTTGTTTTCACAAACTGTCCTGGATAGCTTATTGAAAATAAACTGAAACAACTTATGGACATGTTATAAGTTGTTTTCATAAACTCTCTCAAGTAGTCTCGCAAGGGCTTATGATAGTAGATAAACTCAAATAGATCCAATCTTCTAGTTTATTTCTTTACATTTTTTTACCATTATTACATGATGGTATGAATGCTTTGTATTAAAGATAATCATTGAAAATTGTTCATGATTGTATTATTCATTTATTTGGACATAGCTAATTTCTTTTCATGAGTTAACTGTTGGTTTGTGATTTTATTCAGTTCTTCCAGAGGGACGACGGCTTTCAACAAGATGTACTCCAGATTGCACTACTCCTGGCAGTTATATATTTTGTGGTACAAGTTCTGAGGATAACTTTGTAAAAAGCATGCCTGCCTTATTGTGATCTGCATTTTACATCTCTTTATTCATGAATATATCTATCTGCGTAATGTGTAATTATCAGTATATAATCATAAATGTTTTTCAAAGTTATAATGAAATTTATGTTCTAACTGTGTTTAAATTGAGAATCTTTTATGACTGTGTTTAGGACTGAGAGCTGAAAAATTCTGCAATCATAATTCATAAACTTAGATGCATGTGAATAGCTTATAAATTGTCATTGTGTGCAAACAGTTTTCAGCTTATTTTCATAAGCTCCACCAAATAGCGAAGTTCATGAGTTGTTTTAGAGTACGGGCAGTTTTTTATTTTATTTTCACTTTGATCGTAGAAATAGCTTATATATATATAACTCTATATGCTAAGCCCTTACTGAATAAGTTGTTTATTCAAACATCTGCAATCAATTGAGGGAATTATTTCATAGTGGCATGTTGTTGCCTACCTAAAGTTTCCTTGCTTAAGGAAAAATCTTCAATGACTTGTTCATTTTCAAGAATTATCCATGTACTCCATTCTGAGCATAATATCCTTGGTAAGTTCTATCTTGAATCTCCTGGTCTTGATCTTAATTATCCATTTATAATTGCTATAAATCCTAAAATCCATAGTTGTCCATTTGCACTTTTTTTCTAATGGCATTGCATTAAAAATGAAACCAAACAAAAAGTAGCTAAAAATAACTTTGAAGTTTTGCTCACCCCTTTCTCAGTTAAATTTCACTCTATATGAGAAATGGTTAAAAATATATGCACAAAGCACAACATTCAAAGAATTATGTTACAACAAAATGAAATAAATGCCACCCCTCATATAAATTATTAAAACTAGTCATTTATGTGCTTAGCATGGCAATTATAAAAAAAAAGAATGTCAATATTCTTCCAATTAACATTGTGGAAGCTGAAGAAAGATCATGTGCTCCCACTGTATATACAGATCCACTCTTTTCATCCTTCACTTTAATGCTGGCAGAGCCTAAAGAATCAAGAAGAAAATGCCACATATCAGTATCAGCACATTTAAGTCTAAAAGCTAATAATATAAGAGTCATAAGTGAAATAAATTGAAACAAATTAAGCCTTATTTTAGAGTGAATCACCATTTTAGCCCTAAAAATTGCAGGGTCAGCTAATTTTATCACTTAAATAACAAAATTTCTAAATAATTGAAGATATTATAAGTCTTATGTCACATAAATCCTAATTTAGTCTTAGAATTGTTCTGAAGAGACTAATGTGATCGAAGATTTTCAATTTCGGGAATCATTTTGAAATTGAGTTGATTTCAGGGATCAAAATGTCTGGCCCTTGCAATTTAGGAACTAAATAGACATTTCACTTCTATTTTGGTTAAACTCTCTTAAGTTAGTTGACCTTTCTTTCTCTAATTCATGGGTCTCAAACATTTATGCAAATGAATTGTGGACTGTGGAGGGATGAATACATAAAAAACAGGAACAAAGATGGGATAAAGAAAGATTAAACATCATTCCTAATGAGGAGTAATAGCAGAAACAACCATAGGTGATTATGATTGGAAAGTGGAACAACCTTGGATATGTAACATTTTAGTAAGTAAATAAATAAGCAGGGAACTCACAGTTGAAATCGGTCCATCCAATGACCATATTTTCAAGATCATATACAACTAGTTTGTTTGACAGCACCAAATCTGCAATTGGAAATATATTGATGTTAATAAATGATATAGTCATTCCAAAATTATTAGAATTATAAATTTAAAACTAGCACTAGTTAAGTCATGTGTTATATTTTATTCAACATCTTGTGTATAGGGTACAAATACAACTATGTGGAGGTTCTCAACTTAACATAAAATACATCAAAAACAGTTAAGAGGGTCAAAATGAACAAATTATGCCTTATACTACCTTTATCCTAGAGGTAAGAATAAATTATAGTTGAAATTGAAATTTCAAACTTTACCTCCGAGAAGAATCAGGTCTTTTCCATCCTTAGTCTGTGTATTACTTTTCAGCCAGCCGATACAATAGATATCATCCTGGAGTACAATGAAGAGAAAAAGAATATCAAGAAACAGTTTTTTTTTTTTTAACACCTGAAACAAATATCTGAAATCCTAGTTTTTGAAATAAAAAGTAGCATTATATCAAACAAATCTCATTGTAAAACTATCCAGATGGAATAACCAACTATCCAGATAAATTCTCATGTTCGGTATATGAATTCACGCAGTGGTTTGAAATTATGAGTATAACTTTCATATAAAAATAAATTTAATTGCCGTTTGAATAACTATCTAGCATCCACAAAGTTTCTCAAAATCAGAAGCTAGGTACAAATGCAAATTATGCGATCAAGTTCATACTCACTTTAAACAGAAACAGGTAGTCATGCGGATAAACTATCAGAGAAAGCCCCTCAAAGTGAAACTTGACAACTGGAAATCCGTCATCTAACCTGCACATTACACAGTAGATGTAGTAAATTTAACAATAATGACATCGGAAAAGAAAAACGATTGCCACAAATTAATATTGATACATGATACTTATTTCAAAAGAAAATAGGACTGCAAAATGTATTTTCTACACGAAGTAAAATAAAGTTACAAAGATAAGTGTTGTACTTGTCAGAATAATGAAAACAAGTAAATTGGCCCTCAACAGTAAGTAATTTCAATCCAGGTTGCCGAGCCAAAACCTATCACAATGAACAATCATTCATGAACATTCAAGTGGAAAAAATTGATTCACTTAACTCTGAAGTGATACTTACCTTTGTTACTAACTGATTGTAAATCGAAGACGGAAGATAAGCCAAGGTTGTACCACTGTCTATTATTGTTCCTCTTCCATTTCCAGAATCAAATAAATCTAAAGGGAGCTGAATAGGTTCCCCGTCAACCTCCATGTCCTTCAAAACCACATTGTAGTGTGCCCTGAAACAAATTACTGTCATCAAACAACTGAACAGATTGAATACCATGGCTACAGATAACATGACATGAGACTAAAAAGCTAAGATTCTGCACATACATTCTTGGTACCAGTGGAGTAGTATTAAATTTTGGCTCCATGACTTGCCCTATGGAAAATATTCCTCCTCCATGGTGACTATCAAGGCAGTGCGAAAATATTCTTTTCACCTTTCCAGATATAGCAAGCTGTGAAAGCACAGAAGAATTTGCTTGTCCAAAACCAATTATTCCATCAAGAGCTTCGTCAGAAGACGAACCCAATGACCCAGATTGTTTAGAACCGCACCTGTCATCAAGTGAATGTTCAGAAAGGCATAAAACTAAGGCGGCTATGAAGAAAAAGAAACGATAAAACTAAGGTTAGGTAACGAAGATGGTTTCAAATGTTCAATATTCACTGAGTAATCTATCTAGTATCTACGTGTGTGTGTGTGTGTACGTGTGTGTGTGTGTGTGATGTAAGCAATAGAAATCACACTCACCCAAAAATCACACTGCTATTGTCTGGTGCGGTATGGAGATTACCACTAACTCTGTCGAACGTAAGAGAATCCTTCACAAAGGATCCGGAGGTTTGACTTCCATCTCCATAAGTTATGCTGTATGGACAAGCCATGTCTTGCTTGCATCCAGAAATTGGACCAGCATATGTGTCAGTGCAGAAACCGTCATCACAAGAAACCGCATTTGAAGTTTTCGAGCCGTTAGGGTCATAGAGGGTTAAATCCATCTGCAACATGATAATTAAAGCAGCAACTCTCAATATTCTTATATTTCAACCAGAAAGCATGAATATTAAAGAAGTTTAGTTTAGATACATACACCAAGACCACTCTTCTTGGGACATGCTGTGCAGCCTGCACAATTCACCCAAAGAATGTCACTTCCTGTGTCAACTTGTACATAGAAGTCCTTAGCAGGAGAGCCAAGCCCTACTTTGGTATAATACAACCTAACCGAATGAAACCAACAACATTGATTAAGCATCCACATGAAGATGCTGATAAATGATAAATTTGCAGCAGAAACAGACATAAAAGAATTTAACCAATGAATCACCAATTTTATTTAATTTATTTTTTTGGGTAGGAAACCACCCTAATTAGTGTCTTTTGCACCCCGGTGGCTCCAGTGTATCTCCCACAAGCTTTGATACTTTAGACCGGTTATAAGACTAATCTCTCTTTGGTGCTTAAGCCATAACTTAAAGTTTGCGAGGATCAAACTTTGGCCGTCCCTCACAAGCTAGGCGCTGCTTAACCAACTGAGCCACGCCCATTGGATAATAAATCACCAATTTAATCCTTTAAATTATAGGGACCGGACAATCTGGTCCGCGAAACTAACAAAATTCCAATATGATCCTCTAAATTTAAAATCATTGAATACATTAGTCCCTCCTCCTCACAAAAATTACAAGAATTATATTGACTAATTCAAAAAACTAATGTGGTTGAAAGTTTTTACTTTTTGTAATCATTATAGAATTTGATTAATACGAACAATCAGATTATCCAACTCATACAAATTCATCATCAAGATTAAAACAATGATTAGAACAAAATAAAGAAAAGGGAAGAAAGCGAAGCAAAGCAAAACAAAACAAACCCAGTTGAAGAAGGAAGACCATTGCCACCAAGAGGAACATCAACAGCAGCAAGAAATCTACCACGTCTTCTATCATCATGAGCTTTGATTTTATCTAAACTCTGATGAGGTCCATTGAATTTACGTTGAACAGGGAAAACCAAATTAGCATTGGAAGCATCAACAAACAATAACATCACAATAAGAATCAACCCTCTAACACGATCCATTATTTTACAAACGTAGCTTCAATCAAAAGCAAGAAAACAAAAGAGAAAGAAAATTGAAGAGAGTCTAGTTCATTGCCCGACCCAATTGAGAGAGAAATAAAAGGGTCGGTGAA
This sequence comes from Medicago lupulina, assembly GCA_958299785.1. Classification (NCBI taxonomy): domain Eukaryota; kingdom Viridiplantae; phylum Streptophyta; class Magnoliopsida; order Fabales; family Fabaceae; genus Medicago; species Medicago lupulina. Next base: position 18,317,906 of record OY283140.1, on the reverse strand, counting down.
GAAGAAGAATAGAGGGAAAGAAGAAGAAGAAGAAGGAAAAAGAGAAGAAAAGAAAGAAAGAAAGACAAAAAAGAAAGAGATTGACGAGGAAGAGAGAGAAGAGGGAATTTCGCGGTTTCAACGGCAAACTATAATGTGGTTTTTTTATTAGATAACACGCTGAAATTAGTTAACTTTGTTGTCTTGCCGTCCTTTGCTTCATTCACTTTGTTCCTTCCGTTTGTTTCATGTCATGTTCCATTTGCTTCCCCCTTTCCTTGTTTTATTCATCTCTACAATTTATTTATTTACTATTTTTTAAGGAACCAGCCCATCGAAATTGTCACATTGTCTTGTAGTAAATTATGCGAAAATCACAACAAATCATATATGTCACTTTATAAGCAATTATGATTAAAATCAATAATTCAACGGTTATGATTGATTGTCGGTGTACTTGTTTTTTTTCATTAACGGTGTATATGAATAAATTCTAAGTCCTCTAAAAATAAAATAAGTTCTAAATGTTTTTTTGACAAATTCTAAGCATATTTCTATTTAGGGAAATACCAACCTATATTTTGCACTTATTGAGAAGTCTAAAATATATTTTTTTTAATAAAATAAAATTATCTTGTAAATAATGCCATCAATGCCTCAAAATTAAGGAAACTTTTACGGTACACTTGCAAATTAAAGGTGTACCGGTACTCTTTCTTCAAAAAATTTTACATTAACTATCATTTTTATGAAATAAAAGCTATTTGTTGATATTTATATTTTAGAAAATATCATTTCATAAGAAAAAACATCATTTCATTGTTTATAAAAATCATACTAATTTTTTTTTACATTAAATTGTAAAAAATAATTAAAATTCTCTATTATGAGTAATAAAAATTTAAAAAATAAATAAATTTTATTTCGTCGACGTTTTCGGTAAATAAGATTTAGTTATTATAATTATAGGTGATAGAAAATGATTTTTTTTTTTAAAAATAACTCATTTAACTTGTAGTTTTAAATTTGGTGTACCAATACACTTAAATTTTTAAATGTACCGTAGTATTTGCCCAAAATTAAATGCTAGTAAAAAAAACAAAACACCTCAAAATTAAAAAGATTGATGTTTTTTATGTAGAAATTTATTTATTTATCATTCGATTCACATTCATAATTCTAATTCTTAATAACTTTCATTTGCTTCTTCATGTTTTTCTTGGAAGGTCCCAAATGTACACGCCATCGACTCCACCAGCCATCTATGCACCCAATTATTGGCAAATGGCAACTAACCCGTGCATTATTTTATGACATTTTTCTTTGTTCCCATTCTTATATGTTTTCCTTTACTATTATTGGTGATTTACATTCCTTTTCAAAAGTTTTAAAGGGAACTTAAATTAAGACTCATAATGGAGTGATGCACCACAACTTTTAAACCGTGATTGACCCACTTATTTTATATGACTCAATGACCGGAAAGAAATGACGTATCATATTCATTTTTATCCTCTCATTCTTTAAAAAATAATAATTTATCCTCTTATATTTTCTCAAATTTCATATCTCAACCCTTAACTATCTTTCTTCAAATTTTTAAATTCCAAAATCTTCATCTTTTTATATTTCAATGGTCTAAATGTTTCACATTATTTCGGAGATTCTAATCCTTCAATGGGGATTCTAATCCCTCAATGACCCAAAAGTTTTAAATATATTAAAGTAAAAGTCGTCCTTTAATGAATAATACATGAAGGTCAAAAATATCCTTTAATAAGCCAAACTGTATTTTGGGTCCATTTTCCATTTCATTTTTCTCTTCTTCTTTGGTCTTCAATATGTAAAATGGTAAAGAGATGAAGTCTTATTTGGTTATTTCAACATTGCATAAAAACACAGAATTTGAATTAGTCTCCATTATTTTATTTTTTTAATTTCAACCTTTGATAAAACATAAAATTAAGACATGTTAACCATGAACTAAAATTTATGATTGAATCATCTCTTAAATGAGAAAAAACACACTTTAGTCCCTCACAAATAAAAAAAAAACACATTTTAGTTTGTTACAGATGAAGAAGCTAGCTACACAATTCTATTACATTTACTTCTAAATTCATATATACATTACTTCAACGATACAACAAAAAGCCAAAATCACAACACAAACAACTCATATTATTTCCGATTTGTTTCTTCCAACTACAATTTGCATTTCATTCAACTGGTATTTCATAGTAGCCAGAGATCAATCTCACATTTACTAATTTTAGCTTCCACATCTCTCTTCATTTGAGTCTCCATCACGTCTATTCCCTCTTTAACCGAATCTCCGTCACTTTCATATTTCTCTTCAACACATTAACTTTGGTTTCGGAACTATTCCATTGCGCCCTCAACATAGAAACTAATAAAGGAAATGTTAAAGAGTGTCCTTAGGGCATTAATTAAAAAGATAATAATAGAAATGTTATATGGGAAAATTGTGTAAATGATGAATTTAACTTTTTAAAAGTCAAAATTTTGTTGAATTCAATGTAAACATGCTACTTTTGGTTTTCTTAACAAATACCTTAAAAACACTTGTTAACATAACTAGCTAATAATTCTAACATTTCTCATTTAAAAAGTGACCTATTATCCTGGGTAAACAAAAAAACAAAAATTCAATTGTATAGTTTCATTTAACAAGATCATATTTGGTCCTCTGACAAAACATAAAATTGCATGTTAGTCCCTTACATAAATGTTAAAAAATAAATAAAAATAGTACCTTTACAACAACATTTAAAAAAAAAAAAACAAGCAATTGGTATAGATGAACATAAAAGAATATGAACACCAAAATGTTAGGAACAATCAAAACTAGAATCGACATGATTAATATAAAGATTATTTTAAAATAGGAAGACTAGATAAATATCTATTAGGATTTTTATTTGTATTTGCAACATGCAGACGTGTCTTATTCTATTTGATAAATTGAGTTCCACTTCCATCTCGAGTCGTATGTAATGTTAGTCATGTTTAATTTCCGCTTTCATATTTTCTTTCGTTTCTATCTTGTAGAATAGAATCTAGAGTCAATGTGTTTGGTTGTGTTTCACTTGTTCAAGTTCACAACTTATAATCACATGTTTATGTATGGGTTATGCACCCAAAAAAAAGAGGATACAAATGTTCTCATCATCCCTGGTGTAAGTACTTTGTATCAAAAGATGTCGCATTTATGAAAATGTGTCATACTTCACTCATTCTCAACTGCAAGGAGAGAACATGAGTGGCTTCGACTCTAAGTTCAAGTTCTTAATCCTTCGTCCTAGCTACTCCAAAACACGTATTTTAGTTCTTTCCTCTAGTCCAACTTTTGAACCTGAGTCAATTACTATTATGGTTCCTCGATTGTCTTATGTTTTATAGGAATAAACACCTTCAGAACAAATTCTAGTGTATTAAAGAAGGAATAAATTCAACCTACTCCTAAAACAACTTCAATTTCGCGAGCTAGAGGTAAGTACCGAAAAAGATTAAGAAAGAATAAAAATATCTTGTGCTTATAAATAAGTATATCATATTTCTCGATTGGTCTCCTCTAAACATTTTTTCATGTAGTATTAGTTTTATTGCAGTTTTTGACAATGTTAAAATCCGATCACCTGTTCAAGAAGCATTGGAAGATAAAAATTTGTCCAGGTTGAGAAAAATGGGACTTGGATGATTTTTTAGAGACAAGGCGGAAATAAGGCAATTAGATATATGCGAATTTATACAGTAAAACACATATTAGATGGTACCCTCGATTGTTACAAGGTCAAACTAGTGGCATAATGATATACACAAACACGTGATATTGATTATTAGGAGACTGTAATGGAAAAATATGAATTGTGTTCATATCTTATTATCTCTCGTTGCTTACTATGGATAGAAAATGCACCAATTTTATGTTAAAAATGTGTTCTCCCCCCAGCACACACACACATTTTAGTCTCACATATGGAGCCAACAAGGTATGTGTCGATTGAAGAAGTTCTTATACAGGCCAAAACAATTCCTTTATGCATGATTTTGAAGATTCATCAAGCTATGGTCTACTTGGGCTATAATTAAAGCCAATGAGATCACATTCCATTCTTTAAACATTCACAAGGAGGAAAGCTAAATATACTTTTTGTTTACGTTGATAATATTGTGATTACATGAGATGACTAGACTCATAAACGACAACTCAAAGAGAAACTATCAACAAAGTTTGATATTAAAGACTTTGAATAATGAAAGTATTTCTTTGGAACTGAGGTAACCTACTCAAATAAGGACATTTTCATCTCTCATAAGAAGCATATGCTTGATCTTTTGCAAGTAGTAGATAAACTTGAATGCAAAATTACATGATGAGATTTTAGGAGAAAAGTGTCAAAGTTTAGTATTAGAGATTATTGAGAAAATTGATCTACTTAACACACACTATACCAAATTTGACATAATAGTCAGTGTGGTGAGTTAATTCATACATGACCTGAGGATGAGACAATCAGTGGCGGATCTTGACTTATTTTCTTGGAGGTACCAAACTATTATAGTATATATATTAAAATGATTGAATTGACAGGAGAAGAAGTTAATTGCTCTGCTGGTTAAATTTGCTGTAAATATGCGTGTGTTTGGTGGGTTCGAGTCCCATTTGGAACATTTTTTTTGAATAAAAGATTAAAAATACATAGGAAATGTATAAAAAAGCACTTGAAAAGGGTTGAACACTAGACCTTCAAGTTTATTTACTATATATATATATATATATATATATATATATAGTAAATTTGGGGGATGCCATGGCACCTGCCTGCCCCTGAAGAGATCCGTCACTGGAGACAATTGCAGGTTATAGACCATGTTCTAAAATATCTTAAAGTCACTGGCTTCTACTAATGTTGATTATGTCAATTTAACAAGTGATAGAAGATCTATTTTAGGATATTGCACATTTTGTGTGGGAACCCTGTTGCTTAAAGGAGTGAGGATCAAAGCATGGTTGATTGATTAAGCGCTACAAGAGATTTTAGAGATATGCCACTAGAAATATGTGAAATTCTTCTCTGATTTTACCTTCATATAGGAGACAAATTGTGTGAGCTCTAGCTTCTAATCACTAGGCTACTTGACAACATTTAATTTTTTTCACTAGGTCAAACCCGTCTCATTGTGTTATAGGAGACAAATTGTGTGAGCTCTAGCTTCTAATCACTAGGCTACTTGACAACATTTAATTTTTTTCACCAGGTCAAACCCGTCTCATTGTGTTCAAGCTGAGACAAATTGCAAGTCCCTAATTCTACTAATAAAAAAAAGTGAGAAATGAAAAAAAATATTTTTTTTACTCAATAAAATAAAAGAGATATTCCAAGGGAATCTTAGCATCCAATTATGTAAAAGAAGGGTCACAAATCACAATTCCAAAAGAATATGCACATCTCTTTCATTTCCGTTTCATTAAAATTTACCAATTTCACCCTTGTATTAACAACTGCAATAATACCATACACAAACTCCAAGGGCAACACCGTCATTTCATTCATCACTCCCATTCTTCTTCCCCTTCGCATCCACCACCACACGAGCATATCTCAGAGTCCACATGCCAACACCAATGGCTCTTAATCTCTGCACCTCCCCTAAATGGATTGGCACCACCGTCTTTGACAATACTTGTTCATCGAAGCTATCACTTGGCTCTTCTTCTTCTTCTACTACTTCCATTTTGAATTCCAAGAGTGTTGGTCTCAAAAGCTTAAGCTTGAGGAAGAGTGGGAGTTTCAGTGTAAGATCAAGCTTGGAAACTACGGGTCCCACCGTGACCGTCGGACAAGTTACTGAAGTTAACAAGGATACGTTTTGGCCCATCGTTAATGCCGCCGGTGATAAAACCGTCGTCCTCGACATGTACACCCAATGGTATATTTTATTTCATTAACTATTCTTATAGTATTACATCATGGCATATTCTTTTCTTTTTTCTATTGATTTATACTATCCATCATATTATATGATCAGAAAAAGAGTTAGCTATAGGTAGTTCTAAAAGTACAACTCAGATGCTAATAGACTCTAAGGTAGATTCGATATGAGTTCGAACTGTGTTTTTGTCATTTCTCAGCGTTAAAAATTTAGATAATGAGTAACGTCGCTACGCTAGGTAGAAGTTCAGGGTTCTTCACATCCTAATAAAGACCAAACTTAGAGAATATTGACATAAGTTTTGACCGATCAATTAGAGAACGAATCCAAAACAGTTTATGATGATAAGCTATCTGAAAGAGTTTATGAAACTAAATTTTGAGTGACAGACACTAAGTGCTCATGGACACTTAATAGAGTCTTGTAAGGAGTTTATGTCATAAATTAAGTCTAAATAAGCTCTTCCAAACGCCTTTATATGTTTTAAGAAGTATAAATGTGTTTTAGCAAGTAATATGATTTGGTGTAAACTATAATTGGACATCATGCATATCTTGTTAACACTTGTGTATGTATACTAAAACTCTTTACTTTATGACTTTCCCTGTTTTCTATTTTACACAACCATGCATGGCGTTACTAGTTACTTGCACTCGGTGTCCATTGATCAGTACATCTTGCTGACCTGACCAGATATCTCACACAAAACTTTCATAATTTATGAATATGGCATTTCACATTTGCACTAGTTTTGTGTGATTTGATAGTTGGTTTCTAAATTTCATCATGTTACCTCTCTATATATCTATCTCCCTGTTTTTGACAAACATAGATAATCAATTGTAGATCAAGTTTATATTCCTCCTAACGTGTCAAACAACATCATTGTGCTGTATCGTATCTCTATATAAGTGAGGTTCGAGACAAATCTCTTCAAGGTCACACTAAGTACATTATACGATGAAGAGTGGGAAGGGTTTTTTTCTAAACTAAGGGTTTTATTGGAGGGGGAAGTGAGAAGTTTTAACAGTTGTGAAACAATCAAAGGAGCACATTTACATAACACCAAATCTTTTATGCATATCCATGCATTTTATCATAATTGCAAGTAGTAGCTGATAACTTTCTAATAAGCGGGTATAACTATTCATTTTCTGCTATGAAGGGAATCCTTATATTTTAATATACAATGCCTGAATTTGAGGTAAAAAGACGAGGTAATTCACTGGTTTGGAACTTAATTAAAGACATAGTGGGAATAAAGTAGTAGCATTATTAACGTACTTATTTTGTAGGCTGAATATCAAAAGGAATATTCAGCATTCATGCTTTCCAATCTGGTTGAAAGCTTCAAAGCTGGCCTTTGGCATACAATTAAACATAATACTTATCGGTCATGATATGTTTAGCAAAGACCAATTCAAGGTGTAGTCATCGGCTCAGGTTGTGTCATTGACTTATTTTTTAGGATATGATGTACATGTAGCCAAATCAGGTTGTGCTTGTATATAATTATTGATAACTTGCTTTACTTTATTTAGCTTGCAGAAGAGTAATTTTTTTTTTCTCAATATTTCTCCATGTGCATAAGAGTGGATTGTTCATGACTCATGAGTGTTGTTGGGATGTCATGTAACCTAAATAGTGATCAGCCAGCTGATCATTTCTTAGTATTTTAAAAAGGGAGAAACAAGTTTCTTTGGGTTACAACGAAAACAAAGCTGATAAAAAGGTTAATTGTTTTTGGTCATTCAAACTCAAACTCTGATGTACAACCACTGGGGTCTAGTGCAAGTAGTTGGTGCACAATGTGTGCGAGTGTTGTAAACTCTAGGGTATCGAGTTCAATTCCTACTAAAAAATAAAATAAAATAAAAAATCAATCTCTGGTGTGGTTTTGCAGCAATGATTATTATTGTAAGGATCATGATTTTGATTGATCCTTTATAACATTGTTATCCCTGCTGCTAAATATAAAGTGTAGATTTGCATAACCTTGGATATGATTTATCATGAATTTTGCAGGTGTGGTCCTTGCAAAGTGATAGCTCCAAAATACAAAGAATTAGCCGAGAAGTATTTGGATGTTGTCTTTCTAAAGCTTGATTGCAACCAAGATAACAAGGTATGGATTAAATAATGTACTAAATAGTAGATAGTCTATGGTTGCCCATGCTTTCTTGGCCTGAATAGTGTTTAATGGTTATTTGCAGCCCTTGGCCAAAGAGCTAGGAATTAAGGTGGTTCCCACTTTTAAAATTCTGAAAGACAACAAGGTTGTAAAAGAAGTAACTGGAGCTAAATATGATGATTTGGTCTTTGCCATTGACACTGTTCGTTCTAGCTAAACAATATTACAAGTATTATCTTGCTATGTAAAAATATCATGTGTGATTCCCTCTGTAAGTATTTCTAATGCAATTGTAAGCTGCTGAGTGGAAGATGAGGAAATGTCACCATGTTGTTGTTGTAAGCTGTAATTGATTATTCCCTATGCATAGGGGGAAGTTGCTTAAAATCATTTCTGTTATCAACTTGATCATGGGCTATCTATAAAGGTGGCTCAGATTGCTTTTATTTTTTATTTTTAAAATAAATCTACATTAGCTAAATATAAATTGAGTCAGTGCTGTCAAGGGATACCTACTGTACATGGGTATTATGGTATGTGCCCAAAACACCGGACACTTAACGACGTCTAGCAACGGAGGAACTTCTGTCGCACCCAAGATCATTTCGGCTGGACAAAACACAGGTGTTTTGCCATCCTAATGTGTATTTCTAGACGAAAACGCGTTTTTTTCTACCCCAAAGTACATTTCTATAACTTGTGTGGTTGTTTAGAAATGTGGGGTGAGAAAATTCACTCCCAATTCCTAAAAATTCTCCTCATAAAAAAAAAATTCCTAAAAATTCTTTCATATGATTGAACTACCCGAGGGAGGGTACCATCTAACTTCCAAATTTTTATCGTGCAAACTGATTTACCAGAAGCTGCCTCAATTGAATCAACCAAAGTTTTGATCTTACTCAGAGTCATAGTTAACCAGTGTTTCAAAAGACAATTGTTAAAAACATGATCATCTCTAGTCCTTCTAATCAGTTAATGTAGGTGACAAAAAGAATGAATCTAGTGACGAAATTCATCATCAAAGAAATCCTTCATAGTCAAATATCCTAGCAAATCCCAAACAGTTTAAATTGCTTGGCAGTCCCGTATATGAGGTCAAGAGAACATTTCTTGGGTGGACACAAACATTTGGACAATCTATTTGGTCACACACGTATAAAAAGAAAAAAAATAGAAAAAAAAATTAAATAATCATTAACTTTCAAATAGTTATAGCATGTGTACTTTTTTGTGTGTGATCAAATTAAAGTGTCCAAATTCTTTTGTCCGCCTAAGAATTATTCAAGATTTATTGACCTCGCTACATTTTGGACAAGAACTATCTGATGTCAAACGTGGAAGCAGATATGTAGGAAGGTTGATATACGTACATTGCCGTAGAAAATGGTTTAAATTCTCAAGACACTTAAAGTTTGAGACGAGAAAATGTTTTCTAATAAGCATGTGACTGAGAACATAACTTGCTAAAAGGATATGTGTTGGTTTGTGGAAAATGTGAACAAAATCACAAATGGAATAAGATCACATGTGCAATCTTTGTCTAGCGATTTATCATACCACTAATACACTTTACATTTGTCCATCTTTGGTAGGAAATCCGAATGTAACTTATTGACATATTTTAAAATAGACCTCCAAGTACAAGAGAGATAACTTGAAAAAGAATTGCAATTAAGAATTTCTGAAGAAGTGAAGATGGCATATTGTTATTCGATATACTTCCCAAATAAAGTAATATTAGATGGTCTAGAATTTTAATTTACAATTGTTTTCAATTTTTTGTACTAATAACGTTTGGTTCTGTGTCTTCTACTTCAAACATGCACTCAACTTGACTTTTCACCGCGATTTGTTGAAGCAACAAATGCAAGCTTAAGTGTCTAACGTGAAAAATCATCGTGCCTTCTTTTAAAAAATGTGACGCAATACCAAATTACCGTGGTTTCTTTTAGTAGTCATTTACCATTTTACTTACTTTTAATCATTTTCATCTGGTGTCGGTAAAAATTAGTTCAACTGATAATGATATTTGTCACTTCCTCTATTTAAAAAAATAATAAAAAATCGTCATTCCAAAGACATTATAAATTGAGCAATTGTCCACATAAAAAGAGCTGTATATTCTTTGTTTCCAATTAATTAACTAACACATGCAAAATAATTAATTAAGTATGATGAAGATGATGACTATCCTTCTGTCATTCATGTGATGGGAGCAGAAGTAAACCCAAAGAATGAAATTCATAAAAAAAAACGAATAGAATATAGATTTGGACATGATTAATTATTAAATTAAATCAAGTAAATGAAAACAAACAACAACTGGTAGTGGGGGAAGGACCAACCAACCAGAATTACCTGTAAAAATATGACTGTATTATGAAGCTTGACTGCATCCACCCAACCAGACACCGCCACGTCAGAATGTCTGATGCGGAACGGAATGACAAAAATACCCCCAAATTGCAAAATGGAGTTTAAGGAAAGAAATCGTTTCTCCCTCCATCAGAGGGAATGAAGCAGGTGGAAGTTTCTTATTTGCTCGCGTGACACATCTCATTACATTACTAGTCAAATATATTGAGCGCAATCATACTCTAAAATTAAATACATTACTCTTCTTATCACATTTAATTAAATTATCATTTCCCTCATTTAATTATTATTATTTTTTTTTTATAAAAAAGAAACTGAGCTGAGTATGAGTTTCAGAGCGAGCTCGGTTGTATAAATCAAATTCAAAAGAAGAAGAAGAAGAGAAGTAAGTAAAAATGTGTGGGATATTCGCGTATCTGAATTACAACGTGGAAAGAGAGAGAAGATACATCTTACAAGTTCTGTTCAACGGTTTAAGACGGTTAGAATATCGTGGTTACGATTCCGCCGGAATCGCCATTGATTCTTCTTCTAAACCTCAATGCTCTTCCGATTTCACTTCCTTTCCTCCTCTTGTCTTCCGTCAAGAAGGCAACATCGAATCACTCGTCAAATCCGTTTACCAAGGTCCATTTCATCTTCATACTCTTGATCTTCTTGATCTTTTTTTATTTTTTATTTTTGATGTTTGACAATGCAATTGTGTGATGGAAACAGAGGTTGGTGAAATTCAATTGAACTTGGAGGAAAGTTTCGGCACTCATGCTGGAATTGCGCATACACGTTGGGCTACACATGGTGAGCCTGCTCCACGGAATAGTCATCCGCAAACTTCAGGTCCTGCTAATGAGTTCATGGTTGTTCACAATGGTGTTATCACTAATTATGAGGTATCTTACACTTACTCTACATTTCATTTTTGTAATAGTAGTATGTTGTGATCACTCATAAACACCGACATTTTGAGTGGAAGGTATGTTTGACACTGACATATATGATTACATTGAATTATGTCATTTTCTCAAATTATGGTCAGTTTCGACGTGTCGGTGTCCATGTTGTGTTCGGTGTTTGTGCTTCATAGGTGATGTGAAGATTTTAGGCTTTTCCAATCACATGTTTATTGTTACTTGTTTAGGTTTTGAAGGCGACACTACTCAGACATGGCTTCACCTTTACATCAGAAACAGATACGGAAGTCATTCCCAAGCTTGCCAAGTTTGTTTATGACAAAGCAAATGAAGCTGAAGGTAATTGTGATTGCTGAATTTTTATGGTAATAGGATTGAGTTCTCAAGCCTTTATTGATGTAATTGGTAATTGTGATGTTTCTGTATAAACTGTGAGAAGGACTGAAGGTGGAGACTGACAAAATGACCATTTTAGTACTCAAATCCTAGACTGAACTTTTTTTATGAATTTGTTTGAAAAATGGTGTTGCCATTTGGTTCACAATGATATGATGAGTTTGCGTGTTTTGAGTTTGAATTAATGCGGCTTACGTATTTTGGATTTTTCTTATATTCTTATATTTGTGTTTTTGGAGGTTTATCACTAAGCTGCCTCTTTAACTTCTCTTTATTAAAGGAGTCTATGCGGGTTAAATATTGTGAATGCCATTGTGGACGGTGTTGGCTGAGTAGCTCTCCAATCGTGTTGCAGGTGGTCAGGTTGTTACCTTCAGTCAAGTTGTTCTGGGAGTTATGAGGCATCTTGAAGGAGCCTATGCACTTATTTTCAAAAGTCTACACTATCCTAATGAACTGATTGCATGCAAGCGCGGTAGCCCGCTGCTCCTAGGTGTTAAAGTAAGTTATATCCAATTTAGTGGTTGAATTTCTTAGGTCAGTTACCTATCGAAATTGATTGTCCAGGGTCTTTTTCTGGAAATGATTGTTTTGGTTTTACCTGTTTCTCTTGACTTCATTGGTGACGCTTCTAGTTAGACAGCCTAAAGAACTCCTGCGGAATGTAGTTGTTTTTGTCGGCATTCAGTGTTTTGATACATGAAAGTCGGCCAATTGTTTAAATACTACCGCTTTTGCCAATATTAGCTGTCGGATATTTTGTTTACATGCTACCGCTTTTGCCGGTATTAGCTGTCATTTTGGGAGCTTAAATTTCACTTTATATTGCTTGGCTTATCAATTCAAAACAATTATTAATTTAAAAGAGGGAAATGAAAACTCATTTTGCATGCATCATCAGTAGCTCAGTGCTACTGACAAAGAAAACCCTTTGAAATAATCATTAGCTGAACACCATAATAAACTTAAGAAGACGACTTTCGTACAAATCCTCCCCTAAATCATCACTTGACCCATCCTCTTTTTCTTTCTATCAAGTATTTCGCAATACCACCTTTTATAATTTTAATTAATTCTTCATGGTTAATGCATAAATTGATTGAGAATGAAGAACTTCTGATTGACATTGTTTAAATTGATTTTTGCTCTAATTTCAGGAATTGACAGAAATTAAGGAAAACGGTTCAGCCTTTGAGGAAAACAAATTCCTATCTAAGGATGGAAAGCCCAAAGAGCTGTTTTTGTCCAGTGATGCTAATGCTGTGGTTGAGCATACCAAGAAAGTGCTAGTTATTGAGGATGGTGAAGTTGTGCATCTCAAGGTAGATACAGTAACCTCCGTTTCTGGCATGATGAGATGATTGCTTATATGATTTATAATTCACAGTTACTGTCTGTTGCATTTGATTGGTGGATCTATGTGTCGGTTATAAGCATGTCAATTTGAAATAACATATTGTTTTACTTGGAAATGGTTGGTTGTTTAAGGATGGTGGAGTTTCTATTTTGAAGTATGAGAATCACATGGGAGAAAATGGCGCTTCACTCTCTAGAACGTCTTCAGTGCGACGTGCATTATCTGTTCTTGAAATGGAGGTTGAGCAAATAAACAAAGGACATTATGAACATTATATGCAGAAGGAAATTCATGAGCAACCAGAGTCTCTAACAACCACAATGAGGGGGAGGCTTATACGTGGGGGATCTAGCAAATCCAAGTCTGTTCTGTTGGGTGGACTGAAGGATCACCTCAAAACCATCAGGCGAAGTAGAAGAATAGTTTTCATTGGTTGTGGCACAAGTTATAATGCTGCTTTGGCAGCTAGACCCATCTTGGAAGAACTTTCTGGTCAGTGCTGTATGACTTCAATTTTTTGTGTGTAAGTTTTGCATATTTAAAATGTGTTAAAATGTTGTATTACGCACATTGCATTGTAGGTATTCCTGTTACTATGGAAATTGCTAGTGATTTATTGGATCGGGAGGGACCAATATACCGAGAAGATACAGCTGTTTTTGTTAGTCAATCTGGTGAAACCGCAGATACTTTACTTGCACTGCAATATGCTTTAGACAATGGTGCATTATGTGTTGGGATAACAAACACCGTTGGCAGTGCAATAGCAAGGAACACACATTGCGGTGTTCATATAAATGCTGGTGCTGAGATTGGTGTGGCAAGTACCAAGGTAAATGTTGTATATAAAGGATGTCGTTTTCTTCATTTTTTATATTTTTCTATTATTGATTTAACCAACGGCCTACTCACACATTTACAACTACTACAGGCATACACAAGTCAAATTGTAGTGATGGTCATGTTAGCTCTTACAATAGGAGGCGATACTATTTCCAATCAAGCAAGAAGAGAAGCTATCGTAGATGGTCTTTATGACCTGCCAAGTGAGTTTCTGTTGGCCGAGCATCCTAACTGAGTTAATGTCATTTTATGAAATTTGATTATTAGAAATTAGTATATTTTTATCAAACATATACAAAAGATGGTACCACTATTTGATTTTTGCGAATGGTATATATAGGTTTAGTTGGATAGACGAGAGAAGAGATAAACTCAAATTAAAATTTTGGATGCATGCTTAGAAACACGGTTTTCACTTAAATAAGATAAATTATATGAAATGTAAACATGGCGATAAAATTGAAAAATATACCATGCAACAAATCTCACGTTTTAAGTAGCTTGAGTCAATCATACAAAAATGACATGGAGATAGTGTGGGATGTTATCATGTTAACCATAGGATCCATGCAGAGCGCATGAAGTGAAGGAATGCTTTGACTGTAATTTGTGATAAAAAAATGTACCACTTGAGCTCAAAGGAAAATTTACCTCTCAACTATAAGACTTGACGTTGGGTATGAAACTAAATTTTGGGCTGTTATAAGCTAACAAGAAAACAAGATTAGTGTTGTTGAGGTGAAAATATTACGAGATGAATAAGTAGTCACACAAGTCAAGATAGACTTGTAAATTTTACCGTTAGAGAAAAAGTAGAGGTAGCTGATTGTAGAAAAGATTGTAGAATGTTGTCATGTGTGGAGAAGACCTGTGAAAATGCCGGTAAGGAGGAAGGGTAGATAGAAAGAAGGATATTTTCCTTAGTTGGAGATAGAGCGGGATTAAGAAAAACTATTTGTTAGAGTTAAATGATCTAGCTTTAGATATGATTGCCAGGGGTTTCATGGTTTTTTTTATTCAAACAGTCAACCTAGCCTAGTGAAAAATTGCTTTGGTTGCTGCTTTGTGGATTGCGACGATTGGTACGATCAAACAACATCTACTAAAAAGTTTGTAAGAACAAAGCTCTCGCAGAGACTTGTCGCCTGTCTAATGTTTTGCTTGGAAGGATCTACTTTAGCTACTAAACGTTTTATGATTTAAAAAGAAAAAAAGAAAAAAAAAGGAGAGAGAGCGAGAAATTAGGACTTCAGAGATCATTGACAACTTTCATTTCAATCAAACTTTTTTTATGACGAATCCGTCAAAATACTGAAGCAACTCAGGAGCAGTTCTAGAAGTAATCTAATTAAAATGTTGAATTTTAGACAAAGTCAGAGAGGTGCTGAAGCTTGATCAAGAGATGAAGGATCTAGCAAATCTGTTGATTGCTGAGCAGTCTCTTCTTGTCTTTGGGAGAGGATACAACTATGCAACCGCTCTTGAGGGAGCTTTGAAAGTAAAGGAAGTGGCTCTTATGCATAGTGAAGGGATACTTGCAGGAGAAATGAAGCATGGTCCTTTGGCATTAGTGGATGAAAATCTTCCAATTGTTGTTATAGCTACACGTGATGTTTGCTTCAGGTTGATTGTTTTGACTGTTGAGTAGCTTTATGATCTGAAATTATGAGTTTCATATTGACATCTTTTACATTTGGCAGCAAACAGCAGTCTGTTATTCAGCAACTTCATGCCCGCAGAGGTCGCCTGATAGTTATGTGTTCAAAAGGGGATGCTGCTTCTGTAAGCCCTGGTGAATCTTGTAGGGCAATTGAGGTTCCACAGGTTGTGGACTGTCTTCAACCTGTAATTAACGTAGTTCCATTACAGGTATGTTTATAGTCTTTTACTCTGCTTTATTTTATCCTTACACCTAATGTTTCAATATTAGTGTGTTCGAGATTTTATTATTTGTCTTGCTTTATATAAACATTTCTCAACTGTGTTGACAATGATTGTGTTCATTAGTATTCCATGAGCTTCTTGGTATTTTCTCATTTTAAACATAAATATCAGTGTCTAGATTCCACATATGCAAATTTTGCAGTTTTATTTTCTTGTCATCTAAAATAATAGGCTAGCTTATGTATTCTTCAAAAGATTTGTATATATGGTATATACTTCAACACTATTTTTTTCTGATGCAGTTACTGGCATATCATCTCACTGTACTGAGGGGATTTAATGTCGACCAGCCTCGTAATCTTGCCAAGAGTGTTACGACGCAGTAGAGTAGTTTGTTTACTAAGGAGAGAGGGGCAATTTCGTTGAGTTCTCTTTCTATTATTCTGACAAAATATAATATCAAGGCCCTTTGTTATAACTCTTCCCATACGCTGAGACATGATTGTGGTTGATGAACACTTCAATTCTTTATCATAGACAGGGTGGCATACTAGCATATTGTAAATTGATAGATGTAGGCTCACTGATTTATCTACATTCTCACCAGACAGAGTAGACATCAATCATTTGAGGTATTTCATGTATTTGTTTGATATGTTTGGAATGAGTATCTTTTTTCGATAAAAATCATTTATGGCTCGGCCTTACATTACAGAAATGTTTTTGAGGCTGAGCCCACCACACACCCTTGAAGAAAATGAAGTTCTAAACCAGCAAAACCTGTCCATTGGCAACTTTTTATATCAAACAGCATTGAACAATGTTGTTGGAATATTTTATATTTCGGACAAAATTGCAAAACTGTCCAAAGTCAATTAGTCCTGATCTGTATTCATTCAGGCTTTAAATAATAAAAAGCATTTCAAACCTAGTATCACTATGTGTTTTTGTAAAAAAAAAAAAAAAAAAAAAAGTGTTTTTGTACCCAAAAAAAGAGTGTGTTTTCTACTTTTCTATGTGCTCTGTAAAAATAAATCTATCTTCCTATATCTATTTATCGCTGTATTAAAATGAGACACAGACTCTAGAGTTATCATCTCAGCCTTTAAAATCTTCTGTTTCTGTCATATGAGCGAATTCTTAACATTGCTACTCCTTGGTTTAGAACCTTTTCAACTTTCTTTATCAAATAACAGTTTCAATTTCATAACTTGTTTACATTCATTTGTCCTTTATTGTATATAAGCTGATATTGATCATGTTGATCAATAATCATTGACTTCATAAAGCCTTATGTTTAATCATTATAAAAAATACTTAATAATTAATTATACGTAATGAAGATATTATAGAACGCGTATATCATTGAGTTCATAAAGCCTTATTCTTAATTACAACAAAAAATACTTAATAGTTATAATGCCATCTTACTTATCTTTATTAGTAAATATAAGAATGCGTTTATCATTGAGTTCATAAAGCCATTCTTAATTATCATAAAAATACTTAATAGTTATAATACCGACTTACCGGTGAATATAAAGTCTCATTGTTATTTAAAAGTAATTATTACACAAGTTTTAAAATAACCCATGGATTGTCCACCAATCATTGCTAGACCGGATGTGATCAAGGTTAGAACATCGACCCCTTTACTTGTATGTTTGAGTTTTTAACGGTTATTGTCATTTCGTCTATATACAAACAAACAAAAATATTAACCCAAGGATTGCACAAGTTTATATCTTGTTATATTTGCATTTTAAGTTGAATAAATACACCACTAAAAAAATTACCTTTATTAATGTTTGTTGAGTCTTGAAACATACTTGAACTCTAGAAATCTCCCGAATCCAACTCGGATAAACTTTCTTTTATATAAAAAAGAAAGTTGGATATATAGCTACTTGCTAGTGGAGGGTAGATGCACTCACCAGCTCAATTTTTTTCCTTCTAAATATAGAAACATGACAACTTTTTAATGATATCTGGCGTCCAACATCAAAGTAGTAGCTAGTATCTTGGTCATTAAATAAGAAAAACATCGCACATCTTTTATTTTTTTTAGAAAATAAAATAAAATAAGTGTCATGTTCTATTTCTACGATAAACTCCCCCCACAACATTACTACCATGCAATACTTGAAGGTCCCACGAGCCATTTGGTTCAATGAATGCTCAATATCCTATCATTACGCATTTTACAAATAGGTATCATGAATTTAGCCAAAAAGATATTAAGCATAATAGATTTGATCATTTGGGTTTTGGGATAAGGAAGAAATAAATCTTGGATGCTCCTGAGATATTCACTTCACATCAAATTTGAATAAAGTTGGAATACGCGTTTAGTGTCACAATTCATTCTCACCACGGCTCATGCAGAAGTCGGCAATGCGCATTTATAACATGTAGTTTTAGGCAAATTGAAAACCTTGTGTTTAACATCTCAAAACCAACCTAAAACTTACTCTTTTTTTCATATGTTCTTGACAGATTTTTACGCACTTGTGAGCTTAAAGTATCCATTTACCTAAACACATAAAACGTGAATTCAAAACGGACAGAACAGACTAGTGCACATTCAATTGAAGCAAGGTTTAACGCATACACTAAAAAAAATGTCAAATCATTGCAGTAAAAAAAAACACTCACAATAAGATTTTAGGAATTGTAATTACGACACTATAGTTTCATTTTGATTGCAAAACTAACAAACATAATCCTTTGACCTCTATCCACATTATGTTGGTTCAAGTTGTGCTAGACTTAGATCTCCTACGCAAATTCTCAAATTCGAGTCTTACATATGAAATGCGTGTTTGATTCTATAGTGATAAAAATTGATTTTATAAACTGATTTTGGATAAAAGTAAGTTAAATTTAAAGTGAATTACATTTGGATGTATTTATGTAATAATGGATTTAAGAATTCTAGCTTCAAATAGAATTAATTATTCATGCAAAATAAATTCTCATTTAAATCATTTAAATCATCCAAGCATGATTAAAATGATTCTACAACCTCTAGAATTATTTTTTTCTACAACCTCTAGAATTATTTTTACCCTTCAAAACCTCACCACTAAAGTGGCTACGCAGAAACTCTGCCAAAGACTAGTTATAGGCCAAAACGGTTTATACTTATGTCACAAAAAATATCCTTTGACCTCAATCATTCATAATCTAGATATTAACCAACTACAGCAATTTCCATGTTCACTCTACACAAAAATCTTGTTCTGTAGGACCATGTGCCGGAACATAATGCAGAAATTAGAATTGCATGTGGAACAACAAACAATTTTAAACAGTTTACAAAAATACAAATTATTGGAGAAAGCTGCCCCACTGAGTATGAATTGAACCAGAAAAATACAAAGCATACATTGAAAAATATAGGCAAAATGGTCTACCTTACCTTAAAGATTTCCATAAAAGAACAATGGGTACTCACAATATAAATGTAGGCACAGGGAATCAAATCAAAATTAGTCACAATACAAGTAAGAACCACCAAACACATTATGCTACTTTATTAAAATAGTTGAGTCTACATAAAACAAGCCTGAAAAACTTGTGCAAAAAGAAAAATACCAAAAGAAGATAACAAAACCTTAGTATTATATAGAACACTATTAGCAAAATCAACCGTATCCAACATTCCTGACTAGCACAGATTTTGCCAAAACCATAGGCCAATGTAGCTGACCACCAAAATTGTCATCCTTTGTCCCTTGACAGAGGAGATTGATTCCAATCCAAGCAGCAAAAGAAAAAGACTGACTGTACAGAAACAATATCACAAGACCAACCACAAGCACAGCTAAGATGATTGATCTATTTGATCTATAATCCTGAAATGCAGCAACATGCTTATCTTCTACCAAACAGCCCTCAGCACATCATCACTATCAGCATCAACCTGAATAAATCAAACACCAAATTAATCAAAAATTTCATATACCCCACTGATAATAAACATAAATTTCAGATACCCAATAAAAAAGAAACCATCAGTTCCTGAAAGCCATAAAATTGGTCATGTTTGTTACTACTATATATAATGAGATTTTTGTCAAATCAAATCAGTCTTTATAATTGTAGAAAATTGTGGTTTGTACGAATTACGCTATGTTACATTGCTATACCGCTGCTATAGCTATTATTTGCAAGGTAGTTAAAATCGGGATTTTGCGGAAAATTGGAAAGGGGAAGTTAAATCATGGAATCGTAACACTAATCATAATAAAATAGCATAAGACAAAAAAAAAACTTTAAATCACACTTGAGAGTAAATTTAAATTCGTAAGCATAGCTCACATAAATAGTTGCATAAGACTTGCGTAATTAAAACTTGAAATACTTACCTGATGAAAGCACTAAAACTCACATAACAACATACCTCACATAACAGCAGTATAAAACTTGAAATAGATATATAATTAAAACGTTAAATCAAATTCATAAGTATTAAACAAAACAACTAAAGTTTCTTTATGTAGTTCCACCCCTGCGATCATAATCGTAGAATCGTTTCAAAGATCATAGATTAAAATGATTTCCACAGACCACAGGATTCCACCAACATAAGATTTTGCTTATACTCATAATCACTGAGGGCAAGTATAATCGCAGAATTGTAAGATTTTGCGATTCAAATTGCAATTTTAACTACTAAGATTATTTGACAACAATTTGTGTTAAATAACATATTGCGGAACAATAACAATTTGTTGTTCTGCTAGGCTATAGCGCAACAGCAGCTATTGCGCTACTTGTTGTTCCGCTAGGCTATAGCCCTGCAGCAGCTATTTGACAACACTTGTTGTAAGGCAATAGAATTGTCTAGTGACAACTGACAAAGGCCATGGCTTGTTTAACATGAGATCATAGCTTGAAACCTCACTCTAATAATCAACACTATTATTACAGCCAAAAGAAAAACTACATAGATATAATTTAAATTTCTATCATTCATGAATCATATATAGATACCCAACCTCACAACTTTAAATACCCAAATAACAAAAATCATGAATTTGACAACACTTGTTGTAAGGCAATAGAATTGTCTAGTGACAACTGACAAAGGCCATGGCTTGTTTAACATGAGATCATAGCTTGAAACCTCACTCTAATAATCAACACTATTATTACAGCCAAAAGAAAAACTACATAGATATAATTTAAATTTCTATCATTCATGAATCATATATAGATACCCAACCTCACAACTTTAAATACCCAAATAACAAAAATCATGAATTTCATACACCCAACAAAAAAAAAATCACAACTTTAAGATACCCTAATAACAAAAAGATGAATCTCATATACCAACTGCAAAAAAAAAAAAAAACATGAATTTCAGATACCCAAAAGAGAAAAAATAAAAAACCAAATCAAGGATGGATGAAAAAAACCTCAGGGTTGCAATCAGGAGGATCTTCAAAGAGAGACAAAGAGAATTGTTTATCAGCAACACCAACATCGAAGTGAATGAGACCAGAGCTAGGTAGATCAACACGAATGCCCTTAACAGGAAACCACAAGAACAGTTCTTGAGCAGTCATACCAGATAATCCTTTGATCTTGCCATAACCAAGGGTACCCTTAATATTAGGATCATAGTGAACCTCGTTTTCAAACCTTGCATTGCATGGTTCTTTCATCCAAACCTGGAATTCACCACTGGTTCCGTTGATCTCATACCTCGTTATTCCCTTTGGTAGAAGCCCTACGGGAAGACCCTTTGCTCTTAATTCGTCGTATATGGTTGTTGAATTTGAACCGTTTGCAAAGGTGCATAACCATGAAACGCTAAGAACGAGAAGAAGAAGAAGATGAAAATTCGATGGAGAATTTGAAACACCCATTGAGAGAGAGAGAGAGAGAGAGAGAGAGAGAGAGATGAAAAAGCGGAGATTTTGGAGAGATGGAAATCCTCTCCTTTCCCTTTCCTGATTTACTCCAAAGGGCAAGTGAATCTACTGAATTTGTTAATGTTTTTTGAAGAGAAATTTGTTATTTTTATTGTTTTTTTTTTAATATATTTTTGTTTTAGGATCATGCTAATCACTTAGAACCAGAGGATAATGCTAATCTTTTATGATTATGCTAACTAACCACCGTATTTTAAGCATTTATTAAGAAGAAGAAAAATTATGTTTTGGTTTAGGATCATGCTAATCTATTAGGATCATGCTTTTGAGAAATATTAGGATCATTCTTTGAAAAAAGAGAAATATTAGGATTATACTAATACTAATGACCATAAATAAAAATAAATAAATTTTATATTAAAAATATCAATATTAAAAATTAAACATTAGTTGGGTCATGTAAACAAGTGTCTTATAAAAACGAGGAATGATATTTTATTTTTTACATGTATAGAAATAGAATTGATTGTAGAACTTCTTGAGACATTGTTACAATTTAATTTTCTTTAACAAACTTATTATAAATTACGAAAAATAACAAATGTTTTCGAGACACTCTTTAAAAATATTAAATTGTTGGTTTTTATGAAAATTTGTATTTATAATGCATTAAAAATTGAAATATTTGATTTTTTTAGAAGAATAATTTCTTAACTTTGAATCTTCGAAGAGTGTCCCCTCCACTAGTTAGCATAATCCAATAAACTAGCACGAATATTTTTCAATCATTAAAATATTAAAAAAAAAATGCTAACATGTATGTGCCCTCCAAGTACTTGTTAATGTATTCAAGACAGAAATTTTATATTGAATATTGTGCATTTTATTATTTAATGAGTTAAGAATTGTTGATTTCGATACATAATTACCATTTGAGGGTTACTTAAAATATATATGACCTTGAAATATATCCATTCCATTCCCCTTGTTTGGTTATTTGTACAAAAGAGACATAAGAACTTAACAGCAGACGGTAGTGAGAAGGTGAAAATAAAATAAAAAAAGCAGGAACAACATTCTTAAACATCAATCTCTACATCCATTTTCTGATTACTTATTACTGCTATCTTGAACTCATTTTTTGTATACTCACACTTCAACTGTACGACACTTACATTTGTAGGATAATTTGTATTGAAGCTAATATTCTTCAATTTACCACCTGAGTAAGCTACATGAAAACCTTGAAAAAAAACTATGATTTCATGCGGTCGGGATTTCCTGATTTCACACAATCCGTATATCGTTAAACATTGACATATTTTGTGAACTGTCTGATCTTAGTCTAACGGTCAGAAATGAACTAACTGTGTAAATGCAGTGAAACCATTTTTGAAAAAGAAAGGATGGGAAAAGAAACATAAAAAAATTAGAATCCAATGCTCCCCCAAGCATGAAAAGAAATTAGAAAAATGGAAAAACAGAAAACTTAGAATAAGTATCAGATACATTAACTTAACTGAAAGTTGAAACCAAAAAGAAAAGTTCACCAAAACATAGTCCAATCATGTAGAAGTTAAAAATATGAGTAGGGTAGGAACAAATTCATTTTAAGCTACTAATTCTTCTCAACTGTGTACCACTCCAATTCAAAACAAAATCTTCCTACAGTTCCTCTACCTGGGGGTTGGGGATAGATGATACGCCTCACACTACTCAACTACCACGACCTGCAGATTATCATCCCGTCTACTTGAATACTCCGTCAGCTCTATGGTTGAATCACAAATAGGGGCTGCAAGGGAAGAAAATAAATCAAACCTCTAATGACAAGGATCTTAGTTTTACTTGTGAGTACTAGTCAATAGGGTCCGAAATATACTTACAGTATTAACGCTTACAGGCTTAGCATCTTCCGCGATTATTTCAACTATAGTCCCTGACTTATCAGCCTGCATAGTACACAAATATAGTCTTAGATGCGACATGAACATCAGACAACAAAACTTACTACAACTCACACATCTTTTATTGACTTTTTTATTTGCATTTTGTAGTTACAAACCAAGTTAGAAATCAAATTTAAGCATATTTATGCTTTTTTTTTTATGCAATGTTTATTGCATGGAAATGTCTAACCATAATCCACAAAAACAGTGAAGTGAAGTGTACCTATTCTGAACTAAAATAATAAATGCGATTTGCCCAATTGATTTTTAGTAGTAAAATCGGTACTATTTTTAAGTACAAGATTTGATAACTAGTTGAACACAAGCTATTTCCTCCTTATGAATGACATGAGAATACAACTATTAGAAGGATTCTTTGCTTTATCTATTCTGCTTGAATGAACTTCATTGTTACAAATTCTTTATACATATGTGAAGAACACCTTAACAAAAAACCTACACATGTGAAACTACTTCAAACATTAAACTATTCTGAATCCTTATTTAAATACTAACCAGGGCCGGCCCAAAGCAAGAGCTTCCAGGCCCATGGCTCAGGGCCTCCAAATTTTGGGGGCCCAAATATATTTTTTTCATATATATAATGACTAAAATATTTATATATTTGGTTAGCGTCAAAATTTTTCAGAATCAGTGCGATGGCCCAGTGGTTGAAAGGATTGTGTGTGGGCTTCTAATTATGGGTTCGACTCCCATAAATCACATTTTTATTATTATTATTATTTTAATTATATTTTCCAGCATAACATAATAAGATTGCATCGGGGCCAATTATATTTTTATTTATTGGAGGGGCCAATTTTTAAGATTGCATCGGGGCCTCCAGATTGTTTAAGACGGCACTGATACTAACAAAACCTGTTCACATATTATGAAATATGGACTTCTGCAGAAAGGAACCATTAAAAGAATAGGAACAAAGCCTACCAAAAAAGAAAACAAAAAAAACAATCATCTAGAGGAATAAATCCACCTATATGCTTTCTCTTTCCTCCTTTACTTGGACGTCACATTTTCTCAGTAAGTTATTGTTTCATGGTTAAAGGCATCACTTTAACTATTTTATTTTTTTTTGAAACTGACTTTAACTATGGTTTTATTGTCAAAAAAATTTGAGGGGTATTGTCAAAATATATAAAACAATATAATAAATTAAAAATCCTAGATATTATTAAAGTGCAGCACATAATCCTAAAATACCAACAAAACAAAATGATTAGTGTAGTATAGATGGTGAAAGCATCGGAAAGCAACTTGCAGGTTGTGTTTAAGGCACTTACCAAACATAAAAGCTACTTCAAATCATTTCTCAATAACAAAGGAGTACCGATAGTGCGAAACTTCACATTTAGAGAGAGAGCAATGATAGTGTTAAACTAAAATGTGCCTCAGTTTCCAAGCTATGTTTGTATATTAGGTTTTTATATTGGGCGTAATGTTGCATAGGTACGGGTACGGTACCCGGGTACCGGTACGGGTACAAGATACGGCATTTCTCAAAAAACTAAGGTACGGGTACGTCAAGATAATTATTTATTTTTTTAATTTAAAATAAAGTAGCATGAGGAAATTATATTGCTCAAATGACAGACAAAAATTCAACCAACTATTATAGTAAGAAGACAAGAAATGCCTTGCACAGTAAAATAAAAGCTTGGCTTTTCTACTTCTCCAACTATTGACAGACAAGAAAAGGTGGGCGGCAGCAGCCGTTCCAGAGTATAATAATGGTTGTTGTCGCTCTAGAAAAGTAGAAATGTTGGAATTTTATAATAAAAAAACTATAATTTATTAATTCTTCATGGTAACCGCCTCATTTTCCTAAAAACAAGGCATATGTATACCCTTAATGTACCAGAGCCGCACCATAACCATACCAACCTTAAAATAAATAAAAAAATATGGTGCTTCATGGGTGCGTACGGTATGTGTATAATACGTGTACCAGTACCTGCGAAGTACCCGGTACAGGTACGTTTTGTATTTTAGAGTACCGGTGCTTTAGAATCCTTACAAAACAAGTGTTCAAAGTGAGTGTCACTCTTTATAAACTCTAGTCAGGTCTTATGCTTAATCTATGTGGGACTTGGCTTTTCAAATACACCCTCTCATGCCCAACACTATTGCGCTTGATAAGTGTATATAAACGATGGGTGGTCCGAATCGGTAGGCTCTGATGCCATATTAGGCTTTTATATAGGGTCTAACTCATCCTTTAAAACCGGATTTCAAGGTGAGGGGTGCCACTCTTTATAAACTCTAGTAAGAGCTTATCTTTAATATAGGTGGGACTAGGTTTTTCCAATATATCGATCATCGGAAAGCTAGCGATTTATTTGGATGTTCAGGCCAGTATATTCAGAATATATCACCAGGTAGGACTACCAACAAACAACAGCTAAGCCTTATAGGCTTTTACCAACTACTGAGGAGACGGGGTCTCTGAAAAACAAAATATTCGGAAAAACAAAATAGAGCGAGGCATACCAGGAAAACCAGTGTGCGGTAAAAATCCAAATTTATGTTTTTGAGTCAGTTTTGTTACGCTCATAATGCACTGATGTCCCACAGATTCATAGACCTGAAAGTCATGTGATGTGTGCTGCTCTAGTTAAGGAACAGCTAAATAGTTATTTTTACCTAGCCCTCACGTTTGAATTTTGTAGAATTGTTGGTGAAAAAATGGTTTTCCCACAGAGCTTGCAGTAATTCTTGTTGAACAAGTTCCAAGGAGAGCAAGATGTTATGGCAGTGTCCTTCATATGTTGTTCTGCGGCATCTTCGGTTGAGGTGGAATTTTAGATTTTTTGGGAAAAATCATCACCCCTAGACTCTTTTTGTGAAAGGCTTGTTTTATGGCTTCACTCTAGTGCTCTTCACATGGTTCTTTCAAGTTTTCCTTGGTTATTCAAACAAAGGGATACTAAAACATTTTTGTGTTATGAGGAATGCTACCAACACCTTTTCAGAACTCTCTTTATTCGTGAGGCCAATACAAAACTTTGCTCAACAATAACGAGTGTCAAGGAGTATGTTGCTAGCATTTCTCTTGTATTAATGTTGTCTCTGCCTCACTTTAGTTTCGGTTGTTGTTTTAACTAAGGAGAATACCTTAACCTCCTTGATGCCTCTTCTTTCAATCCAATGATATTCTTCAATCCAAACATCACTTGCTGAGTTGACGGTCCCTAATTGTCTACCTAACATTTTCTTAGTAGTCATTATGCAGCTCATGCTACAAGACCCTCCTAATAATAAACTAACACAATAAGATTTGAAAACAGGCTCGAAGCGGGAAATGGAAAACAGAAATCCACAATCAAAATACAATGACCATTCTACTCCACTTTTGAATATCTTTTATTTTTCATTTCCATTTTGTCAAATTTCTGCCGTGGCGTTTTAGCATGGTGGATTTTGTGTCAGTCGTTATTGGCCCTAACACCTATTATATTTGTCGTGCTTCCTCCATAGGCCGCAACACCATATTTATATTGCAGGTTTTTGGCTAACTGCCATAATCCACCATTGACAACACTGCTGCTAACCAGTAATTAAGATTTTCCTTTGCAAAAACAAGCACCTAAATACTTTGGTGTCATAAACTAATTAAATTTTCTTGACAGCATATGTTAAAGTAATATAAATCTTTACCGAGGGAAAGAAAAATACAAATATGAGCATAGAAGAGAGAAAAATCTAAATCATGTGAATGAAAATACCGTCATGTGGTACATTATCTAGAGCACCAAATTCAACATTTAAATAAAGCAAAGAGGAGTTGGGATCCTCTCCGTTTAATGGAAATTGCCATTTGGAGAGAGATAGACTCATTGAATATAATAATATTATCTTTATCTCTCCAAATAAAATAATATTATTATACTCAATGAGTTTATCTCTCTCCAAATGGAACTTTCCATTAAATGGAGAGAATCCTAACTCAGCAAAGAGAAAGAATGATAGGCAATGAACAAGTGCATCTTACAGAGGAGAGCTCCATTCTATAGTTTTGTGTGTATAATCGCACACATTTCTAAAACATGTGACATATATTAAGCATTTATGCGGCTTTATACACACAAAACTATAGTGATGAAGCTCTTCATTTCATTTGAGAAACAGAGATGATCTTAACCCTTATAGAGTCATAGTATGTAAAATTCAAAATTTTAGACAGGAGTTACCATAAAAATCACATAAAAACTTTAAACTTACTTCAATTTCATTCATCAATTTCATTGCTTCAATGATGCACACGACTTGCCCCTTCTTTACATTGTCTCCAACCTAAAGAAAGAAGCATTCATATACAGCTGCCAAAAAGTATTATATAAAAAAAAAAAAAAAAGGGCAACCCGGTGCACTAAAGCTCCCGCATATGCAGGGTCCGGGAAGGGGTCCCACCATTTGGTGTATTGTACGCAGCCTTACCCTGTTTTTACACAAGAGGCTGTTTCCAGGACTTGAACCCGTGATTTTACGGTCACATGACAACAACTTTACCAGTTGCGCCAAGGTCACATGCCAAAAAGTATTATACAAAGAATAATATATAATTAAACGGAAGATCTACCTTCACAAACGGAGGTTCACCCGGTGCAGGACATCGGTAGAATGTCCCTGCCATGGGGCTTTTAAGAGGCGGATGTGATGATGTAGGTAGCTTGACAGAAGGGGGAGAAGTTGGTGTTGAAGGAGCAGGAAGAGCCAGAGCATGTGATGGCGCAACAGGTGGCGCTGTTTGCGAAGGTTGTGAATACAACACTGCAGGTTGAGGAGCGTATTCTGGTTGAGGCATAGCCTCTTTTTTCCTGATTATTACTTCACAGTTTAACTGCTTCAGCTTCAATTCTACAATGTCTCTTGAATCAACAAGCCTGCAGTAGAAAAATACACAAGAAGGTTTTCATTGCTCAACAATGTTCAAAAATTTCATATATTTGTTACTACTTAATACCAACAATAAGTACTCCCCTCGTTCCAAATTACCAGTTCTTTAAGATATCTACACAAATATTAAGAAATGCAATAAATTGGGAAATGGACATAATAGTTTTAGCAAATTAACCCTATTTACCACTATTTTATTATTTTAATTACCACCAATTTTCTTGTTTTGAAAGTTCAGCACAACCAATTATTAATAAATGTGTGCTTGGTAATTTATTTATTTTTGACAAAAACAAAATGATATTCATTCATTCAAATCGAGAGATTATATCATTCAACACCGCTAAAAACGTAAAGGATGAATCTGCGAACAAACTCACAGCAGCCAAGTTAATAGCATATAACGGCATAATGCCTACAAAAATATATGATAAAATTAAAGTCACCGGAATACCCATGGCCTCCGGATCTGCAACGTTGACGCCCAAATCTTTGATTGAATAATCGATCTTTCAATATGAATCAAATGAACACCGCAGAAAGACGGGAAAACAAACAAGGCCGCACAAGACGACGAACAACAAACCACCACACTTAGGTGATGAAATCACAAAGAAAAAACCTATATCTATGTGAAAAATCACTTATTTAGATTGAAATGGAGAGAAAAAGATGAAGAGGGGTGATTTCAGGTCAAGAATTGACCCAAAACCACCCCCTCAATGAAAAATCTCGAAGAAAAAACCTAGAGAGAGAAACCTAGGGCCGGCTACAATCAATTATATAATTTTTGGTTAATGAAAAGTTGCAATATAAACTACATGTCTCATATATAATTAATGAGGGAAAAATAAGAAGGTACAATTAATGATGCATTGGAATGAAAAAGCGACACTTAAATTTGAATATTTTTGTTTTACTTTTGGTAAAACAACTATTAATTTTGAACAGAGTAGCAGCATTTATCAAGTTCAAGATTGAAGCAGCCAGGTACTTACTTGACAAGACTTGCAATTTCAGTAAAAAGTTCAGAGATTGATTCTTGATCTACCAAGACTGAAGAAGATGGTTCAACTGAAGGTGCGGTCGGTGGTTCAACATCTGAATTGGCTTTAGGGGGCACATCATTGGAAGAACCATCAAGGGAAACCTTGTTGAAGACAAAAAAGAGAGACCGAAATCAGCATAGAAACATATGTCTGTGTGGACGCAGTGCGCACATATCTATCAAGAGAACAGATTTTGACAAACTTATAGTTTGCAGCATAAATGTATGTATTTTATCACAAACTCAACTGTTAATTTTCCAATCAATGATTGTAATTGTGTTTTTTATCCTCTAAAATGCCCTCTTAGATTAGATGAGGAAAATTCACATAAAGCTATGTTAAAGTAGCACTGGCACTTCAGATTTGAATAAACAACTTAATTTGCAGCTTATAGCATAAGCCCTTATCATGAATAGCGTTTACGTATAAGTTACTTCAATAACAAAAGATAAAATTAAGTTGAATTGTTTTCATATAATCTATAAGTTGTTTTCATAAGCTATCTTAAGAACATGTCATAAGTTGTTTTCATAAGTTTTCCAAAACAGTCTCTCAAGTGTACATGTCAGTAAATTAACTCAAAAGTAAATTCAAATAGCCACAAACCTTAAAGCTGTGGCGCCTCTCAGGTGGTGTCTGACACGGAAACAACACGGACACATATGGTTGCTTTTAATCACTTCAATTGTTCAAATTAATATCACTATCTACTTATCATGTTAGGTGTTCGTGTCTGTGTTTCATAGATATGAAGTGCAAAAGAAAGAATGTTTACCTCATTTAACTTGGCCTTGCCCTTAGCCCTGGAGCATAATAGCATATGATTAGGTGGGCATCCCTACATACAGACATACATAAAATAACGACATAATTAAAATTCCAATTAAAAACAAAGTATACATATACATATTAATTTTGGAACATATGGAAGCATAAAATGTGATACGGAAAGAGACGAAACAAGTGTTAAAGCATTGAATCAATTTGGAAGTGATACATAAATTGATGAGTTAAATGGTTGAGAGAGGAACATACCTTGGTGAAAAAGCGGAGAGAGTTGTTGGAATTAGGAGAGAGACGAGGGAAAGAGATGGAGGAATGAGAAAAACGTGCGGATTTGGTGGAAGCTGAAGCTGCAACAGTAACAGTAGGAGCAGCAGAAGGTGAAGTGGAAGACAAGGAGGAAGCCATGAAACTGAAACTGAAACTGAAACAAGTAAGTTTTGATTGATGTCGGATCGATGAAATCTAAAGTACTTACTCTTTGTTCTGTGTTCAGTGGGGTAGCTCAACTACACTAGCGCACACTTACGATATCCAATGCATCTACTCTCTTTTTTTTTTCCAAGTGAATAATATTGTTTACTCTCTCATAAGAAATACTCCAGTTACTTTTTTTTTTAAGGAAGAAATAGTTACTTTGAAAACTCACACAAAAATAAAAAACAATTTAGGGTTCAAACTTTATACTGTACTCGATAAATACAAAGAAGAAAAAAAATATGTTCTACACTTTTAGTATTTTCAGTTGAGTTGGGCATTGTAGATTCAAAGGGAGTGAGTGGCTTGTATTTATATTTTAAATATGAAAATAATGAAGAAGTATCAATTAAAAATAAATTATTATAATTAACTATAGAGATTAGGTTTAATTGATCTCAAAAGTCACGAGTTCAAGCTCTATTAGTACTTTTGAAAAGAGGTAAATAAAAATCTCAAGAGGTAAATGAAAATCTTTGTGATTGTTATTTGAATATTAAAGATTATGTTGTATTCACCATTCTCTCGCTTTAAATTTCTCAGATAAAAAAGATATTATAAAATGAAATCTAAATTTTATAGTTACGTATTCAACAATGTAAGTAATTGATAATATCTACCTACAACATAGTTAATCCTGACGAACTTGAGATTCTTGAGTTGATGACGTTGAATAACCTGATTAAGACACTTCCGTCAGTTGTTGTTTTTCTTTGTATCGTCCGCAGACTTCTTCTCCAACTAACGGGAGTGGTGTACATGCACGTGCTCTGACGCTCGAATCGTTGAGTGGAGTGGGACGATAAGTGAATATGTGCAGAGTGAAGGTATCTGACCCCATGCGTGTGAGCCAATATTTATGATGGAGATTTAAGGTTTTACCCCTTGTACCTTTACCTGGATAACAGTTTTAGAAGGATACTCGTAGTACTTTGAGGAACAACTGTGAATGTTTGGTACATGACATATTTGTGCCACGGATTCTGCTGGTTGTTCACCTTTTGGTCAGATTACACATGTTCCACAGACCTTGTTGGTTGTTCACCTTTGATCTGTTTCCTCATATGCAACAAACCTTTTTGGTTTTTCTCCTTTAGGTGTTCGCTCTTATGTCGCAACCCCGTGCACTCCTTTCGTAAGAAGTCCTTTAGAACTTATCAGTGGTTTGGTGTCGATCCATACAAGAGTTACCTCCGAGCTATTAGTTAAGGGACTCAAGTGATAACTGTGTATGAAGTTGAATGAGAAGTCTTTGTTGTTCGAGTCCGTTCATATGTTGTTTCGTTTCTTAAGCCATCAAATATGGTATTACGAGTTGGGTCGTCGACAATTATATAAACAACAATCATCGATAACATTCTCGTATCTTATCGCATTGTACATATCTTTGAATGTGTAAGCACCTTATGAAGCTCGATTCCAAGATAAAGTAACGTTCATATTAACCTACAACGAAACCTTAACCAACGAATTCCCAATAAGACGCCCACACGTTATTGTGGTATACATGAACTGATGTGGAGTCGTGTCGCATATACACACAAAGCATTTTGTAGGCCTTCATTTGATCCAATGATCTCTCGACCATCGCGCCTCAAGGGTAAATCCAATATATCCACACACAAGTTATATAAATAAGCATGGCGCACAGAAAACAAGGCACACACTCTCAATTGACTCCACTCTCTCCAACAAACCAGCCCTAGTTTTTTCTCTCTAGGTTTTCTCTTTCAGTTTCTTCATTGACGGGTGGTTTTGGGTCAATTTTTGACCTGAAATCACTCATCTTCATCTTTTTCTCTCTATTTCAATATAAATAATTGATTTTCACATAGATCTAGGTTTTTTCTTTGTGATTTCATCATCTAAGTGTGGTGATTTGTTGTTCGTTGTCTTGTGTGACGTTGTTTGATTTTTCGTCTTCTTGCGGTATTCATTTGATATATATTGAAGATCGATTATTCAATCAAAGATTTAGGCATCAACGTTGCAAATTCGAAGGTATAAATATTCCATTCACTTTAATTTTATCATATATTTTTTATAAGCATTATGCCGTTATATGTTATTAACTTGGATGATGTGAGTTTGTTCGTAATTCATGCTTTATGTTTTTAGCAATGTTGAAATATATAATGTCTCGATTTAAATGAATAAATATCACTTTGTTTTCGTACAAAACAAAATAAAAGGGTCTAAAACAGTTGCCAAATTTCATTTTGCAGCAGTTACCGGAATCGATTCTGAAACCAAAAATGGCTTCCCTTTCTCTTCTCCACCGTCCCTGCATTTTTCACCACACCCCCAAATCCTCAACCCTAACCCTAAAACCAAATCCCAATTCCCTTTCATTCTCACCCTTAACCCCACCATCACTCAAACTCAAACTCAAACTCAGAAACGGCGTCGTTAAAGCCAGCACATCCACACCCGCAGCACCAGAACGTTTAATCTCAATCGCCGCATACGCACTTCCATTCTTCAATTCCCTTCAATACGGTCACAACATTCTCACCCAATACCCTAAATTCGCACTCCTCTTCGAACCAATCATCCCTTTCCTCACATTCTACAGATCCCTCCCTTACGCTTCGTTCGTCGCGTTTTTCGCACTTTACTTGGGAATTGTGAGAAACCCTAGTCTGCCACAGTATGTTAGATTCAATGCTATGCAGGCTCTGACATTAGACGTGCTTCTTGTTCTTCCGATGCTGTTTCAGAGGATTTTTTCTCCTGGGAGATATGGATTAGGTTTTAAGATTTTGGTTTGGTCGCATAATGTTGTGTTTGTTTTTAGTATTCTGTGTTTTGTTTATAGTGCTTTGTGTTGTCTTTTGGGTAGGACTCCTTATTTGCCTTTTGTTGCTGATGCTGCTGCTAGACAAATCTGAATATCATGTATTGAATTGTATCAAACAATTACTCTCTTTTGCATTTCTAGTTGTTATTTTGAGTTACTTGCATGAATGAATGAATACAATTAGTTATCCTTTTCAATTTCTATTTTCTAATTTAGTGTTTTTGGTGTATCATTTATGTTTCAATTCTTTGTTTGGCTAAGTTGTGTAACAGACATGTAACTGTTTTTTTAAAGGATTACTCGAAATCATGATCGGACATGAGCACAAGAGACAAACCTGCGAAATATATTTAGATTTGTGGTCTAAGATAAGATGAAATGAAGTAAAGTTAGATTTTATAACTTTTTGAAATCTGCATTTCGTTTCCTTGCACGTACTTGTTTTGGCGTTGTTATGCGAAGTAGAACGTGTGCCAAGGCTTGAAAACAAACACCAAGTGTGAGTGTTAGAGTAACTGTTTTCGTTCTATTCTATAAAAAAAAATTAAGTGTTCTCGAATTAGTAAGTTATAGTGTTGCTCCAGCTATGAAGAAACTGTTAGAGTAACTGTTTTCTTTCTTTACGATACTTGTTAATATTTTTCTTTGTTTTAATGATATCAACCATGTTAGTTTAAAGTTCATTCACGGAGAGTTTGCTCTGTTTTGAGATTGTAGAAGTTTAGGTTGATGATGGAAAGATGTGGGAGTTATTTTGAATGTTTGAGTCAACTCAAACCATTGTGAGAGCTTATGAAGTAGTCATTGGTTTAAACGTACGGTCTCCAATAGATTTTCAAACATATAGAAAAGAATTTGCTTGCTTAATTACAGGGCAGATGAAAAATCTTTAGTCTAAGCTAAAAAGTTGGAAATTTTCTTCTGAAGCACTAAAATTATGTTATACTTTGTAACAAAACAAAATAAAATGTTCTGAAGAATATGCCAAGAGTTTGCCAAAAAAAAGTTATGCACTAGTTTTATGGGTTATCTTACGATTTTGAAAAACGTAACTAAATGGTGAATCTATGATAATTCACTAAAAATTCTGATAAATAGACAACATTGTACCAGAAGTGTTCAAGTGGTCAATAAGATACGTTTAACACTGCCCCGACCCACAGGCAGATGTTAATTGAAAAAAATTTGACAAACAAATGAATTTGTCCATGACAACCAAAACAAAACTACTAATATTTCAAAGCACAATTCGTTGATCATGAATTCTGGACTTCAGTCTTTAGAAATAGTTGGTTAAGTTGTGGCCAAGTCTTATTGACAAGTGGATCTAACCTAATATACGGCATTGAGGATATGGATGTTAGTATTCCTAGTGTGTTGAGTAATGCAAAAGTTACAGACCTTGTTGATAGTAATGATGATTGGAATTATTCGGTTGTTGAGAGATTGGATGCCTGATCAGATTTTGCAGAGACTTCTTTCGATTATGCCTCCAAGTATCAATGAGGAGAGGACTTGAGTGTGTGGCTGGGTGAAGTTCATGGCGAATTGTTATGCAGCTCTGAGTTTAAGGATTCTCATGATTTATGGATTAAAATTTGGAAACTTAAAGTTCAAGAGAGGATCAAATTCTTTCAGTGGCTCGCGATTCGTGGTAGGTTGATGACAAATTTTCAAAAATATGTTATGAGGTTGGTTGTTCTTGTTGTAATTTGTGTGGGGCAGAGTCAGAAACTATTTTACATGTTCTTGTTCTGTTACAGATCAAGGATAATTTTTTCGCTGGTGAGCTGCTGCAATGGATCAAATTTAACTTGTCTATGCAGCATGATTGTGTGTTAGATACAGATTGGAAAGAATTCTGGGCAGTTGTCTGTCACTTACTATGGTTGTGGAGGAATAAGGATGTGCATAATTCAGATTTTGTGAGACAGGTGCAGCCTTGGATTAATGTGTAGCAACGATTAAATAATTACAGCTAGCCCTGAAACAGGATAGTGCAATTCATGAGCTCCCTACAGTTCAAATTCATGTTTATCGCTTTCCCCATCTTTGGGATGGGTCAAATTGAATACCGACGGTGCTAGTAATGGTGATTCAAGGTCAGGATGTGGCGGTTTGATTTGTGATAGTGATGGTAACTTGATTTGCGAAATTCATTGGCGCATGTATTGCTTTTGTTGTTGAATTATGGGGGGTGTTTGAAGGCTTAATAATTGCTCATATTAGAGGTTTCCAAGCTGTGGAATTGTGTGTTGATTCGGAAGTGGTGGTGAACAGTTTGAAGAGTGATGCTCCTAGGAGAGTGGTGGGGTGGAGTTTGATTAATAAAATTCAAAAGCTTTTGGGATTGGATTGGGAGGTTAAAGTTTGTCACTCGTATCGCGAATCCAAGCGTTGTGCAGATGTGTTTGCAACCGTGTTGTGACACTGAAAGTAACTGAAGGTTCTCTACTTTATGTCATGTTCAGATCAATCACTTGCTCATTGCTGACATGGCTGGAGTTTGTACTCCATGTTTAATTTCGCTGTAATTTTCTTTTCTTTGGGTTTCGGCCCTCTTTGTATAAAAATAAAAATAAAAATTGCCGAACTGCTCCAAGCAGGCAGATTGCAAATTAGATTTAACTCAAGTTACATCCATCATCAAATATTGTTCAATACAATGCAAAATTATTTCTCCAAGACCAGGTTCAAAATCCACCTAGACTACACACCTTTTCACATCCATAAGGTTTATGGCAGCTGCTAGTACCGATCATGATGCCTAGCAAAACAGCAAGACATGTTAGTATGTGGCAACCATAAATAATATACAATTTGACTTTCATAAAATTAGTGGTGTCGACGTGTCCATGTCAGTGTTGTGTGTGTCCGTGTCGGAGTCTCTGTCAGTGTCCGTGTCAAGTGTCCGTGTTTGGTTATAGAAATAGTTGAAATTAATCACTTTCCTCTCCAAAATTAAACCCCTGCTGGAAGTCGACAAGAACCTGAACCAAATTTCTTATGTTCCTTGTAGAAAATAAGAAGAAGAAAATTAACCAAAGATTAAGCAAGACACTTTCAACACGAACAAGCAAATTATACACCACAAGGAACACTTTAGGAGTGACAATTTAGTAGGCTCTACTGATCCTGGAATCTTATATCACTTCTTTTTGATCCACTCACACTTGTTTACCATGGATTATTTACAACATGTTGTAGAAAAAGTCCCAAAAAAAGGGAGGGGGAAGTTGTTGGAACTTTAGAACTTTCACTCAGTTCTTGCACACACATTCACTTGCATTTGATTCTTGTTCTGAGAGAAAATGATTATGAGAGAGAGAAGAGTATTTTGTTGAATCTCAATTAATCACGATTGCTTATAATATTCACATACACATTGGTTATTTTATTTATACATCATTTGATATAGCTGCTGTATTGCTTAACAAAAAGTTTTAACTTAATAACTGCAAAAAAAAGAAGAAAAAAAAAGTATTCAATTCTATCTCCACTTACTTGTGTTGCAAGCAACGTAGTATATTGACTAATCTATATTGAATTAACTCTTACGTAAGCATGTTGACAACACATTAGACATTACCTAGAGAAACACTTCTTTGGTCACTAGTATAAATATGTGTCATTTAGGCACACATTAATAAGAGGGAAAAGTATGAAAGAGAAAGAAATTAAAAAATATATCTTTTTGAATGTGTGTCCAAGTAATTTTGATTGGCGTTGTGTTCATATAAGTATTTTTCTCTATGAATAAAAGGTGGGTAACTTTTCTCATGGAGTTGACACCAATCAAAATCATTTATTTATTTTCCATCATTAACAATGACAGACAAATAAATGATTTTGATTGGTGTCAATTCAACATGGGTAGAGTTATCCACATTTTAATGATGTGTAATTAAGAATTTGCCTATAAACATGTATAATTCGCAACTGACGTAATGTAAATGTTTAACAGATTTTTGCATATAAAATAAAAAAATATTTTGTAGAAATACTACATTAATATTGGTATTTTAAAAATACTCGTGAGTTTTCAGAATTTTACCAAGCTCGCTTTATCATATCGGGTCGCATCTTTTTTTTTTAATAAATATTGTCGGTGGGTGATAGAGGATATGGGTTTCTTGGAAATCCCAAATGAGTTGGGATGACTAACCTATATGATTTCTAAACTCACTTTTAACCTAATATTTTTTTGGTTTAAATATGTAGTTAGTCCCTGTAAGTTCGTGTGTTTTTTGTTTTCATCTCTGTCTCTTTTTTGTTCTGAAACAAACCATGTAAGTTTTAAATAATTTGATTTTAGTCCCTACCGTCATGTTTTGTTACAAAAATGTTTAGGTGACAAACGATGGATGACGTGCCAGTCAGGGGTGAATCTAGACATTTGATGCATGTGGGGCTAAAATAGTCCATCAATGTATCAAAATTTTAAATTGTCTCTGATTGTACACTTCGTTAGTCAAAATAGTCTCTAACATTAAAATACTTCATTAATATTGTCACATTAGCCCTTCAATATACTTACTTATTATCACTTCATGAACTATTATGACTAACAAAGTACAAAATCAAAGACTATTTTAAAATTTTAAGGCTAAATTATCTTTTTTGGTCCCTTAACTATTTAATTAGTATCGGTTTGGTCCCCTAACTAAAATTTGATTTATTTTGGTCCTTTAACTCCTCTCCATTATATATTTTGGTCCTTTCCGTTAGTTTTAATTCAAAAACGTTAGATTTTCTTCATTTTCTTCTCGGATTCTTGTTGTTGAATGTTGATGGAGATGATATGAAGATGAAAAAGAGGAGAAGAAGATGAAGAAAACTTAACGTTTTTGAATTAAAACTAACGAAAAAGACCAAAATGTGTAACAGAGAGAGGTTAAGGGACCAAAATAAATCAAATTTTAGTTAGGGGACCAAACCGATACTACCTAAATAGTTAAGAGACCAAAAATGCAATTTAGCCAAATTTTAATACATTGAGAGACTATTATGACTATTTATTACACATTTAGGGGACCAAAATGGCTATTACCATTTTTTATAGTATATATAAAAAAATGGGGAAGTGGCATGTGGGGATTTAGCCCCACATAGCCCTTGAATAGATCCACCCCTGGTGCCAGTGAATGAGGTGACAAATGAGATTGATTTAACAAAGTGGTTGCTAAGTCACATAGTAAGAGGGATGAAAACCATAAAACGAAATTCGTAGAGTCTAACCAAAAAACCAAAATAATATGAGGAAATCTAAAAAATGAGGAGACGAAAAATTTAAATTTAAAAACTTAGTTTTTCCATCTTCTTTTGATCTCTCTTCCCTATGAAGAACAAAACCCTCTTTTTAATGAGTTGTTAAATAATTAGATTCCCTATGTTGTTATTTTGATGAATTTCAAGTGATTATGTGCATCACTTAGAAGTCTTACCAAATGAAATATAAAAATAAGTTATAGCATAATGAATGTATAGTAACCAATAAAAGTAGCAGATAAAGTTTAAGTTAGCCCTAATTTAAAATAATGATAACAAATTGATAAGGTCATAGTCTAGTTATTGTTAATGTTTTACATTTGTCATAATACGTTACGAAATATTTTGTTGGAACAAAGGGTGTTTCACAATTATACCACTTAAGTTTTGATGATAACAAGGTATTAAAAATTATCAATTGGATATGCTAAATATTTATTCAAGTGTACAGGACCATTATCAAAGATTTATTTACAAGAGGTTCTGATTGAATGAATTAAAGAGCAAAGGAAATTTAGACTGAAGCTTGAAGAACATCTGAATGAAAGCGCTCCTGGAAAATCAGAGTCAGAATGCGTATGAAGAAAGAGCTCCTGAAGATGACGTCATCAGAAGCCAGTTTTTCAGAGGCAAACTCATCAGAAGCAAATAGTCTCCAGAGGCTGATTCATCAGAAGCAAAGATTCTTCAGACACTGAAAAGCGTTGACAAAGCATAATGTACGAAAAGTACAACCACTATGCCTACGCCTGTTCCTGCAACCACCAACTCTGCACAGTGTCTTCTATACACGACAAGAATAACAGTAACTAAAGCAGAAACTTTTCCATATTTGCTGGAATGGATTTGAATTTGATTTCATTGTACAAGCCTCAAATCAAGCAAAGGATCAAAGGTGTCAAATCGGCTTCGGTAAAGAAAAAGTGATGAGCTGGCAGTTTCCAACGTCTCTCAAATTCTCTATAAATAGAGATGAAGACTTGAAGAACTCACTGATATATACACACGCGAATTAAGTTCTTCTCTCATACTCCAAGTCGCAAACATTGCTCATCAACAACTTAGATAATTCTTACAAAAGCTTACATTTTAGAATTTCTAAGTATCTAAGAAAAACAGAGTCTGTTCTGTTTCGTTTTGTCTTGTGAATACCTCTGATTGTATATCAAGTATTCAAAACTCTTTTCAATTCTCTGTAATTGTTTTGAAGTCTCTTGCTTGTGTGCTTGAGCATTTGAAGTCTCTTTCTTGTGTGATTGAGCAAAGGAAGTCTCATGCTTGTGTGTTTGAGCAACTTGTAATTTGATATTACATTTTAGTGGAACTCTCCTTGGAAGTGCAAGGGGGACAGGACTACTTCCGGATTGTGGAAGGAACCTGTATAAAATTGCCTGTGTCTTCTTTCTTTCTTGCATTTGTTCTACTTTCCGCTGCTAAGACTCTGAACTCTATCAGACTCTGTATCCTGAGAACATTGTTATTTTTCGTAAGAAAGAAACGTTTTTAAAACACAATTCAACCCCCCCCCCCCCCCCCCCTCCTTCTTGTGTTTTTCCCACCTTCATATTTCATGGTAAACAACATTTGATAAGAAGAACACTCTTCTTTCTTCTATATCCATATCAGATGCACCACTTAGAAGTCTAACATTTTTATCTTAATGCTAATAATTATGATTGTCTCCTATTAATTGTGACGCTGTCAATTCCATCACGTTTATTAATTACATTAATACTCATTCTGCATCTCATAAGTAAACGTAAGAGTCACCTTAGGCAATAAGAATTTGGTCAATAAGAATTAATGTCATAATAAACTGTCAATTTAAATCTACTTTGCACTCTTTCATTAGTGTGACAACATTTGCTACTCGCATAGTAGTACTGAACACATTAGAAATTATCATGCAAATGACTTTTTATCCATTGATAAGCGTCGGAAGAACTTTGTTCTAATTATGTATCTTATATGCTTCTCATATTAGTTGGTGATTAATAGATCAATTGAATATCCGTTTGTTTATATATGCTTGTTTCCACACTATGCATCTGTAACTGTATAAAGTTCTAATCCTTAAAAGTATTGTATCAAATTCCAACCCTTATAATTATACGATACAGATGAAAAGTGAGATTGATTGGCTTTATATCACACTAAGTCAAAATTCATTAGTGTATTTGATGAAATCTAAAGGAATGCCTTTTCTTTTTAACATCATCCCTTACCAAACTAACTTATAATACGGTATTTGCTATTAAGTTGCAGCTTATAACAATGAAAACCGAATCTGTAGCAACAATTGTAAATCGATTATAACACAAACGAAATCATGAGGATTGATAAAATACTTAGTTTGGATTACAAAACCATCAACATAAAGGCATTAGATGATAAATAAAAGTACTTGCAACCAAAATAAAAACAATACAGCAACATTGAATAAAGTTGCAATTTGAACATATGCAAAATGCCAACAGGACCAAAATTGCACAAATGCAAATTACACGCAACCAATCTCAATTTTGTTTGACGGACTCAACCTTCACACGGACAATTTTAATCGTAATTGGATCCAATGGAGCTGTAAAAACATGAAGAAAAAAATGTTATTTTAAAGTCCGAATGAACACGCAGAATAAGCATCGAACATAAATAGATTGCTAACCTTTTAAGGAATGCAACACCAACATGGTTTCAACATCATGTTCAGCCATTAGAGGTTTGATGATACGTTGATAGAATTCGTTATAGCTGTATGTAAACTGCAAACAAAGGAGGGTGTCAACGCACGTGTATACATAGAGTGGAATGGAGAGTTTGAATCATAGTTATATGTGTACATAGAGGATGATGATTGGGTAGTTTGAATCTCATATTCATTGCATAAATGTATATCAAAGGTCATGATAAATGCTTGGGTGTTTAATGGTTAGTTAAGAGTGATAGAAGTCAGCATTCTTGTAATTATTGTTGTAGTTATTTGTATTTATTATCATTCATGTTTGTCATTATTTGTATTTATTCTCATTCATGATCGCATTAAATGATAACAAGGGAGGGAAAACTTGGAGTGTTTAGGGCTAAATGCTAGCTTGACCCGTAAGGGGTTGTTATGGGATCTACGGCTGAGACGTAGGGGGTTATTGACTGACTTGATTAGCATTAACTACGTCTTCAAGTGCATTAAAAGTGTATTATTTGTTTTCAATTGGCATTAACTAAGTTAAATGAGAGAAAATGAAGAGTTTGAAAATAGCGTTTGAATCAACGTGTGAGATTAGATTAGCAATAAATATATGTTTATGAGGGATAAATGCTAGGGATTAAGGTAAATTAGGGCAAACATGTTCGTTTCTATATGATATATACGGCCGAGAGTTTGAATCAACGGGTGTGATCAAGTGTGAAAATAGAGTTTGAACGGGTGAGATTAGATTAGCAATTAGTGCAGGGGGTTGTTGACCGATTTGATTAACATTTATTACGTCTTCAATTGCATTAACGAAGTTATATGAGAGAACATTTTCAGGGTTTGAATCAACGGGTGTGATCAAGTGTGAAAATAGAGTTTGAACGGGTGAGATTAGATTAGCAATTAGTGTAGGGAGTTGTTGATCGATTTGATTAGCATTTATCACGTCTTCAATTGCATTAACTAAGTTATATGAGAGAACATTTTCAGAGTTTGAATCAACGGGTGTGATCAAGTGTGAAAATAGAGTTTGAACGGGTGAGATTAAATTAACAATTAGTGTAGGAGGTTGTTGACCGACTTGATTAGCATTCAATACGTCTTCAATTGCATTAACTAAGTTATATGAAAGAACATTTTTAGAGTTTGAATCAACGGGCGTGATCAAGTGTGAAAATAAAGTATGAACGGATGAGATTAGATTAGCAATGAACAACGTTAAGTATGTATGATTCATTCTTTTTCAACCACAACACTACAAAACAAAGAACACAGCAAATTTATTTTTTCTTCCTGATTCAAAAAAGAAGGAAAAAAAAACGAAACCCACACATCACTCGGAGTGATTGTGTTCAGATGGATAACGCAACACTCGAGAAGACTATGACTCCGATGACGGTGGTCCTCCCAGATCGCAGAGGTTCTTTCATTCCATCCAGTTTATGTGTAAGGATTAGAAAACCCTTCTCTCAGTACATTAACGCATTTC
The DNA here is from genome assembly GCA_958299785.1 of Medicago lupulina. Lineage (NCBI taxonomy): Eukaryota > Viridiplantae > Streptophyta > Magnoliopsida > Fabales > Fabaceae > Medicago > Medicago lupulina. The sequence goes on along the minus strand of OY283140.1, from coordinate 18,274,765 downwards.
CAGTTATGTTGACTTGAAGAGATTTCAGTATAGTTCCATACTTTATACAGAGTTTAATCCACATTATCTCTGCTCATGTATTGCCACTACTTACAATGATTCTTTTGTTTGTTCGATCAAGTCCTCGATTCACGTACAGAACATTGTTTTGTTAGAGCAATATCTAATATGTTTCAGAACTTTATACCATGGTTCATCTTCGTTTGTAAATTATACCTATTATCTAATGATTTTAATATTTTACAAACTCAATTTTTACATTATCTAGTTTTGGCTGTTTGCGGCTTTTATTTATTTGACTGACCAAGCAAGCGTTGTTTAGATTTATTTTTATTTCTTCTTCTTTCTATTGTATTACTTCTTTTATTATTCAAGCGAAAAAGAAAGTCTTCGTGACTCAATATTTGTCAACGGTAAAAATATAGTAGAATGTGTCATTGAATTAAGGATTCCATTTCCCAGTATCCTAGATCTTTTTGTCAATTATCCCCACACGTTTTTTTAAGTGGATAAAATTATAAATAATTGTATAGAGAATAATATTAGGATATGTGCTCCTAGAAAATTCTAATTTTGATCCACTCATTTTTTTGGGTAAAAATTGGCAACTAGAAAATTAGTCCGTCGAAGTTAACATATCCTAATACTTGTGAACTTACACTCAACCATTTTTTAGTTAACAAGCTACAACTAAAAATTTGTATGATACTTATAAATTGCTAATTTTTCTATATATATATATATATATATATATATATATATATATATATATATATATATATATATATATATATATATATGAAAATGATTAATGGTACGGCTAAAATTTGAAGAATAATCACGAACGATAAAAAAAAAAACAGAATTTTCAACATTTACTTACTTTTTTCAACAATGCTATATAAAGCGATTAAATCCTCCTGAAATATTCACGAGTGTGATGTGTTGCTGCTTAAGTACAAAGAGATGATTTTTTAAAGGAAAATGCTAATTCTAGCTAAGGAAATGCATCACGAATTTTTCTAGACACAACTGACAAGTTTTAATTCCATGATTTATTTGTTTGGTTCCTATTTTTCAGCCTTACCTCCTTGTATTGTGGTAAATAGTGAGTTGTGATTGGCTGCTCTTTGTTCATGAAGAAATCGGGATACTCCTTTTCCTTTTGTGAATATATAGCATTTTCTTGTTTTAATGGAAAACATGGTGGTCAATGACTAGCAAATCATACCAATTTTGCTAGCATTTTTTGAATCCATTTTTCGCTTTACTTATCATTTCCCTTACTTCTTTACTTCCCAACAGTAGCATATTACTGCCAACCTTGCTGGCAAAGGGGATCCATCTCCACCATTCTATCTCTGACCCACTTCTTCAACATACACACATCTCTTGGTCTCCAATTTGGGGTTCTTCTTCGAGTTGGGACAGTGAGTAACAACAACTTGCTGGTCTTAGAAACAGGCTTTGTAATTCATTGGATTTGAGGTAGGCTTACAAAGGTTTCCTCATGGTGGAAGTCACAATCGTTTTGGAAAAAATTTGGCGTGACTATAGCCACACCAAACCATACAGTACATCTACCCATAACACGTCTCACGCCTAACATTATTGAACTTGGTGCATGAATATTAATTGCTAGTAGCCCGAATCAATAGACTATAATATCATATAAGATTTTATATTAAGTCTAACTCATCTTTTTAAAACCGGTTTGTAGGACAAAGATTATCCTCAATGTAGGACTCTTAAAGAGTGAAAGCCGCAAATTAGATGCAAGTGGTTGAACCAATTGTTCTGAATGCGCTAAGGAACATGGGAAGATTGAACCAATTGTTCTGAATGCACCAAGGAACAAGGGAAGAATTGTTGAATGTTGTACAATTAAGAAAGAAAAAAACACACACATTCAAATCATAAAAATGTCATCCTTTAGCGGCAGCAAGCTCAAAAGAATACATGATAGATAGCTGTAAGTTGGACATGTAAAGTTGTGGAAACAACAATATCAGGTAGGTGCAAAATACTGAAAGTTCAAGAGATCCCCAAAAATACCATCATTATATATCCAAAAATTAAGAAGAGGATAACAATTAACCGGAATGATTTTTTAAAGAAAAAAAAAACTAAAAATGATATTAACATGAGGATTAAAAATTGAGACTAAATTTGTTTTTAACATATATTTTAAAAATTAATTTTATATGCTATTAGCATAATAAATCAAGTATCTTCCGCGCGCAACTGCATGAATCAATCCCTTATCCCTCAAGTCCTAGAGTGTTGTAGGATCATATGGACGATTGTTGCATACCTAAGACTAGATTCGAATTCAAGGTCTTAGTTAAACTAAAGAAACTTGTGGCATATCATCTAAACATTATTGGATAGTATATATCTATTCTATTTTTTTAACAAGTATAAATATATTTGTACTCCCTCCATTTTTTTCTTTTGATGTTTTAGAACTTCAATTGTAATTCAAATTATTTGATGTTAATAGTATATTTAATTATTTTTTTTCAAATTTACCCTTATTTGAAAACACACCATAAAACTATTAAAAGAATTGTGACCTTTAATTTATCACATATGAATTTATTCTTAAATAATGACATTTTAGTCCAAAACCTACAAATATTTTTATGCTTTAATTACTCATTAAGACTTGTGCCGGTATTACTTTTGTAGATGTTTTAAGAATTAACCCAGTATTATTTGTGCATAACTAACCATGTACTTTTTTCAGTGGTAGTAAATAATAATAAAAAAATTACAAAATATGTTTAAAATGTTTTAACCATGTAACAAATATATATAGTGTTTGTGTAGAAAAAATAAGTCACGGAAAAGAATGATACGATTAACCACTATATGTAATTAACTGCATATTTAAATTAAAAAGAATAATATGTGTACGACCATTCTTAGAATACAATGAGTGTAAGAATGAATGAGAGTTGTCCTAAACATTGTATAAAAATGGTTGTGTAAATATTATTTCCTTTAAATTAAATTTGAGTTAACCAAGAAGTGAGTAATAAAATATAGTGTATGATATTTGTGTTAAAAACTATGTCTGAATAGCATTTTGCATAAAATTTTGACATCGTAATTGCAAGATAATTAGTCTTATTTTTAAAATTGTTATATCTCTTTTTTTTTAAACTGAAGAAAAATGCATCGCCTAGTGGGTAACAGTAACAACTCTTATATTTTTTTGGTAAATTGCGAAGAAAGTAGTAGTAGTAATAACAACAGTAAATAAATAAATAAAAGAAAAATAAAGCAAAAAGAACTAACTTTCTAAGAAAGTCAGTAATAATCACGTTTTCCTTGTTAACAAACACTGCTACCATTCACCTTTAGGAGTACAGAGTAGAGAACTCTTAAGAATTGGAGTGAGAATGGAAAGATTCTCACATCTTCATTGATATAAGATAGATATGGAACATCATGGCATGCCAACCTGATGGGAAATTTAACATTTTCAGGAGCCAATAGAACCCATCTTTCATTGTGTATGTTCCATTAACATTTTCCTCCCAAATGACAACACCAATGACTTCAGAATTCAGATGTAGTTGCATACCATTTTGCTCATCTTTAATAGCATGAGAAGAAAAATTGGGAACAAGGACTGCAGGGTGAGCATATTGTTTTCAATCAAATCATGGATGTCAACATATGGAACTTGGCAACAAAGGGGGACAAACTTTATCCAATCGTTATACCAAAATTAAAGATCACCGGCTCCTACCTGAATCTTCGAGAATACTTTTTCCTTAGTAACGAAGTTCCAAACCATGGAGCATGAAATCTTTCACCTGACAGTAAGCAATTTGTAGTTCCCACACCAGGTTTCCAAGCATATTAGTATTGACTTTTGTGGCCATTCTCACACCTAAGCCACAATTGTTTCTAGTCAAATTTATCACATTCTAGCTATACTTTGTTCCAAAAATACAAATAATGCAAGTCCACATTCTCGAAAACCAAGATTTGTGGACTCCTCCTCCCTAACTTTATTCATAGCAGAAACAGACCTACCTCATTCTACATGTCCAGCATGTTAGACCAACTTATGATACTTTGTTAGTTCTCATGAGTGATCCATGTAGCTTCAAAGTGAAAGGGGAAAGGGCGTTTTATTTGAGAAAGACACCTCACAACCTCTACAGAATGTCATTCTCCATTTAAAGCTAGCCAATCATCTATAAAGATTTTTGGTGATGACTTTATTTCCTTTGCAGTTTCTGTGCATTAAAACATTCCTCAAATGATGTCCATAACTATCAGTTCAAATCGTTCAAGAACCTGGACAAAAACGTTAGCTCTTACTGAGAGAAAGTTCCCCCCTATTTGGTACCCTGGAAATCATACCTTACCGAAATCTCCCATTGTGGTCTGCAGATCCCACACATGAGAACCTTAATGAAATCTCCCACCGTAGTCTGTAGATCTGATGCATGAAAACCTTGATCACAAAAGTAGTTTCAAAGAGCCAACAGTTTGATAAATACCAACCAATACAAGCACTGAATCACGGGTCCTATAATATATTATGGATGAAAATGATTCATAGGATTGAATTTTGAAAATGAGTAATAAATGTAACTTTTCCTTGAAAATGAGTAATAAATTCAAATCTGGTTTACTTTTCATTGATGTTGTCGAACTACCCCCTCATTGCCAGCAACTCGCAAAAAAGATAGAAAACTTCTTGTTTTATTTTATATCGAAGAAAAAAACTTATAATAGTTGACAACATGCGCTAAACTATTTTAGTAATATCAACATAGATAAAGTAAGGCATGAGGACAAAAAAGGGAAAACAATTGAAGCCCTTCACGTGGTTTTCACATTGCATACATTACAAATGACTCAAATTTAATTGGACAACATATATTCAAAGGTTTGAAGGGTTGTGCAAATATGTATTGAGTTTCTAACGAGCAAGAAGTAATTCTCTTCTGCAGAAGGCAACTCAGTTGTTCCATTAAAATAACAGTTTTGCTATTGTATGATTGTATTGCACAAGCGATTCCATTCAATCATTTTTTTTTCAAAGCCAAGGAGTAAGAAAGAACATTTACCTTTAATTGTAAAAATGTATCTTAAAATTATTTTAAAACGGTTCAATCCCCCTTGTCAAAATAGCAAGAATACAAACCTGCAATACGTTCTATGAAGGACACATAGACAAACCCAAAAAACATGATACAAGGACCAAGTATTTAGAAAGTTTATATCATAAAGAATGTATGAAAAATATTGCACAAACAAAACACACATAAACTCAGTCTCATCCATGTCAAAGGACAAATATACACCAAAAATTGCTTACACCCCTAGGTACAAAGTGAGTGCAAAAACATTTAAAACTCGATTGCATATATGACTAAGAATTGTCCAAAACTGTCTCAGCACTAATCAAGAAAGATCTGATATCTTTTTTGACTCCTCAAATGTCTGAAATATCATCCATTTCTTGCAAGAGTTAGTTAGCAAGTCTCAACAGTTCTTACTTAAAAGTTAAAATCCCCTTGAGCAAGATGTCTTCCCAATTTTATGAGTTGAATCCCATAAAAAATAATTTCCTTGAACAATATCTTAACCTTTAAATCAAAAAAGTATAAGATAATGAATAGAACTGATGCCCCGAGTATTTACTAATTAATCGCAATAAGAGAACTAGTTCTACCAAAGTCTCCTCTACAATATTTACTAATTAATAGTAATTGGTTATACAACTTTTTGAAGGTTACTCCCCCAACTGAAGGACAACGAGGACACTTAACATGTATGGTTATGCTTTTGCTATCAAAATCTATTTATTTTTTTGCCTCCCGTGCTAAAAACATAAAATATTGATTGACCATAAAAAAAAATATTGTCAAGGAAACAATAAATCAGTATTCTATTGTTGCATATGATGTTTTTAAATAAACGGAAATCGTTGGACATATCTGTATGTAGTTAAATATATCATGGACTGGTTTCATCACTCGCATTGGGTTTTGCAATTGCTAATAGTATGTGACAATTGGAGCTTGAAAAATTGTACTAAAATGAAAATAAAGAATAGTTACTTGGTTATAGAAAACTGGTACGAAGTTCAGTTCAAAAGTCTCTTCTGGTTTAGGAGTTGTATTATTATACCCCTTTTTAGGCTTTAGCTAGCTTTACATCGAAACCTATGAGACAGTTCTGAGTTCCAACACTTATATTGGTTCCTTCACTTACACCCTAGTTTAGTTTCATCTATTTGGACTGAGTTGGTAAAGGATTTGTTCCATTTCTACATCCAATTTGAGATTCAATCATTTTATCCACTCACTTATGCCTTAAAGTCATGAGTTTGTTACTTGGGGTGCAATCTAAGTTCTGTTAGTCTACTAGATCTGGTTTTTGGTGTAAACATAGTATTTAGCAAACAAAAGTTTTGGGAGAAAACCTCATGTCAAACCCTTTTTTCATTTGGAAATTATTCCATTCTGAAGTTGAGTCTTTTTTACACGATTTGGTACATACTGCAATGTCAGTTTGAGTTTTACTTACAATTCGACCAAGAGATTTTGTGTTTATAGATGGTATAACAACAAACTAACTTATTCTAACTCAGATTTACAAGTTTGATTTTCAATAGCTCTTAGACTATGATTTAGGTAGTATTTTCTCACAATTTCAAGGCAATTACCTGGCACTACCACCTTACCTCATCTCCAATCAATCTGCTGTGTACCAAGGTTGATAACAGTCATATTTAAGTATGATTTCTGCATAATTATGCAGGAAAAAAGAGAGCTTTAAGCCTGGATTTCTAAGTTATCTAGCATTACCTGCCAGTTTTCAAATGAACCATTTTTAGACTTACCAGAACATAATAAATCAATTAAATTTGTGGTGATAATCTTTACAACACACTTCCAAAATCTGAAATCAACCTTACCTAAATCTCATCAATTGATCGAATTTCAAACAAGTACTCGAAGCATATTATAACAGAACCTCTCATCAAACAGCAACAATTATAATCATATTTATGCAGGAATATACCAACTATGCATACTTGTAGAGCATAACAAAATCTTTGATGCACAAAAACAAAGCATGTAAATCTCAAAAGGTGTTGATCATTCACACAAGACTTTTAAATGAAATTCCCCTGCTATCCATCATATCTGAATTTAGTCCTTTCAAACAGAAAATCAAGTCATGCACAAACTTCACTATGCAGCATGAAAACAACATCTTACATAGCAATGTACATAGATAGAAACCAATTTTAAGAGTCTTTAGCTAGGGCCACCTAGGATCCTTAAATCTTCTCCTTTTCACTTTGCATATTTATAATTCATTTCAAAGATCATTCGTTTAAGTTTTTTGATTTAGTTTTTATCCCTCCCTACCATTTTTTTACACCTATAATTGAAAGGAAAAGAGAACTTCCTTCCAACGTCGTCTTTGCTTGACCACCGGCCAAAATCCTCTCCTTGATTTAGTGTACATGCATGATCAAGGAATAGAAAAAATTATTAGAAAGTACTAGGATTAAACCATCGCATGAATGATTCATGCAAAGATTATCAACCAAGATGATTACTACCCACTGCAGCAGAGTCTAAGATTGTGAAGACTTTACACATGTGAGCCACCCGAGATCTGGGCTTTGGCCCAAACCAGCTTCTGCAACTGAAAATTTACCTTAGCTGTATATAGATCTCAAGTTAACAACCAAAGTATTTAACTCAAAAATTAAATTTACTTTTTCAGAGCTTCCACATATCATGTTTTATCATAAAATAATTACATTAAGAAAAACGTCTACATATTTCTTATTGATAAATCACTGTTATTTCATCCTTATGCATAACTCCTCTCATAAAGTTAAGGGTAAGGGCCAAGGGGATCTACAATCACTACTTATTCTCATGGAATCCAGAGGCACACTACAGGTATATTAAAACACATTGAAATTGGCAAGCCATCACTACATGACTTGGTAGCTGCAGTATTAGGACCCAATATGAGAAGGTGTTTACGTAATTAGTAGGGTGTCTAAATAATAGGAATATTCTACTTAAACATGCAGGTTCTTCTCATGATCACTTTTCAATTTGGACTGGGTTTCAATTCTCTAGTCCATCACATATATAACTAATATACATGTATATATTGCTCTTGTTCAGAGTCCATCAACCTTGGAGGGTTTACATACCCTAAATTTGCATCCAAGGTCATAAAAGTACAACCATCCCATACTGCCAATGAGAACATATATCAAAATTGAATTTAAGGATGGATAATAAAGAGTTCATGATGTAGTTTTATTTAGGTTCGTCGAGGCATCCTACACCTGATATACATGGAACAAAGTAAATCCATCTTGCAGCTCATATATACCACTGCATGCAAGATTGTCTTTTATGGTCAACTTCAATAAACAATTCACGTAAATATAACCATCAAACTTAAGTTTTCTCATTATTTTTCATTGCAGATCATAGCCATCACTTATTGTCAAGGAATCTAGAGTCGTACTCTTATTAAGCACACTGAAATTGACAGACCATCAATATGTTACTTATGTAGCTGCAAGTTCTATGCAAATTCAATGCATCTATGCACAAGATCCTTTCATTGTCTTTGTTCCTAGCTGGACTTAATTCTCTTGTTCATCACAAATGATTAAAACAACATCATAAATGAGAACAATATTTATACACACTAAAATAGCAACATAACACTGAAGACAAACAATAAATATAAATAAATGCACTTTTAGTTGGTTCTACTCGCAGACCTGCGGGAAAAGCAGCAAAAACCGTAGAGGTAACATAAATAAATATTAAGAAAACTTGTTTCTAGTCCCCACATTCACTTCTTGCCCGAATAAAGTGTATGGTAAGCAAATCAACCTTGATTTTATGGTTTTTTCTCCTTAAGAGCTAGAACTTTAAAGTACCTATTTTGGTTCCCAATTCTCAATCCTACAGTCAAAGCATCAATTTTCCAGCCAAATCTCAAGGACATTAGTCTTATGGTGAATCCAAAAGGACAACAAATTAATCGACTGCAATATTTTCACCCAACCAGCAAAATTAGCAAATATGAACAATGCGAATACCTCCAAACTGCATGATTTTCAAATTACTGCAGCATATAGCTATAAAACATTTTGACGATTATATCTTCTGCCTTTGAAGAACTTCATCAACTCCTTCAATATGGTTTGACAAATATACCACGACTCCAAAATCTGAGTATAGTTTATCCCTCAAGACTAAAAGTGAATCTTTTTTGATCATTGAGTCATCCCATGTTCCAAGCAGTGGTAAAAAACAGTCTAAAAGTGAATTTAAGGTCATAAAAGCAAAATGAATACCAACCTTTGTATTATGAATACCAATCCGTATCAATATCTCATGTAAGTCATCATCAAACAATAAATTATGATTGAAGTGTTCATAATGTTCCTTTTAGCATAATGTTCATTTTAGGGTCAAAAGAGGCATCCCAACATTTGTGGCAATCTAAATTTAGAATTGCATTGCATTCAGGGTCATAAAAGCACAATAGATCCATTCCTTATATTATGAATAAAGATTCATATCAATATTGCATTAGGGTCATTCACTTTCCCACTGTGAGTAAAGTGTTCATAATATTTTCTTTAGGGTCGATGAGGCGTCCAAAAACTTACAACTTTTATGAGACAAATAACATCCATTAATTCATTTCGGGTCATCGACGCATTATTATGAATGAATAAAAATTCATATCAATCTGAGTCAAGTGCTCACAATGTTTAATTTCAAAATTAAGGCTCGTATTTCATATCCGGATGAAAATTCATAGTCTAGAATTGCATTCATAATCATAAACGCCCAATAGAGAATATCTCGTATGTTCTGAATGAAATCCATGTTCATTTGGCATTTAAGTCACCATCAAGCTCAAGCTTTTAAACTACGAATAATAAAGTGGATATAACGTGGTTCTCTGTAAAATCACTGAGGCATCCCAACACTTCTAAAATTTAAGAATAAAAATAATATGCATGCATTACTACCATCGGACTTGGGGATATATCACCCCTTTTTCATATTAGAAAAAAATATTTCAACTCACATGGGCATTTCAAATTTAAGAATTCCATTCAAGTCATAAAAGATATCATCCAACTTTTAGAGTCATCTAAGCATCAGACAAATTTGTATAAAGCAGAAGATTGAAAGTTCTTGTGAAAATGGTTAGCCTAACAACATGAACCAATTATTACAAAACTAGAAAGGTTTGTGAAAATTCCATTACCTTGGCTGACGAATAAATTCGCTTTCAAAACATCAGTAACAAAAGGGTCTCCATAGAAAAGTATAGTTTGCTGAATCATTTTGATACTACCAATTCCATTGTTAACAAATTTCAAGATTTAAAACCTGAAAAAGCAAGATAGAGGTAGAAATGTTACAGTTGAATGTGAAACTACAAATATTTTATATTGTGTTTTAAAGATTAGAGGAGCAAACAATGTGTGTTTCATCTTCTTTAAAACACATCATAACTTTCGAAGAGGAAAACAAAGAAGTATTGAGGCATTCCATAGAGCATACAGTGGCAAATCACAATCCAAAAGTAAATTTAAGGTCATAAAATCACAACGAGTACAATTCATATATTTTTTGGATCATTGAGGCATCCCATAAAACACGTAATGGCAAATCACAGTCTGAAAGTGAACTCAAGGTCATAAAAGCACAACAAATACAAACCTTTATATTATGAATACAAATTCATATCAATATCGCATGTAACACATCATAAAACTTTAAATTATGATTGAAGTGTTCATGACGTTCCTGTTAGAGTCAAATGAGGCATCCCAACACTTCAGAATTTATGGAAACAAATCATATCCATCATTCATATTCCTTTCGGGTCATCGAGGCATCCTATATTCCATCTCAATGAAACAATTTACAATTTAGAATTGCATTCAGGGTCATAAAAGAACAACAGATCCATCCCTTATATTATGAATAAAAATTTATATCAATATCACATATAAGGTATCATACAACTTTTACACCATGAGTGACCTGTTCATAGTGTTTCTTTTAGGATCATCGAGGCAGTCAAACACTTTGCAACATTTATGTAACATATAATATCCATTGATTCATTTAGGATCATCGAGGCATCCTACATTCCATCGCATAGTGGCAATTCATAGTCTAGAACTGCATTCAGGGTCATAAAAGCACAGCAGATCCATCCCTTATATTATGAATAATGATTCATATCAGTATCGTATTAGGCGGTTCATCGATTTTTACACTATGAGTAAAGAAGTGTTCATAATTTTCCGTTAGGGTCATCAAGACGTTCCAACACTTGCAACATTTTTTAAACAAATAATATATATTAATTCCTTTCGGGTCATCAAGGCATTATGAATGAATAAAAATTCATATCAATATCACATTTAATGCATCGTCCAACTTTTACATTATGAGTAAAGTGTTCACAATGTTTCCTTTAGGGTCATCAAGGCATCCAACATTTATGCAACAAATAACATCCGTCAATTCCTTTCGGGTCATCGAGGCATTATGAATGAATAAAAATTCATATCAATATCACATTTAAGGCATCATCCAACTTTTACATTATGAGTAAAGTGTTCGTAATGTTTCCTTTAGGGTCATCGGGACATCCAACATTTATGCAACAAATAACATCCGTCAATTCCTTTCGGGTCATCGAAGCATTATGAATGAATAGAAATTCATTTCAATATCACATTTAAGGCATCATCCAACTTATACATTATGAGTAAAGTGTTAATGATGTTTCCTTTAGGATAATCGAGGCAAACATTTATGCAACAAATAACATCCGTCAATTCCTTTCGGATCATCGAGGCGAATGAATAAAAATTCATATCAATATCACATTTAAGGCATCATCCAACTTTTACATTATGAGTAAAGTGTTCGTAATGTTTCCTTTAGGGTCATCGAGGCATCCAACATTTATGCAACAAATAACATCCGTCAATTCCTTTCGGGTCATCGAGGCATTATGAATGAATAAAAATTCATATCAATATCACATTTAAGGCATCATCCAACTTTTACATTATGAGTAAAGTGTTCGTAATGTTTCCTTTAGGGTCATCGAGGCATCCAACATTTATGCAACAAATAACATCCGTCAATTCCTTTCGGGTCATCGAGGCATTATGAATGAATAAAAATTCATATCAATATCACATTTAATGCATCATCCAACTTTTACATTATGAGTAAAGTGTTTGTAATGTTTCCTTTAGGGTCATCGAGGCATCCAACATTTATGCAACAAATAACATCCGTCAATCCCTTTCGGGTCATCGAGGCATTATGAATGAATAAAAATTCATATCAATATCACATTTAAGGCATCATCCAACTTTTACATTATGAGTAAAGTGTTCGTAACGTTTCCTTTAGGGTCATCGAGGCATCCAACATTTATGCAACAAATAACATCCGTCAATTCCTTTCGGGTCATCGAGGCATTATGAATGAATAAAAATTCATATCAATATCACATTTAAGGCATCATCCAACTTTTACATTATGAGTAAAGTGTTCGTAATGTTTCCTTTAGGGTCATCGAGGCATCCAACATTTATGCAACAAATAACATCCGTCAATTCCTTTCGGGTCATCGAGGCATTATGAATGAATAAAAATTCATATCAATATCACATTTAAGGCATCATCCAACTTTTACATTATGAGTAAAGCGTTTGTAATGTTTCCTTTAGGGTCATCGAGGCATCCAACATTTATGCAACAAATAACATCCGTCAATTCCTTTCGGGTCATCGAGGCATTATGAATGAATAAAAATTCATATCAATATCACATTTAAGGCATCATCCAACTTATACATTATGAGTAAAGTGTTCCTTTAGGATAATCGAGGCAAACATTTATGCAACAAATAACATCCGTCAATTCCTTTCGGGTCATCGAGGTATATCAATAGTTTCAAAATTAAGGGTCATATTTCATGTGACAATTCCTAGTCTAGAATTGCATTTAGAATCATAAAAGCCCAATAGATATCATCTCTTATATTGTGAATAAAATTCACATTCATTTTGCATTTAAGTCACCATCAAGCTTTTACATTATGAATAAAAAATATATTCATGCATTCCTACCATCAGACTTAGTCTTATATCATCCTTTTTAAATTACAAAAATTGATTTCAACTCACAGAGGCAATCACAATGCAGAATTCCAGTTAGATCATAAATAAACCATATGATCCAATTTTTAGGCTCACATATTGTGTCATAAAAAAATCATCTTGCAGCGTTTCACAAATTTATATGGTTTGTATATACCCTATTAAGTTTTTCATTTACAAAATTGTAGGTTCTTTTGTAACTTGCTAATGCAGAAGATTGAATGTTCTTGAAATTCAAGAATTAGAAAACGGCTAACCTAACAACAAAACTACCAACATGTAGCAAGTATTATAAAACCAGAAGGGTTTGTAAAAATTCAATTACCTTGGCTATCGAAAAAATTGTCTTTCAAAACATCTTGGTGCCAAAAGGGTCTCCGCACAGAAACAGAGTTTGCTGAATGATTCTAGTATATACCAATTTCACTGTAAAAAGAAATTCAAGAATTAAAACATGAAAATCAAGATAGAGTTAGAAATGTACAATTGAATATGACACTGACAATTATCGATATTGCAAGTTTTAACGAATATGAAAGCGACGAAACGATGTGTGTTTCAGCCTTTTCTTGAGGACAAATCGAAACCACCAGCATGTGACGTTACAGCCTTCGAAAAACCTAGCCATCAACGATTAGAGACACAAACCAAACCTAACCTAGAAAACACGGAATGAAAGTGTGGCTGTTATTTATAGGCTTTTGTATTTTATTGGAATGTTGGGCCTCAGTTTCTTAGTCATTGGAACCCTAATTCTAACTCATTACTATTTTGCGTAAATAAAAAGCTGAGATTCTTTTAATTAGAGATTTTTATCATGTTTGTTTATGTTTTTAAATTATTTTGAATTTGAATAAATTATTTTTAAAAATTTAAATTACAATTTTTTTTTAGAATCTTCTGAATAAAAAAATAATTTTAATGAGTGTAGAAGATGGGTGAGGATAATAAAGGTAACTTTACGGTTATAAAAAAAAAAATGTTAACTTGTGTCTTTAGGGCACATGTTAAAATATCTAAAATTGAAATTATGTATTGGAAATTGTGGCTATTTATTTCTCAAAAAGTTAAGAATTAATTTTTCATAATAAATATTTGGTATTAATGGAATTCTAAACATGTGCGGCATAAGTTAGCATGACCCTAAAAAAAACTAAGACTAATGTATCCTCCCTATGGTCACTATTATAAGCAAAAATTGACTTTTTAGGTTCATTCAATAAATGATGTATGTAGTCTATATATAGACCACATACATAATTTATTGAATGAATCTAAAACGTGAACTTTTAACTTTTGCTTATAATATTGATCAGAAGGAGTATTATTTTACTTTATTGAGAAATGCTACATTACGAGAAGAAAAAAACATCACATGATTTCAAGAAGACGTGGCAGCTTACATGCTTCATTTTCCTTTCTCTCTCTTGTTTTTTTTGGTTATCTCCATCATTTTTGAATCAAAAATGCTATTTATCGCGAAGCATAAACCCACGAAGCCACCACGCACGTATTGTGGTCATTCCTATTTTGTTGACTTCCTTTGTTTCTTCTATATTTTTGAAAAAGCTTGTTTTTTATTGGCCAATTTCTCTTTCGTTGTATATTGCATCATTAAATCAGAAAAATGATAAGTAAAGTGAAAAATGGCTTCATGAAATGCTAGTAAATTGGTACGATTGGCTGGTCAATACATTGACCACCATATTTTCCACTAAAACAGGAATTTAAAAATATTAGCTCTCTTTACTTTACTAAAGCGACACATCATATTCGTGAATATTTCGGAAAGATTTAATCGCTTTATATAGCATTAGTGAAAGAAGTAAGTAAATGTGAGTTGTACCATTAATCATTTCCATATATATTATTAATTAGGTTAAAGTTTGCACTCAACCCATGGCCTGATTTGCCACAATACAAAGATACAAACTATACTAGACTTTTGACCCGTGCGACGCACGGGTCTTTTTGACTATAATAGAGACCAATAAATAATTTTTAACCCGTAAGATCATGGGTTAATCAATAAATGCAAATTAGATTATTAAAGATACAATATTACAATCAAATGATAATAAAAAAAGATAAAAAGAATACAAAATTATATTGTTGCACAAGTCAATTTTATTTATTACTTTTATAGTTAAACATAAAAAATTAATGCGATTCATGGTTCCTAACGAATTATTTAGGGTAGCCGAGTTTGCATAAAAATTAGGATATTCTGTTTGTAAACGTATTAAATAAGTGTACAACAACTTGTCAAGAAAAATATATATACAGAAACAATAAGTTAAGTTGCTGCAGACCTAGTAAAACTAATAAATAATAAGGATAAGGATTAAAATATCTATTAAATTTTTGTTTTGAAAAATATTTACGGTTATTAGAGATAAATGAAAAATGCAAATTTAGAGCCAAAATTAATAAATAAGGATTGTTAAACAGTTTGCTTTGTTGTTACTTGTACGTCGTTGGTTGTGGTCCTAGTTTGTGGGGAGTAGTTTGCTAGGAGTGGGTATTATTCATATGGATCTATTACCTCTGTTGCGAAATTGTACTTTGTATTCAGCTATTCATGGTATCAATTTGGAATTTCTTAATATATCAATATGATAAACATATCTTGATAATTTGATTGGAAAGGAAAACGCAAGAGTTATGTATCAATTTGAAATGCATATAGCTGCATAGAGTTCATGCACCGGCATGGGGATGCTATTAGAAGGAAGCTGCACTCTTATATAAACATTTCAAATGTTCGAGTCACATTCAACCACCGCGTGAGTTATGAATGAATTGGTTAAACGAATGGTCTTCAATGGGTTTTCAAACACACAATGCTATGGTATGAATACAAGAGTTGTTAATTGCAAAACAAACTACAATTATCTTCCATGATTACGGGGTAGATGACAATTCTATGATCTAACTAATATAAAAATTGGTAAATTTCTTCTGAAGTGCAAAAATTATATTGTATTTTGTCAACAATATCCAAAAAGTTTGTAAAAACAATATTGAAAGCAAATAGCGATGGCTGTAATAGCACTTGTTACAAGTTCTTTTTTATTTATTTTTTATTTTGACATATCACTATTTACAAATGATGCACTATTTTATGGATTATTTTTCTATTTTTGAAAAGAAAAGTTTAAGCAGCTTAATAGTGAATTCAATGACAACTCACTACACCAAATTTTCCAAATGTCCCACACAAATATTTCTTGTGACTTCTAGAGGAGCTTCGTGTTTTACTAAACATTTAAAAGATGCATAAAAAAAGTGACCGTCTTTGTTGCAAGAAATCCTAGTAGTGAATTGAAATTTCATGCTCAAATAACCCCTCACAAATGAAAAACTAGTGAACATTATAAGTGAGGTCTACAAGATCGTTAAACAGTGTCCCAACCCCCGATGTAAATGAAAAAAAATTGACAATCAAATTAGCTCCATCACCACATCAAGGTGAATAGTTCAATTAATAGAAGCTTATGATGCCTCAGAAAAAACAGATTTAAAAAAATAATTTTAATCAATAATATTTCAGGTGTTAAATATAAATTTTAATCAATAATTTTTATGTATTTAACCATAATGTGACCAATAAATTAAAAAAAATGTTAAAATGATTTTACGAGCAACCAAAAAGGTACTAACTGATATTTTATTTCATTCTTAGTCTTCCTTTTGAAATTTTTTTAAGAAAAAAGGTAAAATTGATTTTTGGTTCATTTTCTAAAATGACGGTTTTAAAACCGTAAAATATGCCACGGCATGGTACAATTTGCCTCAATTTATTTCTTAGTTACCTGATAGGGCACACGTAAAAGTAAAGAGTGCACAATTTTGTTTTTATGGGTAACCAAGTCGATAACAGGGAAAACAATTACTCACATTTTAAAGTACAAGTGCAGAACTTCTCCAAGTAAGAATATTACAAATTAGATTTAACTACCCGCAAAGCAACATCAACCCATAATTTAGCAACACCTAAGCTCAAGTTACATCCATCACCAGATATTGTTCAATACAATGCAAAATTATTTGTCCAAGACAAGGTTCAACACCGACCTAGACTACACATCTTATCACATCCATAAGGCAGCTGCTAGTACCGATCATGACGCCTGGCAAAACAGCAAGACAGGTTAGTATGAGGCAACCATAGATAATATAAAAAATTTACTTGCATAAAACTGAACCTTTATTTTAGAGAAATCAAATTCCAACCAATGGTGTGAAAATAAGTTAATAACATCACATGTACATGTATAATAATCTATGTAGACTAATAGACTATTAGTTAAAATCCACTCTTTTGAATTTTGGTTATAGATTGTTTAAATCAATCACTTTCCTCTCCAAAATTACCCTGCCTGGAAGTCAATAAGAACTTAAGAACCAAATTCTTATAACGTTAAAAAAAAAATAAAAAAAAAACAGAGAGAGAGAGAGAGAGAAAAAAATTAGCCAAAGGTTAAGCAAGACACTTTCAACACAGACAAGCAAATTATACATCACGAGGAACACTAAAGGAGTGACGGCCAAGTAGGCACTACTGATCCTGGAACCTTGTATCACTCATATTTGATCCACTCGCACTTGTAACAAAAGGCCCCAAAAAAAGGGGTAAAATGTGAGGAAGTAATAATAAAGAAATGGTCAAGGAAGCTTGTACCTGTGACGATCATAATCTCTAGAACGCTCTCGAGATCGTGACCTCCGGCGACTTCTTGAATCATAGCGGGATGAGTCTCTGTCCCGATCTCGATCATATCCACGGTCTCTATCATGGTGCCTGTCACGATCTCTGCTCCTACGATCATTGTCTCGCCCTCGTTCATGGCTCTCACCACGTTCACGGTCCCTACTAGGCTCCCTGTCACGATCCCTACTCCGTTCTTTTGATCTGTGCATATAAATGCAAATAATATTTGATTAGATATGAACCTTTATTTCACTGCCTACCAAATATGTTTTTTACGTTTAGAAACAATGAAATTTACCTCCTGTCATCAAGACGATCAATCTTACGGCTCTTGTTTCTTTCTTCCTGAACCAGAGAAAATAAAAGCCTTAGATCATTCCTCTCTCCAATTAAATCAAAGGTTCGTATAACATTTGATTTCAAAAATTCAAAACAAAACTAAACACATGCCCAGAAAGACCATCCCGTGGCCATGCAAAGTCAACCATTTCTTTCTATTCTTTTGTTTGCCTATTATTGGTCAAACACTTCAAAATAACCAACATTTGGAGTTCACAACAAAAAAATTGATATAACAATTGAATATTACTCCCAATGTCAGTGGCCAAAAACTGGGTAAAGTGGCAAACATCCTATGATGGGATGGATTGTCTCGTAACTAACAACTAATTAGAATCCAGATAAAAATCTGAAACATAATTTTAGACGTACCACAATTGCAAATATAATAATGAAATCATCATTATTTTCTACGAGTCACAACATGTTTCCTTTTATACATTATTCCAGAAAGAGATAAAAGCAATAGCCCAAAAGATGATCAAAAGAAACGATTAAGGAGTCACATTGCTAACAACTATCTTGTAAAACCTAACAATATCTCCACATTCTAAAATTTCTAATTTCTAAATCTAAGAATGAAATACATGTTGAACAATTAAACAATCTGTTTTAAAATAGGATAAAATTACACAAGTTTAGAAAATGCGAGAAAGATAACTTACTTGAAGTTCGGCCAACTTCTCACGAATTTGCATATACCCTAAATGAAGTTTCCCTCCAAAATGATCAGCTAATCGACGATCACTGTAAATAATATAAATCAAAATATTACTGCAAAATGTACGTAAGTATCAAGACAGCATATTGATGTACAACATGATTTCCCCATAAATTTCTAACTAGGAATAACATGATCTACAAGCAAAAACATAAAAGACGCACATTCTTTAGCTGCAAAAGTTATCCCTCGTAAAACTGGCACAAGAGCCTGCTGGTGACAAGGAGGTATTACTAACGGGTCAAAAGCTGAAGCACTTGAAACCCCAAATTCTAACACTAAATCCCTAGCAAAAAAACTTCAAGAGAAAATATGCACGAGTGCAGGATCAGTTTTTACCTGTCATAAACACTCAAAAATGCTCCACAAATGTCGCACACACGTAGCTTTTGATCAGTCTGAAATATTGAGTAAAACAATAGTAAGAATCATTGCAGTTATATTATAACTAAAAAAATTAAAATCACAAGTAAGCCAACTCGCAATCCACACATTTGCTTAAAGAACTCGTATTACAGAAAGTGTAACATTTTATCAATTAAAAAAAGTCACAATTATGAAAAGTCTACTCACAATCCGCACATCGGCAGCTGTGTACTTCGAAGAATCCAATGTTGGCTCCTGCCTGGAAGGAAGCTGTGATAAAAAAAAATTAAGATCTTTAGACTTAAGACCCATCGCACACATCAAAACTATTTATATGCTCACAAAAATAAAATAAAAATATTTCAATAACTTTATATACAAGTCTATAATAAAGTAAAACATATGAACGACCTTCTTAAGTGCTTCAGCCTCTTCCAATGCTTTCTGTGCCTCATCAATCAATCCTTGCTCACCTGTTCATTCAAATAATACAATGTAAATAAAAAGGAAAGAGGCTTTCCTAAAAGAAGGCAGTTGTTAACATTTTGGAGTTGCTAAACAGAGGGTAAAGGACAAGGTCCCTGAATGAAATTTGCTTGTATCTTAAGCTGAAAACACATACAGAATCAAGATTCAAACAAAATAGATATATGAACACAGTTATATGATTTCTATGCAGTTGTCAAGTACGTTGAAATAAAAATAAGCAAACCAACTCTCCTCGGAGGTTAAAATAATAATACTGGATAGGCCAAATAAAATGAAAATTAGATCATCATATCAACAATGAAGTTCTTGTGACCAAGGTAGACAAAATCAAGATCCTAGACAAGATCGGGGCAGGATGACAGTATCGTGAATCAGGGGATCGTAACACGGATTGGAAGATCCTACAAAATTTATAGTATTGCATATAGATATAAGTTAGTAAAAAAACCACACATAAATTTCTTACCACTAGAAAAATATTTTGGGAAGGTTTCACGAATTATTGCCTAGTGGTGTATTGGGAAGGTTTCCAATATAGTTATTAATCAATAATTATTAATAAATATTTGGTAATTGGTATAATAGGTAGAAAAGATCCGTTTCATTCATGTGCCAGGTCAACAAAAAAAAAAACGAGTTTTTTGGGAAGGTTTTCAATACAATTAACTAATAACTAATTCAACAAAAAAAAACGTTTTTGGGGTTTCTGAAGTCTTTTTCGCAAACCCGGGATTTCAAGAAGACGATCAGAAACGGCCAAAACGCACGATTCCACCATTTCCACGCGTTTTCGCGGCGATTCCAGCCGCCCACCAATTTCCGATTCCAAACCCAATCAAGCACGCAGATGGTACTCAAGATCGTAGACTCTTGCGTTTTTACGAGTCAGATCGCGATTTTGTCTACCTTGCTTGAGACATATTCACTTCCTTAATTAATACTACTGCTGCATGAGGTTCGCTGCAGTACATCACCTTCCTGTTCAAAAATAGGTACTCAAAGGTAGAGTTTACAACTAATCATGCTCTATTTTTGTATACTGAGTTTTACCTATTAAGTCCAAATAGTTCAAATTGCTAGTATTGATGTACCACACATCATATCTGATACTGTTATATGTACACTAATTCTACATGTGTATCCTGCATTCTGAGTTTTATTTTAAACTAGCTATGAGCCGATACATTTGAGTTATGACTTTGAGACTTCTGAACACGACACTAAAAATGACTTTAAAAGCGCTTTGCACAGCACACTTATATATTCATTCCTTGAAACAAAACAAATGGATCTGAAAAGGGCAAAAAGAATTCGGTTTATATGCATTTCAACCTTTGACTTGTTTAGGAAATGTTGAAGGACATATTAAAGAACAGACAAGGTTGTGGCATATTAGTGGAAATATACATGATCCACTTTACGAATGTGGTGGACTTCTTGTCTTGAATTGGCAAAGTGTCTCTTTATGAACCAGACATAAAACCTACGTGTATTGGATGAAGAAAATGATACAGTCAGTGGTAGAAGAAGGCAACCGAATAGAGCCAAAACTTCTCCTGAATAGAATTAATGGTACTTTTAGAGACCTGTGTTTTTATATCAACAAAAGAAAGATGTGTTGTACTTTTTTGTTATGATCACAAGTATCATTTTATGCAATGCAGTCATCATCTACTAATATGGTTATGCTCCATCCGTCTCAATTTAATTGTCACACTAGGATTGTTCGTGGTTCCTAAGAAAATGATTAGGTTGGTTGAGTTCAATGGTAAAATTGATTTCACTTACTAAAACACTTTTATTAATTGTAGTTATTGGAGTAGTTAAGTGGAGTGAAATTCAATAAATAAGGGTATATGAGAGGGAAAAAAAAATGTTGCATTGATATTCCAAATGACAATTATTTTGAGACAGAGAAAAAGTGCAAATGTGACCATTATTTTGAGAAGAAGGGAGTATTTATTAAGCAATCTCTTCAAAAATATCATGTGCGCGCGCACACGTATATACACATGAAACGACACGGGTGTATAAATTAAGCAAAGAAAAATATAATCTAATTGATGAGAGTATCGCTGACTTACCAAGATCCTCAGCCTTCTTCAACTTTTCATTTATCATCTCTTGTGTTCGAGCATCAGGAGTAACTACGGGAAGGGGTGCTAGCGGTGGTGGATTTGGCAGAGGTTGAGGTAACGATGCCCTATCTTTGTTAAATGCATCTAAAAGAAGCGTAGACTGTTTGGAAATTGATACATAGACAAAAGAGTAGTTAGTAATAGTATTCTCCCATAAAATAGTGATCAGAGTCAGATAACTAACTTTACGGTCTAACCATGTGAATTGGAAAAGAAAGACATACACCCAGGATCACAACATTGACAATAATACACGGATCTTCATGTTCAAGGGAGATCACTAACCTGTTTGTCTGCTCTTTTGATTCGAAGTTCCTCTACAATCTCCAAAGCTCGAATCTTCATATCCGACAAGCCTTCAAGATCTGCAAGTGCAAAGAACGAATCACCTAATTATTGTATGCCAGTGAAAAGAATAAACAAAAACCAGAACGTTCCCAAATTTTGAGTAAGGAATAAAATCATCTAATCGCATATCAAATAGTTCCAAAGCTAATCAAGTTGATTGACCTGCGGTTTTCATACTGACAAGATCTAGCAAACTAATAATTGGAATTGAAGGTAGAATGGAATCCAAGTATCATCCCCTTTATTCATTCATAGCATACACACGGTAACACACACATTCATCTTAATGCAAAAGCTACACTTGAGACCAGAAAAATTTGGGTTTACAAAAATAAACACAATAACACTAACAACTCCGAGTCATCTATCACCCACCCCCTATATTATTCTTGTTGCAATTAAAGACTAAACCAAAAACTAAGCAGAACTTAACTTAATATTGAAATTAAAAGTAATAAAAATACCAAATTTATCAGCTTCTTTCAACTTTTCTCTGATTACTTTGGACAGCTCAAGTATTTCAGGTGTCTGCATTCACATCAAACAAAACAATTACTATTACAACCAGCAAGAAATCGTCAACTACAATAAATTAATGCATGTTTGATATCGGTTTGTCAAAATCACGGTGAGCCACTGTAAATTACCGACCGTGATACCAAACATGCACTTAAACTATACTCAAGATTGAATCACCACCTGAGTAACTTCGGATACTGAAATTGCAATTGCGGCTTTGGCATCGTCATCCTCAAGACGCTTAAGAGCTCTACCAATTTTCCTATCACATTCACCAATGAGCTTATCTATAACATCCTCCAACTCCCTTTCGTAACTATCAGTGCCTTTGGATTTGGCTTCCTCGTATCTAAAAAACAGTTAAGCAAATACCACTATCCAAAATCCAAAACTACAATAACCGCAACATGACGCAACAATTGAATTGAATTGAATTAAGTAGTTAGATCGTGAAAAGGATACTCTTTTCTGAGCTGCAATGAGTGAACCTTAGGGCAAGGACCCATATCCATTTTCTGAAAAGAATGAAAAGGATTAAAACCTAAATAAGAGTAACAGAATGGAGAGAGAAGGGGGTGAAAAAGAATTACCGTTAATTGAAAAAGTTCGTGAGGGCAAAGACCGACGAGATAAAGACGGCAAACATCGCGATCGTAATACTTACGGTTAACTTCACGGACGTCGCCGTTACGATTGGCTCCCATAAGAACGTCCAGTTGCTTCCGTATAGCATCCATTCTTTTCGATCTGGAACAGAACTGAACTCGATGGAACTTTGATTTACCCACAAACAGAACTTGTGTTTGTTGAGTTAATGAGTTTAGGGTTAGATCTTGTTCAAGTAGTGGGGTGAGGTAAGTGTGGGACTATTTGGCTTGTCAGTTTTTTTAATGAAACGTAATATATTTTTTGACCGGATAATGAAAAATATAATCTTATGAAATATTTTCTCTCGACTTATTTATTAAATGATTGATATATTTATTTATATAGTAAGTATTTTATGTGATTTATTGTTTTTTGTTGTAAAAGAGGGCAAAAACTCAAGAAGAAAACTAAAAATCTAAACGAACATTCTGAGACATGCAAGCGTCGAATTTGTCATCAAAGAGAACATTTTAAAGCCCTCGTCAGAGGAGTCTCTATTACATGAAAATCAAAAGCATTTAAAGTTAAACTAAAGCCGATATGTTGCATTCGCACCAAGTATGGTTAATTTGCACATGTCAATTCATGATTTTAAATTCACGGATGTGCCGAATCAAGGTAGAGGAGCGCAGCCATTAATATTGCAATTTCTTGTTATCGTGTCTACCAACACCTTGGAATCACTTTCAACTTGAAGGTGAGTAATCCCTTGTCTCCGTGCTAGCTCCAAACCCAAATACATGGCCCGCATCTCTGCATGAAACGCGTCACAAGTTCCAATTTTACGAGCATAACTGATCAAATAAATGTCATTGCTATTGCGAAGAAGGCCACCACATTCGGAAAAGGTTAATTGAGCTTTTATGCGCACCATCACAATTGAACTTGACCCAACCATCATTAGGCCATTTCCACCCCATGAAAAGAGTTTCCTTTTGATGAGACCATCCAGTCGCATGTGCTTGTTTACAACTATCGATCTCCATTGTCATCTTGAGAATAACATTTGTTGGGACGTTGAAAATCTTCTTCAAATATGCTTTTTGTTCCTCCGCTTCCATAAGTACCAACACGCCACCATGAAAATGGTCTGCCAACCATTTTTTTAGACCATATTTTTGTGCTTCTGCAAATTTGTTGTTGTTTAGGTTATCAAATATCCAATCCCTGCAATTCAAAGAAAATAAATCGGTAATATGATTAGATGCTAAAAGCCTAATCAAAACTTGGGTTGCTTAAACGGAGTCCCTTGGCACATGGATTGTCGTTTCATCTTCATTTCCACAAACTGGGCAAGTGGAGGAAACCCCAATCCCCCATCTGCTTCTACGATAATTAGTACGGACGCCGATGGGCTGCAATCCACATGAAAGTTTGAAGGTGATTTTTAAGTTAGATGTATGTGATAAGTAAGGGTTCGTTTGAATTTTCTTATTTTTAAATTTATAAAAAAAATAGTCTATACAAATAAATAAGTTTTTATGTTAATTTATAAGTTTAATTTTCAAAATTTGAATTTTTTTAAGTTGTTTTTTTCGTAAAATACATTGCAAGCTTATAAAAGTTTATTGATCTGCATAAGTTCAAAAATAAGGCAATTCAAACGAGTTTTTAGTCCTATAATTGTTTTTTGCAGCAAAATCTTTTAATCATTTTATTGTAACAAACTGATCATTTAAGTCATAGAATAACTACATTCCCCTAAAAAAACAAAATCAATAAAGTATTTACATTGTTCATCGTTTTTCATCTAACTTCGCTAAGTAATGCTTATAATACCATATAACATCGAGTTGACTTGTCTTGAGAGTATTCATGACACAATGTCTCCTTCTTGTATTTTATTTCAAACATAATTTTACATATAAATATTTCATGAACATCATTGTAAATTAAAGAAGACATCGTTTGGTCCCTTAACTTATTTTTGGTTTTCATTCTAGTCCCCTAACTATAAAGTGTCTCAAATTGGTCCCTCATGTCTACCGTCGTTATCAATTTTGGTCCTCGCGCGTTAGTTTTTTATGTCTGATATTTTTAATATGATTATAACCGTTTGATTGCAGATCTATAGTATATTACTGTGAACCACCCATATCTGATCCTTCCATATTCTTCCTTCCTTCTTCTTTTCTCTTTCTCGATCTGAATTATTTGTCTCAATCTGGATCTGAATTCCTCCTTCTTCCTTCTTCTTCCTTCTTCTTTGAATATGAATTCATCCTTCCTTCTTCTGAATCAGCCTACCGTCGTACATCATGCGCTGCCGTAACTCTACCTATATCAATGAACGCCGCTTTCTACACCCACCACCGTCCATATCGTCGTTGAATTTGTTATCGCTTTAATTTTTTCGCACAAAGAAGATTCATCATATTGTTGCACAAAGAAGTAAATTGGATTTTTTTAGATTTTGATTTCTCAGCTTTTAGTGTTTTATATCAACGCGGAGAGAAATTAAATTTGATCAAAATTGTATATGTTGGGTTGAAAACAAGATAATTTGCATATTTGATTTTCTATATATAGATTGAGATCTTAGAAGATTTGGTCAAAATTTTCTCTCTCTCTCTCTCTCACGATCTGTTCCTCTTCTTTTTTAACAATAATAATAATGATGATGATGATGATAATGAAAGAAAGCAAAAAGGGTTGAATTTGAATTGGTATTGTTGTTGTTGTTGTTGATGTGTTGTTGTTGTTGTCACTGATTTTATGTAGTTGTTGTTGAGGAACAATGGAACAAAGATGATGATGATTCTGTGTTTGGTAGGTAGTAATGTTGAGAATGTTTTGAAGATTTTTTTTTAGGAATGATTATAGTTTTGGTTGTAATTTTTTTTTTAGTAATGATTATGTTGATGAAGATGAAGAAATGTGAGAATTAGGGGTTGGTGGTTTACAATAAAATACAATAGGCCCTACTTGATCCAACAATCCTATTTTAAAGAAAAAATCAAAAGGTTAAAATTTTAAATTTTAATAAGGTGTACGGTGGACCATCTTTAAACATGGTTTACCATAGACATTTGATGTTAAAAACTAACGGAGATGACTAAAACAGTAAACGACATAATATTTATGGGACCAAATTGAGACACTTTATAGTTAGAGGACCAAAGTGAAAACCAAAAATAAGTTAAGGGTCCAAATGATGTATTAAGCCTAATAATTATGAATTCTGAAACAGTAGCCTTGTAGAAAAAGAAACTTTCATTTGCAAAGAGGAGATAAGTAATATATGGACTCCCCCGACATATGTGAGTACCGTGAATAGGGTTGTTATTCTCATGATGCCGGATGTAAGACACGAGACCCTCCGAAACTAATAATATACGAACGAGACGAAAGAGGATCTCCTCGATGAAAGGCCACAAAAAGGAGTGATAGGCCCCACTCAATCACTATCAACAAGTGCGTGATAACTAGCGGACGAGACACATTGCATAATCCAATTAAACGAAACATTTGGAAACTCCATTTTCCTATCGCCACTTATAGATAACTCCACTTGACCCTGTCAGAGGCTTTACTAACATCTATGGTCTTGCATTTTGTCATACCCCATTTTTTGACCGTTTATTTTCTTTTTACTCGTCATTTAAGCTCGTTTCATCGAATTGTTTTCTCCAATTTCTACATTTTATTTCACGGTATTTTATCAGTTTTTTTCTCAACATTCTACATATCTATATCTCAGCATTTTATCCTTACGCTTTACAGACATTTTACTCGTCTTGTCTCAAACTTTTATCCGCTTAAATCTCATTTTTTGTCTATTCGTTTTACAAACGTTTCACCGCTACTTTCTCTTTTTTTTACTAGCGTTTTAAACACTGAAAAGTCGCGTCGTCTCAGACGAAATTTCGGCATAGAGGTTACTTTGAAGTACCTCATTTGGTTCCGAAGGGACATTTTTTATTTATTTTATCTTTTAGTTATTATTTTATTTTATCTTGTTTATTTCTTACCTTTTATTTTACCCTTCTTATTTTACTCTTATTTTATATTTTCGTTTTTATTTATCTTATTGCTTATTTTATTTGTGTGTTATTTTTTAGTCCAATTTAGGTCCACTTTTAGTCCAGGTCCATATACCAGTCCAGCCCAAGGGCATTTCCGTCCAGATTTTTTTCTCAGCCACAACCTAGTGGGTCACTATTTATAGGCTGTCTAATCATTGAGGGTCTCAGACACACTGCCCAAGAACACTGTAGCCGCACACTTTTTTCCAAAACCCTAAATCTACAATTTTTTTCACTATACAGAATCAAAAACGCTAAAAATGAGCAACCTCAAGAACACACATGAGTTCATTTTTTTCCAGCAATAAATTCATACCAAAAATCATACAAAAACACTTCCCTTTTTCTTCTTCCATTTCTTTTGGATCAAACCATCAAAAAACCAAAAGGAAAATACATGAATGCACCAAGAACACCATGAATCACAAATCCAGCAACATAAACCGAAACCGAATCCAGCAATCTCAATAAAACATCACAACAACAACACAAAAACGGAACCGAGGTTGAAAACAAAGAGAAACAGAACCAAATCCGAACTTGAACAACACGTATAGAACCAAACCCAGCAACACGGACTCAAACGATTCCAAACAGGAATAACAGCAACCGGATTCATCTCCCAACAACACAAACAGTACCGAACTCAAAAAGAGGAGAAGGAAGAGGTATTGGGTTTTTTTCTTGTAACTTTTGCGAACTTCAAACTTAGATCTAGGGTTTTTGGTTGCGTATTTGTGAAAAATGGTTTCGGATTCGAGAAGAGAAAGGAGAGACGAAGCTTTTGACATAAAAATTTAAAAAGAAAATGAAGTAAAAGCTCCCGCGCGACGGCGCTATGGCCGGCCACCGCGCCGGATAAGCTCCGACCACCCTTTCCTTTCTTCTCCGGCCAGACTCAAGAAGAGAGAGGGGAGAGCTTCTCTCTCTTCTTTCTTGAAGTGTTTTTTTAGAGAGAGAAGGGATGTAGAAGAATGAGGAAAACCGAACCCCTTGGTCCTTTTATACATGTACGAGAACCGGTCTGGTTCTTTGGAACCGGACCGGTTTATTCCTTTTTCTTCTCCATCCTTTGATCTTCATCATGTGGTTGTGTTTTATTCTCTTTTTTAAATCCTGTGCATTTATTTATTGTGTAGCCATGTGTCCTCAAGACTAGGCCGTTGGATCTTAGATCCAACGTCCCAGGATGCTCTTGGGAGGATTCATGTGTTTTTAAGCTACAGTACTGCATTGTGTTCTATATTTGTTGCACCTTTTGATTAATCTAGAGGCTA
Source organism: Medicago lupulina (assembly GCA_958299785.1). NCBI lineage: Eukaryota > Viridiplantae > Streptophyta > Magnoliopsida > Fabales > Fabaceae > Medicago > Medicago lupulina. Next base: position 18,245,932 of record OY283140.1, on the reverse strand, counting down.
TGATCAAAGTCTCTATGATTGAATTTGAGCATCATGATCAATCTTATGGCTCAGATTCAATCTGGACATTTGAGCCACTTTTTTTTATTTTTAGCTCTTTTAAATATTTTCTTTATTTTCCATAACTTTGTTTTTATTTCTATATTTTCTCTAAAATCCACAAAAATTATTATTATTTGTTTATGTCCTTTATTTTGATATGTGTTTATGCTCTTGTTAACCATGACATTTTAGCTCATTTTTTATTATTGTATATTTCTCTTGCATATTTATTTTTGTTATGTTTGCATACATATTTATTTATTTTCTATCATTCATAGTTATTAATCGCTTTCATTTTAGTAGGTATTTAGGATTAAATGTAATTTAATTTCTTTTCGTATTTTTATTTTTCGCAAGACTTTAGCATGTATCTAGGGACCATGTAAATTATGCAAATAAAATATGCACCGACACACACACCGACATTATCACACACTTTATTTATTTATTTTACCGCTTTATGCCGTTACCGCGATCAAGGACCAAAAAATGAATTAGGGACAAAATTAGGTTAATAATTGGACTTTAATTATTTTCTTAAAATCAAACTATTAGTAATTTTAGGTTCATTTCAAACTCGAGGATTTGCTTAGGATCCAACGTCCTTTGTAAACTTCTCGCTCTTTATTACCTCACGTCGTTACGTATAGTTTTTTAGTTTACGCTTAACTTAGAAAAATCAAATTTCCAAAAAATCAAATAATCAAAACTCCAAAAATATTTTCTTAACAAACCTTGGAAACAAACCAAGTGATTTTTTTCCTTTTATTTTCTTAATCAAATGCTTAATGAATTTAATTCTCATTTTAGACTTTATTTTCATAATTAAAATTGAAACCAACCTCACATTATTTTTTCCTTATGCCTTGAGGCCTCTAATCTCCTTCTTAAAACCTTTTTTTCAAAATTGTTAAAACTAACCCAACTCACCAAAAGAAATTTTTGAGGTGAACTACATGATTTTGATCCCGTCTTCGGGTATGTAGGCAAAAGACTTGTGTCTTTTCAAATCAATAAAAATAACAAAAACATACATCTTCTCCCTCCATTCTTACACTTAGATTTTAGGCAACATTTTACAAATAATTAAGCGAATAATTAGCACAAGTTTAATTTAGGTGAGAGGCTCCTTCGGAGTACCGAAGTCAATTAGGGTGCTTAACACCTTCCCTAGTCGAAACCAACCCTCGGACCTTAATCTCTCAAAAAGGGTTTTTTACTCGTTTTTTCCCTTCCCGCGTATAAAAATTGAGAGTTCAAAGATTGACGATTCAAAACCTTCATGGATTGATGCCCGAAAATCGCGAGCACACATTTCATATATGGTAGCATTGCTTCTTGAACAGTTATTCAAGGTGCCATCTAATTATCTGTTTAAAAAAAGGTACCATCTAATTATTCTACGATTAATTCAAAAGCGTTTGTAGTAGGAAATATAAGTGCCTAATTTGATTTGATTGGCAAGCGAGGTAATTTGATTAAAAAAAAAACTATAACAAACAAGCTCTAAATCTTTTGATAATAATATAATTTGTACACACATACAATTACTTATATAACATATTTGGATCTAACTCTTTTTTCGCAACATTTTTTTAAACATAAAATTTCATTAACCACAAAAATCAATATATGAAATACTTTAAATAGGTTAACTTCAAGTACATAGATTCCGAATTAAAGTCTTTGAAGTGTAACAGTACAAAAGATTGGAAAGACCGATCGATCGATCCCGATCAAAGCGTGAGACATCCAACACAAAACTAAACTCAATTTAAAACCGAAACATCATCATCACTTGAAAACCATACCGACTCGGTTGCTCCGCCGCGCCGAGAAAACAATGACTTTACTCCGATCAATTTTAACGGTGACTTTACTCCTCACTTTCTTCATCACTCTCTCAAAAGCTTTCCAATCCGACGAGCTTCTCCTCGACGACGAAGAATTCGGCCTCGAAGGTGGTCGCCCTCAATCCCGTCCATCATCACCTAACGCCGCCACAACAACCACCACCACCACTCGCAAGAGGATTCCTGATTCCGCTTCCGATTCAAAGATCCAGTTCACACTTGAACACGCTTTCGGTGATTCCGATTTCGTTGAAGCTGGTAACTTCTCTGCTCGTCTCAAAACTTGGAGTCACGGGGCTCAGGTTCGAAACTTTTCTTTTTTAAATTTAATTCTTCATATTTTTTCAAACCTAGTATAATAATTTGTTGTTTGGTTCTGCTGTGTTGAATCGATCTTGAACAAACAACTTATGCAGTTATGCATAAGCTATTTCTATAATAAGAAATAAAATAAAGTTGAATTTTTTTAGTATAAGTTATAAGTTGGTTTCGTAATCGGGAGCTTATGAAAATAAGTTTAAAACAGCTTATGAACACGTCATAAGTTGTTTTCATAAGTTTTCCCAAACAGTCTCCCAGATAATTGTATCAGTAGATAAATTTTAAATAAGTCAATCCAAACAGGCCTTTATTGTGTTTAGTTTGAATGGATTAATAAAAGTATATACTGTTGTACTGAGAAGCAACTTTGATATGTGACAGACACTGACGAAGCTGCGGTTTTCGCGAGATGCTTTCACTGAAGATGAGAAGAATAAATTTCAAGTAATTATTTGAATCCTTCGGAGCTATTTTGTAATTTGTATATGTGTCTGAGATATTTGTACTTTGAATTTGAATTGTATAAAGATTTAGTACTGTTTTATTATTACAGGAGTTGTTGAAAAGAGATGATTTCTATAGGATTAGACTGCCATCCAATGTTTTGAGCCCTCCCGGCAGGGATTATATTGTTTCGTCAGTGAAAGCTGTAAGTGTTAATTAGATAGAATCAAGTTCTTCTTCATTGGTGCCATGCATCAAAATGTTAAGCTTCTTTTTTCACTCCAATTCACTATTCATGTATGGTTTTATATTTGAATTTATGCTTGGGGAAGTGTGAATAAGCTTTTAGTTCCCAGGTCTGTTTGTTCCTTTTCCGGAAATACTTTCAATGATGTAAGATATATGTTCGTACTGCCAGATGATAGTTATTAGTGTGTGATATTGTTCTAGTAATGCTGGATATTGTTCTAGCAATGCTGGGTATTGTTTGTTCTGCACTCATCACATGATGTTGAAAGATAATATTCCATTTGTTGTCTCATATTTTTTCATGGTTATCTTCTAGTAGCTTGAATCTTTATGATGGTGTTGCTGTTTTTGGTTACTATTTTGATACTTGCAGCTCTTTTTTCGGTGTTGAGGTTACTGTTTAAACTGCTGTCTCCGATTAGAACTGACAGTTTACGTCTTTTTGAATCCAGAGATGTCTTCCAGGGGACGGTTTGGAGGAACACTTTGTAATACATACGGTAATTTACATTCAAATACTGAAATATGCTGTTTAATGTATTTATGCTCTAATATCTGCAAATATAACTCTCCACTCAGTTCAAATTTTAGTACACAAAAGGAATTTCTCATATTGGGAAACCAGTCTCAACAGTCTTATGAAAATGGAAAAAAAATAGTAATAAATTACAGTTGGTTTTGTATCTTGAGATAATTGACATGTTCTCCAGCTCTTTTGCAAAAGATTTTCAGAATGTACATTTCAGCTGTGTTTTGTGTTTATATGACAACAACAAAAACCACATGGATCAGATCAGACCACCTGTTGAGCTCAATCAAAATCCACAGTTTAACCAGGAAAAAACCTTAGAGTAGGGTATTTCATAATGATTTCTCTTGAAGTTCCCTTCACACTATCTCTACTGTTGTCAGTCTTCCTTAGGGCTTCCTTTAACTCAAGTGGATTTTCAGCGATAAAAAGCATAGTTTTTACCAGCCTCTTCAATGGTTAAACTCTTGTAGTTTATTCTTGTTGCTTACCATTCCGTGAATAGCTTGTAGAAGTAAAAGTAATTCCTTGATCCATCTCAATGTTTTTCTCAGTGATCAAGATTTTTCTATCTTCTTCATTCTCGATGCATCATGCACTAGATCTGTTGTTTTCCTTTCTCCTTCCTTCAAAAGCTTGTATATATGTTTTTCCTCATTTCCGAACCCTTTTGATTCACTAACAACTACTTTTCCACCCTTGTGAAACTTCTTTTAATCATTAATATTTTGTAGCCAAGCTGCATTCATATAAAAAATACTTATCCCTTGACCAACACGGGCCCTATACATACATAATGGGTTTTCCCTTCAATTTTATATCTATTTTTTTACAAAGAAAAAAAAAATGAATGTCTTGGATCACAACTGGGTTCATTTTCAACTCTTTCATAGCTATAGTTTTTATTGTTAGACAATTTATTTTGAAAACAAAGTGCAGAAAATGTTTAATAGTCTAATGAGTTTTTCACTAGTCTTGCTATGAGTGCCTCAGTACCCTAAGTTTACGTCCCAAAGAATAACCAATGAAAACTATTTAATGAATATATACCATTTGATACACGGGGAACTTATAAAGCCCTACACACACATCAATTTTTGTTTTTACGGAAAGACATGTTTTTTCATAAAAACAGACACAATATATCTCAAAAAAAAAAACGAAAGTTCTAATTAAAAAAATTCTCAAAGAAATTAAAAGTTATTAGCTCGCTCTGATAATAACTAAACCATAAACCGTAAGTTACAAGTTACTATGCGAGAATCGTTAGCATCTGTTTTTTCATGAAATGGCAACTTGGTGCTGTAAAGCTCTTGCCTTACAGAGTCTAGGGAAGGGAGGATCATCTGATCCCATTATTGATCTATTGTACAGTCTTACCTTGGATTTGCAAGAGGTTGATTCCACGACTTATACATAATAACCTAGTCACACAGCGACAGCTCACATCTTTAGCAATTGTGTTTTCATATTTCATATAAATGGAAGAGACCTAATTGGACATGGATGCTTTGGAAGTTTTCCCTGTAGTTTAGAATATATACAGAACTGAACTCTGATTATTTAACTTTTTATATTATATATCTATCTGTGTTTATTTCTTTCCAATATATTTTTTGATTGAGTTTTTTTAATCTTACCGAGTCTTTCTGTCTCTCTTTCCTCTTGTCTGTTTCAGGAAGGTGTTAACATCTTGGCTGTCAATTATGGTGCTCCTGGGGCTTGCCCTTTCCCCCGGCAACTGAAGCTTGTAAGTTATGTTTTCTTTGGGCAACTGCACTTATTTCTTGTATGTTCATTGAACAAGGCTCAATTCTAAAACTTTTCAACTTGTTTTGTTGTCATCTATATTCTCATCGCCTTGAGGTCTTTATTGTTCTCACAAGGTGATTTTTAATAATACTATTTTTCCATAACATTGAAAAAATGATATAAATAAAAAAATAATACAATGTTTATATCTGTTTCTTCCATACATACAGTCATTTGTTTGAGCGTCTAGAATGTTTGCAATATGTCAGCATCATAAAGGGTGATTTTACAATCTTGCATTCCTAGAAAGATATGTGATTAGATCCAAAACTGGCAGGTGGAGTGGAAGTTTAGACTTAAGACGCATTGTTAACATATATTATGGACCCGAATCATGTTTTGTTTTAAAGAGTAATTTTTGTGTTCCTGAGTATTTGATATGCATGTTCTGGTTGGTTTTATTACATGCAATGCCACAACGTGTCTTGGTTCTTACGAGTAACTGAGCATAGTTCGTAACTTATGCAAACTTAAAAAAGTTGTTGTAAAGCCTGATTCCTATAATGCGAAGGTTAATTTAATGCATTTTTTTTTCCCTGGATGTCAGCCTGCAAAGTGGTCTTTCAAGTCACACACGCTTTTGAAGAACACTGAACAGGCACCAAGGTATGTTCTATGAATTCTGATTGACATTTTCAGTTTTAATTGTAAATATTTTTTTAGGGGAAATGCTAACTTGTGCCCTAACTTATTTTCGGAAATTGTACATTCAATGTCTTAAAAAGTTAAAAAAATTATTTTTTCAATACAAAACTTATGTTTTAATTCTTTGTTTAGATCATTAACTTGCGCCCAGATAGCATGACCCTTTTTTTAGTTAATAAACAAATAATAACTGAAGAACATCATACAAATGTTCTTAGCAAGGTTGCTTTGGTAGCAATTGGTTATTGATAACTTTCTAAAATTTTGAATTCTATTTGCTTTATATCAACCACACAATATTATTTTATCTTCCATTTTCTCTCTCTGTCAAACTAAAAATTCAAGTCTGCATAATGCTGGCTTTTCACATATTTATTATGGTTTATATAAAGTCTGATTGGATGAACTTTCATGTGAATTAAAGGGGCCCTGTCTAGCTTTCATTATTCTGCATAATCATTTTCATTTTGATGTTAAGGAAGCTGCAGCATAATTTATTTTCAAATTTGATGCATACTGGCTAGATGCCAGGCTTGTCTTATGCTATTCATTTGTCAAATGATATTGAGATACTTTAGTATGCAGTCAATTCAACAACCCATCCATTTGACTCAGGAAAATCTTGGTCAAGGGATTAAAGCCTGTTTAACTCAAACTAAAAAATTCTGGTTATTTGGTGTGATGCCTTGCTCTGGTTTTCATAGGGTATGGAAATAACCAGGATTCCACTAACAGTATTAGTCTTACAATCATTTAGGACAATGTTGACAAAAAATAAGTGGTCAACTACACTAAGTTTAGGTGGTGATTCATGAGAATGAATTCAAATTTATCATAGTGAGAATCAGAATTTATCAGAATGAATTGAGATTAAAGATGAAATCCATGTCCAAAATAGATGGTTAGATACACACTAGAGAATAGAGATTCATATTGATCGAGTTTAATCTTGTATTGAATCGAATTACCACTTACATGTTTTGTAAGATCGTGATAATCATTGCTTCATCTTTATTAAAAGTTTTTACTTGTGTAGTTTATGTATTTTACATAGTAGTCAATAGCGGCTGCACATAGTGTAGCGGTGACGAACTGCTACGCTAATCGTCATAGCGGTGCGGAATGAGATAGCGGCCGCTTCAGCTGCTATACGGCATAGCGGAGCGGATAGTGGCCGCTTTAGCCGCTATTTGATTTTAGTTGAAAATTTTCAAATTGACACTATTTTTAAAACATTTTGTATGGTTTCCAAATTTCTAAATTGATTTTAGGGCATTTTGGGGATTTTTAAAACCAAATTGACTCTGTTGTATAGTTTTTATGTTCTTTTATTCTTCCTTTGTTTTCTTTTGTTTTATGGTTTCTCTTGTTTTATGATTTTTTTTATTTGTTCCTCTATCTTTTGATTTTTGGCGTTTTGATTTATGAATGTCTCATGAGATTTGAGTGTAATATTAAATTTTATATTAAATATAAGTTTTTTTTAGAAATATTTAAGTTTGTTTATACTTTATACAATTATTCATGTAATTTATACTATTTTATTAACAAATGTTATTTGCTCAGGACACCAATATTTACATCTTTTGATTTTTGGCGTTTTGATTTATGAATGTCTCATGAGATTTGAGTGTAATATTAAATATAAGTTTTTTTTAGAAATATGTAAGTTTGTTTATACTTTATACCATTATTCATGTAAATTTATACTATTTTATTAACAAATGTTATTTGCTCAGGACACCAATATTTACAGAAGAGCTGATTGGCGGAGAGGGAATAGAAGGTGAACTTGTACAGCCGATAGAAAGATCCTTTTGGGCTAAATACGTGAGTATACAACATACATGCTGCTGGTTTGATTGTAAAGCCAGTTTTATTTTGTTTTATTGTTTAATTAAACTATATATACATACTAATTTCTCTGTATGGGACCTTTCTTAATATCAGTGGATGTACATGATCCCTCTTGGACTCATTGTAATGAATGCCGTCACCCAAGCAGCGAATATGCCTGAGGAACAGGCTGGTGGTCAAGCTGGGGCACCGCCGCAGCAAGGAACTGCAGTACAGAGGGGAACAAATTCTGGTGTGCGTAGACGATGATAATTTGGTGTCGTTTACCTAAGAAACCATTATTTATGGACATTGACGATGAATGCAATTTAGTTTGACCTTATGTAACATTTCAAAATAATTTAGTTGTACGTGTATAAGCTTTGTATTTATTTTGTTGTGAACTTTGAAACACAGGGAGTAAAATTTTCCAAGTAGATTGAGTAAATTAATGTCATTTAGTTTTAACACGAAAATCCAGTTTGGTTTCTTCTGGTTTTGGTGATGATTCTGAGGCTATGTTATTCAATAGTTTTGAATTGTATCACATTTTATAGATTAGGTTTATTTAATGATAGTTTTAAATGTAATAGTTGTGATAGTTAAATTTATATTTTAAAAAAAATGTATTGAAGTTGGGTATATCAATTTTGACACTGGGTGTCAACTACACACACGTATGAAGTGTGGTGCATACTGAAACAAAAACCAAAGCCACGTTACTTTTTGCCAAAATATTATCGACATACAAATTTGACAAATTTAGTTGCTGCAGTTAAAATGAAAATATGTGGTTAACTACGTTTAATTGTTTCTTGAATATAACAAAGTTGTTACGACTTATTAACCATTAGTTGAATGTAATTAACCATATTTTCTAACAATTCAAATGTAATTTTATCTATTTCGATAATAAAAAAAATCGATCTATTAATTTAACTGTGTTCAAATTTACATAACAATCGTGGTTAATGACATCCAAAATCATTAACCATGTATTCAAATGATTAATAGATCTACTTTTTGGAAAATTTGTCCCCACATAAATTTGATTAATAGATCTATTTTGTTGTGATGAATAGTGATTAACGAATATCATGTGTTTCATTCAGATTTACACAAAAATCACGGTTAATGACATTCAAAATCAATTTTTATTTTATTTTTTTTATCGTAAAGTCACCTAATGTATTAAAAGAAAAGTACAATATTGGAGTGGCTAAGCCAAAACTCAATAAAACCAGGAAAAAAAAGAGTAAAGAAAAAGAACAAGTATCCTCCTAAGAAGTCTACCACTTCAAAGAGAGAGCATCAAAACTACCAAAAGTTGTACAAAGACCACTTCCACTAAGTGCTACCAGTAAAGTCTAGCTAACACTTGCTATGGCACAAACAGGTACTGCTAATCCAAGAAATACAAACCAGTCCAGCAACAGAACTAGCAGTACATAAGAAAAAGTCAAAATATCAATAGAATCATCTCTTTCCAACCACTAAGATAGATTGAAAAACCACCCAAAATAACAGAAGCCGAATCCAAATATGAACAGCAACTGCAGAATACAGAACTGTCTACATGACCGTCACAAATATTTGGGATTGGTTTTAATCACACCCTTTTTGGAACAGCTTTCTATGTGCTCACTACTTGTGCTTTGAACACCTGCAATGCATCTTTGGATGTGATGACTTGTTGAGAATCAGGGACCATGGTGAGAGTTATTTTCTCAGCTGGGCATGTGGAGACCACTGGACTCCTGAACAATTTTCAAAAGCTGTGTTGTTATCCCTACCCTGAGATTCTAGTCTATCCTTGTTTCTTTCAATATCAGCAATGTTTTCAACATCAATTGTCACATTTATAGGCTTCAACTCTTTTTCTGTCTCTGCAATAATGAGAACACTTTGTAATACATTGCAATTGCTTACTGCAAAAGGTATCTCTGGTTGAAGATTTGATAAGTTAGTATTAGTGGTATCTACCAAATCAACAAACTCAATAGAGTTTTCTACTGTTACAGCACACTCCATACTCTTACCAGCAGCCTCATTATTATTGTTACTATTTCCTTTGTTGTTCAGCAACATGTTCTCTTGGATACTCTCACTAGTGTTCCTCTGAAATCATGTTCTCCTTTGTTGTAGAATTGCAACCTCAGTTTGTGTGTCCTTAGCCAAGCTAGACTTAAGGTGTGTTTGGATGGAGGGTTTAGGAGGGGAAGGGAGGGAAGGGTTTACTTTTCCTTTTTAAATTACGAACTATATAACATGTTTTTCTAAAATAAATTAAGAGTGATTGAAAGATTATATGATCGTTTATCATGTTAATATGTTAACTTTTTAAAAAACCTTTCATAGTGTCCGTAATTTAAAAATGAAAAGTAAACTCTCCCCTCCATTCCCTTCCTAAATCCTCCATCCAAACACACCCTTAGAGTGTTGCAAGTTAACATTTGAAATACCAAAGTAACAGGGATATTGGCTTCTATATTCTTGTCAAGTTGTCTCGGATTTTGCTGAGACTAACTGTTGCTTTTCCATAGTTACAGTACCTCTACCATCCTCAGTTTCCTTGTTCAAAATAGCCAAATTTTCTAATATAACCTTGCCCTTTTCAACGTTGCTGGTGTGGCTCTGCTTACCATCTTTAGACAAGTTTAGAATTTTATTGGCTATCTTATTGCACTGTTGAATTGAATGCCCAATTAACCTAATTTTGCTGCAGAATAACAACTATTTTCCGTACTCAATTCCCACATTGAAGGCATGACCTTCCCTTTCCACTAACACGGTATTGTAGATTTTGCCCGACAGGTCTATATCAACCAAGACTCGGACATAGTGACCAAATAGCCTAGCCTTAGAGGAATCATCTAAAGCTAGTGGTGTTCCCACCCTCGACGCAATTTCAAACAAAAGTCTTGGCGGCTAATATTCTTGCGACAAATCTAATAACCAGAGTTAATTGTGTTCATTTGATGATTAATGAGCTGCGATATTTTCTTATATCCATTAACGGATCCATTGAATGTGATTTACCATGCATTTAAATCGCGTTAGAGTATTAATTATGTAAAAAATAACACAACACTTGTTTTTGTACGTCAGGAGTAGAAGTGTTGAAGTTTATTTGTGTCCATCGATCACAATATTTATAAGTATTTAGTATGATGGGAAGAAAACGATCCTACAAAAAACCCGCACACATTACAATAGGCTTTGCAACAATGCTTGGAACCAACTATATATAATTATTAAGTTTCCAATAAATTAACACCGGATGGAACATACTACAAATATCAAGGTGAACACAATTCATAACAAATTAGCAATACATAAACTCTTGTCAGTCCGATAACAGATAACAAAGAAGGGTGCTTTATGCCATCAGAGTTCATCCTGCACATCAAAAGAAAACATTTCTTTAGTTCAAATATAAAAATGTCAATGATTATATATAAATCACAATCATTTCTATCCTCTAGACGTAGCCCGAGTGGTTGAGCTCGGACACCCAAATGAATTTGAGATGAAAGTCTAGAGTTTGAACCCAGTCTACTAACATAATACACTAATAACTAACATTTGTTTATGAAAGAAAATCACAATCACTTCTTCCCCTCTCTAAACTAATGTTATGACTTGAAAAGTTAGAATTGAAAAAAATGTGACCAAATTTGGAAATTGATCACCAAAATGACACCTCTATATCTGTTATCCTACTTATCATCAGAAAGAAGAAACAATGAAGAAATCCCGACTTACATGATAATCATCCATGTAATCACGGCGATGCTGCACATAAAAGGGAAAACACATGTAAGTGGTCGCTCACAAGTCACAAACATGTAACAGTGCAGAGAACTAAATGACTGAACGTAAGGCTCAACTCAATGTGACATGTTTCTAATGACATTATTAGGTATGTTGGTTTACTCCACGCATATTTTATCAATAGAGGATAGGCATAAATTAACAATATCAGGATAGTATCTTGTATCTACTAGAACATGACTTCTTTTCCAATCTAGTATCTGTGCTATTTGTCTTGTCCTCAAAGGGGAGAGAAGGTTCATTAAAAAGCAAAAGATTAAAATATTGAACGCATGCATGTGTGGTACAAACCTTTCTATATCTGTCTCTATGTCTGTCACGGTGTCGATCATAACCTCTCTCTTTTCTCCGCCTTTCACCATCTTCTCTTGCTCTTTGAGCCTCCTGCACAAATAATTAAGAGTTTAGATTCCATAAAAGAATCAAGTTTCTCAAGAAAGAAAGATAATGGAAGGAAAAAGCGTATGTTCATGTACCTCCTCTTCTTGGGCTTTTCTTACTTTCTCTGCTTCCTCAAAAGCCTCTTTTTCAATCTGAGATGCCACAAAATAAAGGTCAGCTTAACATATGCCCTAAGAGAAGACACATGTAGGATAATTGAATACACATATTTATCACTTCAAAAAGGCTTAATTAAAACAATACCAAAGTTTTCTTTTTTGAGAGGAAGGCAAAAAAAGTTAACATTAGATAATATACATATTTTTAAATATTTAAATTACATTGTATAAAACCTGCGAAAAATCAATACACGCTCCCATAAACAAAATGTTAGTTGTTGTTTAATAATAAGCAACTTGATTGCCATGTACAAATCAGATATTGAGCTAAATCAAATGCAAGTCAAAGCAAAAGACTCACCTCCCTGTTGGCAAACACTTCATCAACAACTTGTTTTGCATATTCAGGATCATCGCAAATCAAAATGTTGTCAAATACTGAACCACCTTTAACCTGAACCAAAATATATGCATTAATTTTATTAACTATGATCATCCATTCAGCCTAACAGCTCAGCACGTCGTAGAGAGAAAGAACTATGTGTAGCATAACATACAAGTCATCACTGGATTTGGAAATGTACAATTATTATACCTGCCAAACTTCTATGCCGACATATTTGATAGGCTTAAGCACATAAAGGTCAGGGTCATCTTCAAACTCTGAAACAGGGAGAATCAATATTTTTAAGCATTTATTAGTGTGAATGGAAGTCTGAAATACATACTAAATTATGACAAAGAACAAGACATAAATTTGAATATACCTGGATTATCTATCCATGGAGTTTTCCATTTCCCTTTGTAGTTAGGATTCTTGATTTTCTGTCAACATAGAGGAGAGTAAGAGATGATAGTTAATGAAAGGAAACTGAAAAAATATAGAAAAACTAATTCTTCAAGCCTTATAGCTCCCGCAACTTGATCAACAAACCTTTCGTCTCCATGGTCCTTTGTATGCCGGATTTGGTATCTTTGGCCGCTTCCATATTCCATCTTCGTCTTCATCCCAACTATCAGGCTAATTCAGAGGAAGAAAATGTGTAAGATTTTTTATTTTTTTTGGAAAAAAAATATCCTCCTACATTTCTCTATTTATGAGTCATCATATAGTAAAATTTATTTGTAGAAGCATTTGTAGATTCACTCTTATACTCAACTAACCTCTTTAGCCTTTGGATCAGGAATTTCTGCTGGGATTGAATCATATCCCTGGAATACCAATGAATAAAATAAATGAGTTTTCCATACAAATGGACTAAAACTAGCATCCTCTTGTTCCTGTATCATTTGGGAAAATTAGAACTTGGAATACCTCAGGTTTGACAGCATTAGGGTCTTCAATGTATTCTCTGTCGTCCCAGTCTGCAGGCTGCGAGTAGGGAGAAGTTTAATTCAAAAAACCAGTTATTTCTAAAAGAAAGTACACCTCGACAATAGGACCTAAATGTTACAAGGTAAGTCACTTTATGGAATAACAGGAAATCTTAACTGAGTTATATAATTGTGTTGTAAAACACTTAGGGTACGTTTGGCCAGACTTATTTTGGCATTAAAAGTTACTTTAAATTAAAGCTAAACATAAGTGCTTTAGAAAAAAGGCTAAATTTGTTTGGTGATTATTGTTACTTTTAGCTTAAAAGTTTTTTTTTAATAAAATGATAGAATTTGAGTTAAATAATAAAAAGATAGATGAATTATTAAAGGTCTCTCTCATAATTGACTAGAAAAACTCCTCTCAACTACTTTTTGAAAAGTTCCTTATATCTAATTTTTATACATAAAAGATAAGGTCGTTTTTTAATTTAGATCTTTTATAAAACACTGTTTGACTTAGCTTCTATTAAGGAGAAGATAAGTAAAAAATAAGCCAGACCAAACATAGCTTTAGAGTTAGCACGTCAAAAGCATAACGTTATGCTAAAGGACAATGTTAGAAATTGACTACTGAGTGAAACGGATCAGAATAAAACCTTTTTTGCCTTGAGATCTTTGATTTTTCGTGGAGGGAGAATATCCCAATCTGTATACAAGCTTCCAGAATCTCGCTCTCTATTATCAACCAGAACACTGTATGTAGCATCTGGCCTGAGAATGAATGTGTAGAAATGAGTTAACTTGTCAGTTTCACACTGCAGGTCCTTCTTTACCGGGTAATTTTGACCTTGGTAAGAAACTATGACATGGAGCTTCTTTGTGTCTGTTCCACATAAATCTGGTCCAAACATTACACTGTAGAAAATTTGTCAGTGTGACATTCTTTTCTGTTGAAAAGTATAAAATGTGCACAAAGAAGAAAAATGTGTGTCTGTAAAAATGATGCGAGGTGAATTAAAATACCACGTTACAATAAGGGTCAAGCAAACCAATAAAAAGAGAAGAACAACAGAACGGATATGGAAGAGAAAAATAGTTGTTAGCTTTTTAACGTCACTAACGCAAACAAGGACATAAAGATAATTTGATTAATACTAAAGTAGAGGCCATTTTGTGAGGTTGCAGATGAACTATTTGCGCACATTATGAAATTCAAGAATCAAAAACTAAGCGAAGAAAATGGAATAAGCAACACACCTATACGGCGTATCCCCACCAAATTTCTTTTGGTTAACAAATCCAGAGAGGAGCTTCATGTAACCTCCACCACACTCAATCTCTTGTTCAAATTTTATTGAATACTGGAAGACTAGTGTTCTGTTCTTGTTGCTGAATTCTGGTATCTTTGCAGAGATGGCAAAGTGTTTGGCATCATTAGATGTTTGGAGACCTACAACAAGATCACACAAAAATCACTAAATGTTACAACAGCAACCAATTTCCTGTTACTATCATTTTGTACTCTCCACTGTATTTCACTGTATTTTACTACACAAACCACCCTTTTACAATAAAATTACAAGAAATTCCCTCATACATATTTTTTACAGGCCAAAACAACTAACTCCAAAATATTGTCGCACCTAATAGATTTGCAAACTGAATCATTAGCTCGAGGGCACTTATGGTCAAATGTCTTTCCTATCCTCATTCAGCTTTATATGTTGGGAAAGGAAAAGAAACATGCATTCATTTACGTAATTAAATTGTGATTGTGGCCGCGGTTGCAGATATTCGAAAAACCTTGACTTACGAGCTACAATTGCAAGTGCAGACCACGCAATTTAAAACTTTGCATTCATATAAACCTTGAGGTCATCAATGCAAAGGTCTATCCTTAACTTTGTGTTGTTCAGACGTCTAATAGTAACATATAAAAATCCATTTTACATTTCATTCATAGCAAGAGCACATTGAAGTTAAATAGATGGCATAGAATGAATACTAAGTCAACAAGTACCTTTATCATCAGGATCTCCAGCCCATTTCCCAGCCGTGTGCTTGAACGAACCGGCTTTGCCTTCGCTACTTTTCCAGTCTGATCTTACCCAACGACTTCGCCATCCATCTTTTCAAAATTCAACACATTAATATCATATGATCAATGAAAAAAAAAATTAAAAAAACAACAAAATATTATATAAGCAGAATTGAAGACCACCACATATCACTTTTTTTGCTTGATACGCTAACTTGCTTAGTGATATTTGTCTTTTATTCATTTTTAGTGACTAATACTATGATTTCACTAAAATATTTATAAAAAAAAACACCATTCTTATAATCATAATCAACTAGAAACTTTTTGCTAGTGTAAAAAAGTTTTACACAAGCATTCAATTACATCACACTAAGTAGATATACGTGGAGATAATGAAATTATCATACCAATTAAATTCTTAAAGTAATAGAAATTTTTTTAAACTCAAGTAAAAAAGAATAGAGATTTAAACATACGTGGCTTACATATTTGTAGAAAAAAAATAATCAAACAAATAACTTATTGCTTTCATCTATTTAACTAACTAACTAACCAAATTAACAACTATAACTAACTAATTAACAACTAACCAAATTTAACTAACTTTTACTTATAGTTTAACAGTTGGAACGAAAATTTCAGCAACAAAAGAGCATAGAATATATAAATTACCTTCAAAACGCTCTTCGAAGATGACTTCAGAAAGTGAAACTTGTATTAGCAACAAACAGAATAACACAAACATCTTCAGTTCAGTTGAAGCATTTTCCGCCATTTGCGGAATAAGCAATTTTTGTTCTGACACTGCTATTTCCAGTTACACAATTGAGTTTACTTATAGAAACCCAAACTACTTCTTTGTCCCTAGACTTTGTGTTAATTACTTTTATGCCACCATGCTAAAATATTCCCGGTAAAAACTTTACCAAACAAAGGGATCCTAGTTCAATTCAATTCTGATTAATATTTCAATATTAGTAAAAACAATACTAAATTCAATATTGGATAATATACTTATTACTCTATTCAAACCATCTGGATGAAAAATATATGGTTCAAATAAGAGGCATCCATTAAGTTGATAAAAAATAGGTTAAATTGCATTTTTGGTCTTTAACTATTTAGGTAGTATCGGTTTGGTCCCCTAACTAAAATTTGATTTATTTTGGTCTCTTAACTTCTCTCTGTTACACATTTTGGTCATTTTCGTTAGTTTTAATTCAAAAACTTTAGGTTTTCTTCATTTTCTTATGGAATTTTTCTGAGATTTTTGTTGTTGAATGTTGATGGTGATGATATGAAGATGAAAAAGAGAAAAACGTTAGGTTTTCTTCATCTTCTTCTCCTATTTTTCATCTTCATATCATCTCCATCAACATTCAACAACAAGAATCCCAGAAAAATTTCAGGAGAAAATGAAGAGAACCTAACGTTTTTGAATTAAAACTTACAGAAATGACCAAAATAAATCAAATTTTAGTTAGGAGACCAAACCAAACTAATTAAATAGTTAAGGGACCAAAAAGATAATTTAATATGTCAATTAAACACTCCAATTAGTATACATTTATATTTAACTCTTGCGTATAGAATTTTTTTGGTTGGAAGTAAGAATCCACTTTAAACATGCCACATATTTTCTGACCGATATTAACAATCTTTAAACGGCACTAGAAACTTCATACTTCTAATGAATAAAACAAACACTCCACGAGAAACATGATGTTGACCTTAATAATTTTTTCTTGCTGCTTTGGCCGTGTTCTGTACGGGGTAAAGAAATTTGATGCTGATCAATGATCATGGTTGAAGACTTGAAAAACATATTAAATGGTTTTGAAATTGTCCAATAGATGGCCAATTTTGACGTAGCAATGGCCAATGGAATCATTTTGTTCTTTTATTTCTGTGTAATTAATTTAATTTTGGTTGTATGAAAGAGATAGGAAGTCAAAGTCTTCGTGACCTTCCAAAAAGTGATCAAACCAAACTAGAAGGCAACGGGAGAAAAATCCAATTTATGGTTAATCTGTTTCCATACACCTTCGGGGACGACTTGAATAGTCAATGATTTCAAGTCCACTATCTTTGTAAGCAAATTCTACTGTACATCAATAAATTTGAGTGTATTGATACACCAAGTAGTTAAATCAATAATAAATGAGTTGTTTTTTTTTTAAAGAAAACTTATTATTTTATATCATTGACAACTATAATAATTAAATTTAATTTACCAAAATATTGATTATTATTTTTTAAATGAGTCCACTATATTTTATATTATTTTAAGAATTTTTATTACTCATAATAATGAATATTGATTATTTTTTATGACAAAATGTAAACTTTTTAATATGATCCTTATAAACAATGAAATTATGTTTTTTTCTTATGAAATTATGTTTTCTAAAATATAAATATTGACAAATAGCTTTTTATTTCATAAAAATTATTGTTAATTTATAAATTTTGTGAAATAAGAGTACCAGCCCACTCAAATTTGTGAGTGTACCGTAGAAGTCCCCATCTTTGTGTGACTTTAATCTTCCACTTGACGTACCCTACCACCAATGATCATGAAAATTTAACCATTTAACACTCCTTTACAAACTATGCCCATTTTATTTTGAATATGATTATCAATTCTCCAAAATACACCTTTTTTACCCTCTTAATCCTAGTAGTCATTAAATAATTATGCTCAGTACAACTAATGATGTGACTACCATGTCATGGCTATCGTCTGCCACACACTCTTTAACATGATTATGAATTGTAAGATGGATTTACAACATATATCCAAATGATGTAGTATTGGATAAACATGTGGTCACTCCTTCAATGTGCAGTTCCTTGTCAAATGTGAGGCCTTGCCATGCTAGGCTCGCGCCCGAAAGCCGTAGTGTGTGATATTTGTACGCCAAATGGGGCCATATTGAAGCAAGGCTCAAGAGCTTGAACGAGAAACTGAGAACTCAATGCAGCTAACGTTTTGTGGTAGCAAGACGTCTTTGGTTCAACATTATTCTCAACATAAGGAGTGTGCAGTAATGGAGACATCATGTTGTTAATGTCAAATTGTGTAAAAATACCAGCGAATATATTTTGGTGATGCTTTACCTAGAACGTGTGCTCGCTTCATTATTGGTAAACATTTAAGTTAGTTGTCCATGCAAAGGGGGCCTGAAACTTATCTGTATGGTTAATAGAGAAGAGAAGTTACCCGAGAGTGATGGAATACGCAAGTTAATGTTATACTATTACTAATCATATTGTTAATAGTATGGAATACACAATAGGTTGGTAGAGTCCATGACAAATAGATATAAGAGGATTAGAGGTTCAGATGACTAGGCATTAGGGTTTATATTGGTTTCATAACAACTTGACAATGTCTTAATAGATTAGTAGCAAAATGACAATTGAATTTTGGGGAGTCACTTATCATGCGTGGAGACTAAACATAACCATGGCAAAGACAAGAAACAAATTATTGTCTTCACCATGATAAGAAAACCAATGGGGGAGATAAGGAGAGGAGTGACAATCAGAGGGTTTAGGCCCCAACATAATAACTAAACTGACATTTGTTATTCAAAGAAACACAAAACAGAACACGACATCGCTGATCAAGTTATCATTCATACAGACTATATGTAATTGAAACATTACGGATGAAGTTATATCATTGCATAACATGAAACAAGACAATCAAGCATAGCATGATTCATGAGCAATATCCACTAAGAAGCGAGGACAATGATAAGACCTCAAGATACTATAATCGTAAATCTAACACAATTTTTATTGACATGAAAAATGGGAGCACAAAATGCAAAGTTATAAGAAGCCAATACTAACAAAAGTAAAATACCACTCAAGCTGGCACATCCCCAGCAAAACACACTTCTGGAATTTAGAAGGGTGAGGAAACAAAGTTCAATTTTAGAAGCAAACAAGTGGAGCAAAAAAAAAGTCTTAGAGTTGGATGATTCTACACTACTTTTATGATAAAGAAAAGAAAAATTTTACAGCTAGCCTCATGAAATCCACTACTTTGCCTGAGGATGAGATGCAATGAAGTCAACTGCAAGATTAATGGAGTTGATCTTGTCTGCTTCATTATCAGGAATCTCAAACCCAAACTCTTCCTCAAGAGCCATCACAATCTCTACAGCATCCAAACTATCCAATCCAAGGTCATTCTGGAAATGGGCAGTTGGGGTAACCTGACAAATGGAAAGAAGCACAGGCTCCATGTTAACAAAAAAGCATAAGCTAAAAATAAAATAGTACACAATTGCTGGCAGAGGGATTTGAATTCTCCAAAATGACACACACACACACACTTCAAACAGTAAAGTGTGGGGTTATTTAACAGTTGTGCAAGTTTACACTAAAGCCCTGTTTGGATTGGTTTATTTGTATACTAGCATATAAACTTGTGAGACTAATTGGGAGAGGTTATTTAAACAGCTTAGAACATGTCCATAAGCTGTTTTTAACTTCTTTGCTAAGCTCTCTGGGATAGCTTATCAAAACAGCTTATAACTTGTACGAAAACAGTTCGACTTTATTTCATCTCATGTAATAGATATAAATACGAAAACAGTTCGACTTTATCTCATCTCATGTAATAGATATAAATTGCTTATACTTAATTAAGCTGTATGTTTATCCAAACAGAGCCTTAATCCTCTAAAATGAAGTATTCACTTAAGAGAGATCAAACCCTTGGCAGTGATGATAATTTCATTGCAAATAGTGATGTTTATTCAGATGAAAAATTCTAGCATAGAATGCACCTCATATAACTAAAACAATGTTATTATTGGTTGCTCTATGATGTCTACAAACAAGTATAGCTTAAACATGATATTTGAGAATTGAGGGTAATTCTTAAATGGATAAAATGTCTACAGAACTTTAGAAAAATTCTACCAACACAGTCAATCAAATCCAAGGATAACACACACAAACACATTTTGTATTGCATTTTGGCGGTGCCTTTAGCTTCATACGAGAATTGTTTACTGATGGCATTGTAAAGTGGGTAGCAATATTAAAGGAAGGTTGTCTGTTTGAATTATTTGAGCTCATCTACTCACGTAAACATTCGGACATTGTTTGGGAGAGCTTAGGGAAACAACCAATGACAAGTCCATGAGCTAGGTTATTTCCTTAAGGTCTCCAAAGTAGCTTATGAGAACAGGAGACTTATGTAAATAGCTTATGGAAATAACTTATGAAAACAGCTTGTGACAATTTTCATAAGCTTTTTTCAACTTATTTTAATAAGTTCTCCAATATAGCTTATAGCATATACAAAAATAATTTAACTTTATTTTATCTTCCGCTTTATAAGTAGCTTATGTAAGGTTATACATATGCACTAATCATGCTATACTATAAGCTGCAAATAAGCTGTTTATCCAAACACGTCCTATAACTTATATGAAAACAGTGTAAATTCATTTTATCTTTAGTTATAGGAATAAACATGTATGCTATTAGTGCTTAATTAATCCACTGATCCAAACATTACCTAATTATCGGAAATAAAATTTTAGCAAAATAAGTGAAAATAAATCAAGAAATAATGGCACATAAACCAGCAAAGTTAACAGCTAAACCTAACAATAACATCATGTTAATGATGAATGAAAAATTAATTAGGAGAATGAAAAGAAACGAATAATAATAATAATAATAGAAGAATGAATATACCTTAGAAGATTCAACTTTATCGAATTTTTTGACGCAAGAAACAACGCGATCTGTGACCTCAGATTTGTCGAGAAACGTACCCCTAACCTCTTCGCTGAAGCGACGAAGGAAGAAATTGGGAATAAGACGGAAAGGAGATTGGTGATTCAGTGGACGAGAATCAACTTGCACTCTCAGATAATTGATCAGAGGTAAACCGGTTCTTCTCGCCGCCATTGTTGTTGATATCAAAAACCTCACTCTTTCTCTCTGCTCACCTCACAGCAACACGCGATGAATGAAATGAATAGTGGTGAAGTTAGATGAAATGAAACCTGGTTCTAATATTGGGCTTTATGGGTTTTCACCCGTCAGGCCCAAGCCCAGTTGCAAGGTTGTGTTTGTGAAGATGCATACGTTGCTTATGTCAACTCCATAATCTAGGATATGGTGTATTAATGTGAATTTAATTCAAGTATAGGTACCTTTCTCTAAAAATATATTAATATATGTACTTTATAAAGAAGCAACTTGTGTCTCTTAAATATGTGGTCAGGGGTTCGATCTCTGACTCGTGCGTATGAAGAAGAAAATGTGGCTGGGAGGGGAGAATTCACCTTGTGTGTCAAATAGTTATATTCCCGAAACATATATTATCATAAGAGATTTGTTGCAATATCATTTGTATCGTTCTGCTTTAAAGATTTTCGATTGATCCAATATACCAACATGAATTTTTTCAGTGTGTTTTATCATCATTCACACTCACACACTTTCTGAGAACTTCCAAAAAACCACTCATCCAATAATTGATTAATCCAATAGTCAAATACACTTAACTATGAAATTCTTATATTATGAACTACCGAGCAAAATACACATCTTGTTGGTGTGGATAGTATTAATCAGCCTTTATAAGTCCTTATTCAATCATATAGTCTCGTACCTACACGTATAATGAGCTCCTCATGGCAAAAAGTCTTACTAGTATTGAATTTGCCCACAAAATAATTTATTCTTGTAACGTTTGACTTGGCTCGAATGTAATCTTTCATTGAACAACATTGGTAATACAATTTGACGGTGGAAACTATTGTTTGATGTGGTTGTTAATTTGTTGGGGAAAGATCGTAGTTCACTCATTTTGCTCAACATTCAGACATGGGTCTTATAGAATATCCATAACTTTACGCTAAGTTACGTGATGACAAGAGATAACTCTACTTGGTCCTCAAAATGAACGTTCATGGTACACATTTAGATACTAATAATGACTCTTCAACCTCCGGTGGCATTCTACGAGACCAAAATGGAAAATTTATGAGTGTGTTTCTATTGGCTCCAATTTTGCCGAAACTTGGGATCTTCGTATACTTGAATTTTACTAGCTCGTGATAAAAGTGTCAAGAAAATCATATTTGAGACTGATACACTCTTTTTTATATGGTCATGAAAGGTCATACCCCTTTGATATTGATGCTTAATAAAATCTTTGTTTTGCTCCGCAAAGGAGATCAGACCAGTGCAATTTGTTTCTCTCATAGGGAGACAAATCAATGTACCAGATGTAAATAAATCATTATCGCTTTAATAAAGAAAAATGTAAACGATATAATATTAAAAAAGATGCATACAAATAAATCTATTTATATTTTAAAAAAATCTCAACAAGTTATCTACAAATTAATTTTTTTTTGTTGAGAAAATCTACAAATTTAAAATTAAGATGTAAATATACCTATATTCTAAAAAAAGAAGATATAAATATACCGATAAAACAAGTAGGAACATCTTACTTGTATTTGATAAATATAAGAGTGGTTTTGATTGGTAAGTACACTATGACGATAAAAGATAGTAAATACATTTGATATGTTGGGGTATGAACTTAAATCTGGAATACTTTTTTTTTCTACACTTTGCATGTCTGAGTTTTCAAGTTATTAAATTTGACATTTTGCACATGAGAGTTGACATTTTTGCTTAAATGAATAAATTCAGTATGTTTTAATTCATAATGCCTGCTTTCTATTTTTTATAATCCATTTGCATATTTTTATTTTATTTATTTCTTGTTTGTTTTCTATAACGGTTAATTCCTAGATTTGGTTCCATGCATGTCATTGTTATTAAGACACTATCAACGGGTAAAAATACTTTGGCCAGAAATCAAACCAATGGATAGTCTAATCAAGATCTTTATTTTTATTTTTATCAAACTCAATACTATAGAATTTACAACCATAGGACACATTGCGCAAAAACTATCTGTACCGGACTTGGATGATCAATTTTATGATCGGACATGCATTAAATTTGATGATGTTGTTAATTAATCTAAAAATGACTAATTTGACCTTTGGGATTGACTCTAAAGGAGTAGTAAATTCAAGAAGAAATAAAGATTTTTTTTTACAAACATAGAACTATTATTTGAATTGATTTGTTACGTAAAATTTTATGGTCCAACCTCCATCTCTTATTTACATGTTATTTTTCACCTGAGTTAAATTGATGGTGGCATTTTTACTTGACCTATTTTCTTTATTCGTTTGATTTGTGAAATATGTCCTTTTTGTTCTCTTTTTTATTTATGAAATATCTCCTTTTTGTTTTAAGCAAATCGTAAATAACGTTTGAATTTCTCTAAAAATTCAAACCAAACCTACTTGTTATGAGATGGATCCAAAAACTTATTTTTTTTTAAAATTGGTTAATGTCACTTTGGTCCACAGAGTTACATCATACATCCTTATCAACCAAAATAATTGTCGGCTCAGTAGTTAACAATCAATTTTAACGTTTAAGATTAAAGTAGTTAAGTGATGAATCATTAAAAATGTGGAAAAGTCGTGGATAAGAATGTTGTTTTCCCATTTAATTAATAATAATTTTTCACCTTTCCCAATATATATATGTATTTTTTTAAAATATGTCCATATTTTTACATATGTCGTAAGTCACTAGTATTTTATAGTAAAAACTTAATCATAACGATAATTTAATAGATTTTGATAATATGATTCCTTTTTTGACCAAAATAATATGATTGTTTAAGAGTTGAAATGTGATAACTATGCCATGAATGATAATTAAAACGTTCAAAAATTGATTCTAAACGCCTGGTATCGTCCTTAG
Organism: Medicago lupulina; assembly: GCA_958299785.1. NCBI lineage: Eukaryota > Viridiplantae > Streptophyta > Magnoliopsida > Fabales > Fabaceae > Medicago > Medicago lupulina. The sequence continues at coordinate 18,221,665 of OY283140.1, read as the reverse complement.
TTTGCAGTGTATTGTAGCAGTAGAGCAGCAGCAATGTTGATTCTGTTCCTCTGTATCTTCCTCTTGTTACTCTTCTTATTCAAATTCGCCACCGCCTATGGTATTTATTTTCACTCACTTTTTTAATCTCTTTATTTTAATAAATTTGTTTATGCTAATTGTTGTTTTGATTGATTTATTAGGTGATTTCACTTTGATGTCAAAGAAGAAACCAAAACATCAACTAATTGAAGATAAGGTTGGTTCTTATGCTATTGCTATGAAATGAAATAATTCACTTCTCAATGTTATTATATCTTAATGTTCCATTTTTTTTCACAGGTTTTTTGGATTACTGGTGCAAGCCGTGGAATTGGTATAACAATAATAACTATACCCTTTTAGTATTTCATTCATATTTGTCACACTGCCATATCTATAGGAATTATTCGTATTTCATAATTCAATTCAAATTCATACAGAATGATATGACTATGATAAGTGAATCAATCAATCCAAGTAATTAACTTTGGATGAATCTAGTTAGAGTAAATCACACCCCTTGAAATTTTAAAAGAAACTGATTTTGAATGACGTCTGCCAGCTTGGTCCTTCTGTTAATTTGTAAGAAGTAGTTTGACAATAAGTGATACAATTCAAGAACTAATTTGCTAGTAAGTGATATAATTTAGGGGCTAATTTGATAGGAAATTAGATGCAAATTATCAAAAGGACCAACTTGCTCGACTTAATTCAAATTTAGAGTCATTTTTGTCTTTTCGCAAATGTCAGGGGGTAAGTGCTGGACCCCTACAATTTTAGAGGCAAAATTGGTGATTTATTCAATTTGATTAACCCTTAGGTTTCCTACTTAATTACTCTGGTAATGAACATCTTGCCGCATGTTTTTTTGATCAAATTAATCATGCCATCCAATTTCAGTTTTGGAATCTTCTGTTTATTTCATTTTATTTGATTTTAGGGCTTTTTTGTGCTTAAACTATTCTCTACTAATGATTCCTTTGCAAAGCCAGAATATTTTCCTTAATTGTAGTTTTTCGTGTGACTTATTTTATTCCTTTTGTTGTTTTATTTACCCTCATCAATTACTGTATATAAAGGGGAAATTCTAGCTCAACAACTTGCAAGTTTAGGAGCTAAGTTAATACTATCTGCAAGGGATGAAGCTGACCTAAACCGAGTAAAGTCACAGTTAAAAGGTACGATAAATCTGTTACTCTTTTATGTCTGTGAACAGATATGCACACTTGCCTTATCCATTAATGTGTGATTTGCATACCACCAGGTAAGCATGCTGACGAGGCCAAGATTTTACCGTTGGATTTAACATCTGGTGAAGATTCTCTTAGGAAGGTTGTCGATGAAGCTGAATCCTTTTTCCCAGATTCTGGTGTTGATTATATGATTCATAATGCTGCTTATGAGCGTCCTGTAAGTGGTTGATTGCTTTATCTAATGGTTATATTGAACATATCAGAATTTGCATGGAAAACAAAACCTACAAATGCTTGTTATATTAGAAGACACACCTATAAATGTAAAACAAGAGGGGGCAAATAGACTTACTGTGTCCTCTTTTTGAGATATTATGTGTGTGTGTGCCATTTGTTTATATCTGTAGGCTTATATATTTTTCTGTCAGTGTTTAGTTACAATTCTAAAATAGTGCAATAACTTTAGACACATTTTGATTGGTGTGCTTGCATGCTGGTGTATTTGTAGCAAATTAGCAATTATATTTACTAATTGAACACTGGAATCAAGAAAGTACCATGACATGCTCGCACATTTACACGCCACAATGATATAAGGATGATGCTTTGTGAGGGTTGATGAGATTTCTCTTTAATAATAATGTTTTTATTTTTTATTTGAAGAAGCTAAACTTGCCCACCGAAATTTCTCTTTAATAATATTGTTAACTGTTCTTTATTCTTTATATTTTAAATACTTCTTTAATTAAACATATTATGAAAATAGTTATTTTGTTTTGCAGAAATCATCCGTCTTAGATGTAACCGAGGAGAGTCTCAAGGTATTTCATGAATGTGACTCTTGTTTTTAATGATTAATTACCAAAGCTTTAAAAAATGTTCCCCTCGCCGCTTTTAGTTTTCTTTCAAAAGCAGTCTTCTGAAATTTTGCATTACTCTTTTTCTCCTGATTAGGCAACATTTGATGTCAATGTTTTTGGGACAATAACTCTTACAAGGCTCTTGACACCTTTCATGTTGAGGAGGGGCAAAGGTCATTTTGTGGTGGTATGTGGGTTATTCTTTGATAATCTCTTATTTTGGTTATGGAATCTGCGTAGCAAAATTATGTTTAGTGGTTAGAAAATACATCATGATTGTGGAGCTTGCAGCAAGATGTTTGTGACTCGTGCAAGGAAAAAGTATAGAGTAGTCACTTGTTAGCTTTTCAATTACACTATATACTTGAACGGACAATCATAATTTTAAATGTTCGGATATAATATATTGTCACATGTTTTATGTCTTGTGTGCCATAGCTTCTGGCTATGCTAAGCCAATAACTAATATGTTTTATTGTCACATGTTCATTAGATATTTCTCTGAAGTTTTAACCCCATTTCCTGTTTATAAATGTATAATATTCTGTTCTATGTTTACTATCAGATGAGTAGTGCAGCAGGAAAGACACCTGCCCCGGGTCAGGCTGTATACTCGGCTTCAAAATATGCACTAAATGGGTACTTCCATTCCTTGCGTTCAGAGGTATGTAGATAGTTTTTATTATCTTTGATGTTGCTTTAGTAGATATTGTTTTATTCTAATTATCATCATACAGTACATATCATGCACCGCTAATTTTTTTATGGTTGCAGCTCTGTCAGAAAGGAATCCAGGTAACTGTTGTCTGTCCTGGTCCCATTGAAACAGCAAATAACTCTGGATCGCAGGTTCCATCTGAGGTATGCACCTTTGCCAACTAATCATCCATTGTTAGTGTAAAGAAAGACAGTACTCTAGTCTGTCTGTTTTAACTCTACTTTATTTTCACCATGCAAGTATCTTCATTAACTTCTTATCCACTGAGATTGCTAAATCAAGATACACGAAGGACAATTTTCCAAGTTTATGTATACTACATGTTTTGAAGGTTTGAGAGTGCTAAATCAATATACATCTCTGTTTTCTAAGTTTATGTTTACATGTTTTACAATAATGAAGATATTTGTTGTCATTGTATTTGTTGGCCATAGTTGATGTGTATAGTTTTACTTCACGTTTTTTCTTTTGAAATAGCAGGTATGCACAGGATTATTATTTTAAACTATGAATATGGCTTGCTAATCTAATCTCATGTTTGCTAAATGAAAACAACTAAGAATATTCATATGCAAGTGCAACAATAACAAAAGGTCTTTTTCCACTATGTGGATTCAGGCTGCATGAATCAAACTATGTCATAAATCATATTTGTTGATAAACCATTCTTAATGTTCTGGCCCATAGTTTTTCTTCACCTCCCTCTTAACTATTGGAAAACCCTTCATATGATCTACACTTCTTATCGGGACTTCTACAAGTCCACACATGTAAATAGCCGTTTTTTATAATAGGTATTACTCAACTTTCTCTTTACTGCAATCATTTGTAGTCCTATCTTGTCTTCTGTCTTGAAACATGGTCAAAAGTCTGAATAAAAACTAATTATACTCCACAAGCAAGGTCTTAGACCTGGAGTTTACAGTATAAACTTTCCCTATATGTTCTAGCTTGTTCGTTAGCATATTCCACTTGAATGTGTGTCATGCAGTGTTTTTGCTGGGTGCATCGTCTGAATCATCGAAAGTTTATTCTCTTCCTTTTAAAATTATGTCTTAACAGAAGCGTGTGTCAGCGGAGAAGTGTGTTGAGCTGACGATTATTGCCGCAACTCATGGCTTAAAGGAAGCTTGGATATCATATCAGGTAAAAACATTAGTATTAGGCTATTAGAAATTTATATCTGTTAGAATACTGCACCAGTTTTCAATTTTTGTGCCTTCTTGGCAATAGTGAATACTTTGGCCAATTTAAAATTTTGCTGCATCTTAGCATTTGGCTTCACATGATAGATAGACTATTTGGAACACATATACACGCTTTATGGTGAACATATTATTGTTGATTATTTCAGTTAGCATGAATTATAACGTCCAGCTTGCAACTTAGGTCGTTAGTACTCAAAACTGAACTCTTTTTTGTTTGCAGCCTGTGCTTGCTGTCATGTATCTTGTTCAATACATGCCAACTATTGGTTATTGGCTCATGGACAAGGTATTGTTTTCCATCTTTTATATGCATTCTGTCAGTCTTCATGACGACATTTGATTTTTGTTACACAATACTAATTAATGACTTTATATAAATGACTGGTAGGTTGGTAAAAATCGAGTGGAGGCTGCTAAAGAGAAGGGAAACGCGTATTCTTTGAGCCTACTATTTGGGAAAAAGAAGGCAGTGTGATGCCTATAGATGCATGTTTTTCTTTTAAAAATTATCAAATACAATTTTCTTGGAGGTTATTTTATCAAACTGGTAACACCTTTTTTAACAAATGACAAATCAAAGCATTTACAAAATACATATAATTGAACAATAAAAGGGTAATATGGTACTATAAATTTCCTGCCAACTAATTAGCCAGACCTTGCATTTGCTTAAGTTGAATTCCAAAAGGGGCAACATGTGATTTTCTCTATTAACAACGACGTTTTAAAAAAGAGAATCTTATTGTTCTATAAGCTTCTCAAATTGCTCAACTGATTGGATTGTAATTTCCGATCGACACTTTTTGTAAGTAAACCCGATCGGGTTGTAACTCTCAATGGACATTTTTTTTAAAACATGAGCAACTTGAGAGACATATCGAGCAATCATCATTTTAATATGACTGAAAAATTTATAGAATCGTGCACGCGAAGTGATTGATGTTTGTCAAATGAAATAATTATCTATGTGTATTTTTCTTCGGATAATATTTATTCTTTTGTAATCATTTTATAACCAACCATTTGTATGCATTTTATTTCTCACAAATAGCACGACTAATAAATTCTAATGCTACCTCTACATTTATAAACTAAACTTCAATTTAACTCCAACCACCAATCAGCTTATTTGGTAATCTGTACATTATCTAATGAGGTAATTTTGAAACCTAGGATACGTTCCAAGATTGAAAATGAGAAAGATCGTTGATGAAAATCGGGATGATGGAAGAAGACAATGTTAGGAAAAAGACATCTATGAAATTGAACAAGTCATGGAAACTATGTCTAATTTATCAGTAGATTTTGTTTGTTTGTTTGTTTTCTATATGTCGTGCTTTTGAATGTTGATTGATTTCATTTTGTTAAAACAATATGTTTAGATAAGATGTGGTACAAGATGTTCTAGCATGTAGTATGACATCTTGACTCAAGGTGGTGAACCGTATTTCCCATACTTTGGAGTAATGGTTTTCACGTATATTCTAGAAGCTTTGATTAAATTACTTGTGCTCCAAAAAAAGCGTGTTCCTAGATGGTTCATGTGCTATCGGTTTTAGTAATTCTTGCGCCTTATAATTGGAAACTATTTCAAGAAAGATTTGATATGAAAATATGTTTTGGATAACCGAAATGTTTTAGCCCATTGAAGAAAAAGCTCATGCAGAACAATGACTATATAAGGAAAACTCAACCCTAATAACAAGTATCGAAGTTGTCATTGATGATTAGAGTTTTAGGGTTTCGTTGTATTGAGTCTGTGTTTTGCATACCTCTCTATGTGCCGCCTTTGATTATCAAAGCCTTAGAAATTGTTTGTTTTAGTTGAGTTGTAATTTGTCTTTGTATTCCACTCTAGGGCATCTAGTAAGAGTTGATTTATGTATTGGAGTTGTTCTCCTACTTTATTGTAACCGTGATTGAGTCAATCACTATGGTGAGTGATTGAGATAAAGTGAGAGGGGTTTCTCATATTTAGAGGGAGTCCTAGATATAAATACACAAGTAGTATTAGGTGAAGAAGACATTGAACAAAGTTTGTTCATATAAGACTAGGTGAACTAATACTATTGAGAGTGGATCTCCTTTCTTGGATGAATGTCCCTCAGAGAAGGTGTCGTTGCACCGAATTGAGTTACCAATCTATTGTGTTCTTCTTTATCACATTTTCTTTATTTCTGGTTGTTTTTTATTTTTGGTTATAATTGTTGTACAAATTGTCTCGGACATTGTGTAAAACATTTGTCCTGCGAGAACGAGAATTTCAATTGGTATCAGAGCAGACACAATGTTCTGTTTGGGTGAGCTCCAGGGATAGACACATTATGTTCATATTGTGGCCTCGTTGCAAACCAATTATGTAGCGGAATTTAACTATAAATACCAATTTTGTTATATCGTGGCCTCGTCGCAAACCAATTTTGTAGCATCCTTTGAAGGAATTTAACACTGAATACCAATTTTGTCCTCGAAGGCGTGGTGACATCCATCATGATTGTTTCATGACCTAATTGCAACTCTCGACCAAGATAGTTCAACAGTTACACACTCGTGACATTTTTTTAATGCATTGGTCTTTATAGATTCCATAAGTGAAGTTTCAGATATCCAGTAGTGTGTTTTTTTTAAAACAAATGTTAGGAATTATTTGATAAAAATGTTAGAGTTCGTGTCAGAATTTTTGCCAAGTAATACTTCTTGCTTATTTTGTTCAATCTTGGATCACTTTATTTCATATTAATACAATTAAATTTTATCAAAATTTGGGCGCCCTCTTGGCTCTTTTTTTGTTACATCTTGCTCTCTTACCATTATTATTTTCTTGTTTGTTTCATTGTAGTCCTATGATTGGTCCATGAAGATCTGTTTGTTGGAAATGTTACAAAATGAAACTTTTTAGGTGAGGGAGTAATAATATTACCCAGGGAAACCTTTAGGGGGTGGGAGGTAGGAGGTTAAAACTCCTTCGCATGTACCATAATTGTTCTTTTGATAGATATTATCTACAAAATTAAATAATAGAAAATTATGATCGAAACTTGTGATCAACTTTTGTTTCAATATTTACAATTAAACTATGTCAAGACATAATTTCACTTTTATGCTTTGTTTGGACCAGAGGCAAACTTAGGGTGGGAGAGGAAAGATTATAAAATTCCCTCGCATGTACCATAATTGTTCTTTTGATAGATATTATTTATAAAATTTAATGATAGAAAATTTTGATTGAAACTTGTGATCAATTTTGTTTCAATATTTACAATTAAATGATGTCCATGAGATAATTTTATTTTTATGCTTTGTTTGGATCAAAGATGAAACCTGAAGAAATAATTGTAAAGCAAATTAACTTTTTAAATGAACGAAAGTGAGAAACAAATGAAAGTCAAATGAATGAAAGTGAGTAAAAAATAAAATGATGTTTTTTATTGTTTGGTAGGAGTGAAAATAAAAGAAAAATATATATAAAACATTTTCTTCTCCTACTTGATTGAGTGGTGATGTTGAAAAATTCAATTTTAAGTCCTAAACATGTTGATTATATGTAAAAGAACTAAAAACATCCGTGCGTGTTCGCACAGATTAAACCTTTCGAACGTGCTTCTCTATCGAGACACGATGCACCCCATTCGCGCCGCTGCTAAGTGTAGTGCTCTTATTTGAAGATGATGTTGCCGAAGCTGAATTTGAAGTTTGTCACGGTCTTCGTCGATTTGGAGAGTGTATCCAATGATTACATCCATTCACTTCAATGTCGCTAAATTGGTACTCCCTCTGTTCCTTTTTAATTATCAAATTTTGACTTTTTACACAAACCAAATAACAAATACTTTTACTATTTCTGAAACAACAATTTATCTTTTTTTTTTTTTTTTATAATAACCTTAATCATTTAATATCTCATTTCATATATTTTTTTCCCTGCAGTAAATATCTAAGGGTAATATAGGTAAATCAATATTTAATGATGTGTTGGACTTTAAAAATCAGAGTAAATTGGAAACAAAGATTTTATGCAAAAGTGACAATTGTAAAAGAACAGAGGGAGTACTAGTGATGTCATATTTGGTGTCCATGTACGTTGTTTCATAGTTTGGGTGCTACACTATGCTAGTGTTAGTGCTACCTTATTGAAACTGATGTGAGTTATTGAAAAATGATAAATTTTTTGGGAATACAAAATTTGACACTGACATTGTATAAATATATGGTTTTGATAGGATTTAATATTTTTTATCATTATTTTCTCTCACATCGGAAGGAAAAAAAATCTAAATCGTGACGTCGGATTTTGTGTGTCCAAATGACACAACTCTCGGAAAAAACAACGGAGGATAGTTTCTTACAAAATATTGATATGCATGGTGAGTGTGGGTTTAATTAGCATGAATTGTTTCATGTAGGACAACGGTTTAGAAGATTTGAATTTTTAATTTGTTGATTTAAATTCTCGGCTCCCTTGACCTTTTTTCCAATTTTCCGTTACTTTTGGAGTTTGGAACAAAGTTCTAGAAATTTAGATTTTTGACTATCTCACAAGTCTCTATTAAGAGATGACTTTTTTATCGAGGTTAGTTTGTACTAATTTTCTAGTGACATTGTTCAGTGAATGTAAGTTTGTTCGATAACTGTACGAGAAAATACTCTCTTATGTATTTTAATATAAGAGTAGTTTACAAAAATCACGGGTATTAAGAAAAGTTGTTGAAGTAATAAATATATTTGAAAAGTGTGTAACTATTACTAAATTGCCATTTATGCATAAATGCATTCAATGTTGATTTTTCATATTTCAAAATAATTGATAGTATTAATAAGGGGTATAGCTGGAAAAGGAATAATGAATACATCTAAGAATTTGTAGATAGTATTATATATAAGGACAAACATTTTTTTGTAAATGGTCTTATAATTAAAAACGGATGAAATATTTAATTATGTATTCATCCTTTATTTGATTAAAATACATTGGGATCTCAATCTACTAAGGGTTGACATCTATCATCTATGGATAACCGCCTAAAATCAAGGTTTTGGTGTACCTGTGTTATCAGCTTTGATTCAGTCACTAAGAAATGATCACACGGAATGAAGAGAGAAAATTGTGTCTAGTGTTTGTGTTTGGGAGGGACAGAGAGAGAAAGTAGATGAAAATAAATTAAGCATCTCAGTGAAGGAAGACAAAAAGTTTGGCAAAAAACTAAGCATCTCAGTGAAGGAACTGAGAAATTGAATACTCCAGTTAATATGTATTTGGATGTGCGTTTACACTGCCATTTTGATGTGGTTTTATGAAGCTAAAAATCTCAGCTTCCAGTAGACGTGAAAACAAACAAAGCATTAGTAAAACGTGTTATACTGAAGACTTAATGTATACTAAATGAAGTAAATACTAAAAGGAAATAAAGAATAAATTTTGTATTGAAAATATAAATAATTAAACATTTACAACATTAAATACGCACAAGTTATGAATGAAAAATGATCTCAAAAGACGTATTTCTGTTTAAGTTTATTTAGAAAAGTATTTGAAAATTATCTGTGAATTTGATCCAATAAAAATTAATTTGAAATAATTTAACTTATGAGCAAATTAATTAAAATTTAGTGAAAAAATTTCATCCAACCACAAACTACTTTTTATCACTACTAATCAATATTAAAACTAAGACAATCAATTTTGATATATTATTACAACAAATAGACATGAGATTTTTCTTTAGCAAAATTGTGTTTATCCCATGAGCATGGATCCTCTCCATCGAATGGGAGGTCAAAGAAGCTATTAGTTAACTCCACTGGCAGACATTGTCATACTATACTTGTGTTTGAGGTAAGATTTGATGAAGGGATCCAATTCTCCATCCATAACAGAGGTGATATCAGGTGTTTCATGCCCTGTTCTTACATCCTTTACTAGTTTGTATGGATGGAAGACATAATTTCTTATTTGCTGTCCCCATTCAGCCTTCACTACGTCCCCTCGAATCTGTTTAAATTCAGTTGCACGTTGCTCTTCAGCTATCACCAACAGCTTCGCTTTCAAACGACTTAAAGCTTTTATCTTATTTGCTAGCTGGGATCTCTCCTCTGCACAAGCACAATTGCAGTTTGGAGTTAAAACTTATAATTAAAAGTATAGATAACCGAATTAGATCCAGTCTAACACAAAAGAAGTGGCTCTCAATTTTTTTTCACAAAAGTGAATTTAAACAGAAGCAACAGTAACACTCTACAAATGATTAGAGTAGTGACGGTGGCAGTTGCGATAATAATAGTATTGGTTTCTATCACAATAGTAAGGAAATAACATATGTGACAAACATAACAGAAACCTGAAGAGAAGGTTATAAAATTACATTTCAAATTGATTTGATAAGGTTACATAGAGAGAGAGTCAATAACTGAGTGAAGCCTCTCTTTCAAATGAATGGAAACAGATCAAAGGAGAAAGAAAAACCTGTGCAGCGAAGAGTGACACCGGTTGGGATATGTGTAATTCGAACGGCAGTTTCAACCTTGTTAACATTCTGACCTCCTTTTCCCCCTGCTCTTGAGAAGCTGATCTCCAGGTCCTCTTCTGGAATTTCAACATTCAAAGATTCTTCTGGAAGAAGAGGCATGACTTCAACACCAGAAAAGCTTGTCTGTTCAAATATTCAAATATTGGAGTTTAAAAGAAATATTGTGCATTTGTAATCAAAGGCATATATGTACATTCCAAAGCTTTGTTTTCTTTCATTAATAGACATCATTGCTACTGCAGTCTACATAAGCACTTTCACTGGGTTTTTTTTTTGGGATCTGATCAACCAATCCGACATTCAGCTAGCAAAATGAGTTGGCTGTTACCTGACGAAGACCTTTGGAATTAAAAGGGGATTGCCGAACAATGCGATGTGTTCCTTTCTCCCCAGACAGATACCCATACGCATAACGGCCTTCAACTTCAATGGTGGCAGATTTAATTCCAGCTTCTTCTCCAGGAGATTTCTCAACCACTCTGGTTTTGTATCTCTGTTTCTCACCCCATCTCACATACATCCTAAGAAGCATGTCCGCCCAGTCCTGCACTGGAAATAATAAGTTGAAATTGAATACTCAACATCACCACCAAGTACTCATATTCCAAGAAAAACGCAAATAGAAAAAATAACTCGAAAGATTGATAAGTTGCAACTTCTCAGACTACACAGTGCGGGCTCTCTATATTATTATTTGAGAAATAAAAAAACAGCATAACAAGGTTTCAAGATGACTATTTTATCGAAACGGCAGAATATTAAATGCTTAACAAACCCATTCCCACATACTACAAGTACACTCATCCAGATTTAAATGCTTATGACAGTTACTTTTCAGTACATAGGTGGCTATGAACAAATTTCAGAAAGCCTGGAGAAGTTTAAAAATGTTGAGAGAGAGAGGTGACATATAGCTGCGTGAATATTTACTCAGGATGAAAAAAAGAAGATAAATTCTAGCTTTTCCTGGCATACAACTTACAAGTTCCTCTGTTCTACCCGTATAATATACTAGACAGTAAAAACTTTACCTCTAGGGCTAGGAATGAAAAAACAAGTTCATTATGGTAACACCTGTACATGGATAGCTATTTACCTGTGCATCAGTACCTCCCGCACCTGCTGTAATAGAAATAACAGCACCTTCTTTATCGTAAGGACCGGAAAGAAGTTGAGTCAGCTCAAACAGATCAACTGACTTATTTAGTTCTTTAATTAGACTAGAAGCTTCTTCATAAAGGCCTTTATCAACAGATTCCATTTCCTCTGTCAGCATAACTATTGTTTCTGCATCCTCAACCTACATTCAATGTAATGAAGGCCATAGTGGCACGTGATTAGATTGGCACAAGTGAAGAATTGGAGACACTCAACTCAACACGAGTTCTTAAAAGAGAGATAGATTTGTTGTACACCGTGGAAGCATCGTGAACATTGATAGCCATGTTTATAAGTCTCCGGGTGGCTATTTTCATTTTGGCTTTTATCATTGTTTTATCTTTCTTGCTCTTAATTAGCAGGAGATATGGTTGATGGCAGTTGAAACAACTTTTGTGTCAACGGTTTCAATTTTACAAAATTACCTTCATTAATTTTTGTGACTAAATCTTTACTGCCAGTTTTTAAGGCATTTAAAAGTTAACAATGAAACTTGAAATCCCATTGATTTATTTAGTACAGATATTACTGCGTGTCAGTCTTCATGTAATTAAAAAAGGGCAACCCGGTGCACTGAAGCTCCCGCATACGCAGGGTCCGGGAAGGGGTCCCACCATTTGGTGTATTGTACGCAACCTTACCCTGTTTTTACACAAGAGGCTGTTTCCAGGACTTGAACCCGTGACCTTACAGTCACATGACAACAACTTTACCAGTTGCGCCAAGGTTACCCCTCGTCAGTCTTCATGTAATTGTTCCTAAAATATTCAGAATTATATCTAACCTGAGTTTTGTACTCATTGAGCAATTTTATCTTATCTTTGACATCAGCCAATGTCGAAAGAGTCTGTTGAGCTTTGGCTCGGTCGTCCCAAAAGGAGCTACAAGATGCTTCCTCTTCCAACTTGGCAAGTTCTTGCTCCAATAATTGTAGACCTGATGATTCTCTAATCTCTTTGACGCGCTGTGATGCAATTTCAACATCCTTCCTCAGCGCATAAAAATCTGCAACACAATGCAGAGAGTGCTACTTCAAAACAAACTAATCCGGAATTGATTTTAGCGACCATCATCTAATTGATTCACCCCATACATTATGGTGCAGTATATGATTATACAAAGGGAAGAGAGAAGCGGGACAGTACCGAATGACTTAAATCTAAAGAAGTCATCATGATAACACCAATGTGCAAATCTACGTATTCAATTACAAAATAATACTTTAGATCGCAATCATTTGGAATAGAAAAAAATTACAAACAACAAAATGTTAATAAGATACTGCCCTGTAGTCTCGTGGTGTTGTGGCCTATTTCATTCCTATAAGGGTGTGTTTGGATGGAGGATTTAGGAGGGAAAGGGAAGGGAGGGCTTACTCTTCTTTTTTAAATTACATACACTATAAAATGTTTTTTAAAACATTGAGATAATTACATGATAAATAATCATATAATACTTCAATCGCACTTTATTTATTTTAAAAAAAGGACATGTTAAAGAGTGCCCTTAGGGCATTGGATAAGAAAACAAAAATAGAAATTTTGTGTTGGAAAGTGATGAAAAGTGGTCAAGTCAACTTGTAAAAGTTTACAAATTGTTGTTTCCAATATAAAGCTACTAATTTTGGTTACCTTAACTAGTGCCCTAAGGGCACTTGTTAACAAGACCCTTTAAAAAAACCTTTTATATCGTCCGTGATTTAAAAAAGAACTCTCCCTTTCGCTCCTAAACTCAATCCAAACACACCCTTAAGTGCTTCCCCATAGTTGAAAAAAAAAGTTGATACAATACAACATTTGGTAACTGATGGGTGCATATTCCAGTCATGACAACTTATTTTAAAGCTGAAAGTCAAGGGCCACTTTAAATTACGCACATCAGACTCCCTACAAGAATTTTACGTGAACTGGGGGCGGTGCTGTCAATCGCGGTAAAAACACTGTCTTGTTCAAAATCTGCCATACAAGAGTGCTATAGCCTATAGGGCTACTATAACTGCTATTTGTCAATTTTTTTGTACTGAATAGTGTAGTATTGTGGAACAATATTAATTCGTTCACATTCTGCTACGCTACTTGCAATTTAACAGCACTAACTGGAGGTAACATTTACATTATTATGACATAAAATTTAGTGAAGTCAAGAAGTTAGCTGACCAGGTTTTCAAGGGATTTGGGTTGTTAGCAGCTGTACTAAAACCTACTACACACAATCTTAACCATAAAATAAAATTATAAAGACTTAAATTTACATGAGAGCCAGTTACTTGGAAACAAATGTGGTTCCATTTCCGTTCCAAAGCACCGGGAATCTACAATTGACCTATAATTCGAGGGAGTTACACGCATTTTAACCTTATTCTAAAGACTGATATCATAATATCACTGGCTATGGTTGGTGTATGAATGAAAATGTGACATGACTTAGTCTGAATTATGCAAAAAGATCTCAACTGAAGTACCAATAAAACATTAATAATTAATGTCATTGATTGATAACAAAAGACATAAAGTAAGTAAGCAAGCAGTTACCTTGAAGTGCAGAATCACTTGTGTGAGTATCCTCCTCCCCTTCCCCGACGCTGCTCAATTGATTCTCCGGCGTTGCAAACACAACTACTGTGAAAATATATTATGAAATCAAAATTATAGAAAAAATTACACAGAAATAAATAGAATAGAAACAGTACCAGGTGATAGAGGAAAAGGAGAAGGACGATGAGAGATAGTGGTGGTGCGGAAAGATAAGAAAGGAAAATGTGGTGAAGAAGAAGAAGAGGGAAATTGTGTAATGAGAAATGGATGTTTATAAGACCTAAAGGTTTTGGCGGTTACAGTGGTGTAGTAGCAGGACAGAGGCTGCGAAACAACCTCCATGGCATAAACTAGAGAGATTGTTCGTGAGTTCAGTTCATTCGGATATGGTTAGTGGTTACGCGGTCTAAAAAGGTTGTTTGGAGCTTACTGTTGGTATTAGTGTTTTTTTTTAAAATTGGGTTTTGTTAATTCTCAATTAACAAATTATTTATTTAAAAAGTTTATTACTTCAATCTCTGATAAAAAAATTTACTTTTTAAAGTTTTTAAAAAAATGTTCTTAGGACACTAATTAACATTTTCCATAAAAATTACAACGACCCTACAACTAGAAATTTAAATTTGAAGTCACGCTAACTTTTGATTTGAAGTTATTTTTAGATTTTTTTTTAAATTGTAACAGACGGATAAATTTTTTTAAAATGTTTTCTTTGTTGTAAAAAATAATTTAAAAAAAAAAGTTATAACAAACAGTCTCATAAAATCAGTTTGTTACATATTAAAATAAAAGCGATTTTGATATTCAATAATCTAATGATTATATTTTTAGAGATTTTATAAAACACTTCATTATGTAATAAAAAGCACTTTATTATGAAAAAATAATTGAATTTATAAAACACAAGTCAAAATCTATTTTGTGTTTGTTTCTTGTAATAAAAAGCACTTCATTATGAAAAAAATAATTGAATTTGTTTGAATCCAAGATTTTTCTTTACAAAATTGTCTCAATCTCATCACATTTATCTTCTCTCCTCTAAAGAAGTTTTTTTCTTCTCCTAAAATTGCATCAATCTTTTGATACTTATCTTCCGTCCAACAAAGGTTAATTATTTATTTTTTACTTTCCTTATATTATGTTCTCACGAGTGCATCCTCCCCCGTGCAAAGTCCATCCCGTGAAATATAGGTTGCATATTGAAATATAGCTGTCAATGTAACATCTGAGTTTATACATAAAAACGTTTGAGTTTCATCGAAACTGAAGTTACAAATACCATTCAAATACATCTGCCAGTGCCTCCAGAATTCCAGCACAACTGTGTTTATACATAAAAACTAAAGCATAATAGGTAAGTGCAATTCTGACAATGTAAAGTTTGATTCAAAACCTCGTTCCTTTGATATTGCTTCTTTGAAATGTCCCAGTTTGCTCCATGACTGAACATCATGAATTTTGTCACCACCATGACAATATGGACAACAGAAATCAGTGTCTGCATGTAAAATTAGTCATTTTAGCTTTCTCCCAGAATAATATTATGCAAATTAAGCATACAAACAGTTCGCAAAGATTGTTAAGGCCATAATTTGTGCTTAGAGAACTAAAAGTCATAATTGATAATTAAAATCATAATATTCATTGTGCAAGGCCTAAAACCACCTAATCACTTGTCAACCCACTGTGTGAAAGGCCTAAAACCACCTAATCATTTGACAACCCATTGGCATCCTACACAATAAGAGATAGACTTTAAAGTTTGCTAAGTTGATTCTCATTTAATCTGTGTAAGTTAGATTTTAGATGACCTACAAAAGAAAATATTTTGTAGGGATAGATATTTTGATGCAGACTTAAAATCTTACACTGTTATAGCAAAAAGCCAAAAAGTAAACACAAATAAATCAGTCAAACAAACTAAGTCATATCATTCCTCAAAAAATAAACCAAGTCCTACCAATCAATAAAAATAAAAAAGGGAATAGCAAAAACATTAGTAAATCAACAATACCAAACAGTTAGAATGCATAACTCCGTAGTATTGTCAATTGTGATATGTAAATGGATCGGATTTGTCAAAGTTTTAAGTTTTCACTTTGATATTTTATTTTAATTTGTTTAAGAACATGCAAACCAATCAAAATAAAGTGTACTCTAACATCATACTCTTAAACTAAGAGTATTCCACTAAGTGTTTGATAATGTTCTTAACTGAGATATTCTAATTAAGGTCAATGTTCCACTAATATTGCAAAAAGTAAAAAGTAAACACAAATAATCAGCTAAACAAAAAAGTCAAATCATTCCTAAAAAAAAATCAAGTCATACCAATCAACAAAAAAAAACGGGAATAGCAAAAACATGAGTGAATCAACAATACCAAAACAGTTGGAATGCATAACTCCATTGTATTTTGTTATGTAAATGGATCTGATTTGTCTAAGTTTTAAGTTTTCACTTTTATATTTTGTTTTAATTGTTTTTAGAAATATGCAAACCAGTCAAAGTAAAGTGCACTCTAACCTCATATTCTTAAACTAAAAGTATTCCACTAAGAGTTTGATAATCTTCTTAACTGAGATATTCTAATTAAGGTCAATGTTTCAATAGTGTACTGGTCATCGGCTTCTCATTAACAAAACTCTAGATACTGCCCCTGGAACTGGAAATTGAAGTGGCATGAGAATTTGAAACTTTATTCAGCAATGTATGCACAACAACATGAACCAGTTTTTGAATGTCTGCTCAACTAACCTAAGATGCTTACAGTCCAAAATGAGGTTTGATAAACAAAATGTTGCTGAATTTAGAGATCGTCACACTACTGTTTATCCTCTTCGAAACTCAGCTTGGTTTTTTATGAGCTGGATTTTCTTATAGAACGAGGCAGACAGAAATATTTGCACCAGAGATTTTAATTCAAATCCTCAAAACTACGAATCAAAATAAAATGCCACTAGACAAATCATGCATCCAATTGAAGGAATAATGACCTTCACCTAAAACTATCGGATCTAATATATCACCAGTCAATGATAATTTGTTTCATTAAAAAACCAACATTATGTACTTCAGAATATAACAAAAAACTGCATACGTAGAGATATACAAATACAAGTCTAGTCCAGATCACAGTACCCTGTGCAAATTATAAGAATAGTGTTAATTGTGATCCACAAGGAAAGTAGTAAGCATGCATGATTCCAACATTGCAATGTGAGTGGGCTATGATAAGAAGATTATAGAAGAGTAATTTTTGGTTTCTTAGTTATTTTAAGAGCAAAGCTTAGGATGAGCAATTACACTTGATAATTAGAAACAAAGACTTTTATTTTAAGGTTACCTATTACACATTCTTGCAACTAAGTTGTATTTTCATACATAAATATCATATGAACAGTCCATGAAAACCCTTGGTGCAATCAGTCTGAAAGCATCGTATTATTTCATTATCCCAACAAAGGATAAAAACCAACAATGAAAAGCCGCTCATCTCACAAGTAAAGAAAAACCGGTCCAGTTCAGAATTAAATACAGAAATAAAAATACAAACTGATTGTCGATGTTTATCATCAAATAATCATAGTAGTATAACATTCAAGTTGTTGTGCATATAAAAAGAACCATTGAACTGCATTACAGGGATATATTAGTAGTTAATATAAAAAAATGACAGTAAAGCAAAACCATAATTCCTTCAGATCTTTGCACTTTTTTACATTCAAGTTCAAACTGGAGAACATAATAGCCCCAAGCTAATAAAAGACAACTTTCAGCAACTAAACTAACTGCATTGCAAAAACCAAACCAGAAAATTTGTGTTAAACAGGTTGTAAGCATATTTACCTCCATTCTACGATTTCAACCTTTGCTGAGGGTGAGTTTTGAAGCAAAAAGTACAATGTTCCACTAGGCATGGATGAGGGTATGCGCGTTTTCACTTTAAGCGACTTCAAGTCACACAAGGAATGGAACTCAACCTTCAATAAATCAGGAACTAACGAGAGAACCTAATCAATGAGGGATGATTGTGAATCAGGAACAATTTAATAGAAATCATATATTTTGACAAAAATATAACTAAAATAAAAAAGGAAGCCTACTAAGAAAAATAATAAAAAGTGAAAATTGAAAATGAATTAACTAATATTTTCTCAAATCAAACATGGCCTAAAGTACCTTTAGAGCAGTATGATTGATTGTCAATGATTTGATATTAGCAAGCTCAGCTAACCAGTTGACAAGAACCAACGAAGCATCGGCATAATCTGACCACATTCTTACCTCAAAATTTACATGTTTGACAGAAGAGAGGTTGATTTTGCTCCTACATAGTTTCAAAACAGGAATACCCCTAAGACAAACAAAGTCAAGGGTTAAAAGACTTGGAGTAGATAACTCAACCATGCAATAGTAGACAGGATCCGCTACTATAGTCAAATTGGTAAGTGTAACACTTGATATGCAGAGGCTTTGTGCATCAAGAACATTACAATACAGAATCTTCAAATTATTCAAACTGTTTAATGCCGAAAAAGGCTCAGCACAACCATCATCGCCAACACAAAAGGCGAATGACTCTAGAGACAGGGTGGTTAATGCTGGCAAATTAAGGGACTTCGGAAATAATAAGCTCTCCTCAGTTCTAGGGTGTCCAACAGAAAGGTTAAGAGAGGTTAAAGTGTGAGATGAAAAAAAGCAAGATGAAAAGTGTTGAAAATCACAGCAGGCATGGACTCTTAATTGCTGGACATTATGTGAAACAGCGTATTTGACGACCTTTTTTAGTAGGCGAGGCTCCACAACACCCCGGCAGAGAAAATCAACAGCGTGCAGCGGGGTTGACGCATCACGAAGACACAAAATACGAGACACAAATCTATTGAAACTTTTGATCCTCATAAAGTGTGAAGAACATAATATAAGGGTGGGAAGATGCTTCCAAAGATGTCTCCATCTACTAGAGATTGTGCAAGTTTTAACGGCTTCGTCAGCATCCAAATGGGATAGTATGCGAAGAAGAACACAATCGGGTAAATCACTCAGGCGATCTTCTTTTACATCGTCGTTATATTTTTTTCTTCCTCGTTTCATTGTCTGGAAAGCTGTGAATTAGAAGCAAATCAGAGGCAAGTATTGAAAGGTATGAAACAAACATTCAAAAATAGCAAAATTGAAAGAAGATGACAAACAAAGAAATCATTTTTGTTTTAGGATGAGATATCAAATCTAATTGGACTTAACTATTGATTTGTTATCAAACGACTTATTCATTAAAACATCATATATAGTCAAAATCAATTTTGTCTAAGGAAGACCAAACGTGCGCATGTTTTCACTATAATTAGGTTTAATTGGGAACAACCAAAATCAATTCACAATGATGAATTCAAAATGTGGATTAATTAAACTAAGTATGAGAAGTGATACCCTATTTAGCGTAAACCCTAAATCCGAATTGACTGTTGAATTTGCCTAATATGAAATACGAATTCAACGCTAATAATCTAAGTATGAAGAAAACTTAACATTGATGATGCAAAACTTACCAGAGATTGAAAGTGGTGCTTGAAACGGGAAAGAGAAAGAAGGGTCGAGTTCGTCAGTGAGTGACGGAAGTGACGAAGATTGAACCGGTTCGCGCGCTTCCCTTTTATCAAATCAAATATACATTTTATTTTATTTTTATTTTAATCAATAGTTAGGGTTGAGGTAAATAAATTCCCTAAAGATGTAAGTTTGACGAAGTTATTAAACATTTAAGTTTAATCGTTTGGTTTATAGATATACATTTTATTTTATCCTAACATTTGTTTTTTTATTCTTAAGGTTAAAATGAATACTTCAGTCTAATTGTTTGGTCTATTAATATACATTTTGTCCTATCAATTTTTTTTTTAGAGAATTTTGTCATGACATTTAATTATTTTTTTAAGGTTAAATATATTTTTGATCTCTTTAAATATATCAAATTTTCTTTTTAGTCCCTCTAAAAATTTTCTTTAGATTTTGGTCATTAGAAATTTTCAATCCTCACTTTTGGTCCTTTTTTTTAAATCAACTTATGTGTAGATTGTATTTTCAATCCTCACTTTGAATGCATTAGTTCTTTAGCAAATATTTAATGTCGGTTTAAAACATACATATGAGGTGAAGTTAAATCATAAAGAACAAAACGCAAATATAAAGAGAGAAAGAAGAAAGATACGAAGATCTATCATGATTCATTACCTACCTGATAATTAGTTCAATCCGCTTAGTCCATAATAATATCACACTTGACCTAAAAAAGGACAACTAACAAAAAAGTAACAAATCGACTCTACAAGCTCATTACAAAAACACAAAAAAATACCGTTATGACCAACTATAATTCTTCTTGAAAAGAGATTATGTCGAGTCATAATCATATCCTGAAGCAACTACCAAGGGAAAACATTCACCTTGAGAGGAGACGAATGCTCCCACACCCTTGCAATAAGTTGCACAATTTTTTATGACCTCTCGTCCACCGCACTAGCTCTCATGTGAAGGAATTTATAAGTTGATTTCAATGAATAGATACTCGATGAATCATTGTTTCAAACCCAAAAGTATACACCGATAAGAAAGGTCAAACTCTCTAAAGCCTGAAGGAGCTATCCTAAAATCACAAGTTCTCACTCAAAATGATCCTTCGTCCACTTAAGATCTCAAACCCATTCAGATCATTCTCTCATGGTTAAATCAACCACTATACCTTATTTCTGAATATAAACTTGAAATAACTCAGGGAAACAAATTCTCAAAGGAATAACTTCCAACCAGGGATCTTTTAAATTTTTTTATAGATCGGTCATTTATAACCTTCTTGAGGATACTATAAGATAACTCATCAATAGACTTAGGCAAACCTAGTTTCAATAAGGATACCTCCTTCCACCATTTTGAGACACCTTTTAAACCCATTGTCCGCCCCCCATGTCGATCCCACGGAGACCCTTACAAATATCTTGCTCCAATAATATCTTCCATAAATCCTCCCCTCTTGTGATCAACCTCCAATGTCATTTCTCCAAAAGGGCAAGATTAACTAATCTTAGATTTCTCATACCAATTGTCCTTCACTCGCTGAGTTACAAACATCTGACCATTAAAAATAGGGAATCTTTCTCCCTCCTTTAGACTTTTTCTACAAAAAACGACGTTGAATCCTCACAATCCGTCTCTAAACACCATTTGACATTTTTAGAAAGCTTTACCAAAGGGCGGTAAGACATAAAAACAACAGGGAAATGCAATTAAGGCGACTATGATAGTCAATTGCATTAAAATCAAAAACAACTTAATCTCACCGAGATAAATGTTTAACTCACAACTAATAACAAAAGAAAATAAACTCACCATGAGTAAGTCAAAATGTAGAACTTAAGTCGCTAAGAACAAAATAAGTGAAAAATCCACAAATCTATAACACTTTGTCTGAATTGAAATATGAGTGCAAAAAACATCTCACATATACTCTTTACACAAGAGAAACAAGTACACATACAAATGTACCTTGCCCTACGACGTGTTATTGTCTTCAACACTTAGTGTTAGAACTTAAAACAGTTTACCATCACATGCCTCGTGCTTGGGGGTTGTGAAACATCATATGATAAATAATTATATACCACACTTAAAAAAGCTTAAAGCACCTCGCCATTATATGCCTTATGTTTAAGGGTCGTGAACTACTAAAATAATATTGGTCTAAAGGTACAACCCTGGGCAAGCCACATCGACCCACCAATTGATTCAACCTGAGTCGTCTTATATTCAAACTCGCTTTATGAGATCTAAGTGACTTATTTTGCTCTGATCCGCCCAAACATCTCTAACTCAACATCTTAAAAATCCCAATAGCATCTCTACAAAAGAAGCGACACATTGAGAAAAGGGATCAATTTTACAAATACATAAACATCATTGTATTTCATGCAAATAACATGTAGGATAGTAACATCATACCTACGAAGCCCGAATACGTATACGGGTACAATACAATACGGGTACGCGAATACATAATTTTTTTAAAATTTAGGATATGATACAACTAAGATACGTCAACAAAAATTTTATACTAAAACTTATATACATGTAAAATACTTGAAGAAAACAACCATTGATTACCCTTCATTATTATATGTATGTAAAGTTTTCTTATAAATCATATTATATTTTCATTTGTTGGGGTATCGAGAGAAACATTCAACACAAATTTTATACAATGTTGATTAATTGAATCACATCTCTCTCTTTACTTTCATCCATAAGAAGTATAATTTTAATTGGTTCATCGAGAAACAATTATACTAATGCGTATCTAAAATTGAATCATATACATCTCTATTAAATTTCTACAACATTATCTCGCTTGTTTTCCCTTCATCTTTTATATGATACGTATATGTGAATTATCTTATAAATATCCTTGTATATATATGGAGTATCCAACAAGTATCAGATAATTTTTTTTTTTAAATTAAAATAACTAATTTTGATAGTTTATGGGTACATATCCACGAATATCTGTAGAGTATCAATATCTGATACATATTCGATAAGCTTCGTAGCATCATACTTACCCCAAGTAGAATTATTATGTTAGAATTTTCCTCTAAAAAAAAAGTACTACTATTATAGAGATTATATAGATAGATTTTTGATTACACGCGCACGCTGCACACGCAGCAGTATAGATTCTCTAACGTGTTCCACGCTCACTCATCTACTACAGCTAAAGAATATACCCTTTGGATGCTTATATATTCCTGTCTACGTACCGCAGCAGCAGAAGTTTCCGCTAGTACGGCAACACGTAACTGCATTGTTTTTGTTTAGCTAGGCTAGTAGTACATTCTAAGCACGTGGCTGCATTAAATATTTTTTATGTTTTTTCTCTACGTATTTTTGTAAAGGTGAATTAATAATAAATAAATAAATAAATACTTCTCCTTTTGAACGCAATGGCAATTGCGGAGCTGGCCTTATAGAACAGAAGAGAACATTCCGTTTTGGACAAGTAAAATCCATAATCAACTCCACCAACCTTTTGATATTATTATTATTATTAATTTTTCCATTAAATGATAAATACGTGTTGGTAGTAGCAAGTTCTGGTTAGTACAACTGAACTAACTAACAGTTCCCTCACCGCACTGCAACGATGGGTTTTTGTCCGTGTTTTGGAGATGAAACCTCCGAAGTTCCACTAGCGGATCGTGACCCGGTTCTACTTATTTCGGGTATGGGTGGCTCCATTCTCCATTCCAAGCCCAAGAGATTCGGGTTCACCACTCGTGTTTGGGTCAGAATCTCCCTCGCTGACTTGGAGTTTCGTAAGAAGATTTGGTCACTCTACAATCCCCAAACAGGTACTTTCTACTATAAACTTGTTTGGAGTTTCCATTTATATGCATTCATTTCTCACACTAAATTAACATTAATCCATTCTCAGGTTACACTGAATCGTTAGACAAGAAATCTGATATTGTTGTTCCTGATGATGATCATGGTCTCTATGCAATTGATATTTTAGATCCATCTTGGGTAATAAACTCATACCATATGTATATTTTTTAACACCTTTCTTATTTTGACTCAATGAGATAACAACCTAGATAACTAATTCAGTTCTGTGCATAATTTTTTTTATTTAAATTTTTTGAAAAGAGAGGTCCAATCCCACTCTCCATTTGAAGCCAGAGGAAAGCTCTATATGGACAATGGACTAAACCACCGAAATTGGCACCGGCAGCGGAATCGAACCTTGAGAGAATAACACTCCAAGGTCTCAAGCCAACACCACCAAGCCAACCCAAATGGGTTTCTTCTGTGCATAATTAATGAATATAAGAAGTTGTCACAACTTATTGACCATGATTGTGAACATCATTAACCACAATTTTTATGTGTATATATGAATACAAATTATGTTTAATGAATATCGTGCATATTTGTACATAACTTTGATGGTTATGCGTGTCATAGTGTTTGATAGGTATCGTGTCCGACGCCGACACATATGATTACATCGAATCATGTCATTTTTTTAAATTATTTTCAACGTTGACAAGTCCGTGTCCAGTGTCCATCTCTGAGTCTGTGCTTCATAGATTGATATTATGTATGTTTTATTTTACCACTTGAAAATCATAGTTAATGATATTCAAAGTCATAGTTAATTATCTTTCAAAAAAAAAAAGTCATAGTTAATTATGTTTGATGACTGATTAATGAGTTGCAACACCTTGTGATATTCATCAATGTTTACTGAACCTATTTAACCACATATTTCAACTGTGTTAGCAATTATGGTTTCGAAATTGGTTTGTGCAAATATCATTTCTGATATTTTGATTGGGTTTTTCTTATGCTTAAATTTAATGTTTCTTTTGTGTTATGTGTTGCTGCAGTTTGTAAAATGTGTACATTTGACAGAGGTGTATCATTTTCATGACATGATTGACATGCTTGTTGGATGTGGATACGTCAAAGGAACCACTTTGTTTGGATACGGATATGATTTCAGACAAAGCAATAGGTAGTGTTCTTGTAAACTTCATCCAGTGAGTGGATTTAAACATTGTCTCAGTAAGTAAGGATTGCTTTCTAGCTTCTGAAAGTAGTAGCGCTTACAACGTTATATATGTTATAGTCTATAGATAAGTTAAACGAGACAGTTTTTGGAAAAGTTGAGAAGCTGAAAGCCTGAAACCCATTTCAACTTAAAGAAGAGGCTATTGTTTGGGGGATCTGTGTTCATTGCAACACCATTTCAACCTTTCTATTTTTTACACATGCTTATTTGAAAACTTGTTCTAAAGTGCATATTTTGTTGCTGTTGTATTTGATAGGATGGACAAGTTAATGGATGGCCTCAAACTCAAGTTGGAAACAGCATACAAAGCCTCTGGCGGAAGAAAAATCAATATAATTTCACACTCCATGGGAGGGGTTTTGATCTTGTGTTTCATGTCACTTTACAGAGATGTGAGCATAGTTTTTCTCCATCACTGTTTATGAAACTCGTGCTATTTCTACAATGTATAGGGATGAAAATAAAAGCGGAACCGGTGGTTATTTATGTTGTTGCTTGGCAGGTGTTTTCAAAATATGTGAATAAGTGGATTGCCTTGGCTTGCCCTTTTCAAGGTAATTCCTTTTCCTCTGTTTTAATGTGCTTCCTTTTCTTTGTTCTAATTTGTCTAGTACATAGTCAGTTTTATCGGTCTATGATTCGCAGTTTAAGAACATTTGGATATGAATATACCCCTTCTTGATGGCCATATGATTATTAAATTAAATGTGAATTTCATAAGATGAATTGGAAAGCATTCTTAATGGTACTTAGTAATTGATAAATATGTCATTCTATGACTAGTTATCTTTATCCTCCATTCTTATTTGATTGCATGCTTTCGTCTTGTCAATTTTGATTAGCTAGGGCACTTACTACTTTATTAGGGGTTTGATTTGTTTCTGACATTTTTCCATGGACTAGATTGAAATGATTTCCAACCCATTCCAAAATTTGGTTACTAAGAGTAATAACTAATACGTCTACTATAAATATTTTGACTTGATGAAAGTGACAGAAAAATGCGTAACTAATCCATTGAAAAAATTCCACTGCAATGAATAAAATATGTCTATGAGCCAAATCATTAAAAGAGAATTAGAGGTCACTGATTTATCTTTGGAGCTAATGCAATAAGGTTTGTGGAGTCGATCGATCTATAGTGTCAATCATACCTAGTGGAAATACGTTTAATTTTGTTGTTTGAATCACAAATGTAAAGGGGATTTAACATTCATCTCCTTTACACTCTCTCCCTTTTCCAATTTTATTGATGTCTTAACTATATATGTTTGAATACAAATTCCACCTGAACAGGAGCCCCAGGGTGCATCAACGATGCTCTATTAACTGGATTAGAATTTGTTGAGGGCTTTGAAAGCTTTTTCTTTGTATCAAGGTGGACTTTTCATCAATTGGTACATTCTTGTTCTTGGTTAACTTATCCTGTCATTGTCTAAATTGAATGTGGGGATAAATGATATTTCTACCAAGAAAAATCTTCAATTACCCTTTCAATTTTTTTATCAGGCATCATTGCCAAGGAAGTGGCCAATCGAGATCAATTGAACTGTTTCTTCAAAGGAATGAGTTTGATGTGGACCAGGCTTGAATCCTTCTTTTTTTCTACACTGATGAACCTCTCTGGTGCCTGTAACAGTAATCCACTATTGTCTGCATTCATGTCCTCTTGTTATTGAGATGCAGAGCTTGGTCTTCATTCAACTCGTTCCTTTGACAATGGTCGCAATTTTTATGTTGTGTGTGTAACTCATTTTAAAACCACCAAGTTTTTTGAGATAATCTTATCATATTAGCTAGTTGAGTGTCCATCAATCTATGAGATGTTGGCAAATCCGGATTATAATTGGAAAAAGAAGCCAGAAATTCAAGTTTGGCGAAAGCATAAAAAGGATGGGAATGATAACGTCAATTTGGAATCTTATGGACCAACCGAGAGTATCTCTGTATTTGAAGAAGCACTGAGGCACAATGAGGTATTGTATTTGATTTTTTCTTTAGGTTGATGAATGTAATACGTGTGGTCATATATGCTATGAAATATTCAAGTAATTCATGTTCATATACAGTATGAAATATTCAAGTAATTCATGTTGTGAACCTTTAATTTTGTTGCATGATTACAATTTTATGAAGTATTTTGTTGACATATGTAAGATCAAGCTTGATGTTTAATATATATATTAGTCAATGATTCAAATATAATAATATAAAAGTAGATAAGTAAACTATAGGATCATAATAAAACTAGTGAATTCATATATTACTAATAATATTATAGAAATTCTGCTAAACCTTTGAAGACACGTCAGTTTTGTGAATTTTAATATACTCAAAATTAATACACATTTTTATTGAAATTTTGTTATTATTATTATTATTGTTAAGTTTCAGAAAATAAACTTCGTTATCATTTTTAGCTGTTAGAATTTGAAAATCTATTTCCAACGACTAAATAAGATAACATATCACTTCATTTTTGTCACCATTTATAAGAACGCCTCTTTTCCCTTTCATTTTTTTTTAGAGGTAAGATTGTTTTATCCTTTTTTTATGGCCGGCGCGTTGTTAAAGACTAATTGCCTTCTTCAGTTTTTCTGTCATCTTCTTTCTTGTACCCTTTGCCCTTTGACTGTGGTTTGGAGGATAATACTTATTCTCCCATAAATTTGATTTCTCCTTTCTCGATAACAAAAAAAAATCTTTAAATTATTCGCAATTAAAATTTTAACATCTATGACTACAGTTGACTTGTCTTTAAGAGAAGGGAAGTAAGAAGGTTAGCTATTACTATAACCGATTAATATGTATTCCTATACAATGGTTAAGTTGTAAGGGATTTTGGCCCAGTGGCCAATTCATTGGCCTCGCATGCCAGATGTCTGTTCAACTCCTAGCCTTATGAGATGCCGCCGCGTGAGTGATTTGTTAATCAATCGACTCACTTTGGCACTGTTGTTGGTATGACAGATTCTCTAGAAACTAGCTGGCTTGCACGGCCTTTGGCCAGTCGCGAACCTTATGAGCAATTATAGGTTGCTCTTGTATCTGTACTTTGTTGAATCTGCCAAACTGGCTGCTTTGGGTTTGGTTTTGTTCTGTTTTCAGGTCAGTGGTTGTAGCTTAAGTGACTGACTTCTTGGTTCAAAGGAAAGCTGTTGCATACTTACATGTCATTATTATGTTTAAGCTAGTTTGGGTCTTTCTTTAATTAATGCCAATCAGAGTATTTGTGTCAATTATAAAAACTTTAAAACAAAGAAAATACATAATTTCACGTGTAATATTACCAAGGACTTATGATTTTCTTTTTTCCTTTTGCAGCTAAAGTATAACGGGAAATTAATGCCAGTGCCCTTTAATTTAGCTATCCTTAAATGGGCTACTGGAACTCGTCAAGTTATAAGCAATGCTAAACTACCGGATGGGGTCTCCTTCTATAACATTTATGGAACATCATTTGACACCCCTTTCGATGTTTGGTATGTCATTAAACTGCTATTGGAAAACACAAGTATGTCTTTGAATTAATTTAGTTTGAGAGATCGGAAGGTTTTGTAGAAACTGAATCGCTTCATAAAACTGATATTGGGATGTTTATCCACCTTACAGTATTGATCTATGTTTTTTTTTATGCCTATAACCAATAATCAATACTTTACATAGTGAACTTTCTCAATTAGCTGGACTTATCTTGTTTCTTTATTACATTTCAAAAAGCTTTTTTCTTTCTTTCATAATTTTGATCGAAGGAAGAAGGGTAATCTCATCCTCGGTAAATAAATCTTATCGTTGGCATTTAGGTTTATTCATTGGGTATCATCACAAAAACTTAGATAAAATATCCTTTGCTCGATATTTCTGAGTTTCTACAATATTTTTCTGATATGTCTTGCCCATACCTAATGCAGCTATGGTTCGGAAAAATCTCCAATAGAGGACTTATCTGAAATATGCCAGACACTGGTGAGCCACTTTTTTATCTTATATTTCAATGACAGACCACCAATAAGATTCTTGTATCTTTATTTTATAAAAATTGATAGCTAATTGATATGTCTTGCATCATTTTTTATCTTTACTGAAAAGCTAGCGTCTGTTATAACCGCAAAAGGAAATCCTTTATTAGATTTGGATTTCAAATAATTCCTGGACTTGGGAGGTAGGACTCTTCTACAGACACTGTAAACATAGAAGTACAAAAAAGTATATCGCCAATTTTTCTTAGAATTTAGGTTGGGTCTAACTCAACCTTACAAAACCGGCTTTGTAACCCTTGAAAAAAAACTGGCTTTGTAAGGTGAGGGCTGCCCAAGCTTTATAAACACTAAGGCCATATCTCTACGCAATGTGAGATTAATTCCACCCCTTCACACCCAACACAATGAAGGTGTTGGAGGCTGCAATGAAGGCTGCCCAAATGCTGCAAGTAGGCAGCTAGAGGTGGGCCACAATGAAGGCGAAATTTCCAACAATTTTGAAAAAAATATATGCTCAAATTTACATCTTACTGAGGGAGATATATATTTTCTTTTGAAAATAAATTATTCATGATATAGGGTGTCAAAAGTGGGACTACATTAGGAACGTAAGGTAGGAAATAGATAAAAAGGTTGGGATATTCTGTTAGGCTGAGATAAGAGGATGGGGGAAGTGAAAGGTGGGCTAGATTCAAAAGTGCGATTGGATGGGAGGTACAAGTCCCTAGAAATATTCTATGTTACCGTTTCTCCTTCTTTACTGATGTTTGATAAAATCAGATCTTTCAGTATCAGTCTCCTATCTGTAGCTTTCACAATCAAACGATGATGCCATGAAGTATAAGCTCAATCTAATTAATTAAATAATCTAAGCAACAATCAAATTTTAATTGTTTTTGACATCTGGCTTGTGATACCCGATTTCTAAAATATCTTTCTTTAATCTTATAAAAATGCTCTACAAAAATTTGTCCCAAGTCCTTAATATTCATGTGATCAGTGCTCTGCTGCAAAGGAGTATCTATTAGTAATAGGAAAGCAGATCAAATAAAATTGCTACTTTTTAGTTATTTTGGCTATGTTTTTGCTTTCGGTTTTTGTCCTTGGGATGACATAATTATGTCATGTCTTTCTAATTTCAGTGCATATTCATGTTTATGTGTATTGAAGAAAATAATTCTCTTTTATTTCAGCCACAATATTCTTATGTTGATGGAGATGGATCTGTTCCTGTTGAATCAGCCACGGTGCTCACTCCGATCTTTCTGTATTTTTTATACTTAACTGTAGCCATGTTGATATTTTCATATTTACGTAGGATTTGGCTATAATGTCAAATTATAATGTTAAAATTAATTAATCACGTCATTCTAAGAGTTAAGCTTTTCGAGGAAATTATTCGTTGACTTTTGAAGATTGATGCATTCGGCAACCATATGGATGTAGGCCAGATAGATGGATACAGATAACTATCTGATGTTTCTTAATATAATAGTTCCAAATTTAGCTTTGGATAATAATTCCTTATGAATTTGTGGAGTTTTGTTGTGTCATGTCACAGGCCGATGGACTTGAAGCCGTTGAAAGGGTAGGAGTTGCTGCTGAGCACCGTGGATTATTACATGATAAAACTGTATTTCAACTTATTCAAAAATGGTTGGGTGTTGAGCCAATGGTTAGCAAGCAATCTAAGACATCAAAAGTGGCAGATACGTACGCAATAAACCCTATGGTTCTCTAGATTAGTTTGTTTCCGAAAACAGGGGTCATATCCATAACCCATGTGCTTGTGTTCCATGTTGACTGCTATCCTTTTTTTAGAAAATATGCAAGAAACCTGTAAACACCTAAGCTGCCATTATTTATGCGGCAAATGGTTTGGTTCTAGCGGGTGTGATATAATTTCATTATGCATTGTGTATAGTAGAATTCATTATTGGGTGGTGTACTATATTTGGTGATCATCGAGCAAGATGTATCTTTTCTCACATCTTGAAGACGCTTGGCTGCTGGATGACTTAATCCTCAACATGTACCGAAAAATATATTATTATTTGAGCATTCTTATCAATCTGATTTGATTCAACATGTTCAAATGTAAACTCTACTTTCACTGCAAGAAAGACAATAACTCAAATGAGCACTAAATTATGGTAATTTTTTTTTTATCTCACGACTTGTTCGAAGTTCCAACTCAACGAGTCATTGGAAAACTTCTCCCTCTACAGAGCCCTTAAAAGGTAATTCTCTCAAAAAAATCCAAAGGATTTTCTTTAGAGTTGATTGAGGGGGAAAAGATTGCTTGGGTGAACTAGAATGTCAAAAATAGGTGGGTGAGTTGGGTGTGAGAGACTTAAATTTGTTTAACATAGCTCTTTTGGGAAAATAGAAATGGAAAATACTAGTTTAGAGAGAAGCATTAATAGAAAAAAGCAAATAGAAATTTCTCTACAAAATGGTCATTGACTATGTGTCTTCTGCAAATTGTGAATTGGAAACAACTAAATCATCTATTCTTTACTTGTCCTATAACGTATTGGATCTGGAAGCGTTGTTTAACATTCTAGGAAATTTGAACTCAGTTCTGCTTTGTTATGGGAAAACTCATCACTGTTTTTTTATTGGTTTGACAGCAATCAAGAAGTACAATGACATTTGGCAACTTGTTTAGATTTGCACCTGTGGTCTATATGGATACATAGAAACCATATTTGTTTTAAGTCCTCAAATCTGAACACTGAGGTGTTGGAAATGATTAAGCTTAAAGATTGGTCATGGATAAAATCTAATTTTGAAAATGAGTCATTGATTTGTCAAAAAAAAAAAAAAAAGAGTCATTGATGGTCAAACCCAACTTCTCTTGTTTAGCTTGATATCATTTTCTTTAATTGTACTTCATGTAATTTGGCATAGGCATGCAATTGTTCTGATGTGCTGGCAGCTGCAATTGACAGTTTTTGTAGCTTTGAAGGGTGCAATGGATTTGTACTTTTTTGTGTGCAAGTTTTGCTGCTTAAGTTATCTGTCTTTCCTCGTTCTGAGTTTCTGGTAATCTGTCTTGTTTGCTGGTTCTGTTGATTGCTATTAAACAGTTTGTTAGGAGTAGATGTCCTTGTAAATGTATAAGGTTTAGAAAGAGTTCATAAAAAAGGATGCTTGCACTTTATAATGATGAGTTATGTTAAATTCAAAACCTAAGATGATGTCATAGCTCTTCCATTAGACCAACCATCATATTATCCGTGCACCAAGCTCGTTAATAGTGTTTCGTGTGAGGAGCTGTATATTCTACAACGAATATTGAAACATGAATGTTGAACCTGAAATTTAGATAAGTTCAAATTACAACTAAAACGAACAAATATTCTACAACGAATGCAAAAACAGATCGACGGATAAACATGTTAATGTCCGTCTTTCCACTAAATTTGAAGCTTAAAATAGTTTATAAAGAAAAACACTCCTCAAATGCTATGAATTATATTCTATGGTGTTGTAATATTGTTTTTCCATCACAAATATTACTTCTGTTTCAATCTTAGTTATTGAGATGCTGTAGGGCTAGTGGTTTTTTAGTCTTTTAGACACTGGTCAAATTTTGTTTTATACTAGTATGTAGTTTGCTGCTGTGAAGGACTGAGATTAATGTTATTTTACATTTGTATTATCAAGAGTTTGAATATCTTTTCTAAAAAATACCGTTGTGGTTAAAAGTTAATTTATTATAAAGAATGTTAGTAATGAAGATTACATGGAAGTCTAGTCAAAGTCAAAAAATGTTCAAATCCCAAACAGAGTTTCCACAACCACAAAGCTAGGGCATTGGATTTGGTAAATTAATATATAAGGCTCGATAAAACAGACAGGAATGAGCATTCCCAGAGCTTGTTAGCTTATGATAGGATTCTATCTGAGAAAACACACACACAGAGGCACATGAAGCATGCAATTTTTTAATATTCGACTATTCCAACTAGAATCCCATTTTTTTCTCCCTCATTACCTATGTCCCAACACAAACTTACAAAACAAACAAAAATGTGACTTTATTCAATATTGAAGAGGAAAATTATTATTGTTTGAATAAGACAGAAGTTCGTGTTCTTAAAATTTGTCCACCAAGCAATGTTCTTTTTATGGTTGTAAACCGGGTATCCTCTATGCACGCAATTGTGGAGACTAATCTCTCAAGTTCCGTGGGACTCAAATGAATGGAAAACTCTCTCTAAGAGTTTTAACATTGTTGCATGTCTAAGGGTGGATTCGAACCCTAGAACATTGGTTAAGCTAGAAGAGATCTCTATGCTATGTTCTAAATGAAAATATTTCACCCATAAATTTATAATTAAAACAATAAATTTTCATATACCTATGTATTTATCTTTACATTTTCAATTGGAAAAAAAAGTGACTTTCAACTTTGACAGAGGTTGGGGACATCTAGGCCCGTAATTTCGTGGTACAAGCACTAGCAAATGCAGTCAAAGGAGCTTAAAGTTGTGTAAACAAGTTTATAAAATGCTAGCAAATGTCTTTAAGATGTTGTTTAAAGAATCAGAAGAAATAACTTTTCTATAAAAATGATGTATTTATTTTGACAAATGTTTGAACTATATTTACAAAATAAAATTTCATTCTACAAGTTCTTAAATACTTGTCATTAGCTTACATGTTAGCATGATCCAAAAAAACTTATACATGCATATGATATTATATCATTATCATATTATTTTGTTATATTACTCCTAGTTCATAAAATATCTTTATAAATACCTCATAAGATATTTTTATACGACTAATATTAGATATAAAAGTTAGTTTATACTAGTTAATTAGTTACGACAATAGGTGTTCTTCTTATTGGATATATAGATCTTATGTACCCTTATAATTCATACTTCTCTTATGATAAGCATTGGTGATATACAAAACTTTCTTTTTAGATAATAAGAGACAGAGAAAACTTTAGAATATATCTATACTAGTATATCAATACCATACTATACTATATGGTTACAAATAGTACCACTACTATAGAAATTGAGCATGGGAACAAAAAGTAAGGAAAGGATATTGTGACCCACTACACGTTAGTATACTTTAAACAAAGCTTACTTTTCTTGGAAATATCTTTGGTAAGAGGGTTTGGTTTATGCATGGATAGGAGTGAAAATTATAATCCTGCAACTAAGCAGGTGCACAGTGAGAAAGAAAGAGTAATTTGATAAAATAATAGTAATAGGTATTGTTTCCAAGGAGGCACGGGCACCCCGCTGATTTCTCCCATAAATTATCGATTCCCACTCGAGTTTGAATCAATGTGTGTCCTTCCATCATCGATTTTCATGCTAGCTATTTGGATTTATTTGTTTCATTTTAAGTTTTATCAATTATTAATTGATTAGTCTTGTATTCATAATCAGAATGACAACATAAGAATGACAAATTACAAGCAAACAAATAGAAGAGCATGAGAGAGAAAGGAAAT
This sequence comes from Medicago lupulina, assembly GCA_958299785.1. Classification (NCBI taxonomy): domain Eukaryota; kingdom Viridiplantae; phylum Streptophyta; class Magnoliopsida; order Fabales; family Fabaceae; genus Medicago; species Medicago lupulina. Next base: position 18,187,354 of record OY283140.1, on the reverse strand, counting down.
TAAAAAATTATATAAAAGAGAGAGAGATTCACTTTGTTGTTTTCTCATTCAATGAATCAGAAGACATGGGACATTGACCAACAATGAAGTCCTAGTTAAAGATCGTTGTTTTTGGAGCATGCACATTTCTTAATATGAATTGAATGAGTTACTCTCTCAGTCCAATTTTTATAAACCCTTTTGCACTCACAAAAGTGGTGGTTATAAAAAGGAATAGAGGAAGTATTAAATTACATGTATTCTCTAAACTTAAACTTAAATTTAAGCAAGCAAAATATGTATGTAACTTTGATTGATGCCATCATTTTGATTGATATGGTTATTTACATTTTCCTATATTAGTACCATAATAGAGACCGAGTGCAACTCACGAAAGCGATGACTCCAATACGGTTATTTACATCATTATACTACTCGTAAAGATATTTACTCGAAGGTTGGAGTGAAGCTCAACACATTAGAGTATCGTCTTGTTTGTCCATATATTCTAAACATCGACCTCCTCTATTACTCACAGAAACCCCTAAATCTGTTCAGGATTCTACTTGCCAAATATTCACTCAACAAGAATGGAAAAACAGGCTTGACAAAAGATGATGCATAGTAGAGATGCCCATCCAAATCTCATGTCAAAAGAAAATAGCAGTCACATTGACAATTTGACAGTAGAAAAATTACTACAATACTAGAGCATATACACATGGACAAAAACTTCATCCTTTGTATGATCCTGTAATTATTCCAAAAATTACAGAGTCTAGTACTGATAATAATAAATAAAACTTGCCAATGAACTAAAACCCTACATTCTCTAGATCAGTTAATCCCCAAAATTCACAGTAAGATATTCTACCATGACTAAACTTAATTAAGGCTACAACAAATAAATTATCCTGCAAGTTAGAATTAACCCCCCTAATCCTTCCAAATTAAAATGAAATAAAACCTATAAATTATCTTCCTTCTTCAAGAATCAAGATACATGTCATTACATCATTTTGCACCTTGATGACACTTTCAAGTTAGCTATTCATGCAACAAAGTGAAAGGAGGACAAAGAGAGACATTGGTAGTCCTTGGAGCAAGTGTTGGAATAGCAGTTGGAACCCAATTATTATTATTATTGCAATTTGATCCTTGATCAACAGATAATTGTTGTGGCTGATAGTACAAGTTCCTTGCTGCTTGTGCATGATAAGGATCAGTAGCAGTCCCAAAAAGATTTTCATAACCAAATCCCTTAATCTGATCACTCTCACCAAAATTGTTGTTGCTTCTTTGACTTTGGTTACCATCATTTGCAATAGCCATTGGAATCATATATCCACCATTTCCTCCATAATCTCCACCACCATAAACAACAGAATTAGATCCAGAACTATTATCCATGGAAGCAGAATCCATGCTCATTATATTTTGTAAACCAAAGAAATTGTGAGTATTGCTATTATTATTCCCTAACTGTAGTTGATGAATATCAGTAGCAGTAGTATAAGTACTATGATCATCAGAATCTTGTTCTTGTTTGCACCAAAGCTTTTGAGTTTGAGTTCCATAAGGATAATTCTGTAACTGCATGTTGTTGGCATTGTAATGATGATGTGGTTGTTGATGTTGGAATGAAAGAGCATGCCAATTAGATGCATTTGTTGCTGCATAGATGGCTTGTTCTGTTAAATGGGAAGTGTTGTTGATGATGCTATGATCTTGTTCTGTTCTATGGCTAATATCAACATTCACATGATTCAATTCAACTTGCTCCATGTCTTTTAAACGCTTTGCAGCACCACCAATTGGTAATGTGCTGCTCTCAAGTATGGTTTTGACATCATATCTGCTCATGTCAAAGTTTGTAACTGCACTCAGTCCTCTGAATTTTATAGCTGCCACATCATATGCCTCTGCTGCCTCTTCTTGAGTGCCTAAGAAAATTGATGATCACTTAGTCAAATATTTTTTTTTGCTTTATTTACATATGCTATAAGAGCTATGTGCATGTGTTATAAACAGTTTAGTGCACATGCATATATACAATTGGATTAAATACCAACTATCATAACTAAAGCTTTGATTTAGTAGGTTATTTATCTATGTTAAAATGTGAGGTAGGTGAGACTATAATATATGTCTACATGTATGATGGTAGTGTATACGATTAAATAAATGAAATTAGTTAGCTCACTGAAAGTTCCTAGGTAGAGATCTTTGTTGCCTGCAACTCTTCCAATCCTAGCTTGCCATCTACCATGTTGATGATGTCTGCAATCATATCATTCAAAAATTACTCACAAGAAATACTCCCCTCACTGGCAAAATTCAACATTTTAGATTCATTTATTAAATGATGTATGTTGTCTATAATAAAGACTATATACATCATTAATTAAATGAACTTAAAATGTTTATTTTTGCTTATAACAGTGATCGGAGGCTATATTTATTTAGCGACCACAATTGTAATCGAATTTCATCTGTTTTTATTTATTTATTTAAAAAATAATCCTTCAATTCGAAGTTATTTCAATAGCAATTCATATTTTTCTATTGACTGAGTTGTTAGTGGACATTCATGATTTCATGGGTCATTAATTTTATTTCAAGACAATTTCACAAAAACACACACACTTTATTATTGGTCTTTATTTGGTCAAATGTACCTTGTTACTCCTCGGTAAATGGATGCACCGCGAGAAAAACCACTACTTTTCCTGTGTCATATCAATTAATGTACAATCAATAAATAAATTCATGCTCAATAAACTAAGGTTCATGAATCAAATTAGTAATAGTTCATGTGGTATTTGCAAATATATATACCTTCTCAATGACGCAACGTACTCTTGCCTTGTCATATGCTTCATTTCTTCCACTTCTTTTTCATAATGGCTAATCTAAAATTCGTTCATTGTTGATCAACACATAAAAATATCCAATATCAACAAGTTGTTATCACATTAAAATATAAAGTTTTGCATTATAAGGGAAACAAAATTAAACAGACACATTCCATCAAATGAGGAAATTAATTTACTTTACATTGTACATGGACACCAATATATGAATCAGCACTGTTGCTTGGTTATTTTTGGTAACATCACTGTTGCTTGGTTAATGCCAAAAGACCAACATGGTCCTTAATTCATTGTGATTGTGATAATATAAAAACGAGCAAATTAAAAGTGTAAGTGGAAATTTACTCACTGGAAAATTTGTTGTGGTAGTTGTTCCCCAATATTTTAGTGCTGCCAAATCATAGGCTCTAGCTGCCTTTTCTTCTTTGTCATAACCTCCTATAATAGTACATAAACCAACATCAACAAATTTTAATACTCTTGAAAAGAATAAAATAAAAATTAACAACCAATTATTTCAAAGAATCATATCCCACTCACCCAAGTAAACTGCAAAACCATGTACATTGATGAAGACCATAGAGGAAAAGGGCATGCAAAGAACAAAAGCAATTGTTAAGTAATTACATTTCACTTAATCAATGTTATTAATAAAAATACAAATTAATCAATGTTAGTAATAAAAATACAGATTAAAAATATATACAATAGGGAACATATATTTGTAGATCTTACCTTGCCTTCCTTTGCGAGTCTGCCCCTCTCTTCTACAACTATTGTCCCAAAGGTGAGCTTCATATCTTCCTGTCCATCTATGCCTTCAATCAATTCAAAACCCTAAACTCACCATCATGCATCTCAAAAAAAATATAATAAAAATAGAAAGGCAAAGTTCTTTTTTCTTCAAAATAGCAAAGAAAATACTTATAGGTTTTTATTCATACAATGACAAACAAATAAGAATGAATAAATGTATGTTTTTGATGTTAAAATAGTGAACCTTGTTACACCACGGTAAATGGAAGTTCTTTGTCCAAATGTATCAATGGATTTTCTAGGCACAGCACTTTCAACGACACTTGTTTGGTTGCTATCAAGTACCACTGCAGTTGTGGGTGGTTGTTTGTTTTCCGATGAGGAAATCTCACCACTCATCACATTTGCATTGAGAAGAGGCACAGATGAACTTGACTGTGAGCCAGTACTCATGGAAAGTGATAGTGTCTGCACACGTGCACCACTTTCATTGTTATTGTTGTTGTTGTTTTCTGGTGGTGGTTGGTTTCTGAGCCATGTTTTTATCATTGATAAACCTATTGAGTTATTGTTACTTGTACTACCGTCACCACCGCCACCGTCACCGCCAGCACCACAAGATGCTTCCGGCTGATGAGGTGGAAGGTGTAACGAAGAGTATGAGTTGCTACCACCGTATTCATGATGGTCGGTAAAAGAGTGTCCACCGAGGAAGTTTTCTAGCTTTGGTTGTGCTTGTTGGTTGTTGTTGTTCACATTTTGGTTCATGCATGATGTTCCCAATAGTAGGTTTTGATTGTTGTAGTTCTCCTTCCAATCTGAAAAAATAAAAGTTTTTAGTTAGTACCACATCTAAAAATAATCGAGTTTTTATGTTGTGATTCTGGTCGGTCACGAAGAACTCAACTCATCTAAACTCTTTTAAATTAATAAAAAAAGAAAAAGTTTCACATTGATTAGTTAGAAGCATCTTATGATATAGTATTTCTCATAAAGTGCTAACCAAGGTGAAGCCTTGTATACTAGAAATAGATAAGAAGAAAGATAAGGTTAGAAGTGAAACCTTGAGTGGTGTGAATGTTGTTATTTGTGTGGAAAGCTTCATAAATGGAAAAAGGATGAGAAAGGTTGAGTGAATGATGAGGAGTTGTGTGAGAAGTGAGATCATAGCAGTGATCTCCTTGGACATCAGAACCTGAGATTTCATTAGGGTTGAACCCAAAACGAGTAGCCACCGTTTGATCTTGAGTTGGTGGATGTTGTTCTTGTGGAGATAGAGAGAAACCCAACAAGTTCATAGAGGCCATATGTTTATGATTTTTGTGAAAGAAAAAAAGACAAAGAGAGATCAATGAGAACTCAAGCTAAAGTGTAAACTAGAGGTTAAAATAGAAGTGGTTTGTGATATGCATGAAGTGGAGGAGGTAGCACAAGTTATGTGAAAATGAGAATGAAAGAAAGAAGAAGGAGAAAGGAGAAAGGTCAAATTCTTGAAGAACTCAAAAATTGAAAAACATTTATAGTAAAAATGAGGAAACATTTATAGTATACTTAACACATATACATAGTACATGTACATCATTTGATATGAATATGATACATATATACACGCGCACACTTATGTGAACACATCTTATACTATATTCTAGGGCACTTGGGATCTTTTCATCAAAAAATGTTTGCTTCATGGTTTAATCAAAAAGATATTCATGGGGCCATTTCGTAATTTGTGCACTAGTCAGATAAACATTGGGGGAAAATGTGGTTTGTATTGTGGTCATTTTTGGCCTTTAAGAAATTTTTTATTCTGGAAATATATATTATGTTACAAATTCTAATCTTTTTAATACTATTATATAAATATTCCGTATAAACAATCTCTTGATATAAAACATCTGATTATCTAATTATATGTATCCAAAGGTAAACTAAAAGAAAATGGTCAGTCAGCCTACATGATGAAATATTATCGAAACATATGATTATTATGAATAATAAATACTAAAAACGAACGATATTGAATTGAGGAAGTATACTATGCATCACTCTCTTAATATCTGACTGACTTAAAGTTTCATAAATATATTTATATTCATGCATTGCATTTTTATTATCGTTAATAATTGCTACTATACTTATGTGAAATTTTATATTCAAATTTGGGTTATCACACATATTTTTTATACGTGTGTTTATTTGAGTATGTGTCGATGAAAGTAATAGAAAGAAAAAAAATGTCTACAATTTTATTCTCTATTCAATGTTTACTTATACGTCGATAAAAATTGATTTTGAGTGAATTCATTCGATAAAATTGATTTTGATTAAAAGTGTAATGAATGCAAAATAGAGGAATGATAGCAACACTCATTTTTAAACACTTCATCTAGCACCTACTTTTTTATTTGATGAAATTAATGTATGTCTCATCACTTTGTGTGAGTTCAATTTTCAAAATGTACAATAATTTAAACAAATAAGAGGGTGAATATTAGAGAGAGTGTTGTTAGTATTACTCATGTAAAATAATTTATGATTGAGATACATATATGTAAAAGATAGTTCAATAATAAGTTTTAAATAGAATCACTTCTAGAGACAAAATCAATTATACTAAACAACCAAACACATCGAAATCAATTATACAACTTCAGAATAAATTTTAGCCCTCTAAAGACGAAACCAAACAATTATACACAAAGTTTTTCTACCTTTTTCACGACTAAACAGAAACCTATCAAAGTGAACTAAGAGCGGTTTGCTTGCACTATAATTTTATGATTAGATTCTACACAGCTATCATTTTCATTCTACAAGATTAATTTTCATGTTGGAGTTTTTTTTTTACGTTAACCCTCTGTTCTCATGAGAAAGCGGCTTTGGTAATTTAAAAAATTTGTTTTACTCAAAAATCAAATTTAAATTCTTTTAAATAGTTCATCTTTAATGAAACTTATTTACGACTTGACCTCAATTGCGTAGTTTATCAAATAATAACTTTTATTCAAGAGATTTACAAAGGGTTACTCTTACGTTCTTATCATGTACGTTGTGAAAGTTTAAGGGGGGAATTAAACGAAATATTTCTCTTATATTTCCCTTTGTCTCTCTCTTTGTTTGCTGTAAACACCTGTATAAGGGCCAGGGGTAAGAAAGAGAAATAATAATTTCTGACAAAATAGCGTGACAAAAAACCACACGCAGGCAGCCCCTCTCCACACCCACTTGGAATGGACATTAGTCATCTCATGTCAGACCTTATTATCAGAACTCAGAAGTCAGAATTTTGCAATTTTGCTTTTCGATAATTTCTTTCTTTTCTACATACATCAACGAACAAACACCCATAACTTTCTCACATTCCGTCTTTCTAATCCCATATACCATCATATCACACATTATTCAACTGCTACAATCTCTCTATTTCATCATAAATGTCATGTCTTTTATTATATGTATACAGAGTATTTCTTAAAGTTAATTTAATGATAAGTATATTAAAGACTATCTAAAATTCGCTAAATCACATACTATTTGATTTTTTATTTGACCGCTAGAGTCATATTTTAGAGTCATATTTTGTTAAAAATCTCGCACTGAAATAGAAATAAATATGATATAATGAGTTTAATAAAGACAAATCTTATTTCATAAACAAATTTTGTATGAAGATCAATTTAAATATTAAAAGATACGAATATTCTATATAAAATGTTAATTCAAAACTTAATATTGATGTTTGTTGAAAATATGTATATTTAAGAAGTCTTACATCACATAAAATTGAGAAGGAAAAAAGAGATCAAAGATATTTTTTTTACAAAGAGACTATAGATATTATTTTTTGAAAGAAGGAAACTAAAGATATCTATAGAGTAGTAGCGGAGCTAGGATTTTTAAGTTGTGGGGGCAATATTCAACATGTATATAATATCAAAAATACGTGTTTTTCATAATACATGTTTTTGAAAAAATGCAAAATAACAATCATTTCTTACACTATCGTGATATACTGATTTTGATTGTGCTCTAAAATAATTGTTATATTGATTGTTGAAAAAGAATAAAATTGCAATGGTACCTTACTTATTAGTGTCCTCAGGGCAATATTAATTAAGGAAACTATAAATAGAAATTGTCTCGATGAGTATTTTAAAAATATCAAATTTTTATAATTTTTTTTATATATTATTTAAGATATTTAAGCTCAAAATTATGCATTGGTATACTTAATAGAGTATAAGTATTATGAGACGGAGGAAGTATTAATTATTTAAATTTAGTTTGGAAAATTGATATCAACAAAATTCCAATACCAGATTGTTCAAATATTATCTCCTAGTTCGTCCTAATCATCAATTTGCTCCCCCGGTACAGACGGGAGTCTCCCTCTTTTTGTACTTTTCGTTTCTCTCACCAACTAAGATACTCTCTCTCTCTCTTCCATGCACAGACCCACAACACACTAATTCATGCATGACAGACAACCTTTTTTTTTCGTTTTAAATTATGGTTTCAACTGCTAGTAGGGATACGATACTATGATCACTAGTAATATTTTATTATTTTTAGTACTATTATTATAATGATAATAATAAAAAAAAAAGTTGATATTTTTGTGTTCAATATTGGAGAGAGTAAATTTCAACACTTAATATATACTTGTAATTTTAGGTTTTATTAAGCTTGAAACTAATAGTTGAAAGAAAATAATCAAGATGGCTTAAAGAAAATAGGTAAACTATGAATTAATTAATGTATTGTAGTGCTAGTGGTTATAATAGGAAAATAGAGAGATGCACGGGTTTTGCACATTGTGCCCCTATGAGAGGACAACAACCCTTGTCTTGCGGGTTTTATATTTCATTCTCAAAAGTTTGTGAAGAGACAAATTGGAGCTAAATCTAACTCCTATGCTTCCAATATCGAATATCTCAGATGCAATAGACTAATTTATAATAATGTGTACAGTGCACACCTGCAAATTTATGTTTAATTTAAAAAAGAAATAATTAATTTTTTTACGCAAGAAATAATCAATAGAATTCCCAAATACGGTAATGTGTGTATACAAACACATCAATATAATCTAATCTAATTTAAACTTTAAAAAAAAGTTACAAAGGTAAATCTACGTCATTTTTAATAAAATAACACTCTTTTTTCTTTCTCGCTAAAAATGGTGAATGTCCACTTTTATACATTTTTTTAAGAGTAATGTGAGTAACACAATTTGAACACAAACCATGATATGATAGAAGAGAGCGAGCACAAAATAAAATAGAATTTTCATCTTGGATCATTGATTTTTAGTAGAATCCACATAGAATCCACTTGAGTTGGCATGATGATATTGACTTGGGGTCTCATGTTTGATTCTCTTCCGTGTGAATTTAGGTGAGTTAATTTAACTTCTTTAAAACAAACAAAAAATAACAGATAAAAATGATTGTAGTGTACGTTGCCGCTAGTCTTTTTTTTTTTCTCCATATTAGATTGAACTCTATTATTTTTCATCTCCCGCATAAATACATATTACACATATGTCGAATAATATTTTATCATCTTGTTACACCATATATATATATATATATATATATATATATGGTTTTAGAAAGAAAGAAAAAACTTGCACGTAAATTTACACTATATTAATGTATGATTTAGACCGATGAGTATCTCAGTGGTATGAGTTGAGTTTTTTATTTTTGGAACGGCAAAAAAGAACATATATTTCTTTGAACAAGAAAAAAAGAACATATATATATATTAATAATGGGAATAAGTATAAGGGAAACTTTATCCACTAAAGTCGTACAGCAAACTGTGATATTGATTAGTTATATTCTACCATCCTATATTAACATCTTTCGTCCCGCTAACAGTTTAAGTGTGCTTTTGATTCCTCATCTTGTTTGCTAGAATAGTTGCATGTGTCTTTTTCCTTTTTATGGCTCGTGCCTGGCTGAGGTATCTTTTGGTTTCGTGTTTTGAGTTGTGTATTTTTACCTCTATTTGTTTTTCTGACCTGCATGGTTTCTCAGTTGGCTTCTTTGTATCTGCTATTTTCCTTTGTTTTATTGTTTGTAGCCTTCTTTTGTTGACAGTGTTTCCTCTTGTTTATATAATCGCCTTTAAAAAAACTCAATATATATAATCTCAAGTCTTTTTTTTTTACATCTATGTAAAAATTGTTTAATAAGCAAACAGTCTATAATGTTTTTTCTTTTTAAAGAAAAACAGTCTATAATGTTGAATTTATAATTTATATAAATTTATAAGCATGTGTCTTATAAATCTGTAAGAATAGTTTATTGAGTTAATAGTTTCTTTAGTTTTCATACATGTTTAATCACCTACTGAAATTGGTGTCTGATATATATTCCATTTACTTTGAGAGATAATTTCTTATTATTTACTCACTCCGTCTCGCAATAGTTGACACATTTAAAAATTTGGAATTTTGACCTAACTTACTTTGACCATATTTTTCTACTAATATATAAAGATAAATAGTATCATATAAAATATCGTTAGATTCGTCTCGATGAGTATTTTTGAAATATCAATTTTTCATAATTTTTCTGATATATTATTCAAGATATTTAAGCTCAAAATTATGTGTTGGTATGCGTAATAGGGCCAACTGTGTCAAGTATTATGAGACGGAGGGAGTACTATCAATATTACTTACACCTGAATCAATTCTCGTAAACACAACATTCATGAATCTAAGAGACATAACATTGTTATGCGTAACCCTTTGGTCTCTATGTAGAAGGTCAACAACACCTGCTGCTAGGAAGCTGAAAGTGTCAAAAACAAATGGTATAAAAGCATGTTGATTGCCCGAACACGCTTTCTCATGTTTGACCACTTTGCTTGACGAAGGTTTTAAGGCTGTCTGTCATACCGTAAAAGGCCCGACCCCTAAACCCACAAGTGGTGAAACTCCAGTCAAGTCCACACATGCATGTTTTCCTCCAACCTATCCGTATACCATAACATTCGCAAGTCTAAGTGCCGATATTCTATTTTGAGGGTGAGTCAGAAAATACACAGGCACCTCCTTCTTTTCTGATACTTCTGCTCGCCTGAATATATCAAAAAGTACACCTAATGGATAATATTTTTTATGGTACAAATTGATGAATAAACTTAATCAATAAGAGAGTATTTTATATGACCTAAAAAATTTGCTACTAGTTTATTAATAAGCACGTAATTGACCTTTGTACGTTTTGTTTTGGTCATACATAACGGGCTCATTTCATACTGAAGTTATAAGTGTGCTAACAAGGTCAAAACATAGAAAGAAGAAGAAAAAACAATTCTTAGAGGGAAACTTGAGGTAGGAACTAGGAACGGAGTGAATTGTTTAGGAGAGAGTTGGGGTGAGGATTGATAAAGATTTATCTCGAAGGGTGTAATTCAATACTGTAACTTTGACCGTAAATAAAGGAATCAAAGACTAAGGTAAAATACACACATGACCTTAACCGCTTTTATCGTAAAAAATTAATTATTTAGATTAAAAGGCTGTTGCCGGTGCATCACCAATTGCCACCACCACCGTAACAAAAACATGTATAATTAATAAATGACCTTGGTATTGTAAATGTAATTTTTTTATACACCTTAACCCAATCCAAATACTAGTAGTGTTCATGTAAAATATTGTCAATTTCTCCCATCTGGTTTACGCAATTAAAATAATGAGTAAGAAATTTACCTTTGTTTAGTTTGATTAAAAAAGTGTGAAAGGTACAAACTCGACTTACGTATTCTTTGACGCGTCCAAAATATTATATATAATTGAATATTTAGTAGTAATTATAATATAATTACTGTGTGTGTATGCCTGAAAAATTATACCCACTCAACGAGAAGATTAAGTCCTCCTAATTTGACAGAGAAAGTTACTTTTGACCTACAGTTTGTAGTGTCAAGACCTATACCATACATACACGAATCATGGGTGATAACTTTTTTTAATTCACTCTTAAAAAAAAAAAACATTTTTTAATTCAATGATCTCTATAATTACTAGGTTGTACATTAATAGATACATGTATATTGGAGTGGATATCTGTCCGTTGGAAAGGATATTTTGTATAGGAATTTTGATTCCACTTTCGATAGAAATATTTAACCTTATTTCATAAAAAAAAAAAAAAAAAAAAAGTTATGTGAAGGTTAATTTTCCTAATTGGCTTCTAGAGTTATAGAAGTTATGTAGCATCACTCCGTTTTGTTTTGGTCAAATGAAATGGTGCAGTTTAAAAACATATATTTGCTATTGATATTGCTCATGAGAATGGTTGGAATCATCTATAATTTGGATTGATTTTTCCGTCTCGTGTTATTGTTCTTTGACACCTTAGAATGGTTGTGCGAAATGGTTGATTTGAGCAAGTTTAGTTCAAAATTGATACAATAAGATGAGATTCGAATTTGGTTTTTTTATTTTTTGACATTTTAGGTTAAATTTTGAAAATAGAAAGTGAAGAAAATTGCTTGTGCACTGCATATATAATGTACATTTCAAGTTATTATAATTTAAACGGGGCAAAATTGAAAATTTAGAAAGGACGAGAAGCATGAAGGGTTTGAAAAGAAGTTAAAAAAAAAAAAGTGTAATTGGGTTTTATTTGATTGCAGACTGAATTTGGGTTAGGCCTACTTTACCACAAGTTAAAATATGTATACTATTCACTATTTGACATCTTATATTTTTACTAATACACCTACAAAATAAGGAACAATTTAATTCTAAGAGAATCAGATTATTTGAAGTAGAAGTTTAGAATAAAATATAATATTGGGTAAAAATATATTATCTTGTGATAATTCATTACCAAAATTTATGATAAATCCCTCGACAGGTCTACTAAGCAAGATGAGGAAAGTGTGTCAGAGAAGCGGCAAATGAAAGGACGAATATAATGACTTTCTCTAAAATAAAACTCAATGTTGCAGGGAGTAGCATTGGGTTCGCTAATCACTTATGTTGCAGAGCGCAAAGATACATCGTGTAAGTTAGGATATCTTAAAGGAAACGATCCAAAACATCGAAAAGTAAAAATATCTTAAAGATTTAGACTCTTGAGCATTTCACCCTTTTTAGACTTAATGCTTTTGGGGTTGTAGATTTGCATGAGTTTAGCGTCGCTTGGCCCATAATAAATGAGGCCTCTTTGGCCCATATCCGATCAAAGGAAACAAGTGCCCCGACAATGACTGTAAGAGGGTGAATTTGTTGAGCAGAAAATTAACAGAGAATAAAGGAAGGAAACAAGAAACAATAATTAAAAACTTTCTTCAATATTCATCTCTTTTATTCATTGGGTCAATAATACATTATATAGTCCTTTCCCTTTGTTAGAGAAAGAGCATATTCTAACAGTCTGGCATAGTAGTACTATTGAGGCCTTATCCTAACAGATGTGACTATGACTCATCCTATTCTAGATCCTTCTTTGGATGATTAGCTGTCTTAGCCTTTTCCTTTGTTTTCCCTTCATTGGTGATATAGTCCTTGTGCCACTTGGGCCGGATTATGTTCCTTTTGGACCTGCCTTGTGGAATGAATTCATCTATTGCTGGCCCATAATCTATCTCCTCTTCACTCTGGTTCATGACATCCCTCGGATCTTCAAAAGTCACCTTGTCCTCAAGGTGGAAGTCAGGGTACTGCAGTGCAATAAAGGAATAAGGTTCCCATGTTGAATCTTCTGGAAATGAACCCTCCCATTGGATCAACACAGATGGTTCGGTGCCTGCAGTGTCTTGTTTCCAATCTAGCACAGCAAGAGGTTTGAGTAATGGGTGATTGTCCATAGAGTTATCAGGTAATGCCAAGGAACCTGAGGGAGAACCATGACACGGTTTCAGCTTGGACACATGAAAAACCGGATGAATTTTGCTTGTTGTAGGTAGTTCCAATTTAAAGGCCACTTCACCTATGGCTCCGATGATTTTGAATGGCCCAAAGAACCTATTGGACAACTTTTGAATACGTTTTTCGGTCACCGAGTGTTGCTTGTAGGGTCGGAGTTTTACAAAAACATAATCACCAACTGTAAATTTGTGGGGAATGCGCTTTTGATCAGCAAACTCTTTCATTGTAGCTTGAGCTTTGAGGAGTCGTTTCTTGAGAATATCAAGGATCTGATCACGCTGGGTGAGTTCATTGTCTAAGGCTTGGATTGAGCTCGACCCCGTGATGTATTCAGACAGTGTAGGTAGTGGTCTGCCATAGACAACCTGGAATGGCGAAAAACCAGTAGAAGAATGAATGGCTGTGTTGTAGTGCCACTCAGCCCAGTGAAGAAACTTACCCCATTGTTTGGGCTTATCATGAACAAAGCATCTTAGATATTATTGTAGAGTTTTGTTGACGATTTCAGTCTGGCCATCACTTTGTGGATGATAGGCTGTGGACATCCTCAGTTTAGTGCCACTTAAATGGAACAACTCCTTCCAAAAATGACTCAAAAAAATTGGGTCTCTGTCCGAGACTATGCTTTTGGGCATGCCGTGTAATTTGCAAATCATTTGGGCAAAGAGCTCTGCCACTTTAACAGCTGTGAATCCAGTAGGGAGCATGCCGAAATGGGCTGCCTTTGAGAGTCGATCAACGACCACTAGTATCACGGTGTTGTTTTGGAACGAAGGGAGCCCAACGATGAAATCGAGGGATATGTCTTCCCAAACACGTTCCGGAATAGGCAGGGGGTGGAGTAACCCGAAAGGGGCATGTGTTGGTGTCTTAGTAACCTGGCAGGTGTGGCACTTCCGAACAAAGCTTTCGACATCTTTTTTCATTCCATACCATATGACATTTTCCCTCAAACGACCATATGTTTTTGCGACACCACTGTGTCCTCCTAAGGGAGATGAGTGAAATTCTTCCAATAGTACCGATTTTAATGGAGAGGATGTGGGAATGAAAAGTTTTCCTTTCAAAAAAAGTAACCCATCGTGTACCTGAAATTCTGAATTATTGGAATTAATGAGCTCTTCGACCCATTTCTTCAAGTCATCATCAGTCGCATATTGCTCTTTTAATTTGTTCAGAAGGTTACAGTGAGGTATGGTGATCGCAAAACAATGTGCACGTGATAAAGCATCAGTCACACGGTTTTGTGCTCCGGGTTTGTACATGATCTCATATGAGTACCCTAACAACTTTGCCAAGTAAAATTGTTGTTCAGGTGTCTGAATCACCTGGGTCATGAGTTCCCTTAGACTCCTTTGATCCGTGTGTATCACAAATTTGTTGCCAAGAAGATATGTACGCCACTTTTTTACTACAGATGTAATGGCGCATAGCTCTTTAACATATGTCGAAGCTGCTAGCATCCTTGGGCAGAACTGTTTGCTAAAAAAACAGATTGGATGACCTTGGATTAAAACTGCTCCCATGCCGGAGCCTGAAGCGTCAGTTTCTAGAATGAACGGTTCAGCAAAATTTGGGAGATTGAGAACCGGTGCTTCAGTCATTGCTTGCTTTAATGTATCAAAAGCCTTTTGGGCCGATTCACTCCAATGAAAGGCGTCTTTCTTTAGTAGTTCAGTGAGAGGTGTTGCGATGGCAGCGTAGTTGCGCACAAATTTACGATAAAATCCTGTTAAACCAGGAAAACCTCTTAGGTGCTTGACTGATCGAGGTCGAGGCCACTCCACCATAGCCCGAATCTTTTCGGGGTCAGGTTCTACACCTGAGTCAGAAACCACATGTCCTAGGTAGACAATGGAATTTTGAGCGAATGAGCATTTTGAATACTTGAGACAGAACTGATTTTCGACAAGACAATCAAACACAACCGTTAAATGATGAATGTGATCTTCTAGTGTAGGACTATAAACTAGAATATCGTCGAAGAAGACAATGACGAACTGTCGGAGATATGGCTGAAAGATCAGATTCATTGCAGATTGGAAGGTAGAGGGTGCATTAGAGAGTCCAAATGGCATGACTAAGAACTCGTAGTGGCCTTGATGTGTACGAAAAGCCGTTTTGTGAGTGTCTTGGGGAACCATTCGAATCTGATGGTACCCGGAGCGGAGGTCAAGCTTGGAGAACCAACGTGTACCATGCAATTCATCAAGTAATTCATCGATTGCCGGTATAGGAAAACGGTCCTTCACAGTAAGAGCGTTAAGAGCTCTATAATCAACACAAAATCGCCAAGAGCCATCCTTTTTTCGGACAAGGAGGACCGGTGAGGAAAAGGAGCTAGAACTCTGTTGAATGATGCCATTATCCAACATGTCACGGATTTGGGTTTCAATTTCCTTCTTTTGGAAGTGAGGGTAACGGTAGGGACGAACATTGACAGTCTGGTTGTTGTCAATTAGTGGGATTTGGTGGTCAATGGGACGTGGTGGAGGTAAAGTATGACGGGCTGCAAATAGAGTGGAATATTCTTTGAGGATGTTGTTGATACGAGCATCAGAATGTTCAGATGGTGTGGATGGTGTGATGGGGGTAATATTCTGCAGTTGAATTAATGTATCAATGGCATCAGTGTTTACTAGTCTTTGGAGTTGGTGAAGGGAGGCCTCTTCAGGTGATGGTTTTGGTTCTCCAGATAAAAGGATGTGGTGGCCATTTTTAATGAAGCTCATAGTGAGTTGGGTGTAATCCGTGACAATTGGACCCAACGTTTTCAGCCATTGAACCCCAAGTACGAGTTCAGCACCACTCAATGGTAAAACAAACAATTCTATTGAAAATTCATGAGGACCTAGCATCAATTGTACCTTGGAACACATAGCTGAACATTTCAGTTCCTCCCCATTACCTACCAAAACTTGGAATTGTGGGGCTGGTTGTAGTTGGAGACCCAAATGCTTGGCTACCCGGTCTTGGAGAAAGTTGTGGGTACTACCACTGTCAATGAGTATGTTGATGGGCTTTTTGTTGATGTGTCCAGTGACGCGTAGGGTTTGTGGGATAGAATGGCCCATTAAGGCATGTAGGCTTATTTGGGCTGGTTCGGTTTCGGTTAGGGTATCTGGGTCAGGTTGTGGGTCAGATGTATTTGAAGACAGGGCTAAGTGGCTAGCTTCATCTGTGGTTTCAGGTTGGTCTGTGTGAACAATGAGGAGGTGAAATTGACGACAACAACGGTGGCCTGGAGTGTATTTTTTGTCGCAATTGTAGCAGAGGTTTTTGTCACGGCGGGCTTGGAGTTCAGCTGGTGATAAACGTTTGATGGGTGTAGGGGGTTTTGGTGGTGTAACTGATAAGGTAGGACGAAAGGAAGTTGATGATTGTGGTGTTGTGGTGGTGTTGGGGGTTGAAGGGTAAGTGTATCTGGGTTTGGAACAAGCAGAACGATCTAGGATCTTCTCTTCTTGTAACTTGGCTAGGCTGATGGCTTGTGTCAAAGTCATGGGTTGGAAAGCTTGCACTTCTCTCCGGAGCTCAGTTTTGAGTCCAGAAACAAAGCAACTGAGGTAAAAATGAGGGGGAAGGCCAATGATTTTGTTTGCTAGAGTTTCAAATTGGCTTTGATAAGCATTGACAGTAGTAGTTTGACATAATTTAAAAAGTTCACCTTGAGGGTCCTTGTAGAGTGAAGGAGCGAATCTGGATTCCAAGGCATGGAGAAATCCTGACCATGATGGTAGTTGTGAATTAGAGTGCATCCATTGAAACCATGTTAAAGCTTCACCCTCCATGTAAAACGAAGCTATACGGTGAAGGTGGGAAAAACACAAGAAGGGGGGGGTTGAATTGTGTTTTCAAAAACGTTTCTTTCTTACGAAAAATAGCACTGTTCTCAGGATTCAGAGTCTGATGGAGTTCAGACTCTAATCAGAGTTCAGAGTCTCAGCAGCGGAATGAAGATCAGATGCAAGAAAGAAAGAAGACACAAACAATTTTATACAGGTTCCTTCCACAAACCGGAAGTAGTCCTGTCCCCCTTGCACTTCCAAGGAGAGTTTCACTAAAATGTAATATCAAATTACAAGTTGCTCAAACACACAAGTAAGAGACTTCCTTTGCTCAATCACACAAGAATGAGACTTCAGATGCTCAAGCACACAAGCAAGAGACTTTAAAACAATTACAAAGAATTGAAAAGAGTTTTGAATACTTGATATACTATCAGAGGTATTCACAATACAAAACGAAACAGAACAGACTCTGTTTTCTTAGATACTTAGAAATTCTAAAATGTGAGCTTTTGTAAGAATTATCTAAGTTGTTGATGAGCAGACTTTGCGACTTAGAATTTGAGAGAGAATTCAATTCGCGTGTATATATTTCTAATTCTTCTGTATGTTTATTCTTCAAGTCTTCAGCTCTATTTATAGAGGTTTTTGAGAGACGTTGGAGAACAGCCAGCTCATCAACTTTTCTTTACCGAAGCTGATTTGACACCTTTGATCCTTTGCTTGATTTGAGGCTTGTACAATGAAATCAAATTCAAATCCATTCCCTCAAATAAGGAAAAGTTTCTGCTACAGTTACTGTTATTCTTGTCGTGTATAGAAGACACTGTGCAGAGTTGGTGGTTGCAGGGACAAACGTAGGCATAGTGGTTGTACTTTTCGTACACTGTACTTTGTCAATGCTTCTTGGTGTCTGAAGAATCTTTGCTTCTGGATACCATTTGCTTCTGATGAGTCTGCCTCTGATGAACTTGCTTCTGATGACTTCATCTTCAGAAGCTCTTTCTTCAGACGCATTCTGACTCTGAATTTCCAGGAGCTCTTTCAGTCAGATATTCTTCAAGCTTCAGTTTAAGATTTCCTTTGCTCTTTAATTTATTCAAACAGAACCTCTTGTAAATAAAACTTTGATTACTGGTCCTGCACACTTGAATAAATGTTTAGCAAATCCAATTGATAATTTTTAATACCTTGTTATCATCAAAACTTAAGTGGTATACTTGTGAAACACCCTTTGTTCCAACAATCTCCCCCTTTTTGATGATGACAAACATAAGTATTTAAAAAGATCAATTGTTGTTAACTTAATTAACAAGTTGACTCTTAAGGATTCTGAGTTTTGTAAGCTCAGTCTCCCCCTGAGTCTGATATTCTTTAAGGTGAGGTTTGTAAGCTCCCCCTAAGTCCTATCCAGGTTAATTAAGTTCATTTTTACGCTTAATACCAATATTATAGAATGTAGATGAGTTAAAATTGGGTTCTCAAATAAAATTTGTTAAGATAAATTTTATTTCATTCTTGGGCTCAGCTTCTGTTAAATACTTTTCTATTACTCCCCCTTTTGTCATCTATTAAAAAGATCAAAAACAGTAAAAAAAAAAAAAAGTGAAGAAATAGACATCTTTATATAAGAATGATCAGGAAAGTACAGAGTGTCAAAACACAGAAAGCAGGCAATTAAGACACATAACAAGAAAACAAAACAAGGTGTGCAGCTAAGGGTTTGGTTGGGGTTGATGCTGTTGCTGTTGCTGTTGCTGTTGCTGTTGAACAAGAGCCATCAGACGCTGGATGTCTTCAGACTGCTTCCTAACAGTTTCTTCCAGAGCCAGTTGTCTCTGAAGAAGGTGATCTTCCCTAGCCTTAGCTTCTTCTTGCTGCTTCAGCACCTTTTGCTTCAGCATCTTGAAGACCTTGGAGTCTCTTGTTACATATTCAGATTCAGCATAGAACGGAGCATTAGCCAAAAACAGGGGCTTGGTCTGGAGTTGAGAAGAGGAGTGGGATTCTCGCAAGCGTCGTTCCATGGCGCGAGCTTGAATATCACAACACTTCTGGGCAACACCATCAAAGAAGTTCAATGCCCTATTCGTAAGATTACACCAGCTTTCTTGATATATGAATGGTAGAAATGGAGTGTTCCGAAGAAGCACCAAACTCTGCATTTCATCATTCAGAGCCACCAGACGTTCATCCAGGTATTCAGAATCCAAAATGTTGATGGGGGGTTGGTCAGACATTTGGATTGGAGAGGAGAGTGAAGATTGGTCAGAGTTAGAGGGTGAAGACATGTGGTTTGGTGGTGGTTCAGAATGTGAAGCAGACACAGTGGGTTCAGATTCTGTCACTGGGACAGACTCTGTAGCCACAGTTTCTATTTCAGATTCTGGAATGGTTTCATTTGGAGGTTGGTTTACAGTTGTTGGTTGTTGTTGTTGGTATTCAGGAAGTTCTCCTGAATAATGTTTTTCAAGATTGGAGAGGTCATCCTGTTCTGAGGTTGTGTTTTGTGGTGAATGGGGTGGTTGTTGTTTGTTTGTTGATGGATTGTCAGTTACCACTTGTTCTTCAGCAGCAGCTGTTAAATCAACAACTTGTGGACTGACTGGGTTTGTGGTTGAAGAGGGTGGAATAGAAGTATCAGGAGCAAGCATATTTAAAGGTTGGATAACAGGTGGTTGGAAGGGATGATTGGCAGGTAGTTTATTACAGATGCCTATCCTCTTTTCTTCTAACTTACCTATTGTCTTATAAACATCGTCTGACACTTCTTTGTAGGGAGTGGGTTTAGAAGAAGGTTTAGATTTTGTAGTGGTAGTTTTGGTTTTGAGGGTTCTTTTGGCCTTGGGTACAGGTATGGATATTTTGAATTTCTGACTTAGAGGTGCATTGTCTAAGTCAGAGTCTGTAGAAGATGAAGTGAAGGTAGAGGGTGGAGGAATTGGATTCTGAGTTACCTTAGATATCTTGGGAACGTCTGAGGCAGCAGCCTCTGAAGCAGCAGCTTCTGATGTAATCCCAGTGACTGATTTGTCCGGGAGAGAAACACTGGTTCGTATTACTGGTGGAGGACCAGCAGCTACTGAAGCATTCTCTTGAGGGACAGCAGCTGAGGTAACAGCTTCAGAAGTTTCTTGCAGAACCTGCTGAGCTCCCTTCACAGCACTCTCTTCCAGCTTCTTGGCCAAATTCTGAGCCTCAATAACCTTCTCAATGAGATGTTGATCTTCATCATGATCAATGCCCATAGCTTCCAGAGTCTTGTCTCTATCAATCCGGTATTGGGCTTTTAACCTTTTCTTCTCATTTTTAAGGTTCTGATAGAGCTCTTCAGTCCTCTTCTGTTGTTCAGGAGTGGGTTCAAACATAGGCATCACAATCTCCCCAGTTGCTAGCCTTTTGAGTGGTCTTACAGTCTCAACAAAGCCAGCTTCTTTTTCTTCCTGGGCTTGTTGAAATCTTTCCTCAATGTTTGAATCAGCCTTTCCTCTTTTCCTCTTTGGAGTAGTCACTGTTCCAAAGGTAGTTGCTTGAGTATTAGCAGCCTTCTGCTTTCTGGCCACAGCAACTTCAGATTTCCTCTGGGCTTCTCCAGACTCCTTAGCAAAAGCTGCTAAATAAGCAGATAATGCTTCAGGATTGTTCTCTTTAAGAACAGAAGGAAAATTTCTGATGAGAGGAAGAGGGGCTTCAGACTCCTTCAAATCCTTTGAGTCAGTCAGGATTGATGTAATGGCCTTCATGTTGTAGAGGGATGTGCCATTTATCATCCTTCCAGTAGAGACACCCAGCACTCTGTCTGACGCCAGATTGAACGTCTCCAGAGTTCTCAGAACACCTCCTTGGTAGAAGATTTCAGAGAGAAGTCTTCCACAAGGGATTTGTTTCCTTTTTCCTTTATAGGCTTCCTTGACAGCCCAGCATAAATGATGCATGATATATTTTGGAAGATTTATTGGTTGAAATCCAGCCAAGAAATACAGCACCAGTTTATGATCAGAGTTAGGTTGATCAGCACCTCCTCCCTTCTGGAAGAAGCACTCATTCATAATCTTCAGAAGCACCCTGTGCTCTATATCCATTTCAACCAACCTGGTTGCAGGGTTTCCTTTCAGCAGCAGTTTTGTAAAGCTTCCCAGCATGGCGTCTTTACTGCTGACGTTCCACTGAAACCTTCCTTCCAGAGGCATCCTGCATGCCTGAGCAATCACTTCTTCAGTGATAGATACAGGGATACCCATCACAGCAGACTTAATTTCAAGGCCGTGAAAAGGTTCAAGACCCATTTCTTTTCTTGTTTTGCCTCTCAAAGAGGGGTTTCTTGACACAGCTTCCTTTTCTTGAGCCTTGGCTGAATCAACATCAAAAACTTCAGCTCTAACCCAGAATTCCTTTACCAGATTTACATAAGTTGGACCATTTAACATCTGAAAGTACCCAGCCATGTTCTGAGCAGAGATAAACGCTTCCATATCAACCTTGTTTCTCTTTAAAGAAGCGAAATCCACTGGTGATTCAATTTGAACAACCAACGAACCCATTTGAAGAGGAACGGTTACAGGTTTAATGGAGATGTTTGATTTAGAACTTGAACCGCTTGTAGACGAAGCCATTTGGAGAAGATGAAGTTTGGGGGTTTTGGGTTTCTAAGTTTGAGAGAAGAGAGAAAGTTGATTCTTTAAAACGTAACTGCTTAAGACTTAAAAGTGTAGGAAAGTGAGTGAGTAGTGTGTGTTTGGTATATATAGTGATTTGAAAAACAACTCTTCACATTTCAGAAGTAATAGCCAAACATGCGTATTAATGACTTGAGGGGCGCGAAAAATATTGAGAAAGAAAAACCATCATTGCCCTTAAAAAAAACGTTGTTTCCCAATGCAGATAGACGTGTCAGAAGCCTACACAAAGTAACTTTAACCTTTCCACTTCCTAGTACTTTCAGAGTCACAAAAAGATTCCTTTTCAGGGTCTGAAAATTTTCTCAGAGGCTGAGTCTTTTCAGATTCTCCTAGGAGAGTCTGAAACTTATTCAACGTCTGATAATTTTCAGAGTCTGATTTTTTATTCAGAGTCAAACATTACTCAGAGACAAAATGCATGTTCAAATTTTTCTTTATAAAATCAAATCTTTCAACGGTTAAAGATTTTGTAAAGATATCAGCCCACTGATGATCAGTATCAATAAATTGAATATCTAATATCCCCTTTTGAACATAGTCTCTGATAAAGTGATGTTTGATTTCAATGTGTTTGGCTCTTGAATGAAGAATAGGATTTTTAGATAGACAAATAGCAGCAGTATTGTCACAATAAATTGGGATACAGTTTTCAGTTATTTGGTAGTCTTCTAACTGATGTTTCATCCAAAGCAGTTGTGTGCAACAACTAGCAGCTGAGATGTATTCTGCTTCTGCTGTTGACAAAGCAATAGTTGCTTGTCTCTTACTGGCCCAGGATATCAGATTCTCACCAAGAAACTGACAGTTTCCACTGGTTGATTTTCTTTCAATCCTATCACCAGCATAGTCAGCATCACAGAATCCAACTAGCTTATAATCTGAAGATTTCTTGTAAAGAAGTCCAAGATTAGTTGTTCCTTTCAGATATCTAAAGATTCTTTTAACCGCAGTTAAATGTGATTCTCTAGGATCTGATTGAAATCTTGCACACAGACAGACACTGAACAAAATATCAGGTCTAGATGCAGTGAGATACAACAGAGAACCAATCATACCTCGATACAGCTTTTGATCAACTTTGGTTCCTTGATCTTCTTTGTTCAGAGTGCAGGTAGGATGCATTGGAGTGTTCATTTCCTTGCAGTCTTCAAGTTTAAATTTTTTCAGAAGCTCTCTGGTATACTTGGACTGATGAACATACACTCCTTCTTTGCACTGATTGATCTGAATTCCTAGAAAGAACTTCAGTTCTCCCATCATGCTCATTTCAAATTCTTCCTGCATCATCTTAGAAAATTCCTTGCAAAGAGATCTATTAGTTGAACCAAAAATAATATCATCAACATAAATTTGTACAATCAGAATGTCTTTCTCAAGTGTCTTCTTGAAGAGTGTTGTATCAACCTGACCTCTTTTAAAATCATTTTTAAGCAAGAAATTACTCAGTCTGTCATACCAAGCTCTGGGAGCTTGTTTCAGACCATAGAGAGATTTCTTTAGCTTATAAACGTAGTCAGGATGTTTTAAATCCTCAAAACCAGGTGGTTGTTTTACAAACACTTCTTCAGATATGACTCCATTGAGAAATGCGCTTTTAACGTCCATTTGATACAAGGTTATGTTGTGATTTACTGCGTAGGAAAGAAGTAACCTGATTGCTTCCAATCTCGCAACTGGAGCAAAAGTTTCAGTGTAATCAATGCCTTCTTGTTGGCTGTATCCTTGAGCAACAAGTCTGGCTTTGTTTCTAATTACTTCTCCCTGTTCATCTAGCTTGTTCCTAAACACCCATTTAGTTCCAATAATGTTCTTGTGTTCAGGCTTAGATACAAGATCCCATACGTCATTCCTTTTAAATTGATTGAGCTCATCTTGCATTGCTAAGATCCATCCATCATCAGCTAGTGCTTCATCAACTGTAGTAGGTTCCATCATGGATAGCAGACCCAGGGCAGACTCTTCAGGTCTGAAATGTGATCTAGTTCTTCTGGGGCTTTCTTTGCTACCAATGATCTGATCCTCAGGATGAGAAGACTTGTATTTGAATGAATTTTTGGATTGGATAACTTGCTGTGAATCATCTTGATTTTCTTCAGAAGCTTCAGCAATAGGGACATCAGGAGCAGTCACAGCTTCTGAAGTTTCATGTGCCTCTGGAGCTTGATCAGGTTCTGAACAACCATCAGACTCTTCTGAACCTGCATTATTTTCACTTTGCTCTGGAATTTGACTTCCAGGCTCTTTGTCATCAAACTTGACATGTATAGACTCTTCAACACAAAGTGTTTCCAAGTTATACAGTCTGTATGCCTTAGATCTCTCAGAGTAACCTAGAAAGATTCCCTTTTGAGCTTTGACATCAAATTTCTTCAGATAGACTTTATTGTTCAAGATGTAACAAGTACATCCAAACTGATGAAAATAAGAAATGTTGGGTTTCCTACCTTTAAAGAGTTCATATGCTGTTTTGTTCAGGATGGGTCTGATGTAGATCCGGTTCTGAACATAACATGCTGTGTTCACTGCTTCTGCCCAAAAGTGTTTTGCCAGATTGTTTTCATGAATCATGGTTCTTGCCATTTCTTGAAGAGTCCTATTCTTTCTTTCTACAACTCCATTTTGTTGTGGAGTTCTAGGAGAGGAGAATTCATGGACAATTCCAAATTTTTCACAAAATATTTCAAATGGCTCATTTTCAAATTCTCCCCCATGATCACTTCTGACTTTTAGAATTTTAAGTTCTTTTTCAGATTGGACTTGAATACAGAATTTTGTGAACACATCATATGAATCATCTTTAGATTTGAGAAACTTAACCCAACTCCATCTACTGTAATCATCAACAATCACCAATCCATATTTACTTCCATATATGGATGCAGTACTGACTGGTCCAAATAAATCAATATGAAGTAGTTCTAAGGGTCTAGAGGTAGAAACAATGTCTTTAGATTTGAAAGAATTTTTAACAATTTTTCCTTTCTGACATGCACCACAAAGTGCATCTGAATGATAATCAATGTCTGGTAGCCCTTTGACAAGTTGTAACTTGCTAAGCTTGGAGATTAATCTCCAGTTAGCATGTCCCAACCTTCTGTGCCACAGCCATTTCTTATCACTCACTGACAGGAGGCAAAACACCTTCTGATCAGTCAGTTCTGAAAAATTTATCTTATAGACATTGTTCTTTCTCTTTCCCTTAAACACTACAGACTGGTCATCAGTGTTGATTACTGTGCAGTTGTTCTTATTAAACAAGACGTCATAACCATTATCACAAAATTGACTTATGCTAAGTAGGTTATGCCTTAGTCCATCTACAAACCACACATTATTGATTGAGACTGAGGAATTACCAATTGTTCCAGTACCAATGATTTTGCCAGTTTGGTTTCCTCCAAATCCCACAGTTCCTCCCTCTTTCATGGTCAGGGTTAGGAACATAGACTTTTCTCCCGTCATATGTCGCGAGCAGCCACTGTCCAGATACCAGGACTTCTGCTTTGTATTTCCTTTTAGACATATCTGCAGCATCAACAATTTGTGTCTTAGGTACCCATACTTTCATGGGTCCTTTTGGGTTAGTCCTAGAAGTTCTGAATCTCTTTTGTGTATTCTGTCTGAATTTTTCTTTGCCAATCTTCCTCCAGACTTTGGGTTCAGAACCTTTAGTCTCAGAATGTGACTTAGTAAAAATAGCTTCTTTTCTCTGAAATCTAGGCTTTTGAGTTTCAGACTCTGTTTTCTTCAGAACCTGTTTGATGGGTTCTGATCTTTTCAGAATCTGTAACGTTTGAGCTTTTGATTTAGAGTCATTCATGACCTTTGTCTTATAACTCTTAGGTTTTGACTTAGTCAATTCCTCTGAATTTGAAGACTTAGATTTTGAATGAGAAGCCTTTTCAGATTCAGACACAAAATGAGTTTTCAGACCTTCTTTGATGTTATCAGAACAAGGTTTTAGAATTACTTCACCAGAGTTACCTCCTGTGAAACCAATTCCCTTTTTGTTGTTCTGATTTATGCTATAAATCATGGATGCAACTTTGGTTCTATCAATTCCTGTGTTAATAAACTCCTGAAGAGCAGCATCCTGCTCAGTCATGATTTTATTATCACCCTTCTTTGTCATTGTTTTCAAGTTATAATTTTCTTGTTTTAAAGCTTCCATTTCCGTCTTAGTTGATTCATGGAGTTTCAGCAGCTTATTGTATCGTTGCTTAACTCTCCTCAACTCAGTGGATTGGTTTTCATAATGACAAAGAAGTTCTTTGAGAGAATCAATTAGTTCAGATCTGGTGAGTTTAGAATATACCTCAGTTTCAGTTTCAGAATCTGTACTTGACTCAGCATCAGATGATTCTTCTTTGTTATCAGCAGTAGCTACCAAAGCCAGAGCTATTTTAGCTTCATCTTCAGCATCATCTTTGTCAGACTCAGACTCATTATCCAGATCCTCCCAAGTTGCCATCAAGCTATTCTTGAATTGCTTCTTGATTTTGTTAGATTTGAAGAACGCTTTCTTAGATTTTTCTTTGGATTTCTCTTTCTGCAAGTCTGGACATTCAGCAATGAAGTGTCCAACCTTTTTACAGTTGAAGCAACCTTTCTGATCTTCCTTTCTTGAACTTTTGTGATTACTACCTTTGTTCATAAACTTCTTGTTCTTCTTGGCAAGGTATTGTAATCTGTTTGTGAGCATAGCCATTTCTTGTACAATTTCAGAGTCTTCATCAGAATCTTCAGATGTAGATTCTTCTTCAGACTCCAAAGCCTTCAGAGCCTTACTTGACTTGCCTCTGGACTTTAGTGCAATGGATTTGGACTTCTTGACAAGTTCTTGCTCATTAAGACCTATTTCATGACATTTCAAGGAGCTTATGAGATCCTCAACACTCAAGGTGTTTAAATCTTTAGCTTCCTCAATGGCTGTCACTTTTGGTCTCCACTTTGCAGGTAAACTTCTCAGAATCTTGTTCACATGATCAGACGTTACGTAGCTTTTCTTCAGAATCTGAAGTCCAGAAACAAGAGTCTGAAACCTTGAGTACATGGTCTCAATGTTTTCATCCTCCTTCATTCTGAACAACTCATACTGATGAACAAGCATAGTAGCCTTGGCTTCTCTGACTTTCTTGTTACCCTCATAAAGTGAGCACAATGAGGTGAACATAGCCTTTGCTGTTGATTTGTCACTCATCTTTAAGTACTCTTTATGAGGCAAGGCAGCCACAAGAATGCCTCTGATCGTATGATGTTTCTTATAAAGCTTTTTCTGCTCAGGAGTGTGAGCTTTCCTATCAAGAGCAGCTCCTTCTTCATCTAGCCTCAGATCACCAACACCATCTTCAAGAACATCCCACAACTCTTCATCCATTCCCATGATGTGACTATACATCTTGGTTTTCCACCAAGAAAACATTTCAGGATCACCATTAAACATAGGAGGTTTGTTGTGATTTGAAGATCTTTCACTTTTGTTGATATTGCTGTAGTCATACTGCACAGCAGCTCCAGAACCAAAACCAGAACCAGATGCAGATGCAGAAGCTTCATCCCCAGACATGTTTTTCACCGATCGTTTACTGTAACACGGTTAAGTGCTAACTACAGAGCCGAAGCTCTGATACCAACTGAAGGTGGGAAAAACACAAGAAGGGGGGGTTGAATTGTGTTTTCAAAAACGTTTCTTTCTTACGAAAAATAGCACTGTTCTCAGGATTCAGAGTCTGATGGAGTTCAGACTCTAATCAGAGTTCAGAGTCTCAGCAGCGGAATGAAGATCAGATGCAAGAAAGAAAGAAGACACAAACAATTTTATACAGGTTCCTTCCACAAACCGGAAGTAGTCCTGTCCCCCTTGCACTTCCAAGGAGAGTTTCACTAAAATGTAATATCAAATTACAAGTTGCTCAAACACACAAGTAAGAGACTTCCTTTGCTCAATCACACAAGAATGAGACTTCAGATGCTCAAGCACACAAGCAAGAGACTTTAAAACAATTACAAAGAATTGAAAAGAGTTTTGAATACTTGATATACTATCAGAGGTATTCACAATACAAAACGAAACAGAACAGACTCTGTTTTCTTAGATACTTAGAAATTCTAAAATGTGAGCTTTTGTAAGAATTATCTAAGTTGTTGATGAGCAGACTTTGCGACTTAGAATTTGAGAGAGAATTCAATTCGCGTGTATATATTTCTAATTCTTCTGTATGTTTATTCTTCAAGTCTTCAGCTCTATTTATAGAGGTTTTTGAGAGACGTTGGAGAACAGCCAGCTCATCAACTTTTCTTTACCGAAGCTGATTTGACACCTTTGATCCTTTGCTTGATTTGAGGTTTGTACAATGAAATCAAATTCAAATCCATTCCCTCAAATAAGGAAAAGTTTCTGCTACAGTTACTGTTATTCTTGTCGTGTATAGAAGACACTGTGCAGAGTTGGTGGTTGCAGGGACAAACGTAGGCATAGTGGTTGTACTTTTCGTACACTGTACTTTGTCAATGCTTCTTGGTGTCTGAAGAATCTTTGCTTCTGGATACCATTTGCTTCTGATGAGTCTGCCTCTGATGAACTTGCTTCTGATGACTTCATCTTCAGAAGCTCTTTCTTCAGACGCATTCTGACTCTGAATTTCCAGGAGCTCTTTCAGTCAGATATTCTTCAAGCTTCAGTTTAAGATTTCCTTTGCTCTTTAATTTATTCAAACAGAACCTCTTGTAAATAAAACTTTGATTACTGGTCCTGCACACTTGAATAAATGTTTAGCAAATCCAATTGATAATTTTTAATACCTTGTTATCATCAAAACTTAAGTGGTATACTTGTGAAACACCCTTTGTTCCAACAATCTCCCCCTTTTTGATGATGACAAACATAAGTATTTAAAAAGATCAATTGTTGTTAACTTAATTAACAAGTTGACTCTTAAGGATTCTGAGTTTTGTAAGCTCAGTCTCCCCCTGAGTCTGATATTCTTTAAGGTGAGGTTTGTAAGCTCCCCCTAAGTCCTATCCAGGTTAATTAAGTTCATTTTTACGCTTAATACCAATATTATAGAATGTAGATGAGTTAAAATTGGGTTCTCAAATAAAATTTGTTAAGATAAATTTTATTTCATTCTTGGGCTCAGCTTCTGTTAAATACTTTTCTATTACTCCCCCTTTTGTCATCTATTAAAAAGATCAAAAACAGTAAAAAAAAAAAAAGTGAAGAAATAGACATCTTTATATAAGAATGATCAGGAAAGTACAGAGTGTCAAAACACAGAAAGCAGGCAATTAAGACACATAACAAGAAAACAAAACAAGGTGTGCAGCTAAGGGTTTGGTTGGGGTTGATGCTGTTGCTGTTGCTGTTGCTGTTGAACAAGAGCCATCAGACGCTGGATGTCTTCAGACTGCTTCCTAACAGTTTCTTCCAGAGCCAGTTGTCTCTGAAGAAGGTGATCTTCCCTAGCCTTAGCTTCTTCTTGCTGCTTCAGCACCTTTTGCTTCAGCATCTTGAAGACCTTGGAGTCTCTTGTTACATATTCAGATTCAGCATAGAACGGAGCATTAGCCAAAAACAGGGGCTTGGTCTGGAGTTGAGAAGAGGAGTGGGATTCTCGCAAGCGTCGTTCCATGGCGCGAGCTTGAATATCACAACACTTCTGGGCAACACCATCAAAGAAGTTCAATGCCCTATTCGTAAGATTACACCAGCTTTCTTGATATATGAATGGTAGAAATGGAGTGTTCCGAAGAAGCACCAAACTCTGCATTTCATCATTCAGAGCCACCAGACGTTCATCCAGGTATTCAGAATCCAAAATGTTGATGGGGGGTTGGTCAGACATTTGGATTGGAGAGGAGAGTGAAGATTGGTCAGAGTTAGAGGGTGAAGACATGTGGTTTGGTGGTGGTTCAGAATGTGAAGCAGACACAGTGGGTTCAGATTCTGTCACTGGGACAGACTCTGTAGCCACAGTTTCTATTTCAGATTCTGGAATGGTTTCATTTGGAGGTTGGTTTACAGTTGTTGGTTGTTGTTGTTGGTATTCAGGAAGTTCTCCTGAATAATGTTTTTCAAGATTGGAGAGGTCATCCTGTTCTGAGGTTGTGTTTTGTGGTGAATGGGGTGGTTGTTGTTTGTTTGTTGATGGATTGTCAGTTACCACTTGTTCTTCAGCAGCAGCTGTTAAATCAACAACTTGTGGACTGACTGGGTTTGTGGTTGAAGAGGGTGGAATAGAAGTATCA
The DNA here is from genome assembly GCA_958299785.1 of Medicago lupulina. NCBI lineage: Eukaryota > Viridiplantae > Streptophyta > Magnoliopsida > Fabales > Fabaceae > Medicago > Medicago lupulina. Next base: position 18,157,131 of record OY283140.1, on the reverse strand, counting down.
GGAGCAAGCATATTTAAAGGTTGGATAACAGGTGGTTGGAAGGGATGATTGGCAGGTAGTTTATTACAGATGCCTATCCTCTTTTCTTCTAACTTACCTATTGTCTTATAAACATCGTCTGACACTTCTTTGTAGGGAGTGGGTTTAGAAGAAGGTTTAGATTTTGTAGTGGTAGTTTTGGTTTTGAGGGTTCTTTTGGCCTTGGGTACAGGTATGGATATTTTGAATTTCTGACTTAGAGGTGCATTGTCTAAGTCAGAGTCTGTAGAAGATGAAGTGAAGGTAGAGGGTGGAGGAATTGGATTCTGAGTTACCTTAGATATCTTGGGAACGTCTGAGGCAGCAGCCTCTGAAGCAGCAGCTTCTGATGTAATCCCAGTGACTGATTTGTCCGGGAGAGAAACACTGGTTCGTATTACTGGTGGAGGACCAGCAGCTACTGAAGCATTCTCTTGAGGGACAGCAGCTGAGGTAACAGCTTCAGAAGTTTCTTGCAGAACCTGCTGAGCTCCCTTCACAGCACTCTCTTCCAGCTTCTTGGCCAAATTCTGAGCCTCAATAACCTTCTCAATGAGATGTTGATCTTCATCATGATCAATGCCCATAGCTTCCAGAGTCTTGTCTCTATCAATCCGGTATTGGGCTTTTAACCTTTTCTTCTCATTTTTAAGGTTCTGATAGAGCTCTTCAGTCCTCTTCTGTTGTTCAGGAGTGGGTTCAAACATAGGCATCACAATCTCCCCAGTTGCTAGCCTTTTGAGTGGTCTTACAGTCTCAACAAAGCCAGCTTCTTTTTCTTCCTGGGCTTGTTGAAATCTTTCCTCAATGTTTGAATCAGCCTTTCCTCTTTTCCTCTTTGGAGTAGTCACTGTTCCAAAGGTAGTTGCTTGAGTATTAGCAGCCTTCTGCTTTCTGGCCACAGCAACTTCAGATTTCCTCTGGGCTTCTCCAGACTCCTTAGCAAAAGCTGCTAAATAAGCAGATAATGCTTCAGGATTGTTCTCTTTAAGAACAGAAGGAAAATTTCTGATGAGAGGAAGAGGGGCTTCAGACTCCTTCAAATCCTTTGAGTCAGTCAGGATTGATGTAATGGCCTTCATGTTGTAGAGGGATGTGCCATTTATCATCCTTCCAGTAGAGACACCCAGCACTCTGTCTGACGCCAGATTGAACGTCTCCAGAGTTCTCAGAACACCTCCTTGGTAGAAGATTTCAGAGAGAAGTCTTCCACAAGGGATTTGTTTCCTTTTTCCTTTATAGGCTTCCTTGACAGCCCAGCATAAATGATGCATGATATATTTTGGAAGATTTATTGGTTGAAATCCAGCCAAGAAATACAGCACCAGTTTATGATCAGAGTTAGGTTGATCAGCACCTCCTCCCTTCTGGAAGAAGCACTCATTCATAATCTTCAGAAGCACCCTGTGCTCTATATCCATTTCAACCAACCTGGTTGCAGGGTTTCCTTTCAGCAGCAGTTTTGTAAAGCTTCCCAGCATGGCGTCTTTACTGCTGACGTTCCACTGAAACCTTCCTTCCAGAGGCATCCTGCATGCCTGAGCAATCACTTCTTCAGTGATAGATACAGGGATACCCATCACAGCAGACTTAATTTCAAGGCCGTGAAAAGGTTCAAGACCCATTTCTTTTCTTGTTTTGCCTCTCAAAGAGGGGTTTCTTGACACAGCTTCCTTTTCTTGAGCCTTGGCTGAATCAACATCAAAAACTTCAGCTCTAACCCAGAATTCCTTTACCAGATTTACATAAGTTGGACCATTTAACATCTGAAAGTACCCAGCCATGTTCTGAGCAGAGATAAACGCTTCCATATCAACCTTGTTTCTCTTTAAAGAAGCGAAATCCACTGGTGATTCAATTTGAACAACCAACGAACCCATTTGAAGAGGAACGGTTACAGGTTTAATGGAGATGTTTGATTTAGAACTTGAACCGCTTGTAGACGAAGCCATTTGGAGAAGATGAAGTTTGGGGGTTTTGGGTTTCTAAGTTTGAGAGAAGAGAGAAAGTTGATTCTTTAAAACGTAACTGCTTAAGACTTAAAAGTGTAGGAAAGTGAGTGAGTAGTGTGTGTTTGGTATATATAGTGATTTGAAAAACAACTCTTCACATTTCAGAAGTAATAGCCAAACATGCGTATTAATGACTTGAGGGGCGCGAAAAATATTGAGAAAGAAAAACCATCATTGCCCTTAAAAAAAACGTTGTTTCCCAATGCAGATAGACGTGTCAGAAGCCTACACAAAGTAACTTTAACCTTTCCACTTCCTAGTACTTTCAGAGTCACAAAAAGATTCCTTTTCAGGGTCTGAAAATTTTCTCAGAGGCTGAGTCTTTTCAGATTCTCCTAGGAGAGTCTGAAACTTATTCAACGTCTGATAATTTTCAGAGTCTGATTTTTTATTCAGAGTCAAACATTACTCAGAGACAAAATGCATGTTCAAATTTTTCTTTATAAAATCAAATCTTTCAACGGTTAAAGATTTTGTAAAGATATCAGCCCACTGATGATCAGTATCAATAAATTGAATATCTAATATCCCCTTTTGAACATAGTCTCTGATAAAGTGATGTTTGATTTCAATGTGTTTGGCTCTTGAATGAAGAATAGGATTTTTAGATAGACAAATAGCAGCAGTATTGTCACAATAAATTGGGATACAGTTTTCAGTTATTTGGTAGTCTTCTAACTGATGTTTCATCCAAAGCAGTTGTGTGCAACAACTAGCAGCTGAGATGTATTCTGCTTCTGCTGTTGACAAAGCAATAGTTGCTTGTCTCTTACTGGCCCAGGATATCAGATTCTCACCAAGAAACTGACAGTTTCCACTGGTTGATTTTCTTTCAATCCTATCACCAGCATAGTCAGCATCACAGAATCCAACTAGCTTATAATCTGAAGATTTCTTGTAAAGAAGTCCAAGATTAGTTGTTCCTTTCAGATATCTAAAGATTCTTTTAACCGCAGTTAAATGTGATTCTCTAGGATCTGATTGAAATCTTGCACACAGACAGACACTGAACAAAATATCAGGTCTAGATGCAGTGAGATACAACAGAGAACCAATCATACCTCGATACAGCTTTTGATCAACTTTGGTTCCTTGATCTTCTTTGTTCAGAGTGCAGGTAGGATGCATTGGAGTGTTCATTTCCTTGCAGTCTTCAAGTTTAAATTTTTTCAGAAGCTCTCTGGTATACTTGGACTGATGAACATACACTCCTTCTTTGCACTGATTGATCTGAATTCCTAGAAAGAACTTCAGTTCTCCCATCATGCTCATTTCAAATTCTTCCTGCATCATCTTAGAAAATTCCTTGCAAAGAGATCTATTAGTTGAACCAAAAATAATATCATCAACATAAATTTGTACAATCAGAATGTCTTTCTCAAGTGTCTTCTTGAAGAGTGTTGTATCAACCTGACCTCTTTTAAAATCATTTTTAAGCAAGAAATTACTCAGTCTGTCATACCAAGCTCTGGGAGCTTGTTTCAGACCATAGAGAGATTTCTTTAGCTTATAAACGTAGTCAGGATGTTTTAAATCCTCAAAACCAGGTGGTTGTTTTACAAACACTTCTTCAGATATGACTCCATTGAGAAATGCGCTTTTAACGTCCATTTGATACAAGGTTATGTTGTGATTTACTGCGTAGGAAAGAAGTAACCTGATTGCTTCCAATCTCGCAACTGGAGCAAAAGTTTCAGTGTAATCAATGCCTTCTTGTTGGCTGTATCCTTGAGCAACAAGTCTGGCTTTGTTTCTAATTACTTCTCCCTGTTCATCTAGCTTGTTCCTAAACACCCATTTAGTTCCAATAATGTTCTTGTGTTCAGGCTTAGATACAAGATCCCATACGTCATTCCTTTTAAATTGATTGAGCTCATCTTGCATTGCTAAGATCCATCCATCATCAGCTAGTGCTTCATCAACTGTAGTAGGTTCCATCATGGATAGCAGACCCAGGGCAGACTCTTCAGGTCTGAAATGTGATCTAGTTCTTCTGGGGCTTTCTTTGCTACCAATGATCTGATCCTCAGGATGAGAAGACTTGTATTTGAATGAATTTTTGGATTGGATAACTTGCTGTGAATCATCTTGATTTTCTTCAGAAGCTTCAGCAATAGGGACATCAGGAGCAGTCACAGCTTCTGAAGTTTCATGTGCCTCTGGAGCTTGATCAGGTTCTGAACAACCATCAGACTCTTCTGAACCTGCATTATTTTCACTTTGCTCTGGAATTTGACTTCCAGGCTCTTTGTCATCAAACTTGACATGTATAGACTCTTCAACACAAAGTGTTTCCAAGTTATACAGTCTGTATGCCTTAGATCTCTCAGAGTAACCTAGAAAGATTCCCTTTTGAGCTTTGACATCAAATTTCTTCAGATAGACTTTATTGTTCAAGATGTAACAAGTACATCCAAACTGATGAAAATAAGAAATGTTGGGTTTCCTACCTTTAAAGAGTTCATATGTTGTTTTGTTCAGGATGGGTCTGATGTAGATCCGGTTCTGAACATAACATGCTGTGTTCACTGCTTCTGCCCAAAAGTGTTTTGCCAGATTGTTTTCATGAATCATGGTTCTTGCCATTTCTTGAAGAGTCCTATTCTTTCTTTCTACAACTCCATTTTGTTGTGGAGTTCTAGGAGAGGAGAATTCATGGACAATTCCAAATTTTTCACAAAATATTTCAAATGGCTCATTTTCAAATTCTCCCCCATGATCACTTCTGACTTTTAGAATTTTAAGTTCTTTTTCAGATTGGACTTGAATACAGAATTTTGTGAACACATCATATGAATCATCTTTAGATTTGAGAAACTTAACCCAACTCCATCTACTGTAATCATCAACAATCACCAATCCATATTTACTTCCATATATGGATGCAGTACTGACTGGTCCAAATAAATCAATATGAAGTAGTTCTAAGGGTCTAGAGGTAGAAACAATGTCTTTAGATTTGAAAGAATTTTTAACAATTTTTCCTTTCTGACATGCACCACAAAGTGCATCTGAATGATAATCAATGTCTGGTAGCCCTTTGACAAGTTGTAACTTGCTAAGCTTGGAGATTAATCTCCAGTTAGCATGTCCCAACCTTCTGTGCCACAGCCATTTCTTATCACTCACTGACAGGAGGCAAAACACCTTCTGATCAGTCAGTTCTGAAAAATTTATCTTATAGACATTGTTCTTTCTCTTTCCCTTAAACACTACAGACTGGTCATCAGTGTTGATTACTGTGCAGTTGTTCTTATTAAACAAGACGTCATAACCATTATCACAAAATTGACTTATGCTAAGTAGGTTATGCCTTAGTCCATCTACAAACCACACATTATTGATTGAGACTGAGGAATTACCAATTGTTCCAGTACCAATGATTTTGCCAGTTTGGTTTCCTCCAAATCCCACAGTTCCTCCCTCTTTCATGGTCAGGGTTAGGAACATAGACTTTTCTCCCGTCATATGTCGCGAGCAGCCACTGTCCAGATACCAGGACTTCTGCTTTGTATTTCCTTTTAGACATATCTGCAGCATCAACAATTTGTGTCTTAGGTACCCATACTTTCATGGGTCCTTTTGGGTTAGTCCTAGAAGTTCTGAATCTCTTTTGTGTATTCTGTCTGAATTTTTCTTTGCCAATCTTCCTCCAGACTTTGGGTTCAGAACCTTTAGTCTCAGAATGTGACTTAGTAAAAATAGCTTCTTTTCTCTGAAATCTAGGCTTTTGAGTTTCAGACTCTGTTTTCTTCAGAACCTGTTTGATGGGTTCTGATCTTTTCAGAATCTGTAACGTTTGAGCTTTTGATTTAGAGTCATTCATGACCTTTGTCTTATAACTCTTAGGTTTTGACTTAGTCAATTCCTCTGAATTTGAAGACTTAGATTTTGAATGAGAAGCCTTTTCAGATTCAGACACAAAATGAGTTTTCAGACCTTCTTTGATGTTATCAGAACAAGGTTTTAGAATTACTTCACCAGAGTTACCTCCTGTGAAACCAATTCCCTTTTTGTTGTTCTGATTTATGCTATAAATCATGGATGCAACTTTGGTTCTATCAATTCCTGTGTTAATAAACTCCTGAAGAGCAGCATCCTGCTCAGTCATGATTTTATTATCACCCTTCTTTGTCATTGTTTTCAAGTTATAATTTTCTTGTTTTAAAACTTCCATTTCCGTCTTAGTTGATTCATGGAGTTTCAGCAGCTTATTGTATCGTTGCTTAACTCTCCTCAACTCAGTGGATTGGTTTTCATAATGACAAAGAAGTTCTTTGAGAGAATCAATTAGTTCAGATCTGGTGAGTTTAGAATATACCTCAGTTTCAGTTTCAGAATCTGTACTTGACTCAGCATCAGATGATTCTTCTTTGTTATCAGCAGTAGCTACCAAAGCCAGAGCTATTTTAGCTTCATCTTCAGCATCATCTTTGTCAGACTCAGACTCATTATCCAGATCCTCCCAAGTTGCCATCAAGCTCTTCTTGAATTGCTTCTTGATTTTGTTAGATTTGAAGAACGCTTTCTTAGATTTTTCTTTGGATTTCTCTTTCTGCAAGTCTGGACATTCAGCAATGAAGTGTCCAACCTTTTTACAGTTGAAGCAACCTTTCTGATCTTCCTTTCTTGAACTTTTGTGATTACTACCTTTGTTCATAAACTTCTTGTTCTTCTTGGCAAGGTATTGTAATCTGTTTGTGAGCATAGCCATTTCTTGTACAATTTCAGAGTCTTCATCAGAATCTTCAGATGTAGATTCTTCTTCAGACTCCAAAGCCTTCAGAGCCTTACTTGACTTGCCTCTGGACTTTAGTGCAATGGATTTGGACTTCTTGACAGGTTCTTGCTCATTAAGACCTATTTCATGACATTTCAAGGAGCTTATGAGATCCTCAACACTCAAGGTGTTTAAATCTTTAGCTTCCTCAATGGCTGTCACTTTTGGTCTCCACTTTGCAGGTAAACTTCTCAGAATCTTGTTCACATGATCAGACGTTACGTAGCTTTTCTTCAGAATCTGAAGTCCAGAAACAAGAGTCTGAAACCTTGAGTACATGGTCTCAATGTTTTCATCCTCCTTCATTCTGAACAACTCATACTGATGAACAAGCATAGTAGCCTTGGCTTCTCTGACTTTCTTGTTACCCTCATAAAGTGAGCACAATGAGGTGAACATAGCCTTTGCTGTTGATTTGTCACTCATCTTTAAGTACTCTTTATGAGGCAAGGCAGCCACAAGAATGCCTCTGATCGTATGATGTTTCTTATAAAGCTTTTTCTGCTCAGGAGTGTGAGCTTTCCTATCAAGAGCAGCTCCTTCTTCATCTAGCCTCAGATCACCAACACCATCTTCAAGAACATCCCACAACTCTTCATCCATTCCCATGATGTGACTATACATCTTGGTTTTCCACCAAGAAAACATTTCAGGATCACCATTAAACATAGGAGGTTTGTTGTGATTTGAAGATCTTTCACTTTTGTTGATATTGCTGTAGTCATACTGCACAGCAGCTCCAGAACCAAAACCAGAACCAGATGCAGATGCAGAAGCTTCATCCCCAGACATGTTTTTCACCGATCGTTTACTGTAACACGGTTAAGTGCTAACTACAGAGCCGAAGCTCTGATACCAACTGAAGGTGGGAAAAACACAAGAAGGGGGGGTTGAATTGTGTTTTCAAAAACGTTTCTTTCTTACGAAAAATAGCACTGTTCTCAGGATTCAGAGTCTGATGGAGTTCAGACTCTAATCAGAGTTCAGAGTCTCAGCAGCGGAATGAAGATCAGATGCAAGAAAGAAAGAAGACACAAACAATTTTATACAGGTTCCTTCCACAAACCGGAAGTAGTCCTGTCCCCCTTGCACTTCCAAGGAGAGTTTCACTAAAATGTAATATCAAATTACAAGTTGCTCAAACACACAAGTAAGAGACTTCCTTTGCTCAATCACACAAGAATGAGACTTCAGATGCTCAAGCACACAAGCAAGAGACTTTAAAACAATTACAAAGAATTGAAAAGAGTTTTGAATACTTGATATACTATCAGAGGTATTCACAATACAAAACGAAACAGAACAGACTCTGTTTTCTTAGATACTTAGAAATTCTAAAATGTGAGCTTTTGTAAGAATTATCTAAGTTGTTGATGAGCAGACTTTGCGACTTAGAATTTGAGAGAGAATTCAATTCGCGTGTATATATTTCTAATTCTTCTGTATGTTTATTCTTCAAGTCTTCAGCTCTATTTATAGAGGTTTTTGAGAGACGTTGGAGAACAGCCAGCTCATCAACTTTTCTTTACCGAAGCTGATTTGACACCTTTGATCCTTTGCTTGATTTGAGGCTTGTACAATGAAATCAAATTCAAATCCATTCCCTCAAATAAGGAAAAGTTTCTGCTACAGTTACTGTTATTCTTGTCGTGTATAGAAGACACTGTGCAGAGTTGGTGGTTGCAGGGACAAACGTAGGCATAGTGGTTGTACTTTTCGTACACTGTACTTTGTCAATGCTTCTTGGTGTCTGAAGAATCTTTGCTTCTGGATACCATTTGCTTCTGATGAGTCTGCCTCTGATGAACTTGCTTCTGATGACTTCATCTTCAGAAGCTCTTTCTTCAGACGCATTCTGACTCTGAATTTCCAGGAGCTCTTTCAGTCAGATATTCTTCAAGCTTCAGTTTAAGATTTCCTTTGCTCTTTAATTTATTCAAACAGAACCTCTTGTAAATAAAACTTTGATTACTGGTCCTGCACACTTGAATAAATGTTTAGCAAATCCAATTGATAATTTTTAATACCTTGTTATCATCAAAACTTAAGTGGTATACTTGTGAAACACCCTTTGTTCCAACATACGGAGGCGTTGATCTTCTGGTGTCCGATGAAAATCAAAGAACTGAGTTATCTTGAAGATCCATCCCGGCGCGTCGGTTCCGTCGAAGCGTGGAATGTCGAGTTTCATGGCGGTTGTTGAGATTAGTGTTATATCAGGTCCGGTTGGAGTGAATCCAGGAGGACCAAATCGGTTTCGCCATTGATTCATTTCGGTGGTGAGGGTTAGGATTTGTTCCTGGAATTGTTGTTGGCTAAGAAGGATTCGGTGCAGAAGTTCATCGTTGGAAGATGAGGACATGGTTAACAAATGAAAGCACCAATTGTAAGAGGGTGAATTTGTTGAGCAGAAAATTAACAGAGAATAAAGGAAGGAAACAAGAAACAATAATTAAAAACTTTCTTCAATATTCATCTCTTTTATTCATTGGGTCAATAATACATTATATAGTCCTTTCCCTTTGTTAGAGAAAGAGCATATTCTAACAGTCTGGCATAGTAGTACTATTGAGGCCTTATCCTAACAGATGTGACTATGACTCATCCTATTCTAGATCCTTCTTTGGATGATTAGTTGTCTTAGCCTTTTCCTTTGTTTTCCCTTCATTGGTGATATAGTCCTTGTGCCACTTGGGCCGGATTATGTTCCTTTTGGACCTGCCTTGTGGAATGAATTCATCTATTGCTGGCCCATAATCTATCTCCTCTTCACTCTGGTTCATGACAATGACTTACTTGGGAAACAAGGCATATACACGTAACTAAAGTAGCCTGCAACAACCACTCTGAATTATGATGATCATGGTGTCATCTATATATTGGGGCATCGACTAACCCTAAGATTTGTTAACTTTTCACCCCCCTCCCCTCAAAATACATCACACGTAGGGTATAGAATTTTCAACATTGGCAACTAGGTCTAATTCTCAATTCTCACCAAGAACATATAGCAGCTAAAAACATCTCTTTCTTATAGCTTATAGTAATTTTTTTAAGCTACTTAAAATAGTGTTTTAGTTTATATTTTATAGTGAATCATTTGTTCTCTGAACTTTATCCTTATTATCTAAATTGAAAAAATGTATATATTTGAAAGATAAAAATTTGATATTTTATATATATCACGTAGTTCAACTACTAATTTTACTGAATTGTTATACAATATTTCTTTTTACCAAACTAGGCCTACACCGAAAACATGGCATCGTTAGAAAATAAAACAGGAATATAATTCTTATATGGTCACGTCCAAAATCTAAATTATTTAGTTAAACACAAAGAATATATCATTTTATTATTTCAACAATAATAAAAAAAATCTCTTTTATCTTTGTTTTGTGAGGTATGTGTGTCACATAGTGTTATTATTTATTTATTAGTAACAAGTTACAAATGATATCAAATGAGACATATCCAAGTCCAATGTGATTAGGGGCAATAAATCGAAAATTGGTGGGTATGTGATGTCTGATGCTGACAAGGGTAACGAGTGATTGTTGATTCACATAATATAGACAATAAACGGCTCCTAAAAGCTTCTAAACGAAAAAGACACATGAAAGAATCGAATCCATATAAAAACGAGAGACATCATAAGACATGAAAATATAGAACTTGATAATTGAATGATATCTTGTAAGAACATATTGACATTTACTTATATCCATAGGATGCAAATTCAACCAAGTGATTGAATTTAAGTCCTTAATAAGTTCTATCAGAGGACAAATTGTTTGTGAGAACCAAATTTAATTTTTAAATGCAACAATAATTGGTCAGACTTTACTTATCTCTAAAACTATGAATTACTAGAATTCTTTCTCTAAAATCAATATTAATAAAGACACGTATTCTTTTGTTTTTTTTTTTTTGATACAAAACACATATTCTCTTTAATAACCATATTTGTTAATTAGACCAAATTACAAATACCATATGAAAACTTATGGTGAGTTTTCATAATTCAAATCCATTCAATTTAACAATATCAACGTCAAATATGAAATTAAGAACGAAATAGTGTTGTTTATTTATTTATTTAATTTTTACAAAGAAACATTTGTTTTAATGGAAAAATGGAATAAACACTAGAATTGAGATCACCAAGAAATTACACGATGGTCTTCATGGCATCATCAACAACACATAATCACGACGGAAGAAGCTGTAGCAGAATGAACCTCTTTATCGCCACCGTCGTGATTGCGTTCGGAATTTACTGTTGCAATGGAGAAATAGTGATAGAGCCAAAAGGAACACCTGATTCAGTTGTTTGGGTTGTTCAGCTTTCCGATCTTCATTTCAGCGTTCATCATCCAAACAGAGCCCTTGATTTCACCAATCTTGTGGGTCACGCTCTTTCCTTCATCAACCCCTCCCTCGTCCTCATCACCGGTGACCTCACAGGTATCGTTCATCACATTTCATTTCTCAATTCTCATAATAATATTTTATTGTGTTTTTGTTCCTAAAATATCTATATGGTAGAAAGTGCATGCCATTTTTATTTGATTACGTTGGTCCATAAAAATCAATATGATAGGATTAGAAATGACATTGGAGAGAGTCGGGGTAGCACCTATTGTAAAAAAATGGTGGAAGCTCGGCTTAGATGGTTTGGGCATGTAGAGAGAAGACCTGTGGATTATGTAGTAAGGAGAGTAGATTAGATGGACGGCAACCAAATCATTAAAGACGTAAGAAGATCTAGAAATTAATGAGTTGGATAGAGATACGATACTACAATAGAACAGTATGGTATTGTTTGATCCATGCAACTTAGCCGACCTCACTTAGTGGGATAAAGTTTGATTGTTGTTCTTGTTGTAGTGCATAACAATCAATCTCTTTGCTTAGTTGATTAAAGTACGAGTAAATCACTAACTTAGTCTCGAAAATTACTATATCTCAAAATAGTTTCTGAAATTGAATTTTTTTAGTCCTTTTGGATCAATCAATTTAGTCCTCGAAATTCTCTTGTACAGATTAATGTTGTAGAGACTTTTAAAATTCACTGGTGATTTTGAAATTTCGTCAGTTTAATTATTGATCAAATTATCAGCATCCTATAGTCTCATGGATTAAGTTGGTGATTTGATAGTGTATAAGTGTTTTAGAATTTAAATCTTATGGTATATGGCGTAGTAATTTTCGTGGATGTTATGATTTAGCAGATGGTAAAAGCAAGGATTTGCTAACGATGAAGCAGAATGAGGATGAATGGGTGGAGTACCGGAATGCGACGGATGGTGTTATTGAGAGAAGTGGACTTCACAAGAGTTTGTTCTTTGACCTCAGAGGAAACCATGATAGTTTTGGTGTTCCTGTTGTTGGTGGTTCCTTTGATTTCTTTTCCAAATACAGCATTAATGGACAATTGGGCAGAAATAGGAGTGTCAATAGTGTCACCCTTGAGGTCAGTCTCAACCGTTCATTTACTGTGTTAACTAGCTTTCATTCTATGAAATTTGTGATACATGTGCCATGCCTTAAGAACAAATTTTTAAAGTAGAGCAATGCTAGCAACCTACTCTTTGGGTGTTTTTGGTAAAAGCAAATAATATTTGGAACCCTTACAATATTATTTCTCATATATGTCATTTTGAGTATTGAAATAATTCACTTCTGAGAAAAATTGAGTTTGAAAACACACACACACATCTCTGTGTGTGTGTGTATGTCTGGACAAATTGAACTCAGCAACATTAGGCTTGAATTTCGGCATTATTATTTGTTTGATGTTAGCTCCTTTCTCATTATCACACAGACTAAGGAGCGGAAACATCTCTTTGTTGGGATTGATACCACAATGTCAGCTGGAGCTGGCTTACGAGGTCCAACTAATGTTTTCGGGCATCCCACAGATCAATTACTAAAGGATTTGGACTTGGAACTCTCACACTGGGATTCTCAGTCGGAAAAACCAGTCACCAAAATATCCTTTGGGCACTTTCCACTCTCATTTTCTGCACCCTCTAGTTCTGGAAGAACCTTGAAAGAAGTTTTCCTAAAGCATTCCATATCAGCCTACCTGTGCGGGCATCTTCATTCTAGGTTTGGCAAGAACTTAAAGCGGCACCATCAGTTGAGTAATCGTTTCTTATCCCTGCAGGATTTTTTTCAGTTTAACATACATCAAAATTCTTTTGAAAGCACTGTAAATTGTTCATTGGGAGCCCCTCCACAAGAGTTTTGGGAGTGGGAGATAGGTGATTGGAGAAAGAGTAGAGCCATTCGAATTTTAGCCATTGATAGAGGTCATGTTTCGTATGTTGATCTTGATTTCAAATCAGGGGCCAAACATGCAATTATATTGCCCACTTTTCCTTTAGACTCTCGCTTCATGCAGACATCTTCATGCCATCATAACTATGAATGCCAATCTGTAGCCTCTTCATCTTATGAGACAATTCGAGCTCTGGTATTTTCTGTTTCTCCAGTTGAGTCTGTTGTGGCTAGGGTCTACGATTCACGATACGGAGATCTTGTTTTAGTTGTAGAAGCCCATATGACCAAGCATGCTGATGAGAATTCCAGTGGGAACCTCTATGTTGCGCCATGGAATTACAAAGCCTTTGAGGATACTTCTCCTGATAGATTTTGGTTTCAAATTGAATCAAATGACATCATGGGCAGATCAACTTTGACAGAGTTAAAGCCATTTTCTATTAATGGCCGTAGCTTCAGGCTTTCTTGGAGCTGGAAGGAGTTTTTTGTCATGGGATGTCAATGGGCCTCCTTATATTACCCATTATTATGGTCTGCTTTGGGCTTTATGTTCTCCTTTCTTCTTGTTCCAAAAGCTCTCCTTTTTTTTCAAATGAATTTATACACTTACAGGAACTTTATCGCCAATAAAGGCGTAGTAAATGGTGTATTATGGATTCTCCAGGAGCTCTGCAGAGTTCAGACATTATGGTTTGGTTGGATAGGATACCTGTTCTATCTTATATTGTTCCCCTGGTTTATGGGGCAAGTTTTTACTGATGGAAAAAGTACGGTGTACATGACCTATATGGGTTGGGCTGTAGAGACTTCTAATGGAAAGGGGAAGTTTGAGTGGGTTGGATTCCCAGATATTATGGTGTTGGTTCTTCCTCATATATTATTTGTGGTTTTGCCTGCAATTTTAGTCACTGGTGCTTTGACTGCTGAAAGAGCAATTTACCGGGAACGCGTGTTAGCATTATCAGGAAAGAAAAAAGATGATATTGATTTGAACTCCAGAAGACCTTTATTAAATGGCAACCATAACAGCACAATATCCACTCTCCACCTTGGCAAGCGATGGATTCGGAAGCTTCTTTGTGTGGTTTGCTTGGCAATATGTTTGAAGCATTTTATGGTAATGTTTTAAGTAATACTTTGTAGTTTGGTCCATGCAAAATTATAGATAAATAGTGCATTCATTATAATAGTGGTATTCATAGTATTTTTATTGCATTAACATAAATAAATAAATGCAGCAGAAATGAAATCCTTTTTTCTACTAGGTGGTATTAGATCAAACAACATTATAAATTCCTATCATGAGTTATATATAGGAATAGACCATTTAACTCTAATGCTGTGTTTGTTGTAGCGGTGGAAGTGCAAAAACGCATGTTTGCACTGATGCTACATTTTGTAGCTTTCTTATTTTCACTACAAAATTGCCTAGGGACGCGAGAATCCCGTTTTTGCCACATATCCAAACAATCGCTAAATTTGTCTTTACATGGTTTGACTTACGGTTACAGTTTTCTTCAGTTTTCCTCTACCTCTAATATTAGTTATTAATGAACTATTTTTCATTTTATCTATCCTTCTTATGGACCCTTCTACTCGACAGAGAATGGAAAGAAAAAAAAAACAGAGAATGATCAACACCGATGACAGTTGCTTATTTAAGTTACTTCAAAGAATATTCATTTCTTTCATGTACACTTGAGATGCTAGCTTGTCAGTAAGAGCTTAGTCTTATAACCTCAAGGTACAGAGTTTGAATCCCCTCGGGAACAATTGTAAAATGGGCATTAGTTTCACTTTAATTAATTAATAAAAATCCCCCCTTCCCCATTTAAAAAGAAATAAATAAATAATTTATGTCATGATGTGAAAAGAATGGATCAAATATGCTGATGGAATCCTTTGTTATCAGTCTGAAATTAGCTAGGAACCTAGCTTCTTTTCTGATAGAAGGATGGGGATTGTTTGTTTGCAGTATCTTTTGACAAATAGAAATTAATTGTTTTTTTTTGCTAGGATTGCTATCTTATTATTTTGCAAGGCAGTTTTTCAGCTGTCCTTCCTTTACCTTTTCTATTCTTGTCTTGTTTCTTCATTTTATCACACTTACTTCACTTTTGCATTGCAGAATTGCAGAACTCTTGTAAAAGCTTATGATATGAACCCAGTACTCCATTTCCTGGGTTATGGTCTTTCAATCCCCTTGTTATTGGCATATGCTGTCAGCAAAACCAGAAATGCTCAATGAAACTTGTTTGAAGGATTCACATGTACTCATCTCGGACCAAATCTGCACGCGTGGATTCTACTACAAAGCACACACCTGGATTCGGATCAGTTCTAAAATTGATTGAAACTAGTGAAGTCAACAAATATTCCACACTTGTCGACAGGCAACATGAGTGCTGGTTGGTTTTCCTCTACCAACCCAAACGTCCCATTCTAAATGATGGTATTTCTGTTGTTTGTACTCTAAGGCATTGTTGTCCTGTTTAGTTTGTGAACTGTGCTGTTAGAAGAGAAAACAAGGCTATGCATAATGCAGTATGCATCGTGGTTTATTGGTTTTGCTGGGGTCGAAGAAGGATGCAACACAGTTGTTATAATGGCCGAGTCACTTTACAAAGACTAATTTTTGTAGAGTAGAAAGTAAATTTACCAATTAACTACCGAATTGTGGTATTGTTGTGTTTTTTTATGCACGTCAAATTCAAATTACTTGATAAATATTGTCTATTAATTATAATTTCCTATATTTTGGAAACGAATATGTTCATTAAGAAATAAGTGATGTTACTATCTTAGGATGTACTTGTGACATGTCAAAAAGTGCTAACACTATCTTCTAAAAAATCTTTATTTTAAGGTACAATTCATTTTCTTCTCTATAAAATGTGATCGAGGGTCATCCTCTTGGAACCAAATTCTGTCCACCGAGAATAAACATGGTCATCCTGTTGGAACCGAATTCCGTCCACCAGGAATAAACATCAAAAAATAGTTGAACATCTTCGTCATCTTCAACATTCAAAAGTTTCTTGAGTTTTTCAATCTGAGTTTTCTTCAATAATATAGTGTTATTTAATTTTTTTAAAATGTTTGATGTTTAAATTATAAAAAATAAAAAGTTGCATAAATTCTTAAAACTAAACATTACACGTCTTATCCCGACCAATAAAAACGGGCTACATGTTATCATCCTCTCGTGACCAATAAGAATTAAGCATAGTTTCTCATCTTCTCTCAACCAACATGTCGTGTCATGTGTTCTCATCTTTTCCCATCTCACGATTCTCAACTTCTATGACTAATAAGAATTAAGTATATAATTTGCATCTTCTTTTGATATTAATCATGTGATTATTATTGGCTCAGGGACAAAAGGAAAGGTAGAAAAAATAGAGAAACTCTAATATTTTTAAAGAAATGTTTATATTATTTGAATGCTTCAATGTTTGAGTATGCCTATACACTTAGTGGTGAACCTTATTTATACTATTCTAGGAAGGCTCTCCATTACAAACTAGAAATATCTAGAAACAAAGAAAAGTCTAGAGATATGGATGTTCTAGTTTATATGACTAGAAGGATCTAGAAACATTAAGATTCTCCTAGTACTTAATTTTAGAGTATCTGGTAGCTTCCTTTATTTAATGCCTATACTAGGGTGTTTTTCTCCTAGTACTTAATCTAAAAAAAAACACCCTAGTATCTAGTTTATATTAAATAAACCCTTTATTTAATGCCTATACACTTGGTGCCGAGGAAGTTTTTCCAAAAAACAATTTAGTAGATTTCGCTTGTTTTTAACATGAAATCTAAAAAAAAATATTTGATACTAGTAGCTTCCTTCCTTTATTTAATATAAACTAGATACTAGGGTGTTATTTAATGATCTAGAAAAACTAATTTTTTTTAGATTTCATATTTTGAATCATACCAAATACATATAGCTGAGGAAGTTTTTCCAAAAAACAATTTAGTAGATTTCGCTTGTTTTTAACATGAAATCTAAAAAAATTACTTGCGCTTACATTGTTTATTAACACCCTATATCCTTTGGAAAGTCAATAAAATCTAGTAGAGTTTGCTCATAATAGTCGGAGTGTATCTTGCATAGTTTAGGAACACTTTGTCCTTTAGAAATGGTTACATACCGTATAAACTTTATAAGATTGCCAATGATGTTCAACTATTCATTTCTGTGAGCAGAACTTGGTTCCATCAAGTTATACAATACATTTGAGGCTGGCCCTCAATTTCATTTTGTAGAGAAGAAAATGAACCGTACCACAAATTAAGGATTACTTAGAAGATATTGTCAGCACTTTTTGACATGTCCCAAATACCACATAACGTATAAAACAAGAGTCACTAAAGAGACTCAGAAAATGTAGGCAACCAGCATTCTCTTTACAATATATTGTCAACAACGGTATAGTCAAATTATACTCAGAAACTTCCTTACATTGGTACAAGATCGACAAGCGCAACCCGTCTCTAATTTTTACAAAAAGTCTAAAAGTAGCAAAAAAGACATTCTCAAGCAAGAAACAGATACTACATATCATGTGATCTGCTGTCTTGTGGATCATGGATGGCAGAACATGACTTCATAGATGGCAGTGGTGATGTTTCACCAGGTTTCCCGCCTTCACCTCCAGGTGGCAAGCACCTTTTAGAGAAAAATGCAGCAATACTTCTTGGCCCCCCACTGCCCTTCTCTGCAAATTCAACAACACATTTAATATAACAAACAAGACAACTAAATCAAAAAAATTGGGTCAAACTCAAGTCAAGATTTCATACCAGGTTTAACAGCCAAGCCAAGCTTAGCCAATACTTCTTTCTTCACCTGGACAAATATAACATCGTAAATTCAGCTTATTGGTAAAAAAATCAATCATAAAGCAAAAGTTGTTTTAGCATGTGGTCACTTCCCAGATTAAATCAAAACAGCATTGATTTTTTCACAAGGGTTACAAATAATTTTAGCATGTGGAACACAAATTCAAGATTAACAAGACAACATCTTATGGTCAAACAGATCAGATAAAGAAAAGGAACAGGTTTATATGTGGGACACAAATTCAAGATTAACAAGACAGCATCTTATGTTCAAATAGATGAAGCAATTAGCTCATGAAACTATGATCCATGATTAAATAAGAACCAACAATTCCTTTTATTGACTTTGTAAAACATTTCAGGACTTTAGAGAGGGATACTGCATGCAAAATTTAGGATACATTTTGAAGTTCATTGGAGACATATTTTCAGGTTAGATTCAATTGATAAATTACAGCATGCCCCCTCAATATTGACCACACAAGTTTGTTGTGGGTCAAATTTAAGTCATTACTCGTGATAACCCCCTGAGGACCAGTTCAGGTTAAGTTCATATAAGCACCCAACAGATATCAAGATCTTTTGGAGAGTAATGATTTTTATGACACCCAGGATCACAACCAACAATAGCTGTAAAAGGTTAAAGGGATCCATGCAGACACCTATACATACCATTTTGTTCCTATTATATTTAGTCCATTGACATTTGTATCTAGCCACCAATCTTGAATGATTTACATTATAAAAATTAGCAGTAATCACTAGAATGTGGGATTTCCACCATCACAAACCTGCCAACGGTTATCGACATAGTCTGATACTTCTCGCACTTTATTCCTTAGTGATGATTTTGATGCAGAAGGAAATTTCTGCTGCAAAGACCCTAACACTTTATTTATGCCCTGAGAACAATTCTGGATAGTGGTCACCTGAAAAACAAAAAAATCACTGTAAGGTGATAAAATTTACATGGTAGTCTAAAATCAGCTGCAATTTCAGAAAAGCAAGATAAAAGGAAAAATGAAGTGCTGCTAAATCAACCTGTCGCAGGAAAAGGCCATGCAAAATCAGAACTTACAATTATAGGCAGATCTGTGTCTGGTATGGCAGCCAAATCAGGCAGTGGAGTAGCAGCACCTTTGCCAGTAGAGGGAGAGGCTTCTTGGTCTTCTTCTTGCATTTTATCGGTTGATAATTCTAATTCAATAAACGAACCACCAGGAATTGTGTACATACTCAAGGCTTGCAAGCACATCTGCTCCTGCTTAGGAGTCCCACTAATACTGTTATCCATAAACGAATGCTCCTTGTCATAAACAAAATTTGCTATGATCACAGGGTTATTTTTACGAAGAGCGTGCTCTGTCAAATTGTTTAGATATTTCTGCTGTCGAAGTAAAGCACAGAATTCCTCAGTCTCTATGTCATCCTTTGAGCAAGAGCTATCAACCTCCTCAAGGCCAACATCTGTTTCCATTCGGTCCAATTGTGCACCCTGCATAAAAATGAAGATTTCATTAACCAATTGTAGTGGTCTTCAAATGTACAGAATAGATACCAATAGTTGGTACAAGTGCTCAAGGTGATGATATCTGAGAACATTTGATGCCGCACGCACCTCAGCTTTTTTCATTGGATCATAAAAAAATAATTAAAAATGAACATAACATGCACAGATTTCAAATCACCAAAAGGTCAAGAACATTATGTTAGACTTCTTATTATGGCAGTTATGAGTAATGGAGAAAGCGATTAATGGGATAGTTTTTGAATGGGTTTGGGAGGAAGAGACCAAGTTCTTGAATTCTTGGAAGGGAGGGACCAACACTCTCGAACTTCTTGGCTAGTAACTGTGCATAATATCTTTTTTCTAGTTTTTGTGCAAATTCTGCATTGTCTATTGTGTGATTTTGTTTGTTCTAAATGTTTCTGTCATCAATAAAAGTCAGTTTCGACAATAAAAATGTATTTTGGCACCGGTTTCTATCACATTATAACTAAAATAATTGAATTGTAAAATATTATAATTGCAAATTCGTTGCAGTAAAAACATCAAACCTCTACCTCGTCATCTGAGAGATATCCATCTGGTACAAAAAATCCATCTTCACTTTCTCCATCAGATTTTGAACCTTCCTCTTGACATTCCTCTTCATCTTTCTCACAATCTTTCTCACAATCTGATAGACTTTCACCAGGCTCCTCCTTAAAAATAAAGAATGGCGTTAGCAGATTGAATACATCTACATTTACATATATTAATTAAGAGTAGATGCAAAGGTTCAAAGCACCTCTTCCCATTCATCATCACTGCTGACATCATAATCAACGCTTGGATCCTTCCTTAATGGATGACGTCCTCCAACAACATGACTAGAAATACAGATTTTAGCACATTAGCAATCTCAACTAGATATACTAGAACCGGATATCACACCATACAATAAATTAATAATGATATTTAGACCTGAAACAATTATATGCATTTAATTTAACTAACCAATGAGCCTTTAGAAGTAGTGACTAAACATTTGCATAACTAACATGCATTTAATTTAACTAAGCAATGAGCCCTTAGAAGTAGTGACTAAACATTTGCGAAACTAGGAAGAGACAAACAGAATAGTCTATCAAAAGAAAGGTATAGACATAGCCTATTAAAAGTCAGTATGAAGTACAGTCATGAAGCATGATCTAACCTTTTAACGGGCCAAAAACCATAAAAGGCTGGTCTAGGAGTATTGTCAAACTGCAATAATTGCCTTCCTCGATAGTACTTCTTGGCTTCAAGATGGGTACTGTCTGCATTCATTGAGCATGAATTACCATCTGGACTACTTTCTCCTAATCGGTCTACATCCTTTTCCGTGCCTAACTCATCCTCGTGAATTGCAGCTTTAGTATCTGTGAGCTTAAGTTTGTTAAAAGCTTCAGTCTTGGGATTTTGTCGTAAACCCCATCTCTGTTTTCTGTTTGAGCGGATGGATTGTCCTAAAGAGCGCCATGAATGAAAGTGTGACCTGCAAAGTCAAGCATTTTTCATAAAATCTAGAACAGCATGAGATGAAAGAGAAAGGTAAAAGCTACTCGGGACATGGGTTTTTTTAGAAAACCTAAGGTGTGGATATGTTGAAAATAAGGAAACCTCTTTTATAACATTAAAAAAAAATTAAACAGGAGTCATAAACTTTACAAAAATATCATTAAGAATAAAAAGAAATTAAGAAATAGGAATGCAGAATCAAGAAAAATATAATAGGAAGATAATATTTACAAAAGAGGAGTCGGAAAATGTTATTTATGTAGTAAAAAAGGGGAAAGAATAGTACCCGTAAAACGGGAGAAAACATGCATTATAAAGGGAAAGGCACCAACATCACCAAAAAAAAAACTACAAAATGCTATTTATATTATTTTGTAGTAAAAAACATATATTTATCAAAAAGTAATCACATCATGTACCCAAACCCAATTTTTTATTTTAAAAGTTAATTTTTGTACCATGTATATGTACAATGCACAAGATTGATATTGGAGTACCCATGCTAAAGAGGGTAAAACAGTACTTACTTGCGAAGATCCTCGGGCTTAATATCACTGCTTGATGCAAGAACATTATCCATTGAAAGAGTAGCTGACATAGACACACTTTCATTCTTGCTGTTTGACAAATCAGATGCAGTGGGCTCAATTGAAACTTTGTCGCTCTGAACAGAGGGATTAGGTTTACTTCTTTTCAGAAAACGCTCCATAATTGAGACTTGCTTTTGTAAACTACGTTTCTTTTTTAATTCAGCTTCTTCTTTTTCTCGACGCCGTTGATCTTTTTCTGCTTCCTCTGCCTGCTTCTTTTGTTGTTTCCTCTGTTCGCAACATTTCTCATCAGTTTTTGCCTCACCTTGGGACAACTTTGAACTTGTTTCCTAGAACAATTAGGCAGTCGGAGAAAAGGAAAATTGTCAACTCTCAACATAAATCTATTTTCATTAGATGAATGCAGAAGCAACAATTAAGAATGACTATATCAACTAGGCTCTAATAATTATTATCTAATGCAATGGATTATCATAATGTTGTCTGCAAACACTTTCGGGTTTTTGGTTTCAATACTTATTACTCCTACCATCCCAAATTATAAGTCATTTTTCCATTTCACACAAATTAAGAAATGTAGTTTTTTTTTTTTTGACATGTAAGAAATGTAGTTAATATTGTATAGAAAAGAGAAATTATGAGTTAGTACCTTACAAAGATAAATAAAAATTGTAAAAAAAGAGTAATAAATATTAATGAGTATAATAGGAAAATAATCATTGATGTTTCATTTTAATATTGTAAAATGACTTAAATTTGGGACAAACTTTTTTCCCAAACTAACTAATAATTTTGACAGAGGTAAGTACCTTCTAACAAATGTAATGGAAATTTGAAATATTCAAGTTAAGTACGTAGAAAACACAATTTCACTACCAGAGACCAACACCAAGTAAGAAGTAATTGGAGATTTGGAGCTATAAACAATATAAACAGAATCAAAACAACACTTACAATGGCAATTGTTTCTGTTTGCAGTTCACACTGTAGGCTTTCTTTATCTTTCTCTTTCTCTTTCTCTTTTTCTTTTTCTTTCTCAGCTTCTCTTCTATTTCTATCCAACTGTTTAATTAGCAATTTTTCTTCTTGGTTTGCTTTTTTCTTATCCCTGCAATTATAATTTAGAAAAAATCAAATGAACAATTTATATATTTGCAAGGTAATCGAACATGTCAGAATAGGAACATTATTTTACATACATGTCTTCACTGTTTTTCTGCAACAAGCCTTCAACTATCACGCGAATGTCAGCCTCAGTAGAAGTTTTACTCAGCTTTTTCGAGGCCTTGATTAGGTTTTGATTATAATTAGGCTCGCTTTCTTGTTTCTTCAATAACGCAATCATTTCTGCAAGGCAATGAAATTTCAATAAAATACACAGTAAACAAAAACGCTGTCGTTTTCCCAAAACTTTCTCAAAACAATACAATCTTTAAAAAGGGAAAATACGACAAAACATCGCCATAAATGTCATTTACACCAATTATTTGCATATTCGGCTATCGACAACATATTCCTTTACCAGTAAAAAACAGTGTTGCCAGCAGCAATTTTTTTCAAATATCCCTATCCTACGGAGTTACAATGTCGCAATAGCCACTATTTGACAATACTTTGTTTAGTAGCGTATCGCAGAACAATGTTCATTTGTTCATATTAAATGTTGTTAAATACAGTTATAGAGCTATTGCATAGCAAAATTTGAACAAAACCACTATTGTTCTGAAATAGTGCTAATTAGTACAAAATATTGTGAAATAGAAGCTATAGCTGTACTATAATATTACTGCATAGGGAAATCTGAACAAACGGCTATTTCTTGTGATCCTCGATGTATAACATTATTCAAATTCCGCTATGCAAGTGATACAGCACTGTCCGAGTTTGTATTTGACAAGACTGATAAATCAAAGGAACCAATCAACTAACAGCATTCAAAGTGCCATAGTCAACCAAAACAATGTAATACATTATACATACCAGATACAGCCATAATCCTATCGTGGATCTTTTTCCGACAAGTGCGACGAATAACAAGCTCTCCTCGAACAGATTTCGGCAACAATTTAACCTCCCTAGTCTACAAGTGTAACCAATACACATTCAACTTCAACACAAACCCAATTACTATCAACATAACCAGCATCTTAAAAAACATTCATTTACACAAATTTTAGATAACCCAATTAAATTGAACAACAAATAAACTATAGTTAGCAGAAATATCATCAAAATTCAAGAAAAAAAAATCAAAATTACCTCCCAACACCAAAGAGATGGATCAGAATGATCTTCCAAAATATCAGCATCAGCATTGGGAACTCCGTACATCATCCTCTGCCCAACAAACAACAAACTACTCTTCACCAATGCCGAATTAACCCCTTCCGCCAACACAATTCCCCCATTCGCCACTTCACAATTCAACTTCTCATAAATCTCATCAACAAGCTTCGACAACGGAAGCTCACTCTCCTCCATCAAAGCCGCAACCACCACATTTCTCGAACCACCACATTGCTTAAGGTCAATCACAACTTTCTGAGCCAAAACCCCTCTGTAATACGCAAACAACCCTTCGAGCTCTTTTTCTAGGGCTTCGATTTGTGCTTGCTTCTCTTCAGGACTCCGCGAATTAACATCCTTTTTTCGCTTCCTAGGGTTGGATTTGGGGCGATTTGGCGTTGGATCTTGAGGTGGTGGCGGTGGTTGTGGTGGAGGAGTGGTTTGGACGGTGGTGTCGATTTGCATGGTGGTTGAATTTGAGATCTGAATATGAAAAAGAAAAACCCTAATCGGTGGTGGAATAAGGGAAATGAAAATGGGGAAATGTATTGAATATAAACGGACAATAAAGTGAACTGAAAATATTTGGTGTTTGGCGCTCAAGTTATTTTCTTGCCTCCACTTCCAAATGTTCAACTTCTCACTTTGACACATTTCATAATCTTTTTCAATTCTTTCATAAATAACAATAAATTTAGATAATGGCGATAATATGTTCTAAATTTCTAATCAATCTCAATATTCCCCTAAAAAATCAATATCAATTTTTTTTACAATTTGTATACTAGTTATTGTTTTTAAAAACAAAATTGGATCAGGGTTGAAACCGGAATAAGAAACAAAACTACCGTTTGACAAAGACGCGCGAAGTTGATCTAAAATTTACGCGCGAAGCGGTGATCTAATTTAAATAAAATTACGCGCGAAGTTGAAATTTGAACAAAATCAATTAAAAATAAAGATTTAATTCAAGTAGGATATTAATGATGTAAAATAAAATAAAAAATCTTTGTCATACGTCATATTTGCCAACGTACTTGATCGGCTAATGACTTGTGCAAAGAGACCAACAATAAATGGTTTCAAAACTCTTTCCTAAAAAAAAAAGTTTTCAATACTCTAAAAAGAGCGGATCGGGAATCGAACCGATGTGATCTTTAGGTCATGGTTCGATTGGTTGGATTACTGTAGAACTGATCGAACATTTTTCTTTTAAAGAAATTGATTTTTTTTTTAGAAGTTTAAAGAAACTAGTTGAACGTTTATATATAAATAAAAATAAATAATCGAATAACAAATTTAATGCTAATTTTTGTTAGTAATTAATTTATAAATTCATAACTAGTGGAGTAAAAATGCATAAATCTATGTCAAATACACATGAATAAAAACCAAATTTTTTATAAAATAAAAAGCATAATGCATTTCAAGGAATTTTAATTTACAAAGTCGTGGAGGTTACAAAAGGGACGGTGGACTTGGAGAATCATGGACTCTTAAAATTTGTGGTCGAGGCTAACATAACCCCACAAACCATTTATTAGGTGAGGATTGACCCCGTTTCTAAATATGTTGTCATATCATCTCCTGTCCGATGCAAGACTCTTTAACACACTCCCGTCACACTCAGGACTAGATGTCTGATGCGTGGATATAAATGGTGGATGTCCCAGTAGCGAAAAACTTGATAGCAGGCGGGCCAACAGTTTTTATAGAAGGCTCTGATATTGTCCTAGAATTTGTGGTTAGGCCTAACATGGCCCCACAAAACCGGTATGTGGTGAGGATTGTCTCGCTTATAAACATATTGTCATGTCATCTTATATCTCATGTGAATCTCTTCAACATGGACCATAAAAAAGGTAGGTTTTGGAAACACTTTTATTTATGCAAATTACTTTTTAGGAACATTCGATTGCTCACAAGCACCTTAAACTTTTGAAAATACATCTAGCAGGGGTTATGTCCCACTTGCTTGGAATAAAGGGTTACAAACTAATCTCAAAAACAAAAATTAAGAATCGATCCCCGGTTCAGAAGTTACGATGTAGTAGAGGAAGCAAGGTGCGGTAGCTGAAACCAAAATGCAGAATTATGCGTAATTTATTCAAAGTCCAATCAACTTTAACACACTTAAACACTTTCAAACACACTCAACATTCAAAATACCATAAAATTATTTTGATCAACCTTCAAAATGTCACGAAACCACGTGTGACTCATGCAAAAGTGAAAATATTCAATGTACGTTCAAAATGCCATATGGGCATAACCATTGTTGCATTAAAATGCATATAATTTCATCAGAACGCCATCCTCTACTGTGCAACTTAATACTAAGTGGCCAACTTTATATCATTGACAATACGATGCAAAATATTGTGTAGACTATAATATGTGGTGCCATTTTCCTTCCCATATAAGCAAATGGTCCTTAACCTCGTGATCATATCATACGCACACTCACGCATGTGTATGTATCAACAAAGTTCTTCATAGCCCAAGCCTGAAAAACAAACATAAACATAAACACGTATAACAAACACAAACACATATAAAATTAGAAATACAAATTAAAGCACAAGTTTCTTAAATATTACAAAACAAATAAAACTTCATGCTAAAAATAATTTAAAGGATGTGAACATGCCAATTTTTTTCATGAGGACTAAAAGTAAAATTTGATATATAACCTTGAGTGTCTGTTTGTAGCATAAGAAACGTTTGCCGACAAAAGTGCAGATAAATAAAGATAAAGGTAAAAAGAAATGGTATTATCATAAACAAAATTGAGTTTCATACATTGTTCGAATCAACTAACAACAAGATGTGTTATTATATGAGGACAAATGTTATATAATAGACTTATTTTTATATAATGGAAATGAACTAATTTACATGGAGAATGATTCCACTATTCATAAAAACATGGATATGGATCCTCTGCAGCGGCAGGATGTGCTGCTGTTGTGATTTTGTGTGTGAGGAGAGAAAAATCATAAATAAAAAAGGAAGAAGTAATCCTTATTATCTAATCCTAATGTACAATGCAAACAACACTTGAAAAACCCTAAACCTAATCCTTAGGCGGGAAAAATAGTCATTAAATTTGAATTTGAAATTCAAATCTCACAACCATCTTTTGCTAAACCCCAAATTGCATTTACATGTTTGTCTCCCACATTAATTTGTTTTTCATTTTCCAAAGAAGCAAACTTTATCTTTCATCTCTTCACATTCAATCAACCATTTCTTCATTGTTTCATCTCCTCTCTCTCTTCACCAACCCCCTTTCTAGATCCTGTCCTCCGCCATCATCATCCACGCATTTATATTCTTCTCCCTTTTTCAACGATTGCCGATCCATAGCTCCGAGACGATGAACTCGACGACCGATCCGTTTATCATCCGCCAGCCCTTTTCCAACGTCGGCCGTCGTTGCTTTTTCGCCGGATTTACAATCCTCCTCACTCTCTCCCATCTTTTGAAAACGACTGTCTCATCCAAACACGCCCTTGCTCTCATTCATTAAGCACGCCATGGGAGCAGTAACCAAACAACAAGTTATCACGCCGTATCCATCCGTCATCACTAACCAACCATCACCGACGTCACCGTTAACAAACCATCACCGCCGTCAACTTTCATCACGTCATTACTATCAATGCCCTGACAATGACTCCGTCGCCGGCAGTACCCTCGATCCTCTCCAGTGATCTCATGCTCGAGGAATTTTCGTTTCTTCCTGTTAGATATCTTTTTCGATTCAGGTCTGTAAGTAAGGGTTGGAAAACCCTAATTTCCGACCCCACCGTTGTTTTATTTATGTGTTTGATTTTTTTTTATTGAAGGTTTGAAAAAATGAGAAATCACAGAACTCATATGTGCATATGTTTTGCTTGATTGAAGGTTTATGAAGGAATATTACATCAATATGACAATATAAAAAAAAAGATTGTTCATGATGCTCTTAATCGAAGTAAGATCAATTTTTTTCTTAACCTAAAGCCCAATTGTGATGATTTTTTTCTCTGTTTTTTATTTTGTTTAAATTTGTGAATTTTGATTACAATTTTTTTGGACAGGTATTAGTGTTTTCGTTGCATTGGGTTTCATGTATTTTCCTGTTGATGTATTGTTCTTCTAGGTTCACTTTCGATTCTATTGCTTGCAGCAAATTAGAGTCAAGATAATTAAACACCTTGAGGTAAATTTATCTTCTGTTTTTCAGATATGTTTTTTATCTATGATATTTATTTCATCTAATATGATTATCACTAACAAACCGTATCTGATACTAGGCAATGATTATCACTTTTTACTTTTATTAGAACTGTAATAAATCATATCTGTCAACATTTCACAATGTAATACTAGAATTGTAACTGTTGTTAGTTGCACTTGCCACTTTCAGAAATTGCTGCATTTCGAAATTGCTTAAAGGGCCATGGAATTTAGTTACTCTGTTTGCAGTTTTTGATGAGAAAGGTTTACTCTTTCTTTAATCGTGATGTCGTTGTTTCTGCATTGTTAAATTTAATTGTGATTTTAGCTTTTTTGCTTTTGGTATAATTGACTAGATTTGGCACGTATATGTTCACCTTTGCATAACAATATTAGTTTAGCTTTATTGCACTATTCCACAGATTATGTTAGTCTCCAAAAAAATCCCAAGGGCATTTTGAGGGAAACGATTTCGAAGCTATGTTGGGAGTATTTACTTGCTTGATCTAAGGAGTATTTTGACATCATGAGCCATGAGCCACTATCATCACCAAAATGGGGGTGATTAACTATTATGAAATATAGTTCCATTAGATCTAAATTTCCACAACAAGTATTAAAAAATAGTGATCTAAATTTGCACAACAATTATTATAAAATATTGTGCAAATAAATAAACTTTACATAAATTGATAAAGATTGTCTTTTGAGAAAAATAGTGATAGTTTTGGTGGACTTTGTCGAGTTGATTTCTGTTTTTTGTGGTGTGCTCTCGAGGGGCAGCAAGCTGTGTAGTGCCTCTGTGTTGTCTGCGTGAGGCTGCTGCTATTTTAGGTAGCAGGTTTTTGGTTCTGTCACTAGGAACCGTTGTGCTGTTGGTGTTTTAGAGGCTGCACCTCTTTTGTTTTGTGCCTAGCCTTTTTGTTTTGTTTTCTTTACGTAATCATGAGGCAAGGGTATGTGTTTGGTTTGTGTTTTATAGGGTTCTGATGTTGTTTATAGCTCACGGGTGTCCTATTTAATGTATACCTTAGCCTCATTTTCGTGTGGAATGATGCAGATCTATAGGGGGCGCCTCTTTGTGGTTATTTGAAGGTATTTGGTGTTTGTTTTTTCTTGGTTGTTGTTATGGTCATCCGCATATATACAGTGCCGAGTTCGTAATCATTGTTCTAGGTTTACCGCGGGTTAGTGTGCCATACACAACCTGTCGAGAATAAATCTGCTAATTCAAAAAACAAAAAGTGCAGACAGTCCCACGTGACACTTTTGTTTTACCACCTAACTTATATTCAATTAAGCTTTTGATTGTTTGCTGAGATATGAGGTAACATTTTCCAAATATTTTTTGGTAAAAGCGTATCAGGTAAAGTATGGGATAGTTTCTCATGGGGACATTCTGGAAGGTGTTGCGTATAAATTTTTCTTTAGCCATTAATATTTATCATTTATTATTTATACTAGACATCTCCAATTTAAGTGTTTTAGGGATGTCTTATGATTGCTTCTTTTCTGTTTATTCATATTGTTCATGTTGCAATCTAGATTAGCTAACGTAGTTGTTGTTACAAGGGCACGAAAGATTTGATTCAAAGGTCAGATGTAATGGCCTAGATGTGGCTTTGAAGCTGATCTGTTTTGTTGGTTATAAGCGCTATATTTGAAGTACAAGCTTTCATCGCTCCCGTATGTTAGTTTTAATTTTCAGCTACTGGTATGTTTTACACTTTTGGGTTAATTCAAGTAGAATTTAAGTTTATACAATGGTTTGCAAGTCACATTCAGTATTCCTCGGCTTTATTTCTGTTTATGAAATCTGATGTGTCTCAACTGAGTGTTGGTTGGTGGTCTGCTATGGAATGCTTCAGCAGACTAGAAATTGGTTTTCAAATTACTCATTTAGTGACATTTTGGGATTGACTTAGTACAATTGGATTGCATCTTAGGACAGGTTCCATGAGATCAAGGACACCACTATATCATTGAGTTATGAATTAACCAATTGTTGGTTTCAGCTGCTGTCCGGTTTAGCATTGGTGCGGGTTGTGTGTTCAAAGCTTGGGCCTCATGCTGTTTGTTGCCTGCTGCTGTTTCCTGCTGTATGCTGCTGTTTCAGCAGGTTGGAGCGGCTGCTGCATTGTGTTGTGTCCTTCCTGGTGTGGCTGTGGTGGGTTTTTGGTGTGTTCGGCTTCGGTTTCGTGTTTTGACTGTAGGGGAGGGGATATGGAACTGAAATATGTTGTTTGTTTGTTTCCATTATGATAAGTCTGAGTGTTTGTTTATTTGTAAGTGAGAATGATAGTTTACATATTTTAACTGTCATATATATGTCATACTACCAAGGTAAATCAATTTTTACAGATCATAGTTTTTTTCCTGCTATTTTTGGTTAAACTCATATAGCTTATCTTCAAAACATAATAACTACTCTCCTATTTTTCTGTTTTTTGTCACAGGTTATTTTTGTTGTACGTGTCTGATTGGATGCAAGGAAGGTTAGCAAGATGGATGGGAAATGAAAAAATGAAGATTGAAAACAAGATGCTAAGGAAAGTTAAAGCTATATAAGAGTAGTTATGTGAAGATATAGAAATTGCAAATAAAATTAAACTGTACATTTTCTCAATTGGAATTGAAAACATATTTTATTCTATAATGTTGACGAAAGCAGTTGAAAGCTATCATAGATATCTTGATTTCTCCTTTAGTTTTACTTATTTAAGCAAAATGTTTATTATTTTATTAGCGTTCACATCATAATAAAAATATTTTTAATCTAATATTTTATGAAAAAATAAATAAAGTTTATATTATTAGTGTTCCTTGCCGCAGTTTTTGATTTTATGTCGATCTATGGAATTCTTATATTTTGATAAGAAATAGTTGCCATATACATGACCCGTGCTGTAATTTTATTACTTCCATTTTATCTGCACCATAAGAACATTATTTTCTCCTTTAGAAAACATTATTTTCTATATTATTTGAATATTTTGTCTCCAATAATTATGATCCGTGCGGCAGCACGGGTGCAAGGTCTAGTGATGAGAGAGAGGAAAATCATGTGAGAGATAAGAACATAAAAAGGCACGAGAGAGTATAGGAGAGAAAGTGCTGCAAATTATCCATTTCTTAAAAACATAGAAGAAACCAACTATAGGATGTATGAATGACGTGTGTCTTCTAAATAACTTCGATTTTTTTTTCCAAGTATATTCTAGTTCTGAATTTTGAAAGTTGATGACTTCCCAAACATAATTGTCATTGTTAAAACTTTTTCTGCTCTTTTTTATATGCTAGTTTTTTGAGGTTAGGTCTTCATAACAGCTTCTTTTCGAATTTTGCCTTGTTGGTCTTCAAATTAACTTTTCAAACACTTATCCTAATTCGGACTAATAGTTGGATTTTGGATGCGGTCTTTCGAGAAGTTACTCGAAATGCTTTTTCAAATTTTGTATTTAGCAAGTTAATATTATCTGTGTGGATTATTTGTTTTCTAAAACATATATAGTAGATGTACTTTAGATTATTTGATTCGTTAAAAACTATAAGCAAGTAATGTTTTAATTTATAAAAGGTATAACTAAAAAAAAACACATTATTTTAAAGTTTTTTTCTTCAGAAAACAACATATTTTTTAAGATGAAAATGTATGAAATGGTTAAGGTAAATGCTGAGATCCTAATAAAGAGGGTTCGGAGAGCTTTCATACAATTAAATTTAAGGGACTGAACAACTAAATATAGTATCAATGTCCTCAATTTTAAAAAATTTAGACCGTCAATGGAGTTCTTCATAGACTCCAAGAATAAATTCATGAGGGTTGAATCTTTAACAAACATTCATCCTTTTTTTTTCTTTTTTTTATTTACTTATTTACAGGGTGAATTAAGACCGCAATTTCTTAAATTTAATTTTTTTTATCCATATCATTCCGTTCTCTGTAAGAAGAAATTTTTCTTTGTTGGTTTAGAAAATTTTTCAAGGCAGGCAATTGCATCATATCAAATTTTCACACATCAACCATCCATATCTAACTTGTAAATGATTGTCTTCTTTTTACAAGGGCCAAGAGTTCTCAAGCCAAACTGGTGAAGGATGTACTCAACAATTTTTGTTTGGATTCAAGTCTGACGGTGAACATTCAAAAATCTACATTCAAGCCACATTGAAATGTCCATTGCCCAAAGGTTTTCGAATTTGAGTTTATTGTTCATTTTCCTCATATCTAATAGTTAGGAAAATATTTTGGTTTTTCCGCTAGTCATATTAACAAGTGTTATAAGAATACTAATGAAAAAAGTTAAAAATGTAAATTTTACATTAAAAATATCAATTTTTAAACCTTCAAAGAGTTGAATACACTACTCATAAGACAATATTTATATATTAATCTACTTAAAAAACGGCATATGAGGATTTGTTGTTAAAAATGCCCAAGATCTTCAACATGGCTTTCTTTTTCGAGCTGGAAAGGGGTGGTTTCTATCTAATATGTAAATGACTTTGTAAGGGCTGTCTTGGAAAGCAAATTCTATATGTTCACGTCACATGTACAACCTTAAGGTGTGTTTAGATGGAGGAATGTTTTGAGAGAATGTAATGTTTTGAGGGAATTCAACTACTTTAAGGTGAATTTTGAAATTCACCTTAAAGTAGTTGAATTCCCTCAAAACATTACATTCCCTCAAAACATTCTATCATCCAAACATACTCTTAATGTTTCACGATATCCTACAAAGTGGCTAATGGAATTTTGATTTGCTTCACATTCATGTTTTCCCTTGTCTCAAAGCTTTTGCATTAGCAATTTTCTCATAATACCATACATAGACGGTATAATTATTTACGGTGTTGCTTCTTAAAGTATTTACTCGGCAAGTGGTCGATACTCTTGGCTTATGATTCATAATCGCCATTCTTAGCTTGCTAATGGTACTTGGAATTGGTTGTGAAAATTGATAATTTTAGAGAATGACGTATACTTTTTGTGGATAACCGTTCATTGTTCTCCACCAACAAACAAATTTAGGGTTTTTAGATATATCATCGCAAATTCTTCAATTCATTTGTGTGGCTGTTTTCACGAGTCTCTTTTACATACTCTTCGAGATGACACCAAAACTCTCATAGTTTTAAATAATTCTTGGTTCACTCATATTTATAGTTTTGCGACATCAAAGTTTCAAACATCAACTTCGATTTACAAATGGTCTTTTAAAATGCTGCATCCACCGAGAGGAATTCTTTTCTTGTTACTGTGTGTTGGTCCCTTTTAAAAGATCAATACATTTATAAATTTTATTACAGTCACTCATGACTCTAATATTAATTATTTGGGTCCAACTACTTGGTCAAATACTCCAATACTCTATTTACTGAAGGGTGGTAGTTAATTTATATATGTTTCTTTAAAAAAATTCAACTATTGAAACATTCCTTTAAAAAATAAACTTGAAATATGCTAGTATTTTTATGTACAAATTTTAATTTTGAGTAAAAGCAAACTAAAAAATTTATTTTAAATTCTACAAATGAATAAATTTTTAAATTATAAATTATCAACTTAGTCCTTAAACTATTAGTCTTTCTCTAATTTAGTTCATAAATTGTATAAATATAATAAGTAGTTTTTAAAATATAAACAACTTCATCTATTTAATATTTACTATTAAGATGATAGAGACCAAATTTACAAGATTTTATATATATATATATATATATATATATATATATATATATATATATATATAAAATTGACGAATGTCATAAACTCTAAATATTGTTTACATATAATTTTGAAATTAAATTAAAGAAAGATTGTTCAAGAGGTGTCACCTTAATGATTAGAGTTAGACTTTGTAATATAGTTTGTAATATATAGTCATTAGCGTTGTTATCAATAATAAAGTTTCTACTTCCCGATTTATTTATTTTGAAATAAATTAAAGGAAGATTGATAATTTTGAAACTATTTTCTAAAAAACATTATAATTTTTTTTAAAAAAAACATTACAATTGCTTAGTTAAAAAAAACCATTATAATTGCATAAAATAGCATATCCATAGAAAATAGACGTTAGGAAAGAGATTATGATCCAAAAAGGCAAAGTACCTCGTCCATTCAATCTATTTGTACACGACATTGCCACATTGGCAACACACCACACAAATAAACAACCTAAAATAAATCAAAAACAAAAAACATTTAACTTAGGAAATTACAAAGAATGATGCTTAGGAGCAGCACCACTATAGCAGCTACTAGTGTTGGTGTTTGTCACACTCAAAGACTATGGTCACATTCGGTTACCATAAACTATAGATTATCTCAATTTGCTGGTAACCCTTTATTGTCGAATTCTGCATTTGTTAAGTGGAAAAGAAACATTGGTAGTTCCAATAAAAACAATCGTTTTAGAATGGCAACAAAAGCATTGGCACAACCTCTTCAGAATGCTGATGAGCTTATTGATTCTGTTGAGACATTTATCTTCGATTGTGACGGTATGTTATAGTACAATCTATCATTGAATTGGATAGAAAAAAATAGTGATGAATGATGAATTGATGATTATGTTTTTTTTTTTCTAAGACTATGAGAAAAGTGTATGTATGTAAGTAATCTTATTAATTTTTCTTTTATATGAAAATGTTAATAAGTTAGTGGTTATGTTATTTTCCAGAGTTGGAATATGGACATCATGCTTAAAATTGTTTCTTTTAGATCATCAACCGAGTTATTTGTTTGATGAAATGTATATTCTGTTATTTTTGCTAGGATCTAAAGCATTTTCAAGTGAATTCTATATTACGTGTTTATTTAAGAATCGACTTACGTGTGTATTTTCAAGGTTAGAGTTGTCTGGAAATAAACATTCGATTTGCCTTTCACTTTGTGAAAACTTTTAGCAGGTGGCAAAAGGGGATCATGTCATATTTGATAAACACCATATGAACTAAACTATTTTTTCTTTCTTTTAGTTAAACAATGTCTTTGTCCCTCATGTATTGATTTCATTTTGTTCTCTCTTTGATGTTATACTTTTGAGTTGTTAACCTTTGATGCTTTCTTTTTCTTAATATTGATGTAATGGTACTTTTCCTTTTCCGTTGAAACTTAATTTGCAGGAGTTATATGGAAAGGTGACAGCTTGATAGAAGGAGTGCCTGAAACACTTGACATGCTTAGGTCAAAGGTTTGTGTACTAATAATGTAGGAACTAGGCCGTTACTTGCAAGTGTAAATGTTACTCAATCTGTCTATGTTCTTTTTTTAGAAAAAATTCTGAGATTTGGATCTCTTGATAAACTTTAGGGAAAAAGATTGGTTTTTGTCACCAACAACTCAACTAAGTCAAGGAAACAATATGGAAAGAAGTTTGAAACACTTGGCCTAAATGTCAACGCGGTTAGTCTGCTTTTGTTGTTCTTTCCTTCCTCTGTTTGCTCAGAAATTGTATAATCAATACTCTCATAGCTTCAAAATATTTAACAACTGACTTATTCCAGGAGGAGATTTTTGCATCGTCTTTTGCAGTTGCTGCGTATTTGAAATCCATTGATTTCCCAAAAGATAAAAAGGTAACATATATCATCTTTTGCTTTGGAGTATGATTGAAACAAATATTTAGTGTTTACTCGCCAAGTTTGGAGCTCTTTTAACCTAAGACGAATCGTGCATCAAAGCTTGGTTTTGAGGAATGGAGAGGCCCCTTCAATTAATTAGAATACTGTAGGGCCCAACATGAATTATGACATGTTTATAAACCAGGAAATTAAATGATTTTAGAGCCAACCAAGGTATGAATGAAATTAACAATATTTATTTGTAAATTCTCTTATAGTAACTGTGATGCTGAACTTGATGCTGGCATGGTTTATGTTAAGCACATACTGCTGGAGAAATACTATAGAACATTATCAGTGTATGAAGTTGAAGTATAGTACTGATATATGTTAGCATGGTTTAGGTTTATGTCATTGGAGAAGATGGCATCTTGAAGGAGCTTGAGCTTGCTGGATATCAGTATGTTGGTGGGCCGGTATGTATTGAGTTCGTATATGTAAAAGATTTACTACCTGTTCTTCTGTAAGCATTTAATTCTGATCGCTTGGTAATGTGCAATATCGTTTTATCATTATTTTAATCAGTTTGACTGATAAAGCATATACGCCAATTTTGAATGATAATGCATGAGCAGAGGTGACCTAATGGCAATATGTTTTGATACATTGATTTGCAATCTGAACATTTTCCAAATCGACTGCATATGTTGAATCTATGTTATTAGTATGGAATTATTCTCATGTTTGATTATCTTTCCTCTTCTTTGTGCATGTTATTCTTTCAGGAAGATGGCGGGAAAAAGATCGAGCTTAAACCAGGGTTCTTGATGGAACATGACGAAGATGTATGTACTTCTAGCCTTTCTTGATAATTGGCAACATTTAATATTACTCCCACTTCCTATTATAAGAGTTTGTTTATTATTAGGTTGGAGCAGTTGTTGTGGGATTTGATCGCTATTTCAACTACTATAAAGTCCAGTAAGATTTCAAACACCAACATGACAGTTACATATGTATGCTGCACTCAATTTAGAGTTAAACAACCCTGTGATTAGAAAACTAATGAAGTCTTGCTGTCATAGATACTTTTTTGTAACTCTTTTCCATATTAAAGTGTTGCAGCAAATGGATTCAGATTCCATGCAGTATTAATGTTCATTCATATTTATACTTGTGCATGTAGGAGATGTTTTCTTTGTTCTTTGTTTTCCTATATGGCCAAATCTGAATTTTATCAGCACGAAACATTCGGTGATGTAGTATGTATTTTAGCATGTAGCAAGGGTGATAGTTTTAAATTCTGGTAAGGTGGATAGAGATTTTGTATGAGTTGTTAAATATCATGTTTTCCTTCAAAATGACAGGTATGGAACTTTGTGTATACGTGAAAACCCTGGATGTCTTTTCATTGCTACAAACAGAGATGCTGTTACTCATCTCACAGATGCTCAAGAATGGGCAGGTTTGTCCTTTTGCTCCCTTTCACTATTACTGATTTTATTTCATGACATTATATGCATAATAATCGAGCGAGTTTTCAAAATGTCTGCGTAGGAGTATCCCTGTCCCTTGTGGTATGGGTTGAGACACCAAAGGAGGCCCAGGGTTCGATCCTTGCTACTAACATTCACTCCTCCCCCCAACAAATTAACCACAAACATTTCCCCAAAAAGAGTTTTCAAAATTCTTTTGATCATTATTCAGTTAGAGAGTTTGATTACATAAAAAGACTAGTGAATTAGGTGGTATATTACAAACTAAAGCGGTTCGATCAACACAATCCATTACAGAGGCAGTATGATAATGCAATTACAGTTAGTTCTTTTGCAGAGTCAACCATTCTTAAAAGTTGTGCTCAGGTAGTCGAATCTGATATATTATGTGTTTTAATTTTCAGGTGGGGGCTCTATGGTTGGTGCTCTCGTTGGATCTACTCAACGCGAACCACTAGTTGTTGGAAAACCCTCAACTTTCATGATGGACTACTTAGCAAACGAGTATACTTTTCTACTGTCTTGTTATATATTCTTCACGCATGATTATAGAGTATTTTTTGCATTCAAGCACCATTATGCAAGTTTATTTACAGAATAATTTTCCTTTGACCGTGCTGTAATTTGATTGAACAACAGGTTTGGCATTTCAAAGTCTCAGATATGTATGGTTGGGGACAGATTAGACACTGACATTTTGTTTGGACAAAATGGTGGCTGCAAAACTCTACTTGTCCTCTCAGGTGTCACCACACTGCCAGTGCTACAGAGTCCAAACAACTCCATACAACCAGACTTCTATACCAACAAAATTTCAGATTTTCTTACCCTAAAGGCTGCAGCTGTATGATGACTACTACAAGCTTTACGAAATTTTCGATAAATCGAGTTGTGATGTGTATTTAACAGTTCTTGTTTTATACATCCTTGTAATCAACTTTGAGAGGAGAAACTAAAATTCTTTAACAGAAAACAATAGTACCTACAATGAAGTAATCAATAATGAATTATTTGGACGCTAAAGTGCTTTAAAGACACGATTTTTTTTTATTACAATTGGATTAAGATGTAAGAAATGGTGAACAGGAGAGGTGTTGAAACCATGCCCTTCTCAAATATTTAAGAACAGTCAATTTCTGCAAGGCGAGGAGGTTGAGTAAACCGGTTCCTCTTGCTTTGATGCTGTATACCTTTTCAATCTTGTTTGGTATGTTAGGTTGTTTATGATCATTTTGTTCTATCTCTGAATTAACATAAATATAAAGGTTCAAGAATAGTGTAAATGGTTGAAAGGTAAATTATTAAATGGTTCAAGAATGGTGTAAATTCCATTTTACATTTTGAATTCACTATTTCATGTTTTTGCTTATTTTTGTTTCTGGTGTTTCTGTAGGAATTTGGTACTCATTAGGAAGCTATTCCTTTGTGAAAATGATATTCGTTCAAGTATACTTGACCTGACATTCATCCAAGTATACAACTATTTAGCACGATTATGACCTGAGTCCTGATCTAACCATTTAGCACGAAAAGCAAATGATGATGACAAAAAACGAAAATTTATTAAGAAACTGCTAAATTATTCCTAAAAATTTGTTTTAATTTGCTTTAATACCACCACTATAGATTTATAATCTGAAAAAATTATACTGTTGATTTAACGCATTGGATTAAATCCAGCTTGTATATATGTTGGACTGTCATCGAATTTTCGGTTAAATCCACTAAGGTTTTTGAATTGGTCAAAATTGTGATTGTAATTGATCCATGATCAAATCTAGAAAATAGAACAAAATATGAATTGCAGTTATCAAACACATAAATCAAACTTTTTCCAAATTGTGTTAGTAATTGTGACTTCCCTGATCAAATCTAGAAAATATAACCGAATTTGAAGCACATAAATCAAACTGGTTAATTTTAGTTTTTTATCAATCAGAAACTAAGTTTTAATAGGAAAGTTCTTGAATGAGTAAAAACTATGATAATCCCATTGGCTTTGTAACTTGGATCAAATCTTATTCATCTAAAGACAATGGCAATATAGTGCATATATGTGTAATTGCGAAAGTTTGCAACATAAAGTACTCATAGAAAATAAATGAACAATTTAGTACTGAAATTCTCATTCTGATTCTCATTAGCAACAAACCAATTACAGTATAGGAGACATAGTAGAGGAAAAAACAAGTAATTCCCCAAATGAATTAAAAAAATATAGATCTAAACAGAGAAATTCTGTAACACACAAAAGACTCATATCATATCATATTAGAACAACATCACAGATCAGAGTTGTTTCTTTGTACTCTTGTCACCACTTCTTCAAACCTGAAAAGGCCATGGCCAATCCTTCAAATCTTCATCTTGTTGAACCTTCGCACTTCCCAAAACAACAGTCCTACAAGTATTCCCACCTTCAACACAAGCATAATACTTCAAGAAAAACGCTAGAGTCAAAACAACCCACTCAAGGCAAAAGATCAAAATAGCAAGTCCACCAGACAGCTTCAAAATCACTGAACCATCTTCTTCCCTTACATAAGACTTCAACTCACCAAGAAAATCACTCGTCCTCGTAAAAACAAGAACCGAAACCGACCCTTGAAATATAGCCGTTAGAACAGTAGCTACCATATGAGCAGAATACCAACGGTTAGCACCAACAGCAGCACAGCCTGAAACAGCACCAGCAATGGTGAAGATGTGGAGAAGGATGAGGAAGAAGCCGCAGACGGATGGGACTAAACGGAGCGAAAGAGTGAGGAAGATACAGCTTGAAGCTGCACCTAAGAGGACATAGTTGCAGAAAAGGAAGAGTTTGTGGATGTTGTAGTGACGAGGTGTGATTGTGGCTGGAGGATTGTTCATTGAGAGACCCATTTGTGGATTTGTGAGAAAAATTGAAACTTTGTGAGATGAGAAAGAAAGTGTGATGAAGAAAGTGTATTGTGTTGAAGATTAGTGATGAAGAAGAGTTAATATAGTGGTTTTTGGGTTTTGTGGCCATAACGGTCGTATTTTGGTACAACGTTTGGGTCGGTGAAATGTGACCGTTGGGAGAAAGTAGGACACAACACAGCTCATCCTCGTTTCATGTAACGGTTAGTAACATCTATTTTCTTTGATTTCTTCTACTTTCTGAGTTGGCATTTTGTATTTTCAATATTGACTTTTTACTATGCAAATAAAAATAGTTTTTGGTACAAAACATGTTTTTTTTCATATGATCTTATAAATCTACATATGATGGTGCATTTATACAAGTAAAAAAATGTAAATTATCATGCCGTTTTACACTAGCCGATGAATATACCAACTTAAGAAAAACTTTAAAAACTATTTGTTTTTTATTCATAGATATTGTCGAATAATAACAAATTTTTAATCTCTAGGTCTTTGTTTCATTATTTATATCTTTATTGACAGGTACCGGCACATCTTATGATGAATTTCTTTAGCCTTGTTATGGACCTTATGATGGCTCTATTTAGCCATATTTTGTGCGAAAACTCTCAAATGTTATTATAAAGATATGTTGCATTTATTTGTTAGAAACATCATTAGCAAAACCGTCAAGTTTTGTGATAATCTCATTAAAGCGAAAAATATAATCCTTAAACTCAACTTTATTTTGTATCTTCACCAATGAGACCAAAAGTACCAATGACATCGAAGTCAAAGTATATTTTATTCCTTTATTCTTTAATTTTTTTTATTGAACAATTACATCTTGAACCTCGCACACTCACCCACACAAATAATACAAAAGGACAGTGAAACAAAATATAAAAGGGAGATTTTCTCAAAAAAAAAAAAATATAAAAGGGAGATGCGAGGAGTTTGGCTGGTGTACGACGTGCATGAAAATGACCGTAAAAAAAGAATACCATATGACGAATAAATGGTGGTAGAAAAATCAGTTCGAGGCATCAAAATTATAATCTTCGAGTCATAATTATGAATTGTAGCTTAGTAGTTTCGTTTATGTGGCATCAAAATGACAAACTCTTGTTGTGAATTGTTCATTGAATTGTGATTTAGTAATTATGCTGTAAAAAACTTAAAAGCAAGGTTTATCAGTTCCATTCCATGATTTCTTTTACATTTGCGTTTTGAACAAATTCAGTACAAGAACACATCTTCTGGCTGTTTATTAGGCCATCACGTTATTTTCATCTTAATCCATGGTGGAATTCTCAACATTCCATTAAATAAGAAGGAATTTCCCAGACAACGACACAAAGGCTAAATTGAAGACAACACAATACAACGTTAGATGCCTTTATAAAGTAAACTACATATAATGAACTTCAACATACTCTTAAATAAAAGGATAATAAACTCAGTTAGATAATATACAAATGCAATAGGTACAGAAGTGACAATCCATGTTCACCGACCGCTATATAAATTACAAGGCACTTTCAGTAAGATACTAGATGCCTTGATAAAACAGAATTCTTGCATGGAGGGATGGGTTTAAACACATTACAAATTAGACCCAGAAAGCTACAGATGATGATATATTTTTACAATAATATACATTAAGACCTAGAATAATCAATAGGATTAAATGATACACGAGCCACTTCAACCCCCCAGCCATTCAAGAAGTAAAACTAAACGGCTAAATTCTATCCAAAAAATTATTAATCAAAACCCATAACTAAAATGGGGGAGTGATGTTGAAAAGATTATCCCAGCCCTGCAGATTTGACCCGAACTATCCCCTCTCTATATCAGCCACTCCTAGATGAGATTTCAGAAATCTGTCTTCATAAGCTTCTTTCGAGGTTGTAAGTTTATATTGGCAAAGGGTTTTGCCTGTTCTACATGAACATAATCCCTTGTCTTGAGAACCTGCAGTCATGGTCGAAATTAGATTTCAATCAAAGTAAAAGTTGCCAAGTAGGCACGCTGGAAGACTGAATGATTTGAAGAATTCAAACAAAGCGAAGTAAGCTACACACAACTATGATATTGGTTTAGCAGAAAAATCTCGCTCCATAAAAGTTCAGCAATGACCCCCAAAGCACATATTCAATGTACAAACTACAACAGATTCTACAATACTATTGAATGCTTTGAAGAATTCAAACAAATCCAAGTTACACAATTATGCTATAGGGTTAGCAAAAAAATCTTGCTCCATACAAGTTCAACAATGACCCTCCAAAGCACATATACGAACTACAACAGAGTCTACAATAATATTGGTAAATGGTATATAACCAATGAATGACACATACAGAAAATATAGTTGTAAAGATCATACAAGATAAGTATTTTCAGCCATCTAGATGTTCAGCTTTTATAGTGTCATTTCAATTGCTGACTTCCAAAGGGAATGTGTAGCCCTGCTGCATTATTAGTGTTTTGGGTGCTTTTATTCTTGGCCCATTGTTATTACTTATTAGTTTAGTATTTCTTTCCTTTCTCCAATAGAATTCATTTAAGAGAAAAAAGGGGGGAACGATATTTCAGTTATTACTATCCCAAACATGAAATTGTGTCAAATCAATGCCCAAGTTCATTAAACAGTATATATGCCAGCTAAAGTAATCCTCAAGAGCATACCAGTGTTTCAAAAAACATCCTTGATGCTTCCTTCCGGGTTTTACCAGCTAATATATTGTCAAGATGCAGGTTCTGCCTTCCATGTAGATCTTCCTTATCAAACAACGTCTGCAGATACTTAGCAACAGCCCTGTGGATAAATGCCTCAGTTAGGTATTCACATAAGGAAAACTAGTTACAAGAGCATAAACAATTCAGATAGAGCACGTTCAGATTTTTTGTCAAGCTTTACATAAACAGACCTGGTTCGAGAAGACCACCCACTGTTTTCTAAGTGTGTTCCTTCACCTCCTGGTGCAAAACCATCAGCATCATCATCATCATCCTCAATTATTTCATCATCACCAACATTCAAAAATCCTGATAATAGACAGATGGAGAGTGAGTCAACAACAAAGCAAAGGAACATAACTTAAAGCAAAAACAAAAGCTTCACTCTCTTATTTCACCAACTGTAAAGATGCAGGAATTTAGAAGAAAACCTGTGTCAATGCGACCCATATCGTTTTCCTGCATCATGTAGCCATGGAACATAATTAGGCATGTATAAAACAGTGAAGGGAATACATATAGCTTGGAACTGAAAGGGGAAGATAGGCAATGTAATTTCCTATCTAACTTAATAACATCAGAAAACTCATATTCCC
The DNA here is from genome assembly GCA_958299785.1 of Medicago lupulina. NCBI lineage: Eukaryota > Viridiplantae > Streptophyta > Magnoliopsida > Fabales > Fabaceae > Medicago > Medicago lupulina. The sequence goes on along the minus strand of OY283140.1, from coordinate 18,113,789 downwards.
TTCCAATCCCCATCTACCTAGCTAACTGTGATGCTAAAAGGAACTAAAGGGACGGCTAAAATTGTCAGAATGATATAAGATATAGGCTTTGACAGTTCGACTCATTGATTTCAACTTCTCTAATGAGCTCTCTAGACATGAGGGTTTCCTAATCCAGATTGTTTATTTCTTTTTTATCTTTTTAAAATAATTCCATTCTTCAGAGGCGTAAACTTCTTGGACTTCTGGTCACTAGCCACAAAAAGAATCTTATTGCCTTAGGACCCATACCTTTCATATTTTATCACGTTTGGGAAGCCAGACCGTGAGGTAAATGAATGAATCCTTCTAATTGCATTTATAGCTAACGGTGTATATTATATGCTACATATGTCAAACTACGGCAGATGTTGAGCATGATACAAAGCAACCAGACAGAAAAAGGATTAACAAACACAACCACTAGCCCAGCATATCAACTTTGAACAATGGCAATTATTTTTTAGGAAAAGCGAAAAACGATACGTGAAGACCATTTTCAAAACCAATTCCATCACAGAATCTACAAACTATCTGAGACAATCCATTTATGATTTTAAGGCTAATTTGAGAACTTACATCATTCTGATCCACAAAAGGACTCCTAATAGCCGAGACATCAGGATACATAGTATTTTGTAATGCAGCTTCTTGACAGACTGGGTTTTCCTCATCATTCAGAGAACTTTCTTTTACATCGACAAGTGCTGCAGAATGTAAACAATCTACTTCAACATTTTCACTAAATAAGCCACCAGACAATGCATCCTTGTCATCACATCGCAAGCCAGAAGAAACAATTTGATTCTCATTTAAGACTCCTAGCATGTTGTTTCCGTTTTCCTCCATAGGTAGGTCTCCATTAAAGGAAACCTGGTTGTCAGTATATTCATTAGCTTCCTTCGAGCCAGTAGCCATGGATGCATGTAAATGATCAGCTTCCAAACTATCTGTTTCAACTTGTGTTCTAATTTCCATGGCATGCTCTGCAATTTCAGTAGCACCTGCATTGTTTCTATCACGTTGATCCTCCGCAAACTCATTCTCTAGAATAGGAGATGTATCCATTTTCTGGGAAGTTGGAATGCTCAACATATCTGTATGGATAGAACCGACAAGATCATCTGTTTTATCCATGAGAGGCAGCGATGCATCAAAAAAAATTGGCCTACAAAGCTCATTTTCGAAGACTTCGGTTAGGGATAAAGTTTCATCCCCAGGGACAAAAGAGTAATTCTCAGTTTCAGATATCTCGAAATTTCTTCCAGCATTGTTCATTTCAGCAGTTTGGGAACATCCAAGCTCCCTTACATCAGAAATAATATTTGTATGCCCATGAGCGTCAATATTATTATGCGATCCCAAGTCAACTTCAGACTGATGACACTCGGATGGAACAGGTATCTCAGAAGGTTGGGCTTCAGCATTTTCTTGGGGTTGGATTGCCATAGGCTCATTATGTGCTTCCACCCCATGAATTTCAGCATTTGTTTTAGAAAAGGACTCTTCAGCATCATCTTGGGGTTGGACAGCCATAGGCTCATTATGTGCTTCCACCCCATGAGTTTCAGCATTTGTTTTAGAATAGGACTCTTCAGCATCTTCTTGGGGTTGGACTGCCATAGGCTCATTTTGTGCTTCCACCCCATGAATTTCAGTATTTGTTTTAGAATAGGACACTTCAACATCTTCTTGGGGTTGGACTGACATAGGCTCATTATGTGCTTCCACCGCATGAATTTCAGCATTTGTTTTAGAAAAGGACTTTTCAGCCTCTTCTTGGGGTTGGACAGCCATAGGCTCATTATGTGCTTCAACCCCATGAATTCCAGCATTTGTTTTAGAATAGGACTCTTCAGCGTCTTCTTGGGGTTGCACTGTCATAGGCTCATTATGTGCTTCCACCCCATGAGTTTCAGCATTTGTTTTAGAACAAGACTCTTGATCGTTTCCTTTTTCAAGTGAAAGGCTATCTAAACCATCATCACAAACCTTGATTCGACTCAGATCTAATGTCTCATTTTGCAGAATAGTCAAATCAGCAGACACATCTGAAAGAAATGAGAAAATCAACTCGAGTATGTTGGAGAAAAATTTCACAAATGAACCCAAATACAAACTGCTTTTTCATCAAAACTCAACTAAACATGTTTTTATAACTGTTTTATGTTTTTAGTGAAAATGAAAATATGTACAACTGTGACATAAGAGCATAATCACGTTCGGGTTTTAACTTGTTTAAGAAAGGATGAAAACTCCAAATGATCAACAGTACAATATGTAAGCTGAAAATTCACCTGTGAATATTGGTTTATGGAAAATTTGATCTTCCAACAACTGTCTTTGGATCATTAAAATCTCATCGCGTGTGCAAGGAGCTTTTTTCCTTACACGACGTATGTCTTCAGTACTTGTCAACTGTTGGCGTATTGTACTTCAAACGGAAAAACAAATAGTAATATTTTAGTGCACAAGAAAAGGAATGTGGTATGCGATATAATGGAAAAACCGATAAATTTTATAATAAATGCAAGTATACAAATATAAGAAAATAATAATGGGTATATTACAACTATCACCAGAGAATTCATCCATAATCAATTGCCAAGATGGTAAAAATAAGGGAGAAAAATAGATCTGAGAAAGACTAAAAATAAGGGCACAAACAATACCATGTTTTTCACTCTAGTTCAATCAACATAAATTTTATAAAAACTTACTCGCCATGCAAAACCATCATATCATCCATAAGCACCTTCCTCTTCACGGTACTAGTGCGTGGTGTAGAACGAAGCCGCTTTGTTGATGGCTTTTCACGGGCAGCTGGACTTGGTTTAATTTTGAAAGCTGACGATTTTCTACCAACTGGAGCAACAACAAATTAATTTCAGCCACAATCATGTTCTCATGAAAAACAAACTGTAACTACAACAAATATGAAGCACAGTGCATAAAGAACCAAATATATACCTAATATTGAAGACAACAGATCATCATCATCAGGAATGGACACAGCAGTTCTTTTGGATTGAGCCCCACCATTTGATTCGACTAAATCCATGCTCTGCATCGTTAGAGTACTTTCTGTGTAGCTGCGCTTTTTACCAGATATTGAGGTTACTCCTGTAGCATTTGTATAGCCTTCAGATATACCCTGATTGCCAGGAGTAGACTCCAGCAGCAAATGATTCATCTCATTATCACGTTCATGAGCTAAGGAAAGCATTTTTTCAGGCTCAGGTATGTCAGAAGCAGTAGATTCGTTTAAATTTCCCGTTTTATTGCTTGTCATCTGACTCCCAGCTAGCATTCCTGATTGCTCCATGTCCAACATTCCTTCACATGCAGATGGCTCTACAGTATCATGATTGCCCAAAGCAGGATCTGAAACATCCATTGCATGACAATTTTCACCTGTTAAAATAAAACCAATCAACTTATTAGCCATAAAATGGAATTCACATGCACAAATGTCTGTCAAGCAGATAAGCAAATTATATATAAAAACAAGTAACTAGTTTAAAGAAAGAAGAATCAACTCAGTATCAAAAAAGCGTAGTATTGTTACAAATTAATTAATTGTCCACACAAAAAAAAATCAAAAAGATTCATAGGAAAAAATTTACTACGATAGGAAGTCCACAGGTCAACAAGTAGAAGTCAACACAATATCATGGTGACATGCCTGTCAATAGTTCAATATCACAAGCAATACGAAACATGCAATAAAGAAAAGTGGAGGTGTATGATAACAGAATTCATTAACGTATACATTTCACTCCAGTTGAAAAGAGGAAAAAAACAGTGGTAAAAATGAATAACTACACTAATCTCAAATTATGAGATGTATTGTTAGTTAATACCTTCAATAGATAACAGAGAATGATGGTTTATATGGGAGGTGCATGGCCGAAGGTATGACTCGGTGGGCTGCTCAGCTTCACGAGATGCATGGCTTAAAACATCTGCTTCCTTCAGTTCCTGAGATGCCCGAGCTTCCACGTCAACAACTTCAGGTCTAACAGATGATTCTATAGGACTTACAATATTAGATACTTGAGCCTCGTCAACCACACAGGGTCGCTCCTCATTCCTAGAAATTTCACTGCTATTTGAAACTTCATGCTTTGTTAATGTGTTATCATCTGCTAAATGACCATCAAATTCGGAACCATGAGATCCATCCACGTTAGATAACAGTTTACATGAGAGGCCCTCTTGTTCAGATGTAACATGAGAACAACTAGGAGACACAATAGTATCATTTACACTAACACCTCCAGAGAATACATTAACAGTTTCATTCAAAGTAGCAATAACTGGTTGAGCGTTCATCGGAACTCCATCATGTAAGTTTTCCACCTTCTCAAGTATACCAGAAGCATCAATCAGCCCACTTGCACATTCTGGTAAAATGGTGGTCGTGTGATCTTTATTGGAGGATTCCATCAAGGGTACTGATGCCAAGCAATGATCATTACGTATCAAATTTTCTTGATCTGTACGTTTGAAATGCTCTGGTTCCTCTCTTTTGTCATCCACTTCAGCCAGAACACGGTCACTAGCCTCATGTTCTTGATCTGTACGTTTGAAATGCTCTGGTTCCTCTCTTTTGTCCTCCACTTCAGCCGGAACACAGTCACTAGCCTCATGATGCAAATCTACACCAACATGTTTCTCATTATTTTGCAAGGAGCAACCAATTACATCGTTCTCGGTTTGATGAGCAGATGATTCATTTTGTGTTGTCTCCATTGATAACAAATCTGCTGAATTATGAAAATCGGCTTCATTGATGACCTGATCTGCCTGTGTACCAAATAAGTTTGGCTCTTGTAGTCCTGGAGTAGATGGACCTTGAGCATATTCATGGAATTCCGCAGTAGTAGGTAAACCATCAATCTGTTCAAACAGACAAATTCATTGATTAAAATTAGTACTAATTACAATCTGTAGCCAACAGTACTGCTTTCACCTAATCCTCTCTCCAAAAAAAAAAAAAAGCGACCAAGGATAAAAAGAGTAAAAGAAAACATTGACAGGCACACAGATATTTTAAAATACCAAATCAATCTTGCTTCCACTGTCTTCTACTTGCATTCTATCTGAAGCTCCACCGACCTCCTCTTTCATTTCATCTTCTAGATGAGATACTTGAGGATTAGCACTGAAGTCTTCATGTTCCAAAGTGGCCTCGTTGTCTATTAACATATCCTGAATTTACCAAATCACGTTACAAATATCCAAAAGTAAAATCAGAAGACTGTATCTATGCCGCTCTCTATAGAATATACACTTAGTCTATTAACATTATCCTAAAATTACCAAATCACGTTACAAATATCCAAAAGTAAAATCAGAAGAATGTATCTATGCTGCTCTCTATAGAATATACACATCAAGATAATTTAATAAATCAATTTTGCTTCTACTGTTTCTACTTATATAGTTGTATTTCATCGGAAGTTGCACTCACCTCCTCTTTCTTTTCGTCTTCTTGATGAGACAGTTGAGGATTAGCACTGATGTCATTGTGCTCCAAAGTGACATCTTTGTCTATTAACATAACCTGAAATTACCAAATTACATTATAAATATCCAAACGTAAAACTAAAAAATTGTATCTAAATATTGCATTATTCTCCAGTAATACACACATCAAGATGTTTTATTTGACAAGCACTTCAATCAAAATCAGATATGACAGTGCTCCAACAACCAATATACCAACACTGATATAAAATAGTAGACAACAACGAAGCATAGAATCTATTCAGGATAGAGATAATACACAGTACTGATCTAAAAAAGCAATATTGAAAATGAAAGAATTGAATATAAATTATTGCCAAAGATCAACTATACACACACACACACAGACATCTGGGCTTCTATTCATAACTTGACAACAAAACTGTAACGTAGGAATCAATATGTTGGGGCCTTGAAACAATATTTGTATTTCAGCAATCCACACCATGCACAGAGTGCCAAACAAATACTAATTACCTCGTCAAGGTCTAAACCAATTTGAGAAGCATCGCCATCTCCAAAGCGCTCTGCAAGATGTGCTTGATGTCAATCATTGCTTATAAGCACAGATCTCGCTATTGTATATTTAAAATTCACTATCAAGTGACCAGTACAAAGATCAAGGTAAAGTAGAATACAAACCATCCAATCCAAACTGTGACGTTTTGTAAACCATGCCCTCCAAAGTATCTTGCAGTGTAATCTGCTCCTTACTACTGACATGGCGATCAACATAGTTACTGCAAGTTCACAAAACATACATAATCTTCTGTTAATAAACCTATAACTCTTCCACAGAAACCATCTTACATAAAATCACCTTTAATATAACCAAATTGGAAAAAACACAAGAAAATACAAGGTCTGCAACTTAAAACCAAATTATGTAACTAATTCGAAATTTGTTTCTATCAATCATTTGAAATACCCAGGAAAAAGCTGATACATATATAAATCACGAACAGTCTTTCAAATGAAACAAAATATATTATAATATCAGCTCAATTAAGCAAAAAATGTTGCTGCAGTAACAACAGCTGGAGCTACAAGAAGTCATACAATCGAGTATTATAGAAATTACCCTTGAAAAATGTCACTATCTGGCAGTTCAAAATCATCAAGATCGAAGGTCTCGGGTAAGGTGATGGAATTGTAAGGTGCAGTGGACTCTTCTGGTGGCAAATCAACTGCGGCGGAGCGGAAAGCTTGCTTTACCTTAAGCAAGGCTTCACTGCAATCATCGAAAAGGTAATTCACCTTTCTAGAATATATTCTTACCACACCAAGCAGAAGATGACTGGATAAACGGAGTGCAATTGGTACTTCAGGAAAAAGAATGGAATCTGTTCATTCATAAAAGTGACTACATGAATAATCAATAAACTCAAACGATTATACGTGGTCAAAAGTAGACAGCAATAAACGCAGCACATGCATGTCAAACGTACTGAGGAATATCAATTTCCCTATCATTTGGAATTAATCTCCTCCAGAGGGCTCATAACTAAATTTGGGCAACAACAAATATTTCGTGTAAGCATTAGCTAATAGCTAGTCCTTAATTCTTCAGTGCATACAGACACATAACTAACTACAGATATTCAAATAAGTTGCATGGAGTAAACCCACTGAGAACAATTATCCCAACCAAGGTTAAGTCTTTCATTTGGAAGGTAGCCTTTAGTTCAGAAAGAGCTGCTCACTTTTTTTTACACTACCCTGTAGCCGGATCAATCTGAAATAGACTGATCTAGTGTTGCCTTTGCACTCCATTTCTGCCTTGATAAATAAAATCTGGAATAAACTAACTTAAATGTTTTGTTGCCGGTTGGGTATGCCCTCTTAAACTAGAACTTCTTTAAATAAGCTTTAGGGGTTTCATTAAAACTACGGAGGAGACTCTTGGAAGTCAGCAATTACACTGTTCCTTGGGGAATTTTCCTCGAGGAAAATGTTTGTGTATTTAATTTTCAGCCAATAAATCTGTTGTGCAATTCAATGTTCTTTATTTTACTCTCTTTGTGAACAGCTTATGGTCTCTTTTTGGGGTGGCTACAGCAGACATACAAGTAGATTAGAGAGCTCTATTGTTGAGAATATTTGCCTGTCTATTCTTTCTTTCACTTTTGAACTCTCATTTTAAAACATTTTCTATTCTTGTCGTTCCTTTGATCAATTTTATTCTAACCTCTAATGATATACTTCTCTACCTAGAGGACAATAAAAATAATCCAAAGCTAGAAAAAGAGAATCCATTATCTTAACCTCCAATTGAGATAATGGGCAGTATCCTTGATTTTTGGTGAATAATCAATAAGGTACCATACCTTAACCCACTCTAGTTAGGTTTACTTCAGAAAAATTGGTTTCCCACTTCACAAAGAATAATATACCATTATATCTTACAGTATTCATAGCACTGAACTATCAACAAAGGTTATACAAATTAGTTTGAATTAATAATGTCATTCTTTAAAAGGATAAAATACAAATTATGATTTAAATACAGAGGGAAATAAAAAAAACAAATACACGAACAAAGCAGGATAACATATCCAGTATCCCCACAGAAATAAAATCATTAATGATATTTAATGTTAAAAATATGCACAACAGCCTAGAGCTCAACATATTATTATAATCCTATGCTGCTATCTACCCTGAGGATGATGTCAACAAGTCTAACCATTAGCAAAGCACCACAGGTCCATGAGGATATGAGGGGAACTCTTTACTCTACTAACATATGACATAGGAAAAACCCAAAAAATTTGCCCATAAAATCATTGGAAATACTTCAATCACTTAAACCACATAGCTAGACAAACCAAATGTTAATTCCCTCCTTACAATTTTCAAACTCCAAAGAAGCTACTACCCTAAGCACAGTCACTAATTTAGGCAGTATCTCTGTTTCTTTTTGTGGAGGTCGGGTTGGTGATCTGGTTAGTCTAATAGAGCAACCCTAGGCCAAGTTGTCACAACACTGCCAAGCCTTTTCAATTGTTGCAGGTGAATGGACAAAATTTTACGGAACAAGATGGTCAAGATCATCATGAGACTTGAGTACTTCACTGGATGACCACAGGTCAAACTTAATTTTGGATAATCTTGATTTTAGTCAACATTAAGTTTGAAAAGAACTAAACCAACTTGGGTTGGTTTGGTGGTGTTGGCTTGAGACCTTGAAGTGTGTCAAGGTCTCATATTCGATTCTCTCTCGGGCCAATATCGGTGGGCTAGTTTGGCATCTTCAAAAACAAAAAAAGTTTGAAGAGAACTAATTTACGTTAAGAAACTTTTCCGTTGAGAGTAAGTTCATAAAAAATCTGGTTCAAAACTGTCAACTCAAGTCAAAAGCAACAATTTTCTCGCCTCATGACAAACTTAAAACACCAAAACATGTTTTTTTTCTTCACACAAGACAATTGTTTAGTAAATCCAAACATGCAACAAAACCAAAGAGTTCAAATTTGACCCACAAGGCAAATTGACCGGGACTACACCATTTTAAAAAGGACAAAGTTGCTGCAACCCTGCCAGTGGCTTTTTCAATTGTTGCAAGTAAACAGCCAAGATTTTACACTACAAAATGGTCAAAGCTGTGTAATTTGTACTAGGCAGTAACCAACTATCATGAGATCAAGTATATGACTGGATGAGCATTCGTCAAACTTAAATTCGAATCATCTTGACTTTACAAAATTGATTTTAGTCATCGTTAAGTTAGAAGGGAACTAATTTATGTTAAGAAACTTTTCCACTAAGAGTAAGTTCATAATAAATTCTAGTTCAAAGCTCTCAACTCAAGTCAAAAGCAACATTTCTCCCACTTCTACTCAAACGTGGATTTGACGACAAACGTAAAACATCAAAACATGGATTTTTCGCAAACGACAATGTTTAATACCACCGATCCAAACATACAATAAAATCAAAAGAGTTCAAATTTGACCTACAAGGCAAAAACAACATTTCCCACTCTAGTCAAATGTGACTTTGACGACAAACTTTAAACATCAAAACATGGTTTTTTTGCAAACAACGATGTTTAATACTGCCAATCCAAACATACAATAAAACGACAACGGTTCAAATTTGACACAAGTGGATCAAGAAGCAACAAAGACCAATGTACTTATAACACTATAAAAACTAGGGTTTAAAAAAATTAACTACCATCATAAATATATACCTCTATAATCTTGCTAAAATCTTAGTGAATCAAAATATAGTAATCGATAGATAAATAAACAAACTAACTAACAAACTTACCTACAGAGACACCGATATCCGTATCCGCCACCTGATTCTTTCGGAGCTTCCTCTCTAAATGTGCAGCTATCCATATAGTCCCAAGTGGACCTTTCTTCGCCAAAATAAACTGAGAGTAAAACATATTCACCTAAAAAAATCGCTTTTTCCCAAAATCAACACCAAACACAGCTTAAACCTCAATCCCCATCTACAAACACACCTAAAAATACACAAATCATAGCCACTTCGTAAAACCCCTCTTTACAAACCCTAATTTCACTTTCTCCAAAATCAACCAAACCAAACACCAAATAGCTCAAAACCTAAACAGCGAAATCAGAAACTCACGAGAATTAAGCTTTTAGTAACAGGTGAAGCTGAAGATCGAAGAAAAAACGAAGCGAAAATGTGAAGAGTGTAAATTTGAAGCTGAAAGTTGAGAAACCCTAATTTGCAGCTAGGGTGAGAATTGGGGAAGAATTTGTTGGGGGTAAACGAGAAAATAGGAAAAAAATTGAGGGAAAATCGGTGAAATTGAAAATTGAGTTGAAATTTGAAAGAAATGAAGAATGATTGTGTGAAGAGCGCGATCGAGATTTGGTTCGGTTTTAATTTTTTTATTTATTTGAAATAAAAATTAATAATTAATCGAAGTCGTGAAGCATATTAGTGTTTGGTATGTTGTCGTGTCAGTGTCTGATTGGGTTAACGTAGTGACTGAGACAAACATGCACGTTTACTTACAGTTGTTTCATGTTTTTCTTTTACTATGTTTCACTTTCACTTTCCACATTAGTTGTATTTCTTTTTCTTGTGCTACCCTTTTTTTATGTCGCAATTTCCATTTTGGTCACTGAGTACCATTATATGAATTCTAATTTTATTTTATTTTGTTAAAAAGAGAGGGTCAAAGCTCAAAAAGAAATAACTATAAGTTTACACGAATATTTTTAGGCATTTAAGTCTCGGAAATATCATCAAAAAGGAGACTTGAAATTCCATTAGGAGGAGTCTCTATAACATGAATTTCAAAAGAATTAAGAGAAAAGCTAAAATTAGTCAGCCAATCGGCACTTCTATTCCCCTTCCACTACATGATTGAAAATGCACATGCCAGTTTAACTTTAAAAGCTCTTGAATGCGGTGCACCAAAGTAGGCGGTCTACCCTTGAATTTGACGGTCCCCATGATCATATCAACCAACATTTTTGAGTCGCTTTCCACTTGAAGATGGTGGAAACCTTGTCTCCATGCAAGCTTCATGCCCAAGTACATCTCCCACATCTCAGCACTAAGAGTGTCACAAGCTCCAATTTTACGCGAGTAACCTTGTAGCCACCGTCCATCAGAGTTACGAAGGAGACCACCACACCCAGCTATACCCGGTGTATCCTTATAAGCTCCGTCACAATTAAGCTTTACAAATCCTTCTTGAGGTCTTTTCCATCCAATAAAAATAGTGCCTTCATGGCGAAGATTCGTCGGATGTTGATTACAATTATCTATGTCCTTAGCCATCTTAAGGATAGTAAATGTTGGATTGAACGGTCATTGAAAATCATCCTCAAACTTAGATTTGTTTCTCCATGTCCATATGTACCAGCAAGCCACCAAGAAGATAGTTGTCCACTTTTTATTCTAAATTATATGCAGTTGGTTGTTGATATTCTTAAAGATCCAATCCCTGCAATCAAAAGAAAAGAAATTAGTAATATAATTGGACGAGACTAGCCTGATCCAAATTTGGGTTGCTTTGGGGCAGTCCCTTAAAATATGAAGAGTGGTTTCATTATCTCTATCACATCCGGAGCACATGGGAGAAATCCCAACACCCCACTTACTCCTACGATAATTAGTAAGCAATCGCTCATGAGTTGTCATCCACATAAAAGTTTGAATTCTATGGGGTCCTTTCCAGTTCCACAAGACCTTCCAATCTCCCTCAAAGGACTGATCCATGGAGCATTGAGAAAAATAGGCACTTTGGATTGTGAAGTCGCTAGTGCTAGTTCCTCCCCATCCCATACTGTCTTGGTCGTCTGTGTCTAATGGGGCAGGGAGGGCAAGAACCTGTAAAGCAACATCATGAGGCAAGTTAGAAATAAGAAAATCATAGTTCCACTCTCCTGATGGGGTCACCACTTCCCTCACATAGAGTGTTGTGTCAATAAAAGATTGATTAGTTATGGAAATAAGAGAAGTTCCATTCGGAGTCCACTTGTCCAACCATAAATTGATATTGCTACCATCTCTTAACTGCCACACAATATTCTGCTGAAATTGATCCCAGATACCTGTTGAAGCTTTCCATAAAGGGGAATCATAAGGTTGAGACTGTATAGTTACTCTAAGGTCATTGTTCCTGCCATACTTACCGTAAAGAACCTTACACCAGAGATCGTCAGGATTATTAACAAGGTTCCAAAGCATTTTCATAAGGAACACGTCATTCATATGATGAGGTCTCTTAATACTCAACCCACCTTCATTCTTAGGGAGACAACAAACATCCCATCCAACTAAATGAGGTTTGCGGGATTGATTGGTCTTTCCCCATAAAAAACTCCTCTGAATTTTTTCCATCTCGTCACAAAGAGTCTTGGGAAGCTTGGCATATTGCATATGATAGTAAGGTATAGAGATCAAAACTAATTTAGAAAGAGTAAGCCTACCAGCAAAGCTCAGACACTGTTGCTTCCAACCACTCAACCTGTTTTGAATTTTGCTAATGATGCTATTAAACTTTCCCTAACAGTTCTTCCTGGGGAAATATTTGCCCCCAAATACCTACCAATATTATTAACTTGTGTCTAGCAAGTGTGATTTAAAATTTCCTCCCTGAGTTGTTGATCAACATTCTTAGAGAAATATATCTCAGTTTCTGACTATTAATTTTTTGCCCCGAAGCTTTACAGAAGTGTTCAAGGCAATGCATTATACAATGAGCATGTTCAATAGAGGCCTCTGCAAACAAAAGAAGGTCATCAGCAAAAAGAAGATGAGATATTTGAGGACCATACCTACATGCGTGCAAGGGTTTCCAATATTGAGCCTCCACCTGATCAGCGATAATGTGAGACAGACGATCCATACAAATGACAAAAAGGTAGGGAGACAAAGGGTCACCTTGCCTGATGCCTCTCGTAGAAGTGAACATATATGTCTTATCACCATTCCATAAAATTTTAAAATAGGGTGATGTAATACAATGTTGAATAATGTTAATGAGGTTTTGAGGAAACTTACACTCTTTGAGACAATTTTCGACAAAATTCCAATTAAGACGATCATACGCTTTTTCAAGATCAATTTTAATGGACATAAACATCTTATTACCTTTCATTCTAGACATCGAGTGCACCATTTCTTGGGCCACAATAATGTTATGGTGAATGGCGCGCCTCGAAATGAAGCTAGATTGATAAGGCGAAATAATCCTATCCAAATTAGGCTTAATTCTATTGACAATAACTTTAGTGATAATTTTATAGACTACATTACACAAAGAAATAGGACGAAATTGAGAAACAAATTCAGGCTTGTCAACTTTAGGAATTAACACAAGCATAATATTATTTATTGAAGAGATAAGGGAAGGATTAACCCAAACCTGCTTAACATACTAAAACAGAGAATCTGCCACAATGTCCCAATTATGTTGAAAAAAGAGAGCAGGTTAGCCATCCTCTCCTGGAGCTTTTAGGGGACCCATCTCAAAAAGAGCTTTCTTACATTCAACAAACTGGATCGAAGCACTTAAAGCATTATGACGAGCCTCCATGTTCGTCGGGTAAGTAGTCCAAGAGACTATAGGATCACATACTTCTTCCTCCTCTTTAAATAAATTAATAAAGAAATTTCGCACCATGTCTCTTAGCATTTATGGATCATCAACCCATGTTCTGTCATCATTGCGAAGATAAATGATCTTATTGCGTCTCCTTCTGACAATGGTTTTGGAATGATAATACTTGGTATTTTGATCCCCATCTGTAACCCATTGACTTCGAGACTTTTGAAACCAAAGACACTCTTCTTGATAAAGGGTGATGGCAAGTTGATTTTGTAATTCTTTTTCCAAGTTCTCAAGATAGTTGTTATACCCATAATTGGAGCTATTCTGAATCCCGTTATGTCTGTTCAACAACTCCTTCTTCCTTTTGAAAATATCCCCAAAGGTCTCTTTATTCCACTTTTTGAGATGAGTTGTAAGCAAATGAAGGTTTTGCACTATATCTTTGTCCTTTTCCCACTTAGAATGCAAAAAGTTTTAAAAATCAGCATGAGACGTCCAAGCTGTCTCAAAGCGAAAAGGCCGGTTTCTGTTGGTATTAATCTCACCTTCTAGCACAATAATAGGGTGATGATTAGATTGAACCCTCGAGAGAACCTTCGCTAACCCCTCACAATCAACATTACAAAGGACACAATCAAGTCTCTTGAAAATTATGTCCCTCCCATTCCACTTTGGACCTCGCCAAGTAAATCGCGTCCCTACCGTAGTGACCTCCAAAAGCTTACAATCATTGATCCAACTATTAAAAAGATAAGATTTTCTAACATCAGTTGGGGCCCCGCCTTTCTTCTCCTCGAGATAAGCAATTTCATTAAAATCTCCAATCATAAGCCATGGCTCAGTGATAGTAGATGCAAGATGTCGAAGATTATTCCAAGTATCTTGTCTCTCATTCTCCCGTGGACTAGCATAAACTGTAACACCCCGTTCCCAAAAATACGTAATTTAAATAAAAATAATCAGAGTTAAACCACAAACGGAGCATTACACTATTTATAAAAATTCTTTAATAGAAAATAAAACTATTAAACTTCAACAACCAACTTATAAAAATTTGCAGCGGAATATTCATTTCAATCACAATTAATCCTCAAGTAAAATCTTGGCACAAAGGCCTCTTCAAAATGTTTCAACAAAAGCTACATCATCATGTCTCAAAAATCCAATACATAGGAGTGAAAGTAATATAGAAATCCCATCCCATACGTAACAAGTCCTAGACGTTGAGCCACCACCTACTACTCAGGATCACCTGCAAGTTACCCATACGAAGGGCAACATTTTCAAGCAGAAGGGGTGAGATTCGCAAACAACAATAATATATATATATATATATATATATATATATAATTCATCAAATGCATAGAAATAACAGCAAATTCACAACAACAACATCAATAAGAAATATACATATAAATACAGCATCATACTTGATTATCAACACTACTTCAATTATCTTTGATTCGTAACCAATTTCATTCTTGATGACAACACACCGACAACGACTTAACACCAACGACGCATCAACAACATCGACAACTCACCCAACACAACAACTACGACAATGCAACAATGCACATGCTTGTGGTACCAAAATACAGGGCAGAGCCCTCACCGCTTTGAACAACAAAGTGTTCCAGGACATGAGTCCTCCCGCTTTGAACGACAAGGCGTTCCAGAGCATAAGCTCTCACCGCTTTGAATGACATGGCATTCCAGGACCGAGGTCCTCACCGCTTTTGAACAACAAAGTGTTCCAGGACATGAGTCCTCCCGCTTTGAACGACAAGGCGTTCCAGAGCAAAAGCTCTCACCGCTTGAATAACAATGCATCAGACTCCAACTGTGTATATCAACATACAACATGACAACACCGACAACAACCACCAACCAACAATGCATACATCTACGTATAGCTCACACCACGACATTTCAACAACAACTGTGCCTAATTTATTTATGACACACTCCCCAACTTTGTCTAGAGAGACACGACAATGTTCCACGTTCAACATAATATTCATACATGTAAATTCATTCATTCATATGATTCCACATCCAACCACAACATTTAGCTTCATAAACAAGGTTAATTAAACCAATAAAACATAGTGAGAGGCTTAGATTAAAGTCCTAAAGCACCTAACAAAATTCACAAAATGGTCGTTCAGGACCAACTTCGCTTAAGCGAAGCATAACTCGCTTAAGCGAACCAATTCACGTAAGTTTGGGTTTTGCTCGCTTGCCTCTCGCTTATGGTTCGCTTGAGCGAACAGCTATTATCAAAAATCTGGGCAAAATTTAGCGTCGCTCGCTTAAGCGAAGGTTAGCTCGCTTAAGCGACGCAAATGACGTAACTTCCAGTTTTGCACGCTTAGCGTTCGCTTGGCTCACGCTTGAGCGAACGGTCAAAAACTAATTCTGGTAGGGAACTAGTGTCGCTCGCTTGAGCGACGGTTTGCTCGCTTGAGCGAACGCTCATCTGGGCAGTTTCAAAACCTACGATTCTCAAACCCCATTTTCATCCAAAAACCCACTTTTGATCCCCAATCACCCAAAATGAATCACTACAATTGTTTACAGGTTCTATATACAACATAATACTCAAAACAACACAGAAACATGCAATCAACAACATAATCATCAACATTTTGCAAATTATCACCACTTTCTAACCCTAGGTCAAGAACACAACTTTCAATTCAATTTCAGAAATCACATATATATTATTGATTGAAAGTTAACCTCACCCTTACCTTAATTCAGCAAATTTCTACAGCAAAAGATCAGGTCCTCTCTTCCTAGCTCTTCCCTCTTGGTTCTTCTCTTTTCTCCCAAAACTCTTGTTTTTCTTTTTACTGGTACGTACAAAATATTTGTCTGACTTCTCTTATTTCCTTTCCCTTAACTCCCTTAATTCTCCTATTTACTATGTAACCCCCACTAATTTTCTTTTAACTTCTAATTAATTATAATAACTCCCCTTTAACCAAATAAATACTATTTTCCTCCTAATTTTATTAAATAAAACAAATAACATTCATTTAAATAAAACACAAATAATTATTTAAATACACACACCACACCAAAAGGTCATATAATTCATATAAATCATATATATCAAATAAAAATACTCAAACATCAACTAAAAATAATTAAATAGAATTGGGGCATTACATAAACCACTGTCAATTGCCAGGGCTTAAGATCTTTTTCTTTAACCTGCACATGAAGGTAATGAAAGTCACTGTGAATTAACTGAATTTGAATATCTAACTTGTTCCACAATAACCAAATACCACCAGAAAAACCCTAGCTTCGCTCAAAACATAATTCTTAAAACCCAGCTTCTTGATTGTTTTTTTTTTTTGCCAATACTACCGCTACAACATGTTTCTTGTAACGTCACTATGTCAACTTTATTTCTCCTGCAAAAATTATTAAGTGCTTGACGGGAGTTAATACCTTGAGCACCTCTACAATTCCAATTAATAATAATCATTAAGAAAGAAAAGAAAAACTAAACTAATCCTAAAAAAGGATATATTAATTCAATATCATGTTGGTGTCATGGGTTGGTCCCTAGCTACTCTCCACAACTTTTTTCGTCCCTGCATAATTTCCAACGTCCTTAGATTCTTCATGAGTTTCCACATGGCCGCTATTATTATGTTCTAAGACATGAGGAAAAATTGCACCCTTTCCATGTTGCAAAGAATCTATCTTGCTTTGATTTTTTTCAATTTCAGCCTCTTTCCCTTGTAGGCCTTTCTTTATGGGTCCAGCTTTTTGCTGACTTCCCTCCTTAGTATTGTTTGACGTCCCCACATGAGTATTGCTAGAATTAGGATTTCCTTGCTTAGCCGTATAACCTCCAGCATAAACTCCATATGAAATTGGGCTCAGGTTTGCTTGAGAAGAGATTGGAGCGGTCTTCCTTGGTCCAACTGTCTCATTACGTGGCCTTTTTTTCTTAAAACCGTTTTTACCAGTCCCACTACCATTTTGCAAGGGGTGTTGCCTATTTAATTTCTCAATCATATTAAGAACAACATTTTTGGAATGTTGACCATTCAAACTCCCACCATATCCGCGAGCATTAGCCTTGTTATTCTTTTTTTTCCTCTCCAATTTAATCCATTCCCCATGTAATGAATCTGGATATAAGGGCTGAAGCGCATTTATGGCGATTTCGTCATTAATTGCACTTTGATTCACGCTTGCTTTTTGAACCGTTTCTTCTCCGGTACTGTTTGCACCACCGCTTCTGTCAGCTTCACTGGAGATTTCTTTGCTTTCCACCGTAATACTCTTACTTTTTATTCCACAGTCTTTCATTATATGAATTCTAATTAATAGTAGAATGAGAAAGAAAAACAAACCATGCATCAGAGGTTTAGACGTTTAAAAACACTTTTGATTGACTCGTGTCTACTTGAAATTATACGAAGTCTTATTAATAGTAGAGTAAAGAAAAAAGACCATGCATCAGATATTCACACGTTTAATAATACTTTTGATCGGCCCAAACAAAGCTTAGGGGTGTGACCAACATTTTTAAGCGTTAAAAGAAGAAAAAAGACATTCGTCAGATGCCTAATCATACATGAGGGCATATGCTAATGGAATTGCATTCTTCCTCTCATCATGAACAATTAAAATTAGTAACACCTCATGATACTTAACATACAACCATGTTCGATCAACTGAAAGAATTGGCTTGCAATAAGCAAATCCCATGATGCATGGTTTCATACTTCTAAAGAGATGTCTGAAGATAAACTTCCTTTGAACAATAAGAAAAAACAAACATAAGAATTGACATACTAACAATTTGTCATTTTAAAAAATAAATATCCTCGATAAAGGACGTTGTTTCGATATCAATAATAATACCTAGAAGATACTATCGAAAATCAAGGATTTCTTGTGGGAGGTTTTCACAAATGAAAGTCGAGAATAATTGTAGACAATCTTGTGAAACCATTGTTCATGCACATGTATGTGGCCTTTGTAGTTTTATGATCTTCAAAACATGTGATTTCTTGCTAACTATGATTCTACACCTCTACCCTCTACATGCAAATTCCGTAGGTACAATGGGAAACCCATCTAGTGGTATCAAGGAGTTCTACCACGAAGTTTGAGACTTTTGTGGACTACATTTTCATTTCTTTTGTGACGAATTTCGTCCCTTCTTATAATGTTTTAGGTTATGCATTGTCTTTATATGTTATGTCAAGCATCTAGTCAAAATATTAACACTAAAATAACACATTATTTGCTTCAAAAATGTTGTTAATCAACTTCAATATGGTATTATACAACATACCAGTTTCTCGAAAGTTAACAAGTTGGAAAAAATACTTGGGGGCAAACATATAATAAGAAATAACCAATATAGGTCATTTTAATCACACTATGCAAAAAATAAATAAATAAATAAAAAACAGGTAAATTGATTGGTGGCAAACAGTTAGAATTTAGCCAACATAGTCACTTTTCTAAATTTATTCTAATTTGTATTATGATATGCTATACGAGAAGATTCATAAATCTATTTGTGACGAGATCGAGAAAATTCAGTGTGGTTTTATGTGGGGATATATATAGGACAAATTTGATCACCAATGTATTTCATGTCTCTAAAGATCACGTTACGAAAGTGTGAAGAATGGTAAAAGAAGCGAAAGTCTTTGTTCTCATCATCATTGATGATATGTTGGACAAGAATGTCATTTTCATTCTCATATAAATCACCGACTTCTTTGTTGTGGACGCCAACCCCAACACTGATATGAACAACATCATTTAGGATGTCTAGGCGAGATGATGAGTTGATGTCAATATCATGGGTGGATTCTGATGGCCGGTGTGTTGATGAAGAGAAAATGGAGTGATGATTGATTTATGTTTTTTATAAAATGGTATGGAGTGAAGGTATGAAAAAAGTGTTGGTTTAGTATAAGGTGGCTCTTCTTGGGTTTTATCACAAGGAACATCCACCGAGCATTTGTAAACCTCCATTGTTGAAATGCCAAAATGTTTACAAATTGTGAACATTTCAAACATCCTATGAACGTTGCCATCTCCAACAAGATTTAAGGACTCATACCAAATATGCCTTTAAACAAAAGTTGTAAGGTATCAATAAACAAGATAAACACCTTATTTAAATTGTTTGGTTGAATCTTTGTTTGGATACATTGGACAAGTCCATGCACTTTGATGTTTTTCTTCAATTAATAATTAGGTATGGCGATTGGACCCAGACCTGATGGGCACCCGCAAAAAATACCCGTAATAAGTAGGATAAAACCCTGCTTTTCACGGGTATGTGCTTGGGTTCGGGTAAATATCCGTAAATTTAAATGGGCATGAGTACGGGTAAGGACATTGTACTACCCAACTCTGCAATCCGCATATACATATTTGTATAATATAATAAATACTTTATTTATTTTTGGTGTATAATTATTTAATTTATTTAGCTATTTAAGCCTAAACCTAAAAACTAATACGGTAATCTTTTCATCCTTACCTTCATAGGCTCAAATTTATGATTTTAATCAATTTGATGTGTATTTTAGCATGCACTTTTTTATATGTATTTTGAATGTTTTTTTTATTTTAATTTTCGAGAAATATTTTGGATGTTTTTTTTTTATTTGGCTAAATACTAAGATTTGTACTATTTTATGAGTTGCTTTAAAAAAATTTAGATCATAGTTTTAGTTTAACTGTGATGTTTTTTCATAGTTAAAGTACGAATAAAGGGCATGGGCGCTTACATACCCATAGGGTATGAGGAAAGACACTAAAGTTGTTGCCCACAAGGATACGGGCTTAAGTACGTGCATTTTTTACAAACACGGATATAGAGAGGGGTACTATAGTACCCTACCCATTGGGTATCCATTGTCAACAAGGATAAATCATGAAAATGCAACACCTTCTGTTTTGTCCTTTCAACATGTCCGTTGTAATATACATGGACAAAAAATTCTAACAGAGGTATGATTGTGAATAGAATTTCGCAAGATAATTTTGATTGTATGGGATGGGTGAGAAGTTTTGATTGTATAATGAATTAAGGGAGGGTGATATCTATTTATACTGAATTTGGACAAGATAACTTGGCGTAATTTGCAAACATAATCTGATTGCTTGACTGAGATTTGGATAAGATAATGATATTGTAAGCTTTGACATCATCATAATCCGTAATTAAAATTTGATTGAGTGACTGGAATTCGGATAAAATAATATTGATGTAATCCATAATCAAATGATTGATCGACTGTAATTTAGATAAGATATCTACAATCTACAATATAAACATTTGAAACCTTCTTCATTCACAAGTACACGTGGCAATTTCTAGGATCATTTACATTAATGTTAGGGTGATTAATGATAAGCTAATTAATCAATTAAAATTGCATTTCAATCAAATATAATTTGACTTTGAAAAGCCTATAAATGGTAATTTAAAAATATCATGATTACAATAAATATTTTTTAAAAGACGTATTATTTCAAATCTCCATTAAAATGATTGTAATTACTCATTATTATTTTTGAATAAAATGCATTTACTCCATAATATAGGTACTATGCTACCTCTAACGAACAAAATTGTATATCTATAAAAGGGGCACTAGCCAACATACATTACACACCAACAATCAATCATGAATCTGATTAATATTTTTTCTACTCTGCGTAATACCTATGTTATGTCATGATTGAGTTTATTGGTTCTTCAGTTTGTTGACTTATACATTTGTGTATTTTTCTTAATTTATTTAATTTAAATTCAACCTCCACCGGATATTTATTCAATTTCTTAGCCTTATAAAAAAAAAAAAACCTCCACCGGATAGAACTTGAAAATTAAGAGGTGTCGAAGTGGCAGATCTATGATTTTTTAGAATATTGCAGCATAAAACTTATGAATAAAAATGGTCATTTTTTTACAGGTTTGGGGTTCTATATGGGGTGAAGAAGTTTTTAGTGGTGGGTGCAAATGCTTGATTAAGTTTGAGGAAATCATTATTAATGCTGCTGCATATTATTATATTTATTATTCAAATTCTTTCTTTTATTTGTATATTTTTTTTGTTTCTGAGCATTGACTTAGAAACCTGTTAGCAATGAACTATTTTTTGATTTTTTTAAATAAAAATGAGTGGTATCATGGTGAAAAGAGATGATTGATTTGTGTATATAATATGAATTACAATTTTTAGCTCTCATTTACAATGATTCTATATTTCATTGAAGATTATGTGCAACCTATGATCAAAATTATTGCCACCAAGCAATCAAAAGAATTTGTCTCACTAATACATCTATAATCTACAATATAAACAAAAAATATTACGTTTTTAATGATTTGAATATTTCCTCTATCTTTGAAATATTTGTAAAAAAGAAATATTGAAAGAACATTTTTGCAATCAATTTTGTGAAATAACGTATCAATTATAATCAATTTTGTACACTTTTTAAAAAATTAAAATAAAATTAATTTTACATCATTTTTTCCAATACCAAAATTATGTAAAACTGGTTTTGCCTTAAAATGTTCATCTTTTTCTTATAAAAAAAATAAAAGAAATCTAAACTTAAGCATAAGAGGAATTTTTAAATGACATTTAAAACTAATTTTAAATTTTATTTTTTCAACTTTCGTACTATTGATTTAGCCTTCAATGGCATTTAATACTATCTTTTTTTTAGTTGTACATTTAATACTAATTATAAGTTTTGATTTTTCAACTGAAGGTCATAATCAAGCAAAAAAATAGTTCGACCCTATAAACAATAATTTCAAATTATTCAATGCTTTTGATTTTTTCAACATACAATAATTAGTGAAAAAATACGATAATCAGTACTATCCACGGGTACAAATACTCATATTTTATCTATAGAGACAAATAGGGTCGCCTATGATGTTTCGGGTCTCCTTTGCTAACAATTTCAATTTAGAAAAGTTTCTGTAAGCATATGCAAATTAGCATAGATACTTAGTATTATTTATTCTATAAGTGAGATATATTAAAAAAATAATTAAATATCATATTACAAAAACATAAGAGAGGGTTTAATATTTTAAAGAAATCATATTAGAGCATTAGAAGAAAGTGAGACAAACTTATTTAAAAATGAAAATTAAGTATGACTGTAAGGTCAAGAGTCAAAGAAGATGGTCCCTAAAACTTCTTATACATGTAAAAAAATTAATTACGAAAAATAAGTTGTTGTCTCTAAACAAATGGGGTCATGTGTGATCGTAAACCCTAATTGTCATTTGGGCCACCAAGACAACGAGCAGCACAAAATTGTCGCACTTAGATGATGACATCACTAACAAAACAAAAAGAAAATTCAACTATATGTAAAAAAACCACTTATTTGAATTGAATGATAAGATAAAATGATTAAGATAGGTGATTTGAGATGAAAAAAATTTCATAACTCACCCCTCTCCTGATGGATAAAGGAGAAAAGAGCAGTCAGGTCATTGGTGGAGGAGACGACTATCACAACATCTTTTTGTTTTCCCTTTACGCTAACTAATAATATTAGACCATTAAGCCTCTGTTTGGTTCCCCGTTGAGAACCCATAAATGTGCGTTTGAGAGTTTTCACCGTGACTTTTCCATTTTGAAATGTGTTTGGTTGTCTGTTCCAAAAGCTATTCAGCCTTGCAAACTCGATTATGGGAGAAGCCACAAATCCTAGCTTTTGTGGTGAGCCCCAAAATCAATTCACCATTTACTGTAGCTGTCAATGAAATAACCCTGTTTCTTCCTTTCTTACTCTTTTTGTTATCACTCTTTTAACTTTCATGATTTTATGCTCAAGAGAAGAAGACTAAAATATATGGATTTTAGTCAAAATACCCTGCACTTTTCGCTCGCGCCCTGCGGTCATTCTCAAAATATCCCTGCACTAGTTAACTAGCACAAATGTAAAAAAAATTAGACTTAGTTTTTACACATGCGTGACTTAAGTCACGCTGCGTGAGTTAACTCACGCACAAATTAACGCAGGTTATGTTTTCTCAAACTTGTTATAATAGGCTCAATGAATGATAGGAAAATGAGATTTTTTATTTATTTTTTTGCTGTTGGTTTGGTCTTTTTTAATAGTTTCCTATCTCATAGATGATGCGAATACAAAGAAGGAAAGCTCGCGCTGCTAAACTTGTTCAACAAAACAAAGAAACTGAAAATCACATTGTATCAGCAGCAATTGAACGCTCCAAAGTATTTGATACCACTATCAAAGGAAAGTATAGTATATGGAGGAAAGAATATGAAAACCCAAATTCTGATTCAACTCTTAAACTCATGCGAGACCAAATAATAATGGCCAAAGCTTATTCCAATATTGCAAAGTCTATAATCAAAACTGTTCTTTACGAAGCTCTTGTCAAACACTCCAGGTGAATTGCAGTCACCAGGTTAGGGAAGGAGTGCTTGGGCTCTAAAGCCCAATTATTTTCTTTTCTTAATAAACCCATTAACTTTAACAAACTAAAAAACTAAAGAAATATGTTTCGACCAAAATAAAAAAGATATGAACATAATATATATTTGAAATTAAATTCTCTATATTGGTAAAAAAAAAATCTCTATATATTTTTTTGACAGATATATTTAAAGGTTTTAAAAATCTATAATTAAGGCTTAAAAAAGTATGTGTGTGATATTTAACCTTCTTACTTCTCATTTTAAAGTTACTTCTTATTTGAAACATCCCATATATATATATATATAATTTTTTTCTTTACAATGGATTAATTTATCATTTTATTTTTACATATTTTGATGCTTATATCCTCTTAAAAATTACCAAATTTGTAAATTTTTTTATTAAAAATAACTATTATAAATTAATATTATTTTAAAATGAATTTTTGAAGCAATAAGATCCATTTATAAGTTGAAATAATTATCTAATGAGAATAAGATATTTATTTTTAAATACAATTAAAAGAATAGTTTGGTCATTACACATTCAAAATCAATTTCGATTCAAGTTATACAAACAACATCAACTCATAAGAATCATTTTTAAAAAAAGTATATCCAAACTTAAATCAATTCACATTCAAATCACTTTTAACCAAAATCAATTCTTTCAAACTCTATCAAAATCAATTCTCGCCGCCGCCGAACCAAACACACACTATGGTGAATATAACCCAATTATCTTTAATGTTTCAAATGTATTTCATTACATTAAAAATTAATAAGAAATTACATCCATACATAAATACGGGACTGCATGTCAAACAACAACGGTGCGACTAATAAATATGCAATTTTCATTGCAAATAAACCATATTTATTTTTAAACACGTTTTTACAAAACTGATATGTTTTGTATTCCAAACATAATAAAAAATTGGTCTATTTTACTTAAGCAATCTCTAAAATGTGTGGCATTTACTATACAATAAAAAACAAAACTATTTTCCTTCAAAAAATGATTTTTTTATTGGAAAATTATTTACCTGTGCTTGGCACGGGCTCCATACTAGTTCATCAAAATCGAAATATGATTGGCTCACCAAGACCTTAGACTTAATACCACACCTTAATCAAAATCATACATGAGAGGCGATAAATCGTCTGAATTAATTAAAATATCATTAATTAAATAACTGATTCTTTAATTAAATTTAGACTTAACTATTTAATTAAAACTTGGTTTTATTAATGAAACCATTAATTACAACAACTTAAAGAGGTACTCCCTCCGTATCTAAATATAAGCAAAATTGATTTTTTACGTCCATTCAATTAATGATGTATGTGGTTCATAATTGAATGGACGTAAAAAATCAATTTTGCTTATATTTAGATATGGAGGGAGTAGCTCAACTGATTTGAGATAAATGTTAAAAAAGTTGAATGTTCTAATTAAAAAGTATTTTTTTTTATTTTTGGTAGTGAAAGTAAATATTAACCAAACAATTAACTGCTAATATTCTCCTTCAAAATAAAAAAATTATATATAGCCATTCAAAAATAAGAATTAAAATAACTTAAATCAATACTTAATTAAAATAATATAAAAAGGGAAGGTGAGAAATTGGTCCCCACAACCTGATTTCTCACCTAGATATATAAAAAAAATGGTACTTGGTCAATAATGTGATTATTGTCCTCCCAAACATATACATGTCCCACAAAATCGGTGTGAATGATGTTCAAATAACTGAAAAAGATGGTAGTAGGTACTTAGTTCCAAAAGGGTGGTAATTTAGTACCTTTTTTTTATAATCTGATGGTACAGAAGAAAAAAAAACTTCAAATAGTCATGCAAAATGTGACTATAAACTATGTCATATAGTCATGTAAACTATGTCATCAAAGAAGATAATGGCAAATTTTCTAAAATGAAAATACATGATTTGTGAGTGATTTAAAAGTGACAAATCCCTTAAAGAGTCGAGCAAAATACCAAATGCTCAAAATGGCTCCATGAGTTTTGGAAATTTTTGCTCGTGTCCTTTAAACTGTTTACAAACCCTTCAAAATGTCAAAAATACTCTTATTTCAAACGATGTAGTTACGATGCTTTCGTAAGGTAAATTCCGATACTATGAGAAGATAACTTATAGGGTTCTAGAAAAGAGACCTAATGGACACCGATTCTCCCCATCTCAAGAATATCATTCCAACGGTTACCACAATATCTACTCCACCGTCAATATATATCGGTTGAGGACCCTTTGGAGCTCCTCCATACAAACACTAGTGAAAATATAAGGGTCATACTAATTCCAGCCCTTAACGCACTAGTTAAGAAAGTAAAAAAACAAAGTTTTTTTTTAATTAAAAACAACAATTTTTTTAGATTTCATAAAATTAAACATTTCACTTTTCACTAATTCCTAATTTTATATTAATTTCCTTAATTAATGCGCGAAGACACTAGTTAGCATTTTCTAAATAATAAATAAGTAATCAGGAGGAAGCTCAACGAAGAAAACTAAGCAACAATCGGTTTTACTACAGCTCAGTTTAGCTTAAGGTACCTACTGCGACATGAAATCCAATGAATAATGAATCTTCCAGCAATATTTACTTTAAAATATCAAATTTACGATGAGTGCAACAATTTCTATGATGTCCATACAGATGCATGAAAGAAACACAAAAATAAAATAAAAACGAGAACATTACTTAAGGTGCAGGCAATTCTTCATGTTTTACTAAATTTCACAGCTTAGTCTTGCAGATAGTAGAGCATTGCAAGTTATCTTCCGATGCACGGTTTGTAACTTCCAATCAATTAAAACAGAAACATTTTTTGGCATTTTACGGTGTCTGTAGGACACATCAATTTCTTAAGTTTTGCTTGCACTCTTCATCGGTAACCATCCTTACTTGTTTGACAACACAGGTTAATGAAAAATTCACCAATTAAACTTGTTGTCTATAAAAAAAGAAATCAATTAAGTTTGTTCATCACGTTTGTAATATATAAATTCATTCAACCCACTTTAGAGTGTGCTCCTCTTGACGTCTCAAAGTTTGATTATCCTTGATACTAATTTCGATACACTAGTTTAGCTTTTAAAAAAAAAAATATAAATTCATTTGTATTTTCTAACCTTTTATTCGGTATGAGCCTAACCATTTTTGCTTATACATTTTGGGGACATGGGATTCCATGAATACATACCAACCATTATTCTTCATGGTTAAATTTTAAAAAATAACACGACAATATGACAAAATTCACAAATAAACACTACGATCTTCCTACTTCGTCTTTATTGGCATCTTCTTTCTTTGGGTGCCCAATTTGACAATGTCTTCCACCAATATTTTCCCATCTGTTTATGATTAACATAAATGCACAAAATTGCTGTCACTCATACGCAGTTGAAGACATTTTCATACTAAGATATTGGATCATCTACATAGACATTTTAAATGTGTTACCAATGTATAACGTAGAATGATAAAGTTTTTAAACTGCTTTGAAATTATTTCAACTCAATCACCTAACTTTTTAATTTCACCATAAGAGGCTAATTGTTATGCAAATGCAATCAATCAAATCATATTGTAATGTCATATCGTTATGTTAGTTTCAAAAACTTCCCACATGGTTCGGAAAGCGTTTTTGACAAAAAGACTCGAGGTAATATCTATGTTAGTTGTACAAATGTACTATATGCAGTACATAACCTCCTTTTATAGTTATGAATTACGACGACAGCAACAAATAATAACAACTAAATGCTAGAGAATATAACAGTTTTCTTGCTCTCTAAATCCTCTCAGTGGTCATTCCTCACAGACATGGCTCCTAAAAGATAGTGCAACAAAGAAAGCACAAAAAGAAAGAAAGAAAAAAAGCTCGAAAAGGAAAACCTCGTGTTGCATTAGGTTTTTTCTTTGTGCTTTTGTAGTACTAGATTAATTGCATTAATTTGCGAGGGCACATCAGAAACATCCATACTTGATAAGTGACGTTCATATTTGCTAATTCTTGGTGCAATATGAGAATAAGAAAGAAAATGACAGAAGAACTAACCACTATCCTTCAAAAGGTTGCTGATAAGTTCATGAATTCCTTCTTTTCCTAAAGTGTCCTTCAGATACATAGCAGCGGATACAACCTCCTCAGGTGTCACTTTCCCATCATAATCCCTGCCAGAACACTTTGAATGACACTCATTTCTAACAGTTGCATATGAAGATTTATAAGGGAAAAGCAACATATAACCGTATCCATGTCATAATACTTTCTAAAACTTTATACATTCCAAATGTTCTGAATATATGAAAACTTATCTAGTCAGTTTTGATTTTGAATTAGTTCTTTGAATCTCCTTGAAACAGGTCACTAATAAAAAATAATAGTAATTAATTCACCATAGGATTCCCCTTATAACAGGGTATAAGGTCCCCCCTTCCTGAAACTATGGTGCACTTCAATGGGTTCTGCCATTGAAGCTGGCTAATTTCTTCTGTAAGAAAATATCGTAATCAAATATTCATAATTTGCATATAGAAAACAATGGTAATTTAATCATGGTGTTCTTTCAAGCAAATATTGAACTAAGTAAAAACCTGTCTAGCAACCGCCAGCGATCTCCAATTTTAGCATCAGCGTCATCAATTTCTCTTTCAAGTGTCTGGAGCCTAGCATCAACCTAAGAATGTAATTCATGCATTCAGCTAATGATTAACAAATAATCTGTATTCTTTTTTGTTTTTCAATTAAACTAGAGGGTCATAAATTTACCTTGTCAACAAGTGCTGAAGAAACTTTGTCACTAATAGCGACCTCCAAAGCACCATCACTATCCTTCCTTGCAGCTCTATAGGCTTGCTTAGCTTCCCGCTCACCTTCAGTACCTTCTTTCCCTACCATACTATTATACAGCTCCATCTGCACAGTGGCAGGTTAGAACTGATTTGTATGGAACAAAAGCTGGGCGTGATAAATAGCTCATTCAGGAGGTTAAGCAAATGTGTTACTAGGCTGTGGGCTGGGCTTATCCTCCTCATACCAGTATAGGTAGCCTACTTTATGTGCGTAATAAGCCCAGTCAGTCATAATAGACGCTCTTAAAAAACTAGAAAATGCCATTTGAGTTTCAGACTTTGAATCACCATAACATATTCACTAAATCCCTAGACACAGATCAATTCTACAGTCTACGTACCTCTTTTTTAACAAGCCTCAAAAACTCTTCACGTTCTCTGCTCACCGACTGAAAAATTATCAGACAAATCACTGAGTCCGAGCATTTACCAAAAAAAATTAATAGTTGGAAAGAGTAAAATAAGTTTTCCTTACAGATGCTGATGCTAAAACAGCTAATGCTTGGCTGATCTCACAAAGTTGCTCATGTTTTTCCAATGCCTTTGCCTTTATCTCTTCTCGTGTTTGTTCGTTCGTTGGAGCCACCTCTTTTGTAGCCAAATTCCTTTCGCCACCAATAGATTCTGTCACTTTGGCCTGCTTCTCTTCCTCTTTCTCTTCCTCCTCCTATTAAATATCTTGCAACCATCAATCTCAAATCTAAAGTAACGAGTATACCGAAAGTATAGCAACTTCAACAAGAAAATCAACATATTTGGTGATTCAGACACAATGTTGGTTGGATGACAATAGTTGAAAAAGGAAAATACTCGTGAACATATAACTGAATTTTTCAAAAATGACTTATGTAGGCTAGCAGAAAAAAAATATATATCTCTCCCCTTCGTCCATTCTTTATTTCTTCTTACTAGACTTCATTACACATGAAAATTCTATGATCCTGAAACTAGTAATTATTCACAATGTTAAAGTGAAATGAAGCAAGGCTTTTAACAAACTACTTTAAAATTATAATGGAAATCACCAACTCATGCCTCTGTCGCAAAACATAAATATCTCTGATGACGGCACATATAATGCATAAAAATTAACCTTGATTAGCTCCTCCTGCATTTCAAGATATTCCAACTTTCTCTTCCTCTCCGAAACAGAATCTTCAGAAGGAAAAGATGTCACCCCAATAGTATCCACAACCTCGTCTGGCAAAGAAGAGAGTGTAGCTTGAACAGCCTCCTCTGGTTTGACCTTTCCTGTGACCGAAAAAGCTCTGCAGAGAGAATGAGATGACTATGCATTTCAAGAAGGGAAATACTTATAAGGATAGTATTTCCACAGAGAAAATATTAAGATACCTAGAAAGAATCAAGAGGGAAGATGGCAAAGAATGGTTGAGAGACAGATCCAGCCAGTCATTAAGCTGCAAAGAAATGTACAATTTACAACCCGCAAACATGGGACTAACAGTCCAACCACAAGATGCCGTTTTTAAACAGCATCAAGAAATGTCTTCCTACTATGTTATGAAAATGTCAACTTAGTCATTTCCTTCTCTACCAATTTATTATTGGAATTACTAATAGTATACTCTATCCTAATACAGTATTTCTCATTCCTATAAGATTTAAGAGTTTATTTACAACCCTTGTTTTTAATCGCTATTTTTGTTATCTACCAACACATTAGCATTCAAAAATCTTGAGATTTGTTTGAGTAATATCTGATATTGTTAGTAATCATAGAATCCCAAGGATAAAGATCATAGTGATCAGCAAGAAAGCAAGCATAAGAGTACTCATGTGGGAGATACTCATAGAAACTCATTATAGAATGAATAGATTGATAAAAGATGAATGATAGTACAATAGTTGAGACTTATTTATAGAGCAACTAGGAGTAACTAACTCCCTAACTAACTAACCAAGCTACTAACTCTAGTTTACCTATCAACTAACCATAGTTGATTATTCATACTCTAATAGATATAAACTATTTTAAAGTTAAAATTGATTAGAAATAAGTTTGATAAGAAGAAGGTTTTCAAAGTAGCAATTACAAGAAGATACAGTTTCTGAAAACCGCAAAATGAAAAAAAGGAAGATAGTGGTTCTGATTTCTAAAAGTAGCAATTAAGGCCAGTTTTCTAATTCAAAAAAATTGCCCAGCTAGTAAAGTAACAAAATGTTGGAGATTTCAGAATTGAGCTACAGTACACAAATTCCATTTAAACATTTATAATTAACCTGTTGCCGCATTTCTTCCACCGAACGCAATCCAAGCAATCCTCGATCTCTACAAGCTTGACGAAGCTCTGCTTCTGAAAGAGTCTCCAAACCTTCTTCTTGAATCAGTTTATCATCATTCTTGATCCTGCCAAAGCAAAACAATTCAAATCTATTAAATTCAGTTATGGGAATATTAAATTCCAACTTGCTTCCAGCAATAACATTTGAACTTCCATAAGAGCTGAGAATTTAGCTCTAACAAAACACTCCCTAGATACTGCAGCAAAGTCACATCAACAGCCCTGACGAAGAAACGCATTATTTTCTGTCCACTCCTAACTTAAAATAAAACAAGAATCCCATGTATTATGATGTATTTTTTTTCCTACAATTCAGTTATGCACTACAATGAAACTAGAATGTAAGTGAGAATGCAGACATCCATATATATTAGTGTAACATGCATAAGGTAAGTACAATAATTGGAAAACAATACTCCTCTAAAGTCTAAACCAGACAACGAAAAATCTGACATAAAGCAAGAAATGAAACTTTCCAACTCTAACCTATAAGAACCAATTACTTATATACATACACCAGAATCAGAGTTATCCCAAAAAGAAAAAAAGGAATCAATGAATCTTACTCCTGTAATCTTTTGCGGAGCATATAACGCAAATATGCATCAGTACCATATGGGCTGATACCCATGTATTTACACATATTTACCAAGCGAGGCCTGTTTATCCATTTTCAAAACCAAAAGACGTGTTAGCATAATGATAATGGAAATCCAGAATATGAGATTAATAACAGAAAAGCACAATTAGTTGAACATAATCAATGGTAGAAGGACCAACCTGCTAATGTTATCTAAAGTGAACTCGTCGTTAAATAATTTGGCAAATTCTAAGATTTCATCATTCGAAACTCAAGCACCTGTTCTGACCTGTTCCATTAACATAATAAAAACAAACATAATATATAAATAATGCTTATAAATATAAAACACTATATCATGAAGAGCATAGCTGACCTTGTTCATAAATTCATCAAGATCTTGTGCAGTCTTCTTCATTTCTCCGCTTCGTGAATTCTGAACCTCCTTTGCCATTTCTTTCACAGTATCCTGAAGAAACTTGGCATATTCTATCCTTGCATTTAGCCTCCTTTTCAATGCCTCCTACAAGTTAAGCCTTCCCAAAATTGAGTGATAATAAAAGAGCGTCAGCACTTTGGCCGACATTGTTTGACGAGTACGTTAACAATTACCTGTTCTTTCATCTTATCCTGGAAAGTGGAAGGCAGCATATTGGGAAACAGTTTCAGGAATACTGGCAACAGAATCTCCATGAATGGAACTATGATAAATACAGCAAAAGGAACTAGCCTGAAAATATCGGCTGTGGTCCTTGTGAGTTGCTGCCTCTCCCTTCTAGAAAGACTCTTTCCATTGGCAAGTTTCAACAATAATCTAGAGCTTATCCTAACATCAGCCCAAAGTAGTTTCGTACCAAGCCAATAGTGTTGCAGAGTAGATTTAAACTCATCCTTCCAATAACTTAACTTCTTTGCCCAGACATCCCTAGGCAATAGAAAACCAGAGAAGTCTCACTCTCATACACATATTCATATGACACACAAAAACAAGCGGTAGTAAATTTTAAACCTGCTCATTGACAAAATAGCTCGGAAAGCTAGACCAATTCCAATAATCATCGGTCATAATATCTTTACAATAGATTCAGTACTCTTATGTGGTTCTTGTAATTGTTTAGCCTTAGCTTTCGCTTTTATGGTCGTCAAGTCTTCAACAGCCTCATCACACTCCTCCGGAGAAGCTTCCTTTTTCTGTTTAGTATCAGATTTTTCGTTTCCGTTTCTACTACTGCTGCTACCCAATCTAGATTGATTAGCAGAAGCCGTGGAAATGTAACGGACACTTTGGAGCGTCCACCCTAATCTCGAAAGAGAAACTAACTCTATCTTCTCAGTTCTATTTCCAAAATTCAAATCTCCAATGTAATTATGCAAGTAAAATCTTGATGCCGAACAATCTTCCAAATCATCATTGTTGACAGTATACATATTTCTTTCCCTTCCATGTTCATGTTCATGTTCATGTCCATGTCCAGTAGTTGCGGACGAAGAAAAGGGAAACCAACTCAATCCATCTAATTCACTAGATTCAATTGGTTGACCAATCCCAACACTTGAGAATCCAAGGATAACGCGAGTATGTTGGCTAATGAAGTGATTGAACAAAAGGTTCCTTTTCTTTTGCAAAATCACTCTCGAAGCCATGTATATCAACAACTTCCAACCTTTGATGTCAGTTATTTTTTAAATAAAACACTTTTAAAAACATAATGCTTCAGTGTCATTGATACAAATCGCATAGATTAGCACCTGCAAAGTGAAATTATCACTCATTATTTTTTTCAGCAGTACATTCTCTAAACATACAAAATAGGAACACACACACAGAGAACATAACAACATGCATCTATCAAAAAACAATTAGAGGCTCCAAAGTGTTGTGCTAAGAAATGTTGTGCATATAAAACAACACGAAATTTAACATTTCCTAATTCTATTTTCATCAGAAAGACAAATTGAATTGAAGCTTGTGAAGTAAGAAACAAACCTTGTAGAAAGAATTTGTAGGTGAAAAAGTAGTCATGTGTAAGAGGAAACGGACAGAGTGAAGAAGGAACAACAACATTCTAGGAGTTTTGTTTTGAACCCTTTTTCTCACTCAATCATTTTTTTATTGACTTTGACAAAGTGCATGATTTGCTTGAACACTGTTAAGAGTTATATCTTACTTTATTCTTAATAATTTCTTAATCGTTTTCTAATCACATGTCTAATGATAATGTAAAAAAAAATGCATGCCAAGAGCTAAAACAGTGTAAAAGAGCTTTCCAATAAACTTGTAGAATCTTGTAAAAGAAAAACTTTTCGTAGAAATTTTATTAAATTTAACATTTTTTTTTCAATGACAAAAATCTAATGTGGGAGATGATGTCCTGGTTGAAGTTCAAGAAACCTTACTCGAAATCTTGAGTTCTTAAGACTTATTTTTTTATTACTAGATCAAACATTCGGAGTTATTTCATTTTACATTCTAATATTGCATGTAATAAATATACGAAGTAAATTTTATATAAAAGATTTTTGAAGAGACTTGAATAGTGAAGAACTAACGTGGTTTTCAAATACCCAGAAATCGAACACACAAATTTAAAACCCAAGTACTAGTAATAATAGTATTATAGTTTGGTTTCAAATGTTAGTTTTTTCACTAATGATTTCAAAATTTGTCAACTTACCTCAATTTCTTTTTCCTTTCAATTAGTTCATTCTATCTAAGATAATCTTATTCGAGACACTAGATATTAACACTTCTCTAAATTAAAATTCAAAGTGAATCATAATGCATAGCCTTAATATTAATAATTAGTAAAATATAAAATACTAAAAAGGTGCAAAAAGGACTACAACTTTAACATCGCTGAAAAGTATCAGTAGTAAGTATATTCCGAACTCTCACACAACATTTTATCAGCATATTCTCACTTAGCTCACTGCCTTATATCAGCATAATCTCAGTTCCTTCGTTGCCCATGCGAGTCAAATCATCAAAAGGTCAATTTAAGATTTGCAAAATGTGTAAACTGCATGAACTTTTTGTTAATATATAAGCCAGATAGATAAGGATCATAAAGAAAAATGCTAACAATATACTCTTGATGTGAAATCCAACTCCCACAAAATGGAGAGTGAAATCTATGTGATTTTGTATATCTCACATAAATTTCACCGGATAAAAGAGTCACTGAATAAATGTGTTTGAAAGTATCCTGTTAGTATTCCTTTTGTTACATGTAAGCAGCATTAAGAAACAAATATCAAACCCAAAGGCAAAACAGACAAATTATGGTCCTATGATCTTTCATAAATCTAGAAACATTTGGTGTGGTGGTCACATGCATTCAAGTGCATGTCTCTTCCCTTGTACATTTCATAAAACTGTTCACGATCTTCTGTAGAACCTAGTCAGTGTTGTTTTCATATCAGAACATGACTAAAACCTGCGATCGTTTCATGAGGAAGAAGCTGTGCTAGATGATCGCAGTAATTTAACACTAAGTACCAGCATCTCTTGGGAATTCAGAGTTTTGCAACAAACTAACCTTAAAATGATTCACACAAGAAGAAATTAAAAACAAAAACCAAGTAATAATGTTACAATTTCAACTTTTTGACAAATGTTTATGTCAAATAAGCTTCTTGAAGAAGAAGAAAACACATCTCAGTCAGGGAAATGACTTTGCAATAGAGGTGGGAAGAGATGACAATAAAACCATCAAATAAGTAAATGAAAATACATAGTAAAATACATATAGTTTAACATAAACCAAATTCATTCTAATTCAAAGCTGAGAAAGAGAGATACTGAAAAAGAAAAGGAAAATAATTCAACAATAAAAGTACACAAGAAATAATAGGAATTTGAATGGTCCAAGAAAGCCTTGCTACTCACCTGGCGAACCTAGGTTCACATAAACGATTTATCAGATAATAATTATAACATAAAAAAAATTGTTCTCATCCAATGCAACTCCAAAACAGAAAAAAAAATCATTGTATATTTTATATTTTTGATAAGCAAACTTCTATTAAAATTGAGCAAACTAGCACAAGATGTGGAAAGCAGCTCCATAGTCAACGTACAGTTACATAGTATACACTATAGCTGCACACAAAACTACTTTAAGATACACATGATAAATAAAGGTCAAGTGGCAACCACATCTCAACTCACCCAATACACAATAACCAGAACCAGCAAAAGATTACCCCTGTGCTTACAAAACAGAACCTCCAGCATCACCATACATCCGCAGTGTTTGTTTCGAAATCACCATCTGATTGAGTACTACAAGCTCCAGTTCTCGATACCAGCATAGCTTCTTCATTGCTACAGCGCAAACCACCACCCTACCCGTTGTAACAAGACAAAATCAAACACTTTGCAGACAATAAAGTGGGTTATTCCACCGATCTGAAAAAACTAAGCTTTTATTTCTCTTCTCCCTACTAATGAACCGAGACCAAGCCAAACGTTTTATATGATCCACCACCTCTGAAATGTTCGCCATTTTTCCTTTAAATAGAATATCATTTCGTTACGGCAAAATGCACTACACCGTTGTTAGCCAAATTAAAAATCAGTTTCCAAATCTCATTTGTTTCTGCACAACTCACAAACAAGCGTCTCACCGTCTCAATTGCATTAAAGCAAAAAACTCAACTTTGTCTATAAATGTCATTGATTACCCTCTACTGTCCGGAAACTAGACAGCAGTACACAACAGCTTTTAACAGAGAAAAAAATTCAACGTTTCCGAAAGCCAAACAAACGGAACAGCAAATGATGCATGCATCTGCACCCTGCGACAGCAGACTGCACAATTCTGCAGCAGCCCCAGTGTCTTGCTTATATGAAAGTGCATCACTGCATTACTATTAACAGTAATTTTAGGAAATAGTTAGGAATAACGTACAATAAGTATCTTCAGAATAGGCAACACCTTCAAGACCATATAGACGTCTCAAAGTTTACTAATATCTCCTTGTTGGCAAAACAAGTCCATGATCTGAATATGAACGAGAAGCTTTTTGAGTGTAAAATAATATTTCCATGTATTGGTCATGTACAAAAAATGAGTCACTCAATAAATAAAATAGCCAGTTAGTTACAGAATAAGAAAAAAAGGATAAAAAAAAATAAAAAATAGCCAGTTAGCACCAAGATATGAGCCTCAACCATCTTTGGCCTTTACCAATTACCATCCTACATGAAGTCAGATACACGACTCCAACAGATCATGATAGTACTGAATGTTTTGTTTAGTATCATCAAACAATGAACTTCAGGTTTCCTTCTCTAACCTGAAATTTGGTCCAACAAATAAAGCAACGCAAGACAAGATTTTTGTAGGTCATTCTTTACGGCTCGGTGAGTTAGTGTGAAGCAGATAAAACTTTGTCATAGACTTTCTGAAATCATCTGAAGTTTAATAGTATGTATACTGTGCAAAATTAATCAGAGACATTCTTGAAGTTCATCATACATTCTTACACTATACTAGGTATAAATACCACAGTTATTACATTGGCAATTTACGGCGACAGAATTGCTCAAACCAATGTTTTGGAGCAGCTGGATGAATTTTAAAAACTCGGGCTACAAATTTCTTTTCGCTATCGGTGATCATACTTTGAACGGAATATTTTCTATAAGACAGACCCCTTTCTGTGAGCCACGTATGGAATCTGTACCTAGGTATAATTCGGTCATCCAAGTGATAATGCAACATTGCTGGAAAAGTTTCCAGATAGTCCAAAGTTGTTCCCATTTCCTGGTTGAAAAAATTCACTTTTTGCTCTATAATTTCATAATTTTGGTTCAGAATCCTTGGGGTTTTTCTTACCATCATGCAGAGCTTTGAGAATGCAATTCTTGAGCGAAGAAGGCAGTCAAATCTTTCCTGTAACTCACTGCTTGTACCGTGCAAACGATCCAAAAGATTCATAGTCAATGCATTTTCTCCAAAGCCTAATCTATGTAAGAAATTTAACTTATTAATGCTATGAACTCGAGCTCGTGAAATGTGAATTCTTCTCAAACCATCTTGATAATCTCTATCCCGGTCTTCATTACGATCGCTTGTGATATAATCTGCTAACAACCGATAATGTTCACCCTTTAACTTATCACAGAACCATTCTTGCAAACCCATAGCTCTCATCACATTTGGTAGATTAACCATTCTAATAGTTCCCAGCACATGACCAAAATTTTCAATAACATCCTCCAAATCATTAGAGCTCATGCCAAAGTGTTTCAACAGCTCCAAAACATTAATCACCTTCTTCTCCAAATCAAGCTTCAACAATTCAGGGCATTGTAGAATCAACAACGCCACTTCCTCCTTCTTTCCACCAAATCTACAGAAATACTCTGCTTTATTTACTATCTCATCTTCTTTGTGATCAACAAATATACTTTTATTCCTCCCCATTAGTTCTCCTACATTACCCTTAAATCCATTCAAATCATAAAACAGTCGCAACTTTCTACACACCTCATGCCATGAATCTACATTTCCCTCAACATAACTTCCCAAAGAATTATCTAAAAAAATGAACTTTAGATCGCTAAACAACTCATCAATTCCAAAAACACCCTTTTGAATTTGACCCACTTCCTCACTCAAAACAAAAGGAAAAGCCAAACAAATCCCAATAACTTCAACATTACTAAAACTAAAATTTTTAAACCAACAAAGCCTCAATTTCAACTCTTCAACACTTTTCCCAAATATAGAACTCTTCTCCATATACAACACACCTAACTTTTCCCAAGGAAACCCAAAATCACAAAGCACACAAGCAGCTTCCAAAAGAGTCCTATCTTCTGAAAAGAATAGCTTATCATTCGGTAACAGATCAGAAACCAAAGTGTAATCTATCCCTATGCTTTCAAAAAAGACTTCAAATTCGTTAATGGGGTGGAACCTAATGACTCTTTTAATGTTATTTGAGAAAGTGGGTGGTGAAAAATGTACCTTTGAAATGAGATTTGTGAGGGAACAGAGAGTGTTGTTGCCAATGTGTTCTGCGAAGGTGAAGGGTATGGATTTGGTGTTGTGGAGGTAATCGGTGAGGGCTTTTTGAGCTTCGTGAATGACATGGTTTCTGTGTTTGATGGGGATTTTGGAGAGGTTTGGGAGGTTGGTTTTTGTGGTGGTGGAAAAATGGCGTTGGAGGAAGAAGAACATACCTCTGTTTGTTTTCAGCTTCATGGAGCCATGTTTGTGAAAAGCAAGAAACTTTACACACCTTGTGGCATATACCATGTGTTTGTGTTTATGCTAATCCGAAATTATTAAAGTATGTATAGTTTTCTACGAACATAAATTCCTCAAGTAGTTTTTTTTTTTTTTTTTTTTTTTTTTTAAGCAATGAATTCCTCAAGTAGTAAGAGGAGGTTTGTGCCCTTAATCACACGAGGTGCTTTTGATTTGCAAATCAGTAAGCACGTGACATAACAATACAAGACGGAACAACACATGACAAATTTTTATGGTATTGAATAGTTTTTTGTTTTATACGATTTTTGGGGACAAAATGTTATTTTGATATTTTATATTTTAGACAACTTGTACGTATGAAAAAAAGTTGTGCTATGGTTTGGCGAGGGACAAAAATATCAGTTTTTGTCTTGTCCCTTACCTTTCGTTTGTCATGTACCTGAAACAGTTTTACAAATCAAACATTGGAGAACTGGAGTTGTTTTGTCATGTCTTTCATTTTTTAGCAAATCAAACGCATCATGGTATTAGTAAGGACTCAATGAAAATTCTAGTGCATGAACCAACTTCCTTACGACTATTATATCTATTTAGTAGTACTCAGTTAGTGGGTTCGATCAGCTCGAAAAAGAACCAACTTCCTTCCCTTGATTGTTCGTTCACTCGAATGCTCTATCATTCGTTTAACGATTCCTCACCTAAAATCTAATCGCTAATTGTCGATCTTGGCTAACATAATAATTTTTTTAGGTTTAAACAATGTCTTATTGAAAAGAAAAAAAAATTTGATGTCATTTCATATGTATGAACTACTTCGACCGCTAATTTTGTAAAACCAACAAATTCATTTATATAGTTTATCCATTACCAATTAACTAACTTAGGGTCTTTTGATTAAGCCAAAAAATGAGTTTATTCTTTATAACTTATAAACTCGTATGACTAAACCGTATTTGGTAACCGACATTTCATCATTAGCTTATAGTTTATTTTAATAGTAACTTAATTTTTATACACTGTTTCGAGTAGTGTTTGAACTTATGACTCATAACTTATCATGTTTTGTCTCATTTGTACCATCACCATTTTAACTAAAACCCAATTTTACCCTTTACAATGCATAATTAGGTTTAAGAAAAAAAGGTTACTTTAATTAAGCTTCAATTTGAAGGACTGGTAATAAATGAATAGCTACGTTTAATTAAAAAAAAAAAAGCGTTTGAAAAAGAAAACAAAGTGTTGCTACATTCGGTCTGCGTTTATTTTTGAGAGGTTACGTTCAAAACAAATTTAGTGCAACGTTATGTTTAACTTTTATTTAGCAAGTTTTTTTGACAAAAACTTTTATTAAGTAAGTATAGATAGAAAGTGAAATAAAATAATTTATACTTTAATTTTTTATAAAGTCTAAAAATCGAAATGGAATAGATTAAAAATAAAATTTTAACAAAGTACTGCGAGATAAAAATAAAAAATTATTGATAATTTACTATTTGTTAACCATTTGATTCATAGGAATAGAAATCTAGTAATTTAAAGATCGATCGTAATGAAAGTGTAGTGTGACTAAAAATTGTTCTAGTTAAAAATTAACTCACACTCTGACTTTCGTCTTTTATACTTTTTTTTGTAGGGATCACCTTTTCTACTTATTAACCATTTAAGCTTAATACAACAACAACTAAGCTTTGTTTCATTAAGTGGGGTCGGCTATCTCATGAACTAGTTTCTTTACCCACACTCGTTCACGAAGATGTGGGAACCCGTTCACGAAGATGCGGCCCTTGCTCATTTGACATTGTACTCGAGCTATACAACGCGTTGCTTCCAGACAACGACCTAACATCCATACTATTTCGTATTTAGTTAATGTCATAGAAATTCGATAAAGTTTTACGTTGACTGTCGAGACCTAACACAACCCTCTTATTTTACCCGGACTTAGGATCGGCCTAACACAACCATTTGAGCTTAATAAAAGAAAAAAATATTTTTTTGAAAAAAAGAATGTAAATAATAAAGGACTTGTTGGTAATTGGGTACCAATAAAACCCTATATTTCATTGACCTGCAAATTCAGTTCTTTCTCCAAAACAAAATCAACAATGTCACAGCAAGGTCAATTCCCAATAAACCCCAACATGGTTCCTCAACAGAACCAATTACCACCAATTCCTATGCATCATCCCATCCACATGCAGCAGCAGATGCACATGCACCATCCCAACATGGTCATGCAACAAATGCACATGCCATATCACATGCCACTTCAGGTCCCATACTCCACCCACGATGCCGGATACCCTTCTTCCATGAAGCGTCGTAGAGACGACGAAGATCTGGGTACAGCCTCCTTGGCGGAATTGTCGGCAGCGAAACGCGCCAAGGGACAGGATGTGATATTCAGGATCGTTGTGCCGTCGAAACAGATCGGGAAGGTTATTGGGAAAGAGGGTTGTCGTATACAGAAGATTCGTGAAGTGACTAGAGCTAACATCAAAATTGCTGACGCTATTGCCGTAAGTTCCTTGTTTTTGAAGTGGAATCTGATAGAGAAAAAAACTAGTCTTTTTTTTTTTTTTTAATTGTTGTTTGAGCTAATTTAATTGTTTTATGTATAACTTGGTAAAAAATATTAATTTTTCGTACAACATGTGTTTTGTGTCTAATCTAGTTTTGGGGCTTGTTAGAAGAGTTGAATCATGTTTTCTACTATGCAATCAAGTATGTATTTTTTTTTAATGCGAAGTCATGATTCATTTTTATGCCTTGAATCTATCTATTGCGATTTTGGAACAATTAGAGCTTCCAGTAGACATTTTGGGGTGTCTATGTTAGTTGTTATTGTTGTGAGATAAGCTCGGGAAATGGGGTGACCGGTACATTTTAAAAAAAAATGTGTGTGGTAGTTATTAGTGTGATCTATTTTGGGGTTTCTCCTCTTTGGATAGGTAGGGTCATCCGATACTAGTAGGTAATGGTTTGCGTACAAGTTTTTGGAAGGTGGCGTGGAGAGAGGACATTGCCTTTAGAGTAAAAAAATATCCTAGACTTTATTCTATCTCGAACCAACATGACGCTTTAGTGAGCAATGTTGGTCTGGGCAGTGATTGGTTGTTTACTTGGAGGCACAATCTCTTCATTTGGGAGGAGGAATTGCTTAATCTTGTGAAGGAGGATTTGGCATGTTTTGTGTGGTACCCCGGTGTAGAGGATAGGTGGAAATGGAAGAGTACAGAGAAGGGACTTTTTACGGTGAAATCAACTTATGATAGCTCATAGGATTGATGTTGCCTGAAGATTGGTGGCAAGAGGAGGAGAAGTGGGTGTTTGGTTGTATCTGGAAGAGTCCGGCTCCGTTGAAAGTGGTGGTTTTTTCTGGGAAGGCCCTCCTAGACCGTATTCCAACAAAATTTAATCTTAGGATTGGAAATGTGTTACCTCAGGAGGTTTCTGCGCTTTGTGTGTTGTGTGATAGAGAGTTGGAGACGGCTGCACATATTTTGCTCCACTGTTACTTGGCTTGGGGGGTGTGGTCGACAGTGATGATGTGGTGGAATTTCAGTTTCGTTATGTCCCCTAATCTTTTTACTCACTGGGATTGTTGGAGTGGGGTGGCGAGTAGGAAAAGATTAAAGAAGGGGTTGTCGCTTGTCTGGCATGCGTCAATTTGGGTTTAATGGAAGGCGAGGAATAATAGAATCTTTAATGACAATGTGGGGTGCGTCGAAGAATTGGTGGAGGAGATAAAGGATAAAGGTGCTCTCATGGCGTTGGTCAATGTATAGGTTCCATATGCCGCCATGTTTCTTCTTTGAGTGGGTTTGGAATCCTAGAGATTGCATCTTACGGTAACAATCAGGTTGCGTTTCTGTTAGGCTGTGTTTGCGGTGAGGCGGTGTTCTGCTGGGGTCTGGCGTGGTGGTGGAGCCTTTTGGCGCATCTGTTCCGACGATTGCGGGTTGTTACTGCTTTGCAGCAGCTTCTGTGTTTGTTTTTTCAGGTGCTGCTGTTCTGTCTGTGGTTGCGGTGTATGCATCACAGTTTCTGTTCTTGCGGTTTTGGAGCTTGGTGGATTTCTCCAAGCTGATTGGCGCTGTGTGCTGTGGGAGTTTTTGCCCAGCTGTTTTTCGGTTGCCGTTGTATTGATTCTGTCATGAGGTTAATGTTCGGAGGTTTGGTTTTTGTTCGGAGGTGTGCGGTTTTGGAGGCTTGCCGTGTGTATGCGTGTGTTAGCAGATTTCTTAGGTTGGCTGCTTAATTG
Source organism: Medicago lupulina (assembly GCA_958299785.1). Classification (NCBI taxonomy): domain Eukaryota; kingdom Viridiplantae; phylum Streptophyta; class Magnoliopsida; order Fabales; family Fabaceae; genus Medicago; species Medicago lupulina. The sequence goes on along the minus strand of OY283140.1, from coordinate 18,070,442 downwards.
TATATGTAGGCCTCATTATCTTAGTTTTTGGGATGTTTTCTTTGGTTTGTTTTTTGGATTTGGAGCCTTTGACCTGCTGTTCTTATTGTGACAGTGGGTAGGGAGTGTTTTTTTTTTTTGAGGTGTTCCATTTATAAGGCGCCTATGTTTTTTCTTTCCCGTGCCGTGAGTGTTTTAGTGTGTCTTACACTAACTCGTCGAGAATAATATTTGCTGATTCAAAAAAAAAAAGTCTGTCTACTGTAGTTATTTTTTATTACAATTCCGTTGTTAGCAGTCAATTGAAAATTGTCGGTTGTTGTAGAATAGAAAGAACCAACACTGGTTATACAAGGGGCTGGACTTTGGTCAGCACCAGGCGTAATTTCAATTATTTCTCCAAAGGGCCAAGGGTGTAAGGCCTGGGTCAAAATTGTTTTTGTGGTCACTCTTATTAACCAAGGAGCTCTGATACCTTAGAGGAAAGGAAAATATTTGTTATATTATTATTATTTACTATTGTCAGCCGATTCTACGAATACATTGGCAGAGGTGTGGAATATATTTCCCATATACATCTTGCCTACTAGGATCCAAAATATGTTTCATTTTTATGTAAACATAACAAATTCTACTCTGTTCTCTTTGTATATCTGTGAACTAATTTAAGATAATGTATGAAATTATTACTTATTATTCAAACTAGTTGGTGTTTACCGAATCCAGTCTCATGTTTTCCTTATTTGGCAGAGACATGAAGAGCGTGTTATCATTATTAGCTCTAAAGATAATGATGAAATGGTTACGGATGCAGAGAAAGCTCTAGAACAGATAGCCAATTTAATTTTAAAGGTATGATAAGATATATGATGGATTAAACATTGTTTTGTCTCTAACTTCCATACTTCCCATAATATGCATGAGTAGACATATGATGGATTAAACATTGTTTTGTCTCTAACTTCCATACTTCCCATAATATGCATGAGTAGACATGATCTTTGAACTTTGAAGATTGATTTGACTATTGAATTGCTGACTGTGTAATCATATCCCCATATAATTTATGGTTTTTTTGGACAGACCGGTATAATTTATGCTAAAATCCTCTACTCAGTAGACTTTATTTATTCTTAGAATGATGTGGTTTGTTGTTATTCTTCTATCTTTGAAACCTCTGAAGGACTGGACTAATCTTGCCTTTTTATGTGTTCCAGCACTTACATATCCATCTATTTTGAAAAATAAAGTCACCAAACATTTTTGATAAACGCTAAAAATGGTTAGGCACGAGTTGAAATATGTAACAATGTTTGTAAGCATCCTTGAAATGCACTGGCATTTTACAAAAATAAAAATTAAGCTCTAAAATACTAAGCAAGCCAAGTTAGTTTTTATTTTTGGAAATGAGTTCACAATGTTTAATATTTTTTTTTTTGTTTTAATGCTAAATATACCAGTTTCCCCCCTATGCTGTAGATAATTTTAATTTGAATGTGTATACTTTCCTATAAACTACAAGTCTATCTCACGGGTCAACTTTGAGTCTATATCTTTTTATCTTGATTGATGATATGCTTGCTGAACATGTCCAAGAGCAATTGTCAAAGAGCTTGTTTTTGTATACGATGTAGTCATAGTTGGAGAGTCGAGAGAAAATTAGAAGCAGATTATGCAAAGTCTTATGGTTTAACTATCTTGGATATATCATACAAAATGACAAGAATATAAACGAAGATGTCAACATATAATCCAAGCCCGAGTCTTCGGCAAATAATTTCCAATATTGTATGATATAGGAGCCACTCATTCTTTTATTTCATGGGATTGTGTGAATTCTCTGCAAGTACTTGTTACCTCTCTACCTTTTAATTGGTGGTCAGCATACCGTTTGCCGAACCCAAATCTCTTGATGAAGCTTGCAGTGCCCTTTGACTATTTTGGGCATAAAATTCAAGGTTGTTTTGATCGGTGTTCCCCTCAAACATCTGAGAGTGATTCTAGGGATGGACGTTTTACTGGAGTGCGCTCGTAGGTCTGTGATATTCCAAGACCCGGTATTACCCGATTCCTCAAAGCCAACCGACTGAAGTTCCCTCTAAAAGGAGGTGTTCATAAGTGTGTTCCTGAATTCTATCAGCTTAAATTCGGGATGTTGCTTTATGGTATCAGAGTAAATAATCCTCTAACAAATATTTTGGGGATGATGGCCTTGTGTGATTAAACTTTTTTAATGGTTATAGTTGTTATTTATAGAAGTAATTAAATATTTTAAGTTATATGATTTATATCTTGGATCAAAATCCGGGATATAACAGTGTGGACTTTGGAGTACAACCATTGAAGCATTGTTAAGATGGATAGACCTGGTGGAGGATAGCCCATTAGTTAGACACAGTGGAGGCCAAACGAACCTATAGGTCCAACCTGCGAGAGAGATTCAAATATACGATCTATCTCCAAACATGTTTCATGACATAGACATTATCACATTGTTTAATCTATGTAGCTGACCACATCTTGTGATAAAAGGTTTTGCGGTTGTTATTATTTTTAATTTTAATACCCTGTCATGCCTGTTATACTATCATTCTTACAAATTGTTGTGCCCCCGGATAGTCTTTTGTTGGATACATATTAAAATAATTTTTTTATGCTCAATCATTTAGTAAGTTAGTGATAAACCTGATTAAGGGGTCTTGAGCTACTAAGTCATTCTCTTTAGGTGCATGGCGACTTTTAGTTTTTTGTGGACCGCTTGTCCATTATTTTAAGAGATACTAGCGCACTACAATCAGTAATCATGTCGTCCTGCTGGGTGTCACCTGTGTTTATTGCTGCTATTGAGATGAATTGATAAAGTTATGCTCTTTGTAACAGGAAGATAACAGCAGTCTTGATACATCAAAACTTACTGCAGGGCACGTGGCTGCCAATACAATAAGACTTTTGATTGCTGGGTCCCAGGCAGGTGGATTGATTGGGATGTCAGGTCAAAACATTGAGAAGTTACGGAACTCTTCTGGTGCCATGATTACCGTTCTTGCACCGAGTCAGTTGCCTTTATGTGCTTCTGCCCATGAATCTGATAGAGTAGTACAGGTGGGATGTCTAAAGCCAAGCTCATAATTTTTTTCCCCTCTTTGCAACTCCCTTTCACCATAATATTTTGACTTTATGATATAACAAGGATGGCAATATACTTCGTTTTATTGAATTTTCACGTACTATGCTGTATTAACAACATTAATTAATGGTTAAACGTTCAAAGATTGACCACCAAAATAACAATGTTGTTAGTCTTTTCGTAGTTTTGCTGAAATAAACACTTGCACCAAAGTGTTGAATGATACATACCCTTCAACATATTAAGCATTAGAGTTTCCATGTTCAAATCATGCTATACAATCTTTTATATATTGATCATTATCTATAATTTGTTTGAAGAGTTTTATCTATTCAGTTCAATTGAATTTAAATTGTCAATGCTACGTATGAAATCGATCATACCATTCTGCTATTAATTCTGAAGGCAACTGTCCTCCTTTGTTCATAACTAAGTTGCTAAAATTACTAAATTATTTACTTTTTGCTGGTAAATCCTCTGATCAGCGAAGTTAGCACTTAAGATATTATATACAGAGTACAAGTATTATTGAGATTATTTGAGGGATCAAAACACTTTATGCTTTATTCTTCCATTCTTGCTATTATGTTGTTTTACTGCTGAGTTTTGACTGTCTTGTTGAATTTAGTTATCAGGAGATGTTTCCACAGTAATGAAGGCATTGGAGGAGATAGGTTTCCAGTTAAGGTCCGTTAGTGAGCTTCTTTATAGAACTTGAACCTTGCTCAAATACGATTTCTAAATTTAGTTTCATTTTGTCTCACCTATTTATCAACTCAAATTTTGTTTAGGGAAAATCCCCCAAGACAAGTGATTTCAATCAGCCCAACATACAATTACGCTGCAATTCGACCATCCCAGCCATATCTTGACCCAAATTCAGGTTATTTAAAGTTTTCTATATCAGAACAGCTTTTAGCTGCCATTTAGCAGTTATATTAGGTTTTGAATATTGGCTTACAACCACTTCATCTCTAGGACAACCAATCTTGCAGTTGATTATGTTACATTTGAGATGCTGATTTCGGAAACAATGGTTGGTGGGTTGATCGGAAGATGCGGCTCAAACATATCAAGGATCAGAAATGAGTCTGGAGCAATGATCAAGGTTAGATTTCTAATACTACTTCACTTTAGTTCAAATATTTGAACATCAATGACATTTTGATGGATGAAGAGTTTGTTAGTTCCATTATATATCATGTAAAATAAATTATTATTCATTTTTTCTTCATAAGTATCCAAGATTGATTTTCAGCTGATTTATTTATTCACCAATTGGAACATGTTACAGGTTTATGGTGGAAAAGGTGAGCAGAAGCATAGGCAAATTCAATTTGGTGGTAGTGCTGAACAGGTGATGAGTTAATCTAATTTTCTAATCATGTGCAAAATTCTATGTTGTGCACTTTTTATCATTGTTTGTTGGTTTTGTTCTTTTCCAACATCTTTTCATACTTTTTTTTGTTGAAACTTGAATTTTTAAACAGGTAGCTTTGGCAAAAAAGAGAGTTGATGAATATATATACGATCAGTTGATACAACAACCTGATACCTAACAATCAGTGTAAGTATTTAAGAATTTGGTAAACTGAAGGTGTAAATTTTTTTGTGAACAATTTGTAATAACAAAGGTTCTTGACTTGATTTAGAAGCTTTTAATCCCTTTTTTAAAGGTGACATTTGATGGTTCTTTGGTACTGTAAAATTGTTTACCTGTGGATTAAAATTGAATCATTATTTTAAATGATTTGCTACTAATGGATTAGTTTGAGATTTAATTTAATGAATTTGAAATCAAGTATTCTTGTCCTAAATATTTTTGTTCCCCTACCCAAGTAGCTGATTTTAAACTGTACTGGGTTATAGCTTGAGTTTACTAATTTTCTTTATTAGACAAATCTTAATAAATAAATATTGAAGGTGTGCGAGTCAAGCCATGCTCAATGCCCAAAAATATGTTTACTTCTTGGATTCCTAACTCTGGGCTGGATTACTACAATTTATGTGTGTAAATAAGATTTTGTGAAAGTTTTGCTCATTGATTTTCTTTTTGTTTTTATATCAACCCGGTATATTTTCTCTTTTTAATTTTGGTCTCGTAGACTACCTTAATTTTAGGGACTTAAATAGATTCCAAGACTTGAACCATTAAAATACAAATGGGGCGAGTGTAAGAATAATATTTGAACAGTAGATCTCACATTTAAAATGAATAAAAAGTGTAAAAGGGAAGGGTGTGGTCTAAGATCATGTTGAAACCAATTTATATGCTTTCCGGTTAACAGTGGTTGTGTTTTCTTCTGAAATTAATAGATTTCTGGTCTACTCAGTTTCCAGAGATGACAAACCTGCAAAGCCAAAATCTCTAGCCTCTGTCAAACTTCTGCTATGAATCCATTCCAGCTCTGTTGTTTGACCTATGGGTGCAGGGTGCTTATTTGTTACTTGTTAGTACATGTTGGTTGTGTATGTTGAAATAAACTGATTCCGTTCGTTTTTCATGTATTATATTAGGGTGATCAATTTGCTGATGTTCAAACTTGTTTCAGCTTGTACCATGTCAACTGTTTTAATATAGTATAGGTTATATTCATAATTATTCATTCGGAAGAATAGGAATGCTTAGGCATGCTGTGCATTTATCAGATGTTGGTTAGCATGGCTATGACAATTTTCAGATATTAAAATCAAAAGGTCATGTTTCATACTATGAACTCAATCGAAATGGCATGCATGTATCAATTTTCTTAGTATTTCGTTTACAGTGTTGATTAAGCATGTGTTACTTATTCAAACCATTTATTAGGCTAATTAGTGGCTTTCATGGCTGAGCGTTTTAAATGACTTAAGCTCTAACGTTATGAATTTTTATTTTTTTTAAAGGAGATTCTAACGTTATCAATTGTAGATTATGATAAATAATTATCGTAGAATCAACATATTAGTAATAAATATTAGTAATATGCAGGTTTGATTATTAGGAGTTCATAAACTTCTGCTGGTAAATATTTTTGAAAATACCATTTCAATTTTTATATTTTATTTTGGTTTCCTTAGGTTTCTTTCTCCGCATTTCAGTGATTTTATATTTGTCAAGTTGTATTTTTGAACTTTGATTAATGTCAACTGGATATTATTTATTTAAATTCTTTGAACGTCAGTCAATATCTTTATTTTGAACTTTGTATTTAAATTCTTTGAATTAAATGTAAAGACATGGTTTATCATCCTCAATTATATCTTTGTTTTATTGACTAGTTATATTAGTTACTTATTCAAGTAAATTTGTACTCACCTGTCACCTCTGTCATTGTTGATGAAAATATTAATAGTAAAACAAGTATACTGCCGTTGTTTGACGGGATGAATCCCTAATTCGGGTTTTGATTTTTTTTTTCATCACAAAAATTGATCGCTAAGTCTAAACATTTCTCCATTGAATTAAAATTTGATGTCTGAATGTTGAAGAACTAATATTTTGGTGTGAATATGTACACTTGAAGGACAAAAGCATATATAATTGAGGCACCAACAATGTGATCAGAATATAGGAAGAATAACATGTTCGTGAATTACTTTTGGAGATTGATTGAGACATTAGGGGTTCTGGTTTGGACAAAATTGGGATGTAGTGTACCAGAGTAATATTTTGGATTTTATTTTAAATTTTTTATAAATAGTCACACATACATGACCGTCAAAAATAAATAGTCACACATACACTGAGTTGATTCTACCTCAATTAACTGTGAAGGGAGGTTATTGGTATTTATCGAGCTTGCTTGTGAATGAATAATGATGGAGCTAATTGTTAAAAACTGTTATTTTCGAGTAGATGTCTAATTTGTTGTAGATGATTTTCATTTTTTTCCATAATAAGATTGTAGAGTTTAATTTACTCGATATTTATTTTAAAAACTCATATTGAGTTTTCTAGAAGTGAAATAAATGTGGCCACTCACACCTTAGTCATAGTAGCCACATGCACATCACATTCCGACATGTAATCAACATTTTATTATTGATGAAAGGAAGCAAGAATTTTCCTATAAAAATAAAATAAATAGTTGACGGAACTAATACTATAGGCATTGGCATGATCCATATTTTGATTAATGTTTTTACGTATGACATAAAATAATGTATTGAAATTTTAAATATTTCCCTACCTCTAAACCCGGAATCAATGCTTTCAAACTAACATAATAATTAGAAATGTATTTCTTGTGTCAACCACACATCCCAGCTTGCGAGATAACCATTCAAACAAGCAAATACGTTTGATAGTTGAAACATTAATGTGACAGAGATAGCTCAACGCCACATACATGTCAACAAAAAGACCAAGATTTTTCAAGAAAAAAAAAACATGGAAATTATAATAACAACTTTTCGTCTCATTTCCCTTAAAAAATAAATAAACGTATTCGTCTCACTTTTTTTTTTCTTTTGAGCAAAGGTATTCGTCTCACTTAAATACCGCAGTATTGTTGAAAGTTATGGATATATATATATATATATATATATATATATTTTTTTTTTTTTTTTGAGTAAAGTTATGGATATTTTTAATTAGTAAAGAAAAGTTATGGATATTTTTATCAAAAATTACTGCATATACTACTTTAACTTTTTACCTCAAAAAAAAAAAAAAACTACTTTAACTTTTATTTTTAGAGGAGTACATTACTTTTTGTTGTCAAGTAGCATAGTGACTAGAATTTACATTTTTCAAAGTGAATAAGTGAGGTATTCGGGATTCGAACCCTAACCCCTGCATATAACAATGCACGTCCGTGCCAACTGATCACGGGGACGAGGTGTATATTACTTAAATGATAAAACAAGATTACTTATATTTAGCGCCGATTTTTTTTGTCAAATAAATGTTTATATTTAGAAACAAAGGGAGTAATATTTAACCGATATATTTCAAAAAGATAGATGATATATTTAAAAAAAAAAGTGAAATGCTAATAAATACTCTCGGGTCCTCTTTAAGATCTTAAATTGTAAATTTTTATGAAATTTTGTCTCTTAAACGCGTTGAACATTTAAGCATTTGACATTTACTAATTTTTAATCAAATTGAACATTTAATATGAGACTGATCTATTGTAATTTTTTATTCGGAAATGTTAACGAGTGTCCCCGGAGCACTCTTTAAGCACCTAAAGTAAAAAGATTTTATGAAAGTTTGTGCATTTATTGCATTGGAAATTGAAATCTTTACTTTTTTTAAAGTATAATTTCTTTATTAGGAATGTTTAAAGAGTGCCCCAGGGACATTCGTTAACAAGACCCTTTTTTATTATAGGAAATGTTGTGCCTATTATAACAAAAATAGAATTTATGTAATAGAAATTGTTTTTTTTTAAAAGGCTAAAATGGAATATATATATATATATATATATATATATATATATATATATATATATATATATATATATATTATTCAATCACAGAGTTCTTCCTAGCACAAGATGTACCAGGAGAGAATAGAACAAAGTCACAGACATATGTACAGAAAAACAAAAACAGTAAATAGCGAAACAAAAACAGCGAAAGAAACAACAAATTAGCCAATGCCCAACATAGTGAACGGACTAAGCCACCACACATGATAGTTGAAAGAGAGGTTTGGTATTTTAGCCTTCAACCACACAAAGGAGAGGGACTTAATCTTGCCAGCCATCTGATATGTCGAGCACTCTTTGTCATTGAAGATTCTGTTGTTTCTCTCTTTCCAGATTTCCCGCACAGTAGCATACCATATTAACCGCATTATGGATTGACGCAGCGATGGATAAAATGCCAGACTTCCCCAAAAAAATTACAATGTAAAAATAAATGAGGGGCAGTTTCCAACGAGCCACAACCACCAACACACAAACTATCAACAAAAGTTATGACACCATGACGAATCAAGTTATCCTTAGTTGGCAACCTGTCATGGAACAAACGCCAAGCAAAAAGAACAACCTTCAGAGGAATATCCTTATAGATCCTGGAAAGAAACCGTAGTGGCAGAATGATGATGATGAACAAGGACGTTGTAAGCGCTACGAACAGAGAAATTATTAGTCGACTCCAACTTCCAAAGCCACATGTCCTCCTTTTCAACCTGCAAAGTCACAGTATGAAGAAGTAAACATAGTTTCTCCACCAACTCTTCCTCCCACACAAACAACCCCCGCCGCCACTTCCACGCCTCCTCATCCATCCCCCAACCTAACTGACTCATCTCAAACACAGACACCTCCTTTAGCAAGGTTAAATCAAACAATCTACTGAACATGTCCCTAAACGCCACTCCACCAACCCAGACATCTAACCAAAACATAGTGGACTTTCCATTTCCCACCGCACGACTAACATTTTCATTGATCCACCTCTCCCTCCGTAAAGCCGTCACCGCATGCCACCAATGAAAGGCATCACGGCCTCCCTCTACAACTCGGCCCCCCTCCACACTGTAACGGGCCGACAACACCCTACACCACAACTTGTCCCTCTCAACCAACAACCTCCAACACCACTTACCTAACAAAGCATTGTTAAACTCCCTAATTCTCCTTACCCCCAAACCACCAATATCCTTACTCCTACAAACAGAATTCCAATCAACGCAAGCTATTTTCTTGTGGTCCTTACTCCCCCCCCCCCCCCCCCCCCCCCCAAAAAAAAAAATTAAAATTAAAATAGATTTAATAGAGGAAGTGATACCTGACGGAACTTTGAAAAAAGAAAGGGCATAGACAGGCAGCGATGACATGACAGATTTTAGCAGAACCAAGCGACCACCCAAAGATAAGTGTTTCGATTTCCAACCCGACAGTCTAGAGTGAATACGAAGAACCAATGGTTTCCAAAAATCCAAATGATGAGCCTTCCCACCGATGGGCAGCCCCAAATACACAAATGGGAGATTCCCAACCCTACAATGCATCGTTGTTGCTGCCACAACCAACCAAGATTCAGATACATTAACACCCGCCAATTGACTCTTTGAAAAATTCACCTTCAAGCCAAATAAAGATTTAAACAACATGAGGACCGCCCGAATCGAGCGAACATTAGCCCAAGACTTCTCACCTAAAATAAGTGTATCATCCGCAAATTGCAAATGAGACACCACCACTGGATTCCTACTTCCAACACTATAACCTTTGAAAAACTGATACGAAGACATAACCTTCATCAACACATTAAAGCCCTATGCGGCTAGAAGAAAAAGAAAAGGAGAAAGAGGATCACCTTAATAGAAATTGTTCCAATTTATTTCTCAAGAAGTTAAAAATTAATTTTTTTTTTAATAAATATTTGTTATTTGTGGAATCATTTTACTCCATCCATTTTACAATGAGCCAACTGTTGGTAAGGAAAAAAAGCCTTAAAATGAATGATCATTTTGATTTATAATACATTAATTATTGTTTTCAATTATATCCTCTCATTTCTAAAAAAAAATTATATCCTCTAATTAATACATACTACATCACTTCAAAGTTAATATATTCCACTTTGCATCATTATAGTGATTCCACTAATATATGATAAAATATAATATAATAAAAATATCATTCTCACCCATAAAAAATTTAATATGTGTGAAATTATCAAATATATATTTCAAGCTAGTACTTTTCAAGGAACAGGTTAGGTTGATGAATTAACTGCATAAGTTTCCCAGGTCTATGGACCTCATTTCGCCGAATGTGAGAAGCCATTTTGTTTTCTTTGGTCCAACATTAAATCATTGTGTGAAAGCTTCACCACGACCTAATTGTCAATACCCACGATGCGCCACAATCTAATCTAAGTCTATTATAGGTGAATGGTTCCCCATCATTAAAATTTACTAGTAAATTCCAAACTTTAGGTGTGTTCTACCAAGAAAAAAATATCATATAGGCGTGTGAGTAAGAAAAATCATTTAGGTTTGGAATTTTTTAAAACTATATGCAATGTGATTGCATTTATAGTGCTACAAAACTTCCACGCCTAAAGGATAGGTTAAGCAAAATTATAGCTACTTCTCAATTTATATGTGAATAGCTTAAACAACCAAAGTTATAGAATGGAAGGGGTGATATATTATATACTCCTAATGTTTTTTTATGCTGAATACTCTCAAAGTCTTAAAACAAAACAGACGGAACATTGTATATTTTTTTAGTATATCATTTCATATTAGTAATAATGGTAGGTATAATAGAACAAACTAGTTAATATTTATTGATATTAAAAAATGAAATTAAATAAAAATAAAAGCATGCTACTGCTACTGCTACCCCCTCCTCTCCCAACCAAAATGAGTTTATTATCTCTCAATTTCATCAATAGTATACAATGATGAGATAAGGTAAATGCTTATCACATAGTAGGATGATATAGATTGAATGATGAACTTAATCATGATGTCTTTATTGGCTTTCGACAAGGATACACCACCGCATGATTTTATCTTCCTCTGAACACTGTTCTTAATGAAAAAAAAATGCGGTGTTTTTACTCCACCCCACCCTGGATGGGAGCCTAAAAATGGAGACTTTTTGTATTTTATGTAGATTGTCTATGAACTTGAGCTTTTTGTCTTGTTCCCCACCATTTTTCAAATCAAATAATGAACAATCATGTTTGTGATTTTAAATTTTTTTTTTTTTTCAAAATCAAATGCAACCTTATAATATTGTTGGATTAGTTTGAACTCCAATAAATAAAAACTGCATGCCTTTGAATTGATTATAAGTTTAACAAAATCACGATGCGTCGTAATTTTACCGAAGCTTTAAAATGTAACTTCAACCAAATATACAGTGGTTTATGACAAAAACTTAGTTATCCCTGCATCTAAATATTTAAAATAAAGCTTGTGCCATATACTATGCCAAAAGAAAAAGAACTCCTCAGTCCCCACAGTACATTGTGTGCGCAAGGGAAAAAGAAGATAGTGCCATAGTGGTAACGGTTATATACTATATGTAGGCTAAGGCCAATAAAGAAAAAATAATTGATTGGTTCATGATGACGAAATGCAAAAGTTTGACTTAATTCTAAAAATGGAGGCACCATACAAAACGCGGCACTCACATTCCTCTCTATTCTATTCCATTAGTTAATGATATGTAGACCAAACAAACACCCACTCATAATATACAAATAACAATAAAAATCAAATAGAAGAGTCAAAGCTTTAAAACAAAATTTTGAAATAAAAGTTCAGAAATGGAAAAGAAAAACGGTAACAAAACTACAAATTAAAGGTTCAATATTCAACCAACAATTCATTTCTTTGCCCACAAAACAATACAGTACTTCCTTTCTATTTCAAAGGCAAGATAGATCTTTTTTGCTCAAGACAAGGACAACTCACTAGCGCAAGATTTACCCAATGAACAGACATATAAATAGTATTTCCTCTAATTCAAATAAAAATAACGAAATGCATAGCTACTTTCAAAAACCTAAGCTATTGTTTGAACAAATTCTTTTATAATTTAAAAGTTACTTTAAAATAAAGTTAAAATTTAACGTTTTAAGAAATAACTTAAAGCTGTCTGGTTACTTTATATTTTTTTTAGTTTTAAAGCTTTTTTGAAATTAAAAGTTGTTTGGCAAAATATTATATAAAACTTTGAATTTATTATGAATTAACATAATAAATAAATAAAAATTATTGAGCTGAAGAATATAACTATATATATATATGGGGCATATCAAGTAAGAATGACATTTGTACGTGAGAATGGTAGGAATAAATGATAGCCATCAGATTTAAAATGAAGTGATGAGATTAAAAGATGAGTTAAGTGAGTTGTTGTACCCAATCTCCAAATTCTCTTCTCATTCACGCGTTAGTTCTCTCTCCCCATAATCCCCAAATTCTTACCCAGAACACTCATCTTCTTCCTCTTGCCCCCACGTCTTCCATTTATTAAACACTGCCGGAAACATCACAGATCTCAATTTACAACACAAATTCATTAATTCCCTTTATTTCATGAACTTTTGTCTTCTTGTGTTTTATTAAGTGATTGTGGTAAAAGAACATATTAATGAATATGAAAATTTATTGTTGAATTATATTTTTGTGCCAGGGACACAATGAATAGGAAAATGTGAGAATTGACTGGGACACACTCACTTAACCCATCTTTAATCTCATCCCTTCATTTTAATTCTGATGGCTATCATTTATTCCTACCATTCTCACATACAAATGTCATTCTCACTTGATATGCCCCCTATATATATATATATATATATATATATATATATATATATATATATATATATATATATGGGCGCGCGCGCGAATAGAATGGGGGAGAATGTGTGAGTTCATTGAGTTTGGTTTAAATCTAAGTCATTGATTTTAATTCAATGGTTCATAATTGATCATCTCACTCTCGCGTAAAGATCTTCTTTCTCACTAAATACACTCGCTATATATATGGTTCGTAGACTTTGGTGGTGGGAATTAAGTGGAAGCAAACTTAGACACTTGTATGCCTTATATATTTTAGACGTTACCTTGGAGGTACCATAAAGGTGTCCAGCAGGAATAAATTAAATGGAGTAAAGATGCCCAACATGAATAAAATTAAATGAAGAAAAAAATTGAAATATAATATTGAAAAATAAAAGAAATGGTACCAGCGTGAGTCGAATAGGGTATATGAATTGAGAAGAATTCAAGCTTGCCGTGTTAAGTAGTTCTAAAGTTTCTTTCAACAATTTTTTTTATCAAAGTTCATTTCATTCAATTTTATGCATTCTAAAAAATGTATTTTTTTTAGTAAGTACTTAATTAATATTGTGTTTGACTTACATTCTCTTTAAAATTGTAGAGAAGTAAAAAAAAAAAGTCAAACAGTACCTAAATATATACTTTATTCGGTCACTATTTTATAAACAAAAAAATATTTTTAAAATTTATTGAATAACTAATGCATTTGATCCTTGATTATCGCTAGTGCTAAGCATCCAATTTAGCAAATATCTATTCCAAAATAAATTTTAGTTTTAATATGTATATTTGTATCAAATAGATTTTTATTGGTACTACCTCTATCCTTCATTATAAGAAAAAATTAGTCGAAAAATTGATGTATTTAGTCTATTTTTGACCAAATACATCAATGTTTTTAATCGTCTTATATTTTTATAATCCCTCATTATATGGAAATATTAGTCAAATAAAGTCGATGTATTTGGTTTAAATTTTAGACTAAATACTTCAATATTCTTTAATCATCTTCTATTTTTTATAATTAGAAACAGAGGAAATATTAATTAATTAGGGACGAGATGAATAGTTTTTGTTTTTGTTTTCGACAAAATAGTTTATGTTTATAAAACCTTGTATTATTATTTGATTTAAAATTATATGATTCTAAAGTACTTACTTTAGTCACATTTATACGCATGAAAAAACAACTTTTTAAATCCATTCAATAAAAGTACTCGGTTAATACATAGGGAAAAAACAACTTTGTATAAAGCCTTCTTCTGCATATAGTCTAGGCATGCGAATTATTGGGCTCTGACACACAGTGCAAACACCAAACTTCGTGAGAAGCTTACCCTAAAAACAAAATTTAAACAACAAGTTTAATATTTTTTGAAAAATATCCAAATTGTTGTTTAAATTTTCTTTTTTGATCATATCTTGTTTTTATAGATAGCTAAATAAATATTGCAACTGTACGTCTACGATGTACGATTCGTAAAACCTAGCTCAAATGAGAATATCGATATTGTCTGGTTTGATATCTTTAACGGAGTTCAAACTCAAAACCTTCAAACTATATGCGTGAATGAGTTGAATTTGATGTTTGTCACTATCTACAAAACAAAAGAAATGTAATTTTTTTGTGTTTTATGACATAATTTTGAGGAGTAAAATTGTAAGTCTAATTTTGTCGTCTATTAAATTTCACACTTTTTTTTCCTTCTCTTCCCATGGTTTATTACATTTCTCAAATTTGTTTAGATTTAGTAGCAAACAAACACTACATGAAATTTACATATACAAAAATATGGTCTCAAATTTGAATATGAATGAGAATGTTCAATCTAACAATATTGATAGAGAAGTGTTGTGGACACTCATTTTAACACATACTCTTTTATGAGAAATGATAATTGAACACATAATATTCGACACAACTACGACATCATGGATAGTTTTGACATTTCATCTATAAAATAGGGCAATTTTGTAAAATCCCTAAAACTCTTATTCTCATCTTCTCCATTCTTTCTTTTCCATGAGATCCACCAAAATCCTCATCACCAACCATCATATCGTCCTCTTCTTCTTCCATTTTCAACCACCCTTCTTCCCTGCAAGAACAATCGCGACCCACGACAATGTCGTCGTCGAGGTTAACCTGCACACCAAAGTTGCTATTTTCAACCAAATTTCTTCAGACCTGATATGTAGTTTGTTAGTCGGTGTTCAGATCCTAGTTGCAGGGATTTTAGATAATAGGAAAGAAGGACGAGCTCGTTGTTGGTGCTGGTGGTTAGATATGAGCTGATCGGAGAAGACAGTGGTCGATGAGAGCTTAACGACGGTGGTTGTAGAGACAACAGTGAGAGAGACCATGATTTATAGAGAGATTGTGGCTGGATGAATGTTCGACAGTCGGACGATGGCGAGAGTGTCACAAAAGAGGGAAAGAAAAAAGGAAGAAAAAAAAAGGAAATTTATGTATAAATACCGTAAAAATATACGGTGAACAATGTTTGGTGTCAAAATTGTGTTTGTATTTTGATGTTTAGTCATCATTTCTCCTCTTTTATTTGACAAAGTTCATGTTGATACAATACTTTAGAAATAAATCTCACATAAAATGGTAAGACCTATTTATATTTCATCATATGAAAGAGCAATATTTAGAGAAAATATATTAACAGTTGAACTAGGTTTCACTTATTAAAAAAAATTGAACTAATTTCACGACTTTTCAATCTATTTTTATTACTCTCTTTGTTGCACTATTTTTTTTTTTTTTTTAACAATTTGTTGTACTCTGACGTTTGTTATATATGGAAATTCTTGGAAATATGATAGCCGGACAAATATATTTCAATGTTTGTTTTAAATTTTTTTCCTAAAAATATAAATCTTTTGAGAATGTTATTTGTAACTAAGGAAGTACTTTAAATACTAACCAAACATATTTTTTCTCAATAAACTCGATAATTAAATTCCTATCCTTATATTTTTAGGAAAATTATTCTGAGAATTATGTTTTGAAAACTTTAAACAAACGTGTCCTTATGATGTGATTTTTATTTTTATATTTTGGTAAAACTTGTTTTATGACATCGGAAACTTTCTCTATGAACTAACGTCTACTCCCATAGATAGATATTAAAAACAACAAAAAGGTCTATTCTCCCTGGAGTAAAAAACGGGTTAATAGTACTTAGTCTCTAGCCTAATGCAGACGGAAGTTAATTACTACTCCCTACTAAAATAAAATGACAAAAATGTACATAGCTGCTGGAAGCATGATTCTTGATGTTCTAAATCCAATGCAATCTAATCCAGCGTGTCCCTTTCTTTATCTGTCTTGTTTCCAAACCTGTTTCTTTCTCCAGAACCCAAGTAAGTAGTAACTTTGACCCCTCTCTCTTTCTCTCTCCTCTTTTTCTCACTCCAAATTTATTATAGATTCTACCATTACATTTCATTACTAGCAGTACCAAACCATCACTCACTTCCAACAAACTCTCTCTCTCTCTCTCTCTTAACAAGACAAAGCAAACCTCAGATCTCTTTTCTCATGCTGATGCTGCTACTCAACAAAAAACACACGAAACGCCGTCGTTTGTAACTAACACCATCAAATGAGGTGTAAGAAACATATTTCTGATTTCTCTAGCACGGTCGGCGTCTGTTCCACCTGTCTTAGAGAACGACTCATACTCTTAATCCAAGCCCAAGCCCAAGCCCAAACCCAATTATCTAGACTCACCTCATGCGCTTCCGATGAATGTTCTAGAACCTCCGATACAGCCAATCATCTTCCACCACCGTTAATATTTCCACGCTCCGTTTCACCTTACGTCTCTCGCCGTAAATCTGATTACGCCACCGTTGGAGACCGTCGTGAAAGACTGTTTTACAGCACTCCGCAGTTAGGTCCGACGTTTTACGCTGGTGATTGTAACGTGAATTCCAACTCCAGGTCGTTGAAGAAGCGTTTGAGTAAGTTTTGGAAATTCTCGAATCTGTTTAGGACTAGATCGGAGAAATTTCAATCTGATCCATCGTGTGAAGCGTCTTCATCGGATTCATCTTCGTGGTTTTCTTCGATTTTACCTGCGAGAAGGAAGAATCGCGATCGGAATGTTACGACAGAGGATTTTTCCGTCGGAGCACGGCGGAGGCATGGGCACCGTCAATCTGATCGTGGAATGTCTCCGGTGAGAACAGAGGAGTTCGTTGATGAATGCGATCAGTGTCCGTCTGGAAGTGGTTACTCATCGGAATCTTCGCCGTGGTGGCGGAGAACGCCGTCGGTAAATGTTCCATCGGCGCGGCGTTCTAGGTTCGGACATGGGAAGAGCGCGTCAGGTTCGGGTATTTTTTGCATGAGTCCTTTGGTTCGGGCGAGTCCAAACCGGAGATGGAACCACAAAGGATTGCCGCCGGAGATGACTGCGGCGGCGGACGTTAGAGCTGCGGCGGTGAAGCCTCATCTCTCTGCCGCGGCGTCGTTTTGTGCGAACCGTTCAAGGAAGCTTGCAGATTTTGGAAGAGTCAACCATAACCGTTGATTTAGTTGACTTTTCCATGTGAAACGGTGATTTGATT
Organism: Medicago lupulina; assembly: GCA_958299785.1. Classification (NCBI taxonomy): domain Eukaryota; kingdom Viridiplantae; phylum Streptophyta; class Magnoliopsida; order Fabales; family Fabaceae; genus Medicago; species Medicago lupulina. The sequence continues at coordinate 18,052,497 of OY283140.1, read as the reverse complement.
TTTCATTTTTCTTCCCATTTTATTGATCGAAAACCAAATGGAGAATTTTAATCATTTGTTTTTTTGTGGTTTTGAATTCTATTATTTGTATACACTATACTACAGTGTTAATTATTACAAGATAAACATAGTGGATGTTTTCTTTTGTATTTTAATTTTTACAATATAGTTAACATTCAATTGGAAGTTTATGATGTTGTTTTTAAACTTTTTCTTTAAAAAATAAAATAAGAGTTATCTGCTCAATGAAGTTCAATGGTAATAAGTGAGAGTTTGACATTGTAACTTTGAAGAGCAATGTTTAAAGCTCAAGTGTGAGTTGTAAAATGAGCACAGTGTTTAGTGTTTTTGTTGTTAATGATTAATTTCTCTTTTACGATTTCTTTGACTATATTGTATAGATTGATTAATTGAATTTGTACCCAAAAAATAGTCAATTCAATTTATTTAGTTAGTTTTATAGCTACTTGTATTAAGAGATAAAAAATAAAATGGTATAAGTGTCTAGAAGTCACTCCTATATTATTCAATTGATTATGTATTGATTAGTCTCTATGTCGATGAGTTCTACCTTGGATGCAGAAAATCGGTAAGTTTAATCAAGATTAAACTTATAACTCTTCAAAGATTATAAAGACACCTATTTTAAGATTGTAAAGACAGTAAAACATCAAATTGATGTTTGGCCTGAATGGGGTTTTTCTTACGGGAGCTTGAATGGTGACATTTAATATTAAATCAATACAAAATATATATTTGGTGAGATAGGTAAATATGCAACCGAAGGATGATAATGATGCCACCACCAGAGTAAAAAATACTATAAGATAATGATTCCAAAATGGTGGGAGAAGCGCGTGTAAACCATTGAACAAAAAGTACCGTAAGATAGTGCTTATGAAATCAATGAACAAAAGAAGTGCAAATTGAAAATGAAGAATGATTATTATCGGAGAAAGTTGATCGGACTAGAGCATTGTTTCGTTGAGTTAGATGTTGGAGACTGGTATTTGTAAATATTCTGACGTTTGAGTTAATAAGAAAACAAAAAGGTCACAGGTTCTAGAAAGAAAAATGTGTACCTCGCATTTTTTTTATGAATTGATATGTTTATAGTATTGAAGAGAAGTCGTCGGAGAGTGATGGACGAAACATTATGAACGACACTTTTAAGGTTGGATTTAGTAGTTATTGGAAGGCGTTTCAAGTAATTGGGGCATTAGAAGTCATATATTATCTAAAACATTGATCGTATTGGATTGAATCATTGTGAAAAAGATTCTCTAAATAATGAAATAATGAGTTTTGAGTCGGTCCGAAACAATTATTAATAAATAATCAATTACACTTGAGACATTCTACGCAAACTATTGGAAGATTTGAGTGGTAATTAATCCAAGTACTTAATAACATTGGCATTATTATTAGTGGATACTAAAAAAGTGTGTAATGTAAATCTAAATTGGATTTAGTTTGAACAAAAGGAAGATAGTGGTAAGGAGCATGATGAACGGATGGTGCTCCCCACCCCCCACATGAATAGGAAGTCAATAGGTATAATGGTGGGTCATTGAATTTGAAATGAACGTTGAGTTTTTGTGTGGTGAATTGGAACACACAATATGTCACTTACTACATCTCTCAAAGTGTTGGTATTGATCATGTGTGTGGGTCCGCACTATTTATGCACTTCCTGCGCCGCGTTTAATTCTTTGGCTACCCTTTTAAAAAACTTGGTTCAAACAGTGCACACTATTACACTGTTTCAATAAATACCTTACGGGTGGGCTCAGCTCAGGTATATGAAAAAAGATCACTGTCTTGATAAAAGAAAGTTATACGAAAGTTTAAGAACAATTGTGCATTGGAAAAAAAATTAAGAGTTTAAGAGGGGAAAAAGTTGTGCATTGAAAAATTGTATAGGGACGTAACCATGTCGTTTTTATGATGATGAAAAACAAAATTTAATGTATTTATAAAGATAAAAAATGACATGGTTACGTCCTTACTAGATAATTTTTTGTTTGTTTTTCTTCTTCTTCTTTCTTACTCTCCTTGTACCAAAAAATATTTCTTTTTTTTCTTGTTGATAAAATATGAGCACCGTTATTTAAACATCGCAAATCTAGCATTATATATGGACATCGTTTAAATTTACATTTAAACCCTCTTTTTAAAGGCGAGTTACACTTAACCTAATTATAAAAGCGTGAAACAATAAATATAAAATACAAAATTGTATGTTCATTAAGTGTTTTTTTAGGGATATATGTTTATAAAGTGTCAAAATATAATTATATGTATGCATGGAAATGCTATAAGACACCCACCAATTTATACAAAGGTGTGTTTTAGCATTGTACATATTTTTGTTTGGACAAAAATCTATTTTTTTTGTTTTTAAAACAGGTTAAGTTGAAGAGTAAATATGTAATTCATGATTCAATGCTATATTTTTTATCTCGATTCTTCTTCCCCAAGTTAAAGTGATTGTTTGGTTGCGCGTTGGAACACTGTTAACACACGTTTGGAACGGTCAATTGTGGTTTGACACCAAACTTTTATGTTTGGCTTCAGCCGTTGTAAATTGATTCTATCCCCAAAAGCATGGTGCACATGAAGCTATCATTCAGAGCCTTCATGTTGGACATGAATCGGTTATGATGAAGTGTAGATAAACTTGCTTTGGCATGATTTATTACTTCTCATATAGGTTAATCATTAGAAAGTTCTGATGGAAAATTAAGATAGAATTTTTAGGAGTAAACAAGTAGTGTTAGATAAAGCCTTTATGGTTAATTTAGGAGGCATTGAATCACTAATATAAGAAATATTATTCTGTAGAATTTTATTCTTCCATTAATCACAGTTGCTCATCTACTTCTCCAAGCTTTTGCAATCCTTAAATTTTTTACTACTACCAAATTTTATTTTAATGAATTTGGAACAATATGACTTCCATAAGATCCATACGGTTGTTGACTTGATGCATGGCAAATAATTGCTTGTATAACAATCCATATTGATATATATAGTAAAATAATCCGGTTGACTGAGAAAAAAGTGTGGTGGAGCTTAATTTACATTGGCATATGCTTGGAAAATATTTAGGAGTCATAGATAAATGTAAACATAACAAAATTGGTGAGACCATCATTGCTTATATGTTAGATACATTCGACTTGATTTAAAAGTTTATTTTGTATTAACTATTAAGAGATTTAAAAAGAACATTTTGTGTGTAAAAATAGGGTAATGCTTAATGTTGCTGGAAAGTCAAAACAAGAAACACACGAACTAATCTTGTCCCTAAATTTTAACCAAGGCACGGCCATGATTTCCGTCTTTCACGTAACTATTATACTTAAATGTTATGTATTGATGTTTTTGTTTCGATTGTTAAGTTTGTCTCTAACTGTGTTGCTTCGATTTATTAAGAAAAATGTGAGGAATTTTCTTATCATAAATGTGATAAAATTGTTGATACAAGTGATTAAGTGTGCTAAAATTCTCCAGTTGAGGCACACATATAACACCGATTTTGTATCATTATAATGAACTTGGTAGATGATCATACATGATCAGAAGGAGACTGTCGATGCTTTGAATACGGTGGTTAAAGTGGTGGTGATGGGCTTCAGAATGCTTCTTGGAATGAAGGGGGAGTGTGTACCTGCAGGCGCTCTGACGCTCAAGTCAGTAGAGATCAGAGTGTGAGGGTTTAGAGAGGAAGAAATGTTCTACCTTGAGGACTGCATTGAGTCGCCTATTTATAGCGGTGGAGGGCTGCAGAGCCGTTGTAATGGCACGCCAGGCTCTGGCGGTTACGAAATCGTGGGAAGTGTAATCGCCAGAGAGTTTATTGCGGGAACGTGCAAAGAGACGTTAGAGCTCGTTTGAACCGGTCTCGTTTGCTCCGTGCACCCCCTTCGCGGGGAAGAGGGTACCACAAGTAAGGTTGCCAAATGTGGTATTTGGGCTTCAGGTCGTATTGGGCCTAAATAAATAGGCCAAGAGTCCTTTTGGCCGGTCCAGAACTGTAGAAATACTTGTACCATACAAAAAGCGGAATGATGTACTTGTAGCATATAAATGGGTTCTTGTATATTTGATTCATCGAAAACGTCTAACACTGATTTTGTATTAAGTATTATTGTTGGAGATTTTATTAAGAATAATATTTTATTTAGTAGAATTTTAATAAAATATATTTTACTATTTTATGATCGGTTATGAAACAAGTTGAATTTCAAAAAGTCTTTGTTTTATTGACTTGTGTACAAGAAAGAATGAATTTATTCATATTAAAAAGTTTTGATACCAAACGGTTTTTTCATCTTGTTTATTGTCAATCAAATTCAATTTTATATTATGTCTTTCTAGTTCATAGTACTTTTGGTAATATATTAATGGTAATATATTACACATTAATTTGGTCATATAATTGTATAAGGAACATAACGTTTTTCATATTTATTTTTTGGTTGAATGTAATCATTGATCTTTTATACAAGAAAAGAATGAATTGAATTGAATTGTATTGAAGTGGTAGTGGAAGACTTGTATAAAAGAGAATAACTTGGTACAAGTTATAAAGAGAAAAAAAACAAAGAAGCAATTCACGTATAGAAAAAGAAAAAGAAAAAAAACTTCCAATTTTTTTTTGAGCATTCCGAGCAGTATTAGTAATTTTTAGGGTGTTGTTTTGGTGAGTTCTCTTTGTGCAGAGAGTACTCATATTTTAAGTTTTGGAAGGCTGTTTTATCTTGGGGACGACGAGGCAAGATTGAACTGTTGCACTTATGAAGCAGAGTCGCGAATCGTCTTAAAGAAAGCGACCCAGTCCGCGACTCAGCTTAATAATTTTTTCTAACAAATTATTTTATGTTTGTGTACTAATTTTTCAGCAACAGGTTCAAGTGTACGAAAATTGTTCCAACAATTATACACCCTCCAATCATTATTATAGACTAGCAGCATCATTTATTCAATGATTCTTTTTTATTTATTTATTATTTGCTTATAATAGTGACAGGAGAATGTAGTTGTTATGGGTTTAACATCGGATAATTCTTTTTACAAAAGCCTAAAATTTAATTAATTAAGTGTTGATAAACTTTTATTTTTTTGGTGCTATTATTTTCAAGTGCTAAAATTTCAGTCTCTACTTCCCATGTGCTAAATTTCAGTTTACTTACTTGGTGTTATTGTTTCCTACTTCTACGGTTTTTTATTTTTATTTTTATTGATTTCATGATCAAGAAATTGGGAGAATCTTGATAAAAAGTCAAGAGATATTCTAGGTTAAAACAGACCTTCTAGAGAATTGAATCTTAATTTTCCAAATGGCGTATATTTTAAAGCTCTTAATCTTAATGTTGATGATGTGAGGGGGCAAGGTTATGATAATGGTTCCAATATGAAAAGAAAGCACAAAGGTGTTCAAAAGATATTTCTTGAGATTAATTCTAGAGCATTATACAAGTCATGTGCTTGTCATAGTCTTAATCTTACTCTTGGTGATATGACACATTCTTGTGTTAAGACTATTTCTTTCTTTGGAGTTACTCAACGCTTATATTCATTGTTTTTGGGATCTACAAAAGGATGGAAAAATTTACTTGATAATGTTCTTAATTTAACTATGAAATAATTGTCTAATACTCGTTGAGAAATTCGAATTATGAGTGTCAAAGTAATTAGATTTTAATGTCCCTAAATAAGATTGGTTATGTCGAATTTTATGAATGTTGTAATAATGATGCAAAGACAAAAAGTGAGGCAGAGAGTTTGATTAATGTACTAGAACGTTCTGAATTTTTTCTTGGTATGGTTTTTTTTTTCTTGGTATGGTTGTTTGGTATGATATATATATATATATATTTCTACTAATACAGTTGAAAAATGTGTTGTCATATTTTGAAAAATATCAAAAGGTAGGTTTTACAAAAAGTGTGATGTTGCAAAAAATGTTGCACTTGAAATGAATGTTGAGCCAATCATTCCAACAAAATGTCGTTTGATTAGACAAAAAACATTTTGAAAAGAACAATGAGGAACATGAAAATCACTAACGAAGAATCATTTAGAATCGACTATTTTCATAAGAAGACTTGGACGATAATTTTACATGAACGCACGCAAGCATGCGCGTTCGCGCGCGCGCACACACATATATCTATATATATATATATATATAAAATGTATATCTTTTTTAATATGGTATTTAAAAATTATAATTGATGAAATATTATCCTTAAAAAATGATAAAAGATTTTATAATAGAGAAATTTTGTAAGGCATGTAACCTTTTATCAAATAAATTAAGTTTATATTAAACTTAGTAATTTGTTATGTCACTCTGTCTTTTATTTACATTAATGATTACTTTACTATCATATTTAAACACTGTTGGACAAATGTAGCATTGGGTGTCTTACTTTTAGAATGTTTAACATTATATGATAGTATAGAGAAATCTTACTTTGAGCTAAAAGTAGATTACAAGATGACATGCATTTACTTCAAACAATGGCATTATTTGAAAATATTGTTTTGATTATGATTATTTACAAATATTGAAAATTACATGTGGTGTGCAGAATGTAATGGTATGGACCCAACATAACCAAAAACCTTATTGTCTACGTTGGATTATCCTAGAGACGTAAAGCTATCTCTGGAGACGTAAATGAAGTGTGTACTGCATGCTAGGCTATATATGCAATGCCAAGTAAACTCTCTCAATTCTCAAATCAAAGTAAACTCTTTCTCAATTCTCAAATCATCATAATGTCCCAAGCACGACGTACCGCGGCTATGGACGTCATCTTTGCACTAAGCACTGTCTGCGTCGGGGTTACATTCTTGGGTGCGGGTTGGACCCAAATCAGTCCAACTAACAACATTTCTTCCGATCCCAAGTGTCTTCCCAACACCAACATAACCAAATACCTTATTGTCTACAATGGCTTATCCTTCACTTCATTTGTCATGTTGAGCATCGTTGCACTTGAAATAAAAGTGCTTCTCAGTGCATGTATTGCTGCTGTCGCTCGGAGTTGTATCCTCCGCGCCATCATGGTGTTGTCGGCCGTCCTAGCTACCTCCGGGAGTGCATTCATGTTGCTTGCCTACACTAATGTGATGCAAATTAAGCTAGGAACAATGGAGTGTGGAAGCTCTCACTTTTTAGTTTCCGTCATTCCACTCTTGATAGGTGTCCCTATTTTAAATTTTATTTGCACTACCGTTTCTGTGTATGTTTTTAATGTGGAGGAAGAGTGATTAATTTGTGAAAAAAATAAGATATTTATCTTATGGTTATGCTAACTTGTACCGTTAGGACATATGTTAAGCAGCTAAAAGTATAATTATTTTATCAAATTTTATGCATTCAACTAATTAAAAGCAAATTACAACAAAATATTTTTATTTTTGACACATTAACTTGTAAGTTGGGTATTAGCTTGTTAAGTCTATTAATTGTGCCAGCCAGCTTAAACTTGTGGAAATCCTTAAAAGAAGACTACAAAATTATAACAAATTTTTTATGGGGGCCAAAATCTCTAAATAAAGGTCAATTATCGCTAAATAGTAATTTTGAGTTGTCAAAAGAGAATAAAGTTCAACTTTAATTTATAGTATAAAAAAGTAAAAATTGACTTTTAATCTAGTATCATTTTCTCTCAAAAAAAAAAAAAAAAACTAGTATCACACTACGAGTGTTTGTATGACAGTAACATAACTATAAAACTTGTCGTTGCATGCATGCATGTATTTTTGCTTTAATCAATTAACAAGTTATAATATATGAGAAATATTAACCAGTGTTTCCGGAACACTCTTTAAACATCTAAAATAGTAAGATTTTATGAATGTTTGTGCATTTATTGGATTGGAAATTGAAATCTTTACATTTTTTTAAGAATAATTCATTTATTAGAAATGTTAAAGAGTGTTGTGATGACACTCGTTAACAAGACCATAATATATATCAGTTACTTGTTATTATTAATTAACATAAATTTTAGATAGCACCCCACTTTATTATATCAATTAGAATACTGATTTAGAAATTTACTTATGTTGTGCAGAGATCAAACAAGATTACGTTGGATCAAGTGAAACATAGCTAAGTGTAATTAACATCTTAATTTAATTAAATTCACTTTTGACCCATACCATACCATCAGTGCAATTTTAGTACTTCCTTTTTATTTTCAAGCAATCTTTTTGTGACTATACTATCTTTTTTGTGCTGCTAGTTGTTTTTTTAATTAAATAAATATTTTTATTCATAGCATACCGACTATCATATTAAAACGTAGCACGAACCAAAATAGCGTATCGATTATACATACCCTCTATGTACTGAATATTTTCAGAGTTGTGTACCACTTACCCAAACACGTAATATGTATTGAAGATCGTTACAAACTATGTGATTATTAGCCTTTAAACAAATTAAACATCATATAGAAAAACCTGCAGGCAATACCACACAAATGATTATTCTTCACCAACACGAAATGTCCCCGATCCAATCCAAGATGGAACAGTTCGACCACATCTAAACACACGGCAACCTTGCAATCAAAATCCAAAGTTTCCTCAAACTGCAGCTAACCAATATAATTAAAAAGAACCCTCCAAGACTGCTAAAACAAAATTAAATTTATTCAAAACTAAAACAAAATGTGTTGAAATTTTAATTGCCCATATGTCCCATGCATGCCCTTGGATTCACAGACAATTGGGATATGTTGTAATCTAAGTTCTTTGATTATAAAACACAACCAATTTCAACATAAAACCATCACTTCCTCCACCATTTTTTTTTATGAGAATTTTTTATTGTGGAAACATTTCCCGTTCTCTGCTTTCCATATGCATCAAACGCATGCAAACCAAATCATGCTAGTAGGCAATGAGAAAGCTCTTTCGTTACTTATCAAACGTCCAAATTGTTTAAGGTAAAGACGACCTTCCTTTTGAAATGCCCTCGATATCCCAAACCAAACCTCAGAATTGAAAACAAAGGACACTAAAAAAACAAATGTGATATTGATTCTTCACTTCCGCATTTTTCCACACACCGAAGAAAACTTTGATCCATTACTCCTTTTTGAAAAGACTATCCGTTGTTGTTAGTCAATTTTGAAATAATCTTCCTTTATTGGCTGAGTTTTTTTTTTGTTGCTGTCTCATTAAAATGCATTATTTAATACGAATGAAAGAAAAGTTGAATAAAAAGTTGGGGTAAATGTTTGGGTGATATTTGTATTTTTATAATAGTTAAAATAATTTTAAAAAATTATACAATATACATTTAAATAATTGTCTAAAACTAAATAAAAAATTGGCTTAAATGCAATTTCGATTCCCATATTTTAAATATTGTTAACTTTTGATACTCCATTTTCTAAAACCATCTATTTGGTCTCATTATTTTAAAAGTCAACGAAAATTTTGTCCCCCTCCACTTTGGATGATGTGGCGCACTAGCTAATGATGTGGATCTTATACGATATTGCATACATGGTAACATCATTAAACACCTCATTTTCATGACATTAATATTAAATTAAATAAAATAATAATAATAATAATTTTTTTAAAAAAAATCTAAATTAAAATGTCTATTTGAAGAACCCTAATTTAGTAACCAAAAAAAAAAACCTAATTGTAAAATCCACAAATTGTTTTTTCTTCCCAAACTAAATCAGCCCGTAATTCTTCTTCCATCTTCCTCCCAAACAAAAGCATCACCCTTGTTCCATCATCCTTGTTTAACCTTTGTCTAGTGACCCTGTCAAATTTCAATTCCACCATATTCAACGACAACAGACCCATAAGACATAACACTCACTTTTCCAGGGGAAAGAAGCAGAAGATGAGGCTGAAAAAATGATATGCCATCTTAAACCATATTTTATTGGGCTAAAGATGCAACATAAGATTATGTATTTATCATTGGAGAATATTAGGACAACTTGGCTTATGAACATGGAAGTATGTACTACAACCAAGGTTACGATGGAACAAGGGCGATGATTTTGTTTGGGGAGGAAGAAGGATTAGGGGCAGATTCAATTTACGGAGGAAAATCAATTTGGGGATTTTACAATTAGGGTTCTTCAAATAGATATTTTAATTTCGATTTTTTAAAAAATTCTCATTATTAATTTTTTCTTTTAAATATTAATGACATGTAAATGAGTTGTCTAGTGATAATACCATGTAAGCATTGTCAAGTAGGATTTACGTCATTAATGAGCACGCCACATCATTCAAAGAAGAGGGGAAACCATAAATTTTCGTTGACTTTTAAAATAGGGGAACCATACAGATAGTTTTAGAAAATAGGGTATCAAAAGTTAATAAGATAAACAATAGGGGATCAAAATTGCATTTAAGCTTAAAAAATTCATTTTGGTCATTTTCACACCCAAAAGCAATTTTGAGGCAAAGTATCCCAATTTTTATTTTTTTTAAACAAATCACTTTTGTTGTAAATGTATCCAAACATAAATCACTTTTATTATAAATTTTCGTTTGTTTATTAATTTTCACATTACTATAAAATATAACGGTATAATATCTTGATATATTTATTTTGGCAATTTTTCTCAATTTTCTCATTTTGTTAGTATGATTTATATATAACCTTTGATTAAAAATGTCTTTACTTTTTAGTGACATTATAAAATTGAAGGAGGGTCAAAAATCTGGTCTATTATGTCATAATTATCTGAGTCTTTATTATTTCAACAAGATTCCTAACATGCTGAACTTGATTGAATTTCCTAAATCCTTTGAAAAAATCTTTACTTTTTATTTATTTGTGTACCCGTACAATAGCAGCGGACAAGAATGTAAAAATGCAGTAATTCAAATTTTTATAGTCTTTATCGTGGCCAACATATTTTATTTTAAGAAATAGAGAGTAAAGATTCCTTTCACTAGATTTAAATCCTCAAACAAAAGCAACACAGGAAAGATCGGCCATTAGAGGCACGCCAATAAAGTCTGAAACAAAATTATAAATTTTACAATCTCCAAATAAGGATAAATTATTCTTAGCTAAATGTATTTGTTACTTGATTTCTCCTTTTGCAAAATATGTTTTAACAATTGTTTCCATGGCTCTGGTATGAGATGAATTGCTCATATTAGAAGCAATGTGCTTTATTATTATGTTGCATCTAACCTTGATTAATTTGACAGATATTAACAAATAATCTGCTCACACTGGCAAGACACCTTTAGATTTAGCTATTTAGAGGTTATGAAATATCCCTAGAACTTGTCCTAAAACATTAAACAAACCCTAATATTGGCCAAAAAGGTTGCAAAAAGACTTGTGTCACTCTTCCCTAAAATGTAACTTCGACGTGTACTTTAGAGTTATACCATTGCATGTTTCTTCGTTCAACACCCCTAGATTACCAACCAGTCCTTAAGCTTTACATAAAATTATTGTTTTGGGTATCATTTTCTGTATAAAAAATTAGTGATTTTTAGCTTGCGCAAGGGGCCAACACTAGGTGTCTAAGCATAACTCACTTTGTCGTTAAGAACATAATTTTTTTATATAAGGAATTTTTTTTTCCGGGTCGGATCTGTAAATTGAGAGGATGATAAGCCCAATCCAGTAGGCCCATAAAAAAAACAGAATGCAATGCAATCGCTGCCTGGCTGCCGCTTTAACCCTTGACAACACAAAATTGAAGCCGCACTGCACTGCCGGAGTAAAGAAGGAAGGAAGGCTTCCAATTTTGTGTTGCACTGCACTGCACTCTAACCTTTGTGCTATAGCCTCCCCTGCAAAACCCAACACAGCTTCTTCGTATTCATCATTCAGAGAACAAGAGTATACACTGACACTCATTCTCAACTTCGTTCTTATACTCTGAAATTTCCTCACAACAAAACCTTTTTTTTTTTTTTTTTTTTTAAATTAATTTATATTAACAAAGAATGGGATCCTTAAAGAGGAAATCGCCGCCGGGAGAAGAAGAACCATCACCTTCCTCCCAACAACCAATACACGACTGTATTCACGATGTCTCATATCCACACGGCTACGTTCACCCTCCACCTTCTTCTTCATCTTCCACAAAAGAACCTGCAAAGACCTTCCCTTTCACACTCGACCCCTTTCAATCTCAATCCATTACCTGTCTCGAAAACTCTGAATCCGTTATGGTATACAACTAGTAACACCTTCATTTCTACTATTTTAATTCATTTTCATTGTTATAATAATTATTGAATTTTGGATTCACTTTTTTAGGTGTCTGCACATACTTCTGCTGGGAAAACTGTTGTGGCTTTATATGCAATTGCTATGTCTCTTCGAAACAAACAACGTGTTATTTACACTTCACCTATTAAAGCACTTAGTAATCAGAAGTATAGAGAGTTTAAAGAAGAATTTTCTGATGTTGGTTTGATGACTGGTGATGTTACTATTGATCCCAATGCTTCTTGCTTGGTATGCTACTAACCCTAACTAACCTTTTTCACAGTTACTTTTTAAATGTCGTTTTTGTATGTACCATGAAATTTGTTCCTATATTGGCTTATTTCTAGGATAGCTTATGAGAATAGCTTCTAACTTGTATGAAGATAGTTTGCCTTTTATTTTATCTTTTTTTACAAAAATAGTTTATATGATGATAAATACTTATGCTACCAGCGCTTGATTAATTTGTTTATCCAATTCCAAACCAATTGATTTCGAACTTTAGAAGGCAACATTAGGTATTATTATGTCAATAATGCCATGAACTGTTTATTGCAGAGAGAGAGAGAAATAGGTTGAATGAGATAATAAATATTTATGGGCATTACACAAAAAAGATGGATAATTCTATCAAAAGTGACAAAATTTATTTGGTTTCTTGGTACGTGTAAATAAGGTTAAAATGACAACTAAAAATGAATTTAATGAGTATAACCTCTCTAGTGGTTAGTATTACAAATGAAATTTAAGTATTTATAAACATTTGTTTGTTTTAGGTTATGACTACGGAAATCTGGCGTAGTATGCAATACAAAGGGTCCGAGGTCACTAGAGAGGTGGCTTGGATTATTTTTGATGAGGTGCATTACATGCGTGATCGTGAAAGAGGTGTGGTTTGGGAAGAGAGCATTGTTATGTCACCAAAGAATGCCCGTTTTGTCTTTCTATCTGCCACTGTCCCTAATGCCAAGGAATTTGCTGATTGGGTGGCAAAGGTTATTTAATCTCAACTTGATTTATAGAATCTCTATTTGCATTTTTTGATTCATCTTTGTAATTGAGGGGATGTATTGCTGGCGGTCTTATGATTTGGGTTGATTGTAGGTGCACCAACAACCTTGTCATATTGTTTATACGGATTACCGACCGACTCCCCTTCAACATTATATATTTCCTTCTGGAAGTGAGGGTCTGTACTTAGTTGTGGATGAAAAGGGAAAATTCCGTGAAGACAGCTTTCAGAAAGCTTTGAATGCTCTTATTCCTGCTGCTGATGGTGATCGGAAAAAAGAAAACGCCAAGTGGCAAAAAGGTTTGGTGCTGGGCAAGGCTGCTGAGGAAAGCGACATATTCAAGATGGTTAAAATGATCATTCAACGTCAATATGATCCTGTGATACTGTTCAGCTTTAGCAAGAGGGAGTGTGAATTTCTTGCAATGCAGGTATGTTGATGTTCATTTTTAAAAGAATATTTCCTCATTCTTCCATGTGCAGCGACACTTTGTATTTGATGTCGTCTATGGTTTCTGCAGATGGCCAAAATGGATCTTAATGGAGATATAGAGAAGGACAACATAGAAAAAATATTTTGGTGTGCTATGGATATGCTTTCAGATGATGATAAGAAGCTTCCTCAGGCAAGTGACTTAATTAACTGTGGTGTTTCCCGCCTATGGGGCACATATGCCTCACACAGATCTTTGGTTTTTAACACACTTCAAATTCTTCAACAAACTATGTAGAGGTTCTTGTTGATTTAAAAATCAATTATTGATTTAAAAAAGCACCGATTCATAAACCGAATTCAATTTTCTCTTGTCAGTTTCACCACGCCCTAAAATTTATGAAAACAAGGATTCCTTAGGACCAGTAGATTTCTGATCTATTCGTTGGATTTTCGGATCTAGATTAAGCATTTATTCGTCTGATTCATGAATTATAATTTTGGCTTCCCTATGGCGCGTTGGTCATGTTTGATTTTAAATTTCCATATATTGTGTGAGACTGGGAAGGGAATCCATACTGCAATCTTTAATATTTTCATGTTTCCTTTTTCATCTAACTTCTGCTGTTTTGGAATTGGAGAATATATTATTCCTCTGAAGTTGTGCTTTCCTCTATAACTAATTTAAATGTAACCATGATGGATTTGTATTGATTTTTTTTTCAGGTTTCAAACATGCTGCCCTTGCTCAAACGTGGAATAGGAGTACATCATTCTGGTTTACTCCCAATTCTAAAGGAAGTAATTGAGATCTTGTTTCAAGAAGGTCTAATCAAGGTTAGTGAACAAAAATCATCAGATACAATAATTCATCCATATTTTTCAAGAAGGTCTAACTACATATCTACATTAAATGCATAAACTATTTTGGTCAATTTGACTGTAATATTGTGTAAAGTATCACATTATCAGCATAACTGTATGCCGGCAAAGGAGTTCAATATTTAAGGCTTGTTTCTAGCAACCGAGTAACAACTTTTTCGGTGGGATTGCATGCTTATAAAAAGGAACGGAAGAATTTACATATTGGGAAGAATAAAATATCCTCCAATGTGTGTGTGTGTGTGTTGAGAGAGAGACGAACATATAAATTGTTGAGCCAAAATGGTTCCAAAATGAAACAAAACCAGGATTAGACATTTAGGCTTTGTTTGGAGGGGAGGGGATGGGAAGGGAGGGCTTTGTGGGCTGGACAATATAGGGGAAGGTGGAGAAATCTTTCAAAAATAATTGAAAGAGTATTCTTTTAGAGAATGATAAATTAATGCTTATGATTAATATATTTTTTTATTTTAAGAATATTGTAAGTTGAAGAACACACTAAGTGGAACAAATAACACATGTCACGAAAAACCTTAGCTTTTAGAAACTATTTTTCATGTTGTGATGAAGGGGTCCTGTAAAAAAAATGTTCTTATGACGGTGAAAGTTCCTTTAAGCATTATGAGTTTGTATGAAAATGAAATGGATAACTGTCTGTAAAAGGTGTTTTAGTCTAGGAAAAGCCTTTAAGAACATTCTCTCCTTCCAAAACAAAGAGTTGCTAGATTTGCTGATTTTTCCCTTACTTTGAATTACCTATGCCAAAATTTAATACTACTGCAATGGGAAATGTCGCCGTCTTTTTGTTGTTGCTAAAACGATTGTTTCTCGACACCAAATTACAATGACCTCATTCCCCCTCATTCTTATTATGCCAGCAACGTAGGTCGTGACTAATGAAGTAGAAGGGAAAGGTAGTGAATGGCTACTGGGCAAACAGTTTTAGTGGAGTAATCAAATGGATATCAATGTTTAAGTTTTCCAAGTGATTGTCTTGGAATCATATGATCCTAAAATGTTGTTCAGGGATAACCTTTCAGTAGTAAAAGTTAGGAAATGCCACTGCGTACTACAAAATCTTATTGCTTTAAAATAACAGATATATTATAATATATTAATATTTAATATTATATTTACTTGGTAGGGGTTCCACAGTTCTCTTTTTTGCTCAGTAATTTTGTTCTTAACTTTTACTGAGATCGCTATTGTATGTAATGTATTTAACAAATATATTTTCTATCTGCTTTTATGTTAGTGTTGATATACTAATCATTCCTTGTTTGACAAAGTTATTGAATTTTTCAACCACCAAACTATTTCCTTTCAGTGTTTGTTTGCCACAGAGACCTTCAGCATTGGTTTGAATATGCCTGCAAAAACTGTTGTTTTTACAAATGTCCGAAAATTTGATGGGGACAAGTTTAGGTGGATAACCAGTGGAGAATATATACAAATGAGTGGTCGTGCTGGTCGACGAGGTATTGATGACCGGGGAGTATGTATCCTCATGGTTGATGAGAAGATGGAGCCTTCTACTGCTAAAAATATGGTTAAAGGGGCAGCTGATAGTTTAAACAGGTAAATTGTCGGTTTAAATCGAAGAATTATATATCACACACGATTCTGCTGAAGAATGAGTGATTTGTCCATTTTTCTTGAAATGCCCAATTTTTCCAAAGCCTTATTGATTGTGATGCTTTAGAGCTGGAATTGTTTTTGGTGTTCTTGAATATACACTTCACATTTGGGTATGCCAGGATTTACATTTCTCTGATAGCCTGTTGTGAGAGTTCCCTAATTGTGTGGTAACTCGAACTCTAGTCTAATTAATGTAATTTTTATTGGGAATTCGAAAATAACACACGTGATAGCAATGGTGTGATGTGACTTGCGAGTTATGGCATAATAAGTGATTCCATGACAGAGAATTCTAATTTGATGCATGAACACAGACAAAATCAAGGATGGTTTCCTTACCCTTGTTGTTTACTATTTTTAATGTTGCAGCTTTTATAAATGATCTGCTGCCTTTTTCTTATGCATATGCTTTCTTGCATTTCAGTGCCTTTCATTTAAGCTACAACATGATTTTGAATCAAATGCGCTGTGAAGATGGCGATCCGGAAAATTTACTCCGTAATTCTTTTTTTCAGTTTCAAGCTGACCGTGCCATTCCTGATCTTGAGGTTTGTTAAAATTTATGAAGCCTTTTTGTGTAGTGTATAGCTTGATGAGGTTTAAATTTATGAAGGCTTTAATACCATCTCTCTGAAGTTTTAAGGAGTCCTTTTTATGAAGGCTTTATTCATTAGAATCTTTTCTTTTCGATCGTGGGTTTAAAATACTTCTTGTAGAGTGAGACATTTATTAGTTTTTTTAATAATTGTGTATCCAGAAACAAATAAAGACTCTTGAAGAAGAGAGGGAATCAATTGTTATTGACGAAGAAGACAGTTTGAAGGATTATTACAATCTTCTGGAGCAACATAGAAGTTTGAATAAAGAGGTTCATGACATTGTGATATCTCCAAGACACTGTTTACCTTATTTACAGCCTGGGAGGCTTGTTTCTCTCCAATGCACTTCAAATGAGGAAGATCTTGTCCCCATTTTTATTGAGGATCAGTTGACATGGGGGCTGATCATTAATTTTGAAAGGATTAAGGGTGTTTCTGAAGGTGAGATTTTTCAATGGTTTCTTGTGATTTATATTTACTATTGCACATTAAAATTTTAATTTTCTTGTTATAAAGTAATCAATAAAACATTTCAGATGATGCAAGCATAAAGCCGGAAGATGCATCTTACAAAGTTGATATTCTTACAAGATGTGTGGTGACGAAAGATAAACTTGGAAAAAAATCTGTTGAGATTGTTCCTCTAAAAGAACGTGGAGAACCTATTGTGGTTTCAATTCCTATCTCTCAGGTAAAGCCTTCTAAAAATAACATGAAGTTTCCAAATCTTTGTTGTGTGTATTAGTTGTGAGTGAAAAACAAGAAGGTTGTACAGGAGATATGGAAAATGGAAACATGAGGCATAGAGATCATAACATTTCATCAATTGCATGGGCCGGAATACCATTCACCCTTGTGACTGTGTCACAGATGAAACCACAATTCACACTCTTTTATGATGAGAAAAGGGGTTAAAGTCTGAATGTTTCAATTCAAAAAATGATCTTATAACTCTATTACGAAAACCGGGGGATGGATTTTGTGCCCTGCTCTTGGAATATTTACAGCCTATTTCTCAACCCATAGAAGTTCTGTAATTAATTAATAGAACTTTTTTTTTTGGTGAAACTAATTAATAGAATTGAGCCCATACTAGATAAGGAGGAAGTGCGAGTTAGTTTTGTGAGTCTGACAAGAGAGGTACTGGACTTCTAGTGGTGGAGAGTAGGAGTTTGAGAAGGCAAGGGAGTTATTCAGTTAGTGCCAGTGGCCATTTTGGCTTAGAGTGAATTTCTGGAGGAGCTTCTGGTTCTGAAAGAGGGAGTGGTCCTTCTACCCTGTACTTCTGCTTACTGAGCATGTTCTCCTTTTTCCCAGTAATTTAGAAACCCCTCTTCTTTATTATTAATTCTAACCCCGTAAATGTCGTTTACACTACATTTTAATTTTTAGATGTTCTTTTATGATATTTGGGTCCTTAAATTTTAGATTGGATGATTCCAAGAAAATTGCTATGGTGAAATAAAAACCAGTACTAGGAAGAAGAATATGATGCTTAACACAATCAATACACTATCTACATATACACATTTATATGTGTGAATGCATGGCACATGTATGGCTTGTGTTTGTTTGCTGTTGCATCGAATAACTTATCTAGAATTTAAATTCAACAGCTGGAATTTGATATTAAAACCTCTATCCAATTCATTGTTGAAATGTTGGTTTTGATGGAATTGTATGTTTATGGCTGTTTTTGTTCAAAAGGTTAATAGAATGACTAATGATTAGTGTGTAATTTTCTTGTATTCTTCACAGGTTAATGCAATTAGCAGCCTGCGTCTATATATACCAAAGGATCTTTTGCCATTGGAAGCTCGAGAAAACACACTGAAAAAAGTTATGGAAACTCTTTCTAGATTTAGTGAGAAGGGACTGCCACTTCTAGATCCTGAAGAAGACATGAAGGTGTGGTGCTTATTCATTCATTTTCCTATTTTTATTATTTCCCAATTATACTGTCATTATCTAGATTTCTATATTTTTCAGATACAAAGTAGCTCATACAAAAAAGCATCCCGTAGAATAGAGGCTTTGGAGAGACTATTTGAAAAGCATGAAATTGCGAAGTCACCACTTATAAAGCAAAAGTTAAAAGTTTTTCAGAGGAAGCAAGAGCTGACTGCAAAAATTAAGTCCATTAAGAAAACATTAAGATCATCTACCACTTTAGCATTCAAGGATGAGCTCAAGGCAAGAAAGAGGGTTCTTCGGAGGCTAGGGTAATGAAAATTGTGAAGTATTTGTGTTATTTTCTTTAATCCTTTCATTTTTTGTTTTGCTGCAAGACCTTGAAGTTTTGACATCGAGTATCTGCTCAAGTTATGCCCTTTGCTGATTTATACTAAGTTTACATTTACCTAGTCCCAAATGGAATTAATTTCCTATCGACTATGAAGCACGGACACCGGACACCGATAATAATTTGAGAAAATGACACAATTCAGTGTAGTGTAATGATATGTGTCGGCTATCGCTAACTTATTGATGTCCAAATCCAATTTATGGATGTATATTTTTTTTTAATTTTTTTATGGTCTATAAATGCTTCTTTCTTTCAAGTAATTTAAGTATCCCATACAATTGACCTGTGCCGGTGAAAATGATATTCACATGAGATCTTCTTATGCAGATATGCTACAAGTGACAACGTGGTCGACTTGAAAGGGAAGGTTGCTTGTGAAATTAGTAGTGCAGATGAACTTACCTTAACAGAACTGATGTTCAATGGTGTCTTCAAGGATATAAAGGTGGAAGAGTTGATTTCTCTCCTATCTTGTTTTGTCTGGCGAGAAAAAATCAATGATGCTGCCAAACCTCGAGAAGAACTTGATCTGCTATATGCACAATTACAAGATACTGCTCGGAGAGTTGCCCAGCTTCAGCTTGAATGCAAGGTAATTACTGAATTCCAATTCGTCACATTACTAGCATTTAACTGCACATTTGAAGACTGTGTTTTCAGTTTTGTTTGGAAATTCTACTCAAATTAGTATATTAGTAAACATTTGAAAGATCTCATACAAAATCAATTTGAAAACTGATGAACTGAACCTTATTATCGTTCCAATTACTGCATCTTTTCCAAAGCAAATATATTATTCATCTTCCTATTGAATGTACTATAATCAACTGATTTTGAGTTGGGTCCTTAGCTTTTCAGTTCACAATAACAATTCTATATTTACCCATATCTTCGTTAGTGCTCAATCAACGATTCCATGCACTGAATATTCTAGATTTGGCCTACTCACAACATTTTCAGCTTAAAGTTTCTTCACACTCGTAGTTGAAAAATGTTCTAACAAGTTATTTCTTCATCTTATTTTTTACCATAAGCAGGTGCAAATTGATGTTGAAACTTTTGTGAAGTCATTTAGGCCTGATATTATGGAGGTTGTGTATGCTTGGGCGAAAGGTTCAAAGTTCTATGAGATCATGGAGATTACACAAGTTTTTGAAGGTAGCTTGATTAGATCGATTAGAAGACTTGAGGAAGTTCTTCAGCAGCTAATAGAAGCAGCTAAGTCAATTGGAGAAATTGAGCTTGAAGCGAAGTTTGAAGAGGCTGTGTCCAAAATCAAGAGGGACATCGTCTTTGCAGCATCCTTATATTTGTAGTTCCTTGTAGAAACTGTGCAATTACATAGATTTCATGGTTGGAAAGATAGTGCACTACTTGATTCACCTTTTGTTTTGAACTTAGCTTAGAAACATACAAAATCAGTGGATTGGATATTGTAAACTAATCTACTTTTTTCAGCGTCGAAGATAGGTTGTTAGACGTAGATTACATGGCAAGCATGCAAATCACTGGCCGTTTCTAAAATTTTATAAATAGCCGAAAGCTCTGTACTAAGGACTACTTGATCTTTTATTAATCACATCTATACGATAGGATCATCAAATATCTGGATGATTTTTTGGTGTACTAAATATCTGGATATTAGTATGCCATTTACATTCTTTGTTATTTCAATTTTTTTTTTTTTGACAGAATTCAATTTAGTTTCTTATACATTACAATTCAAGTCGTTTTCATTTTCGAATGTATATTTTACATAAATTTATTGTACGAATCATCCTGTTGCTTTGAGCATATTATTTTCATAGTCTACAAGTTTTTTTTCTTTTTCCTTTCGCCAAATTTATTTACAATAACAATTTCATTCTAAAATAAATAGGCATCGATCATAAAAAAATAATCTTGCCTTCATAACCGATTTCGTCAAACTTTTTCTTCATTCCATTTGTTCCATAATTTGTGCATTCAAGTTGTTGTTAACAGTTGTTCAGCTACTTCAATCATTTTCTATACATTATGCATTTGCCTAACAGAATAATGTCACTATGAAAATAGCATGATATTTGAATGTCAAACTGTTCCATCTTTTGAATATTTGTCCATATATTGAAATTTACTCTAACTTGTGTAAGTCCCACACTAAACATTTATTTGTTGAATTTTATATAGATTCATGTCAATAAAAAATCAACATTAATATAGGTGGCTAAAATTACTTGTTACATATTATATTTGCACATGCTTATGATTTACATAGATATAAACTTATGAGTGATTGCCACTCGAGAGCCTTGGCTAACATCTTTTAGAGGTAGTTTCTTCGGTTCAATCGGCTTAAATTTCCATTTTGCTTCGAAAGTATACTTAAAACATCATTTAGTTTGAATTTCTTCTTTTAATATTAACTATAAAAAAGGACCCTTCATTTAGCTGCCTTTTTTGTGGCTCCTAAAATCACATTTTCATATTTCTTTTCAAATTTAAGGTAATTTTGGTTCAATTGGATTTTACTTTTGATTTATTTTTTCAGAAAATTCAAAACAAATATTTAAACACGATTTCAAGAGCCCCAAAGCCGTTAGATGTATTTTAATATTTAAACCAGTGTTCCTAAAAAAAATTAAAAAAGTGATGTTTTAAGTGTTTATTTTTGAAGAAAAAAGGAACCAAACTATTGAAGCAACTCCCTCTTTTAGAAGCAAACTATTGAGCAACATCTTAAGCTTGTTCCCAAAAACTCCACTTTTAAATTTCCAACTCAAAGAATATGATACACATCACTGGTCCCATATCAAGTGAAAGTTTAGAGCCCAAAAACAAATAAACAAACATTAGTTAAGAAGGAAAAAGAAACATTATACAAGTACATTTTTTTTTTTGGACAGACAAGTATATTGTTATTACAATTGCAGTGCTCAGGTAGCTTCCAGAAGACATCGTTATAGTTGGCACATCATTAAAACCACTCCACTAGTTGTACTCCAAAGTCAATATTTCACTCCTACAAAATAAATTTAGCAATGAATTAAAAAATTAGAATGAAACACAAATCACATAATCATACCGGACAATGAGTCTGACTCCAGATAACATAAATCTGAGAACTAGCAACATGTTAATAAAACTGACTCAACTCCATATTATATAAAAGCTGAATTTACTACACATGAGAAATGTAGAAGTCTGAACAAAAGTTTAAACAAGAATGTACTCATTCATCTCGAGTGGCAGGGTCCATTCCAGTTGAAGGGCTATCAGCAAAATATTCTTGGTGCCTTATGTTCACGCCATACTGTTCATAAAAGGGAGCAAGTGAATTAAATGTGATTTAAACATATATACAAGTATAATCAACGAAAATTAACATATCTTATTAGCTAATCTAGCTTAAGTTTGATGCAACAACAATGACCCCAGAAGAAGATTAAAGATAGTAACACAGAAATTGGGATAGATAGACTACCCGCATAGAGAGCACAAGTGGTAGTGGCTGGTGTCATTTGTGGTGTCTTTTGGGAAAAGGACCCAAGTTTAATCCCTAGGATTAAATCCCGAATGGAAGAGTGCTTTACCAATTGTGCTTCCAGCCTCGAGGAGAATGGAATCAGAAGTAGACCTTGCTTACCCAAAGCATAAGGGTCTTATCTTATAATAAGCATAGCCTATTTAAGAAAAGTTATGCTTGACGCATCTTACTTCTGCCTCTACTTGCAGAGAGGAATTCACAAGAAAAGAAGCTATAGCAGCTTGTCAGACTGAGCCCTAACCAAGGACACTTCAAAACAATGAACCCATTCAAACTACCAATCACAAGGACACAAGAAAAGAAGCTAGATCAGCTTGTCAGACTGGGCCCTAAACAAGGACACTTCAAAACAATTAGCCCTAAAGCAACAGAGGCAATACTAGTTTGACTCCAATCCTTTTCTCAACGAAGATATGTCAACTGCCACAACTTTGGCAAGGCCTTCTTCCCACTGTTTGAACACCAACCACACACCATCTTCTCTAAACTTGCAACAAAACAACAATCTAAGAGCAGCTGAGCAATATATTTTTAGGGAGATGAACGGTTGATATGAAGAGACTTGTATTAATGGTAAGGCAGTATGCTATAGCTAGCTAAGCTAGCAACACAAAAGACTAAAAGATGGATAGCGTGTCATAAGAACTTGTCTAGATGTGTGGAATGTGGATATATCCATATGTAGGCAAATGCATCGATGGGAGCACATACCGGGAAATTAATACACATACATGCATAGCATTATAACTGGGGGTGCATGTAAACAAATATTATCAATTATTGATAAAACAGAGTTAACTTCATCCCTTCTAAATCAAGACAACTTTTCTTACCTCACGCAGTGCCTTCGATAGATCTTCCATCGTCAAAACAAGGCGCCTATCCTGTCATAATGAAGTGTCAGTACTAGACACAGTGAATTCGTATGGACAAAACCAGATTAAAATCAGTCAAAAGACTCAAAACCTTCTGTTGTCTGTCCCTTTTGTCTTTTGGAATTGTTGCTTGCCTTGCTTTGCAGTGCCTACAGTTAACGTCAAATGAAATCACTATATGACTGAGATCAAGGAGATAGTAATGCATTTGCAGAAGATGGGGACAGAAGCACAAAAATTAAGTTGTTGTGTGTACATTTATTTATGGACCTATACAAAAGAATGGGATAGAAGCAAAAACATTAAGTTGCCAAGTTCCAAATTAATTCGATTAAATTTGGGTGTTTAATCCTACAAAGTGCCTTAGACACACATTCATTAAGGAAAGGAAAAATTCCATCCGACACTGGTCGACTTCATCCACATGCATTAACAACTTTTTTGCCAAAAGTCAATCATTGAAATCTATTTCTAGTTTCCCAAAAGACTTTTGGGAAACTAGAAATAGATTTCAATGGTACACTATTCCCCAAATTTACTGTGCACATATATATAATTGGCTGCAAAGCAGTCATTCAAGTTAAATAAAACAAAAAAAGAAGGTTAAGATTCAATAAATAGAAAGGGCAAAATGAATATACTGGAGGGCATCGCCTGCGACCTCTGCAACAAATTTCTGAGTGGCAACAGCTACCAATCTAGTCCTGAAACATTGGTATAAGAACAAAAGATGAAATGGCCAAGAATCAAACTTAAGTAGGGATATAAATCAATAAACAGAAGTCAACTAAAATGGAAGAAATGTTGAATCCTAAAAGGACCTACCATATTCACAAGCACCCATGTACAAATTTACTAGAGGTAAAAAACAATAGAAAAACAGCAATAATTACAAACTCAAATAAATCCCAAGGTTAAAAAAAGAAGAAGAAAACAAAGGCTAGAAAGTCAGAGCAACAGCAATTGCATACATTAACGTTCTTTAAGTTAAATTAAACTAGTTTAACTGACAACCTTGGTTTCACACTGTAACCTGATCAAATAGATTCCATGTATATATAGGATTCCAAATAAAGGGTAAGAAAGATGCACATAGATAAAGACACGAATCAAGGTCTTATGAATAAAAATATAACAGAACAAAAAAAAACTGCTATGCTAATCTCTTGTATCTATAATTTTGTTTCAAATAACATATATCCAATATTTTCATACAGCTTAAAGAACTCTAAAAGATGGTAGAGGCCTCAGACTCAGAACGGTCCAACTCCAAGGCATAGTTAGGTTCAGAGAGAAAGAATTTCCGCCCTCACACTCACACAGAATAAACCCAAAAGCATAAAAGAACTAGCTTCCTCACATGAAATTAAATATTTTCTCAAACTATGGAAGCATAAAAGAACATTTAGTTACTAGATTGGTAAAAATGGTGAGTGAAAAAGAAAAGAGGTACTCACAATCTCACATCAGGACATTGAAAGCCACTCTTGGCCAAGTAATGCTCCACCAACTCATCAGGTATCTAAAACAGTAAATCAAAAAACATGCAATTAGTATATGGATGGACGCAAGTGAAATTAAATTTGAAAATAAAATAGTGACAAGTTAACTGACAGTAGGAGTATAATCAACTAAGGAAGCTAGGAAATCGGAGAGTGCAGAATCATCATCTGCCCTTCCTTCGCTTGAACTTGATTGCGGCTGATTCTGATTCATCTTCTGGTCAATCACTATCCACTCACTCACTGCTCTTGTTCCCAT
Source organism: Medicago lupulina (assembly GCA_958299785.1). Lineage (NCBI taxonomy): Eukaryota > Viridiplantae > Streptophyta > Magnoliopsida > Fabales > Fabaceae > Medicago > Medicago lupulina. The sequence continues at coordinate 18,027,216 of OY283140.1, read as the reverse complement.
CAACATTGAAAATTTAATTATTTTGATAAAATCAAAATCAACAATAAGATTAATATTTGCAATCTCAATAATAATAGAGCAACTCATAGCACAAACTCAACACACCTGATCGATACAACAACGACACATCACACTGACACAACAAGTACACGTGATTACATTCAGTTATGTCATTTTCTTAAATTACTACCGCTGTCAATATGTCTGTGACAGTGTTTCACACATGAAAAGCAGGGGTTGGAGCATTAACTAATTAACTAACATAAAACGATGCACACATTAACTAACTAACATTTGTTATACACAATACACAAACTCAATGATTAAAAAAAAAAAAAACACCAAATTGAATAATTTGAAAGAAAAACGAAAATTGAACACACACTAAGTAACATACAATTTGAAATAAACAAAAATTACAATAGAATTAACAAAATGAATTTTCATAGATGTTCATACATTAGCAGTAGCAACAAAATTTAAACAATAGCAAGTAAAATTGAGGAAGTTTTTCTGTTCTCCATGGTTTACCCTAAAAGTAGCACGAAAAATTAAACTCTAAGGCTTACCCAGAAAAGTGAAAACAGGCGGAGACACGATGCAAGGCGGAGAAAGAGGCGGAGACGGTGGCGAGTACTAAACCGGATCGGGTTCTCGTGTGTTCCTGAAATGTGATTTTGTTTTATATAATGGGTTTTCTGTCGGGGCTTCTCAAATGGATCGGATCAACAGTGGTTACATTATATATTTCTTCGACAATTTTTTTTTTTTTTAATATTCCCCTAAAAAAATTACTTTTTTAACATAAACAAATATAGTAAAAAAACAATAACAAATAGAGTTTAATAACAATTTCTCAAATGTGTTTCGATATATTTAGTAATTGATTTCGACAACACATCAATGCATCCAAATGTAATTTTTTTTAAAGGCACGTGTAAAATAATTGTAAAAAGTATAAAAATATATCCTTTTTCATGTACTAGTGTTGTAAGTAGTATTGTAATCCATGGCCAATAGGTACTTGGTGCTACACCCATAGTAAAAGGAATTTTACATATGGAAATTCACCGTTAAAAATAAGTTTTTAGGTATTTGGTACTATACTACGATAAAATGATTTTTTATGTATGAATGTTTATTGCCACTAAAAGTTTAATTTTTTATAGTGGAAGTGAGAGATCAAAAGTCATAAAAATTAAAATAAGAGAATCAAAAAGTTGAATTTTTAAATAGAGTATAAAAATGTTTTATGTGGAATACTATTAGAGTAAAGTATGTACTACTATAAATTGACTTAAAAAAAGGAAAAATGTCATTATGTGGTCAACTTTTTAATATTCATCATGCAACCTAAAGTGGGTTATTTTGTTCTCTATGTGGGAGATGTTCTTACACATTTAATAAATAGGAAATGCTACTTGACTATACACCCTCCTCCACCTCTTTATTTGTAAGCCACCCATGTAGTCCAATAACAATAAGTGTCAGATCTTACGGTTACAAACCATTTGTGACACCTTCATGATTTTTCTTTAGAGATAAATAGCACCTCTCTTAAGAAATACAAGCAGAAACTAAAAAAACAAAGGATTCAACATGTAAACTTTGATGTCAAAAGACATTTTGTCTACATGTCACTCAAACATTGATTAAATCATTCGAGTTGACCTCGATATCTTGACCTCTTGTTGATTTCCTTCCATGTATGAATCTTCTGTTCAAGTAAACCACTAGCAATGTCAGCAACCCGAAAGTAAGGGTAATGCCAAAAGCCGCTAAACAGGTAAAGCCAATGAGAGGCAATTTGAATGAGCTGCCACAAGAGACATCAACCCCGAAAGTTGAAGCCTTGCGTATCAGGTCGGGGAAATAGAAGAGTGGTGCAGAAATCAACAGCAGCACAAGAAATATCTGCACTCCAGGTTGAAGTGGCAAAACCAGGATCCAAGTCAGAATATAGCATATCATGAACACTGTGATATGTGCTATTTCTGGGATGAAACCATAAAATGCTTCATGAAAGCTTAATAGTGACTCTGGTGTGCTTTTGGTTTTTCCAATTTGAAATTCAAATGGAGTGGTAGAGGTTTTTGCAAGGTAACTTAAGATGCTACCAAATAACATTAGTAAAATCCCATGATGCTGTGGAGAAATATCAAGCATCCTCCCAATTGCGGTGCAGTTCAAATATTTTTGTTGGAGTGCGACGTTTTTCAAATCCCTCCGGGAAACAGGAAGTCGATCAGTTCCCCGACCTGCCTGAAGAAGAGCAAGAAATACGATCATTAATGTTATTCCAAATGGAATGCATTTTATCAAGTTTCATATTATCCATTTTGTTCTAAACTAAAGATGAAAAAGAATGCTATCAGATATTGAAATACAAATGGAATACATTTTATCAATTTTTAAAAAAAGATTATGAACCAATTTTCATTTTATCTTATCTTATTTGAAAAAACTCAAATGATAGAATCTAATAACATAAACAGCCTATATTATAAGAACACTGGATTGTGAAAGACAAAGATGACTCACTTTAGGAGCCTGCGAAACCAAATCATCCATCTCATGCAATTCACAAGCACCTTTAAAGTCATTCCCTTTATTTTCCTCGTTCCTTCCATGCACAAGTTTCACAAAATCATCAAACGCCAACAGTCCATCACCGTCCGTGTCTATAAATGCCCCTGCCGCCTCTGCATCCAAGCATTGTCGTAACTCAGCCGGCGATATCTTCCCATCTCCATTTTCATCAAAGGCTTTGAATAAATGTTCAAATGGGCTCACCTTTCTCTATAACAACCATATCACGATTAATATCCAACTTCATAACTGTAGTTGTGTAAAATAAAAACCTCTCCCCATCAAGTCAAAGTTTTTCATCACTTACCAGACGTCGTTTCTTCCCATTTTTTTGAATTGTACGAAGTTAGCATCAACATCAGCAAGAAAAGGACATGCATATATGAGAGATAATCAGAGACATTTAGGATATATATGAAGATTGTAGACTTTGTCATAAGCCATTTTTATACTATTCTTGTAGGTCTTTACCAAATAAAAATCTAGAAACATTCAAAACAAGTAATTGATTACGTGAAGAATCTAAAGATATTAAGATTGCTCTAAACTAAAGATGCTATCAGATATTATCCATTTGATCAAGTTTCATATTATCCATTTTGTTCTAAACTAAAGACGAAAAAGAATGCTATCAGATATTGAAATACAAATGGAATGTATATTTATCAATTTTTAAAAACGATTATGAACCAATTTTCATTTTATCTTATCTTATTTGAAAAAACTCAAATGATAGAATCTGATAACATAAACAGCCTATATTATAAGAACACTGGATTGTGAAAGACAAAGATGACTCACTTTAGGAGCCTGTGAAACCAAATCATCCATTTTAAAGCCATTCGCTTTATTTTCCTCAGCCAACGATATCTTCCCACCTCCATTTTCAACTAAGCCTTTGTAATATGGGCTCGCCTTTGGCTTATAACAACCACATCATGGTTAATATCCAACTTTATAATTGTAGTTGTGTAAAATAAAAACCTCTCCCAATCAAGTCAAAGTTTTTCATCACTTACCAGAGGGGGTATCTTCATGATTTTTTTAATTGCACGGAGCTAGCATCAACATCAGCAAGAAAAGGACATACATAGACGAGGGATGATCAGAGACATGTTCGATATATATGAAGATTGTAGACTTTGTCATAATAAGCCATTTTTATACTATTCTTGTAGGTCTTTACGATACTAAAATCTAGAGACATTTAAAGCAAGTAATTGATTACGTGAAGAATCTAAAATATTAAGATTGCTCTAATTTATATAGCTTCACTAATTGGTGTTTCAAGAAAGTTTCATATTATTCTTCATCAACAACTATCCTGAAAGTTTCACTTACTTATTTAGCAATATATTCAAACTTTTGAATTTGAAAAGCAAGCTGTAATGTGTAATCATGTGTCTAAATAGAAGTTACAATCAAATAATCATACTCACTTAATATTGTACCATTTAAATTGGTGTTATGATTGTAATGTGTACTTAAAACTTGAGATGATAAACAATTAAAAGCCTAAAAATCAAAAGTGTTACACAAACCTTATGAACTGCTTGAGAAGCATCAAGGGCAGCCTCACTCAATAATGGCCCTAGTTTGTATTTGGACAATGAGCTTTCCATAATAACCTATTAGAAAAATTAAATTGATACTAATAAACATTAATTATTTGCCTTCAATTATGTTATCATCAATCAGTTATAAGAGCACAAGAACAAGGTGGTGGACTCAACCGGAGGTGTCGTTTTAGCAGCTTCTTCTAGTTCTACTATCCCTGCAGCATCTGACGAGGCTGCAGGCAATGTTTTTTCTTCAGTTATGCTTGGCTTTGGCTCCACCGATTTCGTTACACACTGTCTCTTCATCTTGACTCCTTAGAGATCAACCTCTTCTCTTAGTTTGTGTTGTGTTGCGTTGTGCCTTCTCAGAATAGAACAGTGCAAAACTGGATAGAGAGATTATACCGTATGATTCATTCACAATACAAGAGAGAGAGGTAAATGATGAGCAGAAAATTCCAAAACCAAAATTGATTCTCACGCCTTACCGTGTCGAAAGACTGTTTTTTCAAGGTCTAATGTTGCATTCATTCAATTTCGTACTCTCACCTGACAAAGAATATATCAAATAAATATTCACCTAGAAATTTCCTTCACCTCGTAAATATCTTCACCTGTCTTTTACCTTTGATTTAATCTCTATGCAATATTCGTTTCACATTAACTTAATTTTCTGTTGGCATGAAAATTAAGACCATTACTACTATCTCTGATTTTCTGTTTTGTTTTCGGTCACAAGTTAGAACATCCATCCACTTAAGTTGATCAAGCTCAAATTCAGTTTCATCTTTTACACTTAGGATGAGCCGGATGAATCTTAATCCATCTTATTTTGACGCTGATGAAGAAGAATTGATTATGAAGTACCTTTGTCAACATTCCCGTCAATTTTATCCTCCTCATGTGATCGCAGGCTTTCCTGATTTCAATTCTTGTCACATTCAAGATCACACGGTACATTATCTGATTCGTATCCATTACTTTTACGATGAAAAAGGCTATCTATTAATTATATAGTTACAACTAACAAATTATTTGAGCCTGCCTAACTACTGCTAACTGAACAAATAAATAAATAAACTAACTAGCTTTATTCTGAAATCCCCTAAACTTGGAAATGAGCAGATTATTGATGATAATGATTCTGCAATAACAACAACAACGGCCAAACCTTATCCCATTAAATGGGGTCGGCTACCTGAATCAAATTGTGCCATAATGTTCTATCCGAAACCATATTCGGATCCAACTCTTTAATCTCTAAACCTTTTTTAATAGTTATGTATTGTTCTCAGGTGCTATTACTGTTGTTCTCGGGTGCTTTTGGTTTTTTGATTTCTTAGCATTTCCCATGTTTCTTTTAACAAGCAAAGTGGTACTAATTGTAAGTACAATTGGAAAAAGTTAATTAATTTTGCATTGAAAATTGAGAATGATCATCCATTATGAAACAGAATAATTAATTTTGCATTGTAAATTGAGAAGGATCATCCATTATGAAACACCTTCGGTTGAGTCCACCATCTTGTTCTTTTGCTCTGATTACTGGTAAATAATACAATTTTTTTTCCTTCTTTCCTAATAGGTCGTTATGACTAAGTTTGCAACCATTGATGAAGTCCTCAAAGACGATGTCAAGTATCCTATTCCTGTGTTCCTAAACTTTTCTTCTTGTGACCATCCTAAGGTTATCTTATTCACATCCATTCTAATTGTTTTTCTCCTACTAATTAATCCTTTGCTCCTCTGATCAAATAATTTATGTTTATTTGTATCAATTTTGTGTAATAGCCGGTTATGAAAAGCTCGTCTTTCAATGTCATACCAGTGCCACCATTAAAATTTCATAGCCTATTATGGGAGGCTTTGACTGAGGTCACCTTTAAAGAATTTGCTGCAAACTATGCGCTGGATTGCCTGCATTTCCTTGATGAACTTCGAATGCGTCCTCTTACTAATGAGTTCAGAAAACTTGTTATTCCCCTTGACATTTCTTCCTACTATCAACATCATTTGGTACGTTATCTTATTGATCACATGCATTCAAATTATCTTTCTCATACTAATTAATCCTTTGCTCTTCTGACTATGTTGTTCATATATTATTGAAAGTAATCACTCTCAAAAGAGATGGGAGCGAATTCCTGTGATTCTAATTATAAGATATATACGGACATAAAACTGTCTAACTGCTAACTGAAAACTGTCTTATTCAAACAAACAACATAAACTAGCTTTGCTGATTAACTGGCTTATTGCTCGTTACTGCACCCTCAACTAAATTGTGAGATACATATTTTGATTATATGCAGATTATTAGCGATTTTGCAACAAACACAATGAAGTTATATTTAAATTAATTAATAGGTTTTATTTTGCTTATGGTTGTTTCATAAGCACCGACACTTCTGATCAAAGTTTAGTCTGACACGCACACTGACACAATTTTCATGAATTATTACTGGCATATATGCGTTAGTGTTGTGTTTGGTGTTTGTGTATGTGTTTGTGCTTCATAATTCAAAATCTTTTGAATAATTGTGTTTCTGATCATGTTCTTTTTGTTCTAATGACAATAGACTGAGTATTTGCTAAGAGGAAGCTTAGAGAATCAATTATTTAAAAGTAAGAATTTCATTATTTGTTATAATATTAGCATCTTCATCTTTTACTATGCATAGATTTGAAGGATTAAACTTTTCTTAATTTGTATTTTTGTGGAATAATGTAGGACATTCAACACCGTTACCATTGAAAACAAGATTGAAAATTGCTCTTGAAGTTGCAGAAGGTCCAAAGAAACCAGTCATCTACAGAGACTTTAAACCTTCTAATATCTTATTAGATTCCGTAAGTACCACTAATCCATCTTCAAACAATCCTCTATTGAATTAATGTTCTTTTTTTTTTTTTTTTATCAATTATTTAACTCTGGATCTAACTCATTACTATTTATTCTTAATCTTCCAGGATTATAATGCAAAACTCTCAGATTTTGGCTTGGCAAAAGATGGTCTTGAAGGAGATGGCACACATGTTTCACTTGGAGTCACCTATAGGGATATCAAATATAACCATATTATATTTGATTCTGTAAGTACCACTAATCCATCTTCAAACAATCCTCTATTAAATTTAATGTTCTATTTTTTATCAATTATTTAACTCTGGATCTAACTCATTACTATTTATTCTTAATCTTCCAGGATGGTAATCCAAGACTCGTAGATTTATGCTCGACAAAAGATGGTCTACGAGGAGAAGATACACATGTTTCAACTAGAGTTATGGGCATTGTCAAGCTTGCAAAAGGTCTAGCCTTTTTACATGGTGCAAAGAAACCAGTCATCTATAGGGATATCAAATTAAGCAATATCTTATTAGATTCTGTAAGTACCACTAATCCATCTTCAAACAATCCTCTATTAAATTTAATGTTCTATTTTTTATCAATTATTTAACTCTGGATCTAACTCATTACTATTTATTCTTAATCTTCCAGAATTATAATGCAAAACTCTCTGATTTTGGCTGGGCAAAAGATGGTCCTGAAGGAGATGGCACACATGTTTCAACTGGAGTTATGGGCATTCAAGGTTACACTGCACCAGAATATATCATGAAAGGTAAATTAATGTAGCAATTCTAATTAATTAATTAATCCCATTATGTTTACATTTCACATTCAGACTTAAGCAGTGTCTAGCATATCTTTGTCACTGTCATGTCTGATATTTGTTAAGAAATCAATATAAATCATATTTAGCCACACCAATATCTAATGTCTAGGTCCGCCCCTGATTACAGGAAGCCTATTCTCCCTGCTGAATAGCCATACACTGTGTCGGTGTTATGGAAACGTACCAAGAGACCCCAAGTTTCAGCATGACTATACCTATGAACACAGTCAGCACATACGTAGGGACATCGTACAATGTCTCTCATCTTTAGTAGTCTCAATTGTAGTCTCTCTTGGTATTTTCTACAACATATGGAACAGCCAATTATCAATTTTCCAGGTCCAGCCACTGCACAAAGAACACAATTACCGCCTTTCCATATGGCCATCATTGCTCGGGTTGTTTGGTTTTATGGTGTTTGTTTGTGCTGTTGCTGTAATGAATCTCGTTGGTGCACCATTCACTAGTATGCAGAAAGCTATGCTTATCTTTTTGGCCATTTTGATGCATCTTCAATCAGCTAACTCAATCATTGAAGTGTTTGTTACATTAGTTGGCGGACTTTCCATGGGGTGGTATTCTTTTGGCAGCCACCAAATGAAGTGATATAATTAAAGATGCTGAACTGCAAACTTAAACATATATCTATGCCTCTGTGTGTGTTTTTAATACCAGTGTTTATTCTAGTTTGTGTTTGTAACTAGCTCTAAGTAGTACCTTATTCCTTCAGAGCCGTGCTTTTTTAAATAAGTTGTGTGATATTTTGTTGCTGAATTTTATTTTCCATTTATTAGTCGTATTTGGTACCAAAGTTTCTATGCTTAATTAACTCTGGTTGCATCAAAAAAAATTATTAACCCTGCTAATGTTTTAATTCACATTCATATGGATTGGTTTATTTCACATTTTCATGAGGATATTCCATAAGGCTTATTATATATATGACCAAATCTCCTAACTCCCAACTTTCCCAAGAAGTCCACACCAAATCCCCTTCCCTAGAAGTATGCTAAAAATCAAACCCCTAACCAAGGAGTACTATTTTATGACATAAATCACATTCCCAAACCTGTGATGCACATTAAGATCTACTTTGAAGAGCTCAATAGTATGCAACAAAACAAAAAGACAATAACCCAAATATCATATCTTAAATTTCCGTGGGGGATTTTCAAAATTAATAGGATTAAAGACACCAACGTCAAAGACAAAATATGAAAGAATTCAGAAGCCAACACCGAGTTTAAATGACCAAATATTGGAATTGGTCTTTGGAATTGCAGCACTCCAGGTCCAGCACCTGGCGCTCTGATGTAGAATGGCCAAGAGCTTCATAACTATACCATCCCACCATTTCCATTTCTGTGGGACTGAAGAAGAACTTTAATCTAAACCTAACAGATCCTCCAAACCATTTTACATCATTCCTTGGAAGTAGGATCCTAAGTACTTGTTTGAAGAAAGTGAAGCCATTGAGCATTACAGGAAACAGGTCCTCTCAGCTGGATAACAATGAATCATGTGTTGCTCCTGGCTTTGGTTTGGCCGCGCAAAATGACTTTGGAACTGCATTGGTAAAATACGTACGTACCAAGAGACCTAGAGTTTCAGCATAGTACTTACAGGCAGCACATACACAAGGAAATTGTACAATGTCTCTTACCATTTGTAGTCTCAACCATTGTCTTTCTTGGTAATTTCTACAACATATGGAACGGCACTGGTACAATATGTCCGGTCACTGAACAATGATAACGTGTTTCCATATGGCCGTCTGTAGAAAAAAAAGGACCTAAAGGTGGAAATGGTGGAGAAGAAAGAAGAAAAACCAGAAAAGGATAAGACAATAAAGTTTTTGAGAACAAAGTACAAAAGCTAAGATACTTTGATACATTAAACTTAAGCACACTACAAATATATAGAGCCAAGCCATAAGTGTAACACCCCGTTTTCCCAACATAAAAATTTCTTTAAAAAAAAGATAGTCATGCATCAGAGTAAGCACATAAACAGGGCATCACATTTCATAATCATCTCATAGTAATGAATAAATAATCATTTATTCCTTCAGAAAAATAGTCATAAATAATACTCAAATTATGCAGCGGAATTCATAAAAAGTCATCACAAAAGTCTTTGGCACGCAGGCCTCATCAACGTCTTATTAAAAATCTTCAGAGTAAACGTAATCATATAAAACAGCATAATACGCAAGGAACAGAGAAATAAAAGAAGATCCCCCATCCCGTTACGTATCAGAGCATCTAGACTCAATTGCAGAAAGCCTCACACGCCTGCACCTAATCTTGGTTACCTGCACTTGCCCACAAGGCGGCAATTCCAGCAGAAGGGGTGAGATTCACAAATAATTATATTAAACATGTAATTAAATAATCACAATCAACAATCAAACACAATTCAACATATCACAGATAAACATCTAGCATTTAAAGCATCAACATGAACAACACGTCATTTAGCATCTTCACAATCAACATCATAAACATCTTAGACGACTCGACTCGACAACATCACTTGACTATGCAACCCTAACGTCTTATATGCATGTGGTACCAATCTAGGGCATGAGCCCTCGTCGCTATGAGTATAAATATACTCCAAGGCATAAGCCTTCGTCGCTGGTGAGCAAAGCTCCAGGGCATAAGCCCTCGTCGCTGGTGAGTAAAAACTCCAGGGCATAAGCCCTCATCACAGAATGAGTATGCATGAGACTCAACACATTTTAACTTAAACAAGTTAACTTCGTAAACGTCTTAATAAACATCTTAATCATCATGGACTGACACATGCAGCAACTATACATAAGTAAATAGCAACATGGCAACAAGTACATCATACATATAGCATCCATAATGCAAGCATCGCAAGTAAATCAAACATTCATAACTTAATTAATTCGTATATCACACATAAGCTTCATAAAATCATCATAAACAATCTCAATCATCATGTATCATCACTACAGATTATATTAAACATCATTAACAGTCTCTTAAGCTACCCCAAGGTCATCTCTCAAGGTCACGTGCGAAAACAGATCGCAACAGAACAGGTTCTGAGTTCTGACAGAACTCGCTATGGCGAGTGGGATTGCTCGCCTCGCGAGTAACTAAAGGTCCTGCTCGCTATGGCGAGTTGGAGTGCTCGCCTCGCGAGCTCTAGGGTAATGCTCGCTATGGCGAACTGGGTTGCTCGCCTCGCGAGCGATCTAGGTCTACTCGCCGCGGCGAGTTGCATAGCTCACCTAGGCGAGCGATGAACAGGTTGCGTACGGATTCTGTGAAAATCTCCCCAAAAGGTCCCAAAATCATCATTCTAAACATCTAAACTCTCGGAAACATCATCATTGTGGTTAATCTACGTTCTGTACTCATCCTATACATCTGTTCTACAGCTCTACGGCTTAATTCATGATTTTTCTCCACTTTTAACCTAATTCCAATTCTCTCAAAACAGCCCTATGATTGCTAATTCCTGATTAGATGAATTACAGAATAACATAATTAAATTGCTAGGCTCACCCTTACCTGGTAATAGCAGAAAAATCGCAGCCCCTATGCTCTCTTCTCACTTCACGTGTTGTTGCTCCTCTTTCTCCAAAATTCAGTAACGCGTATACTGACTTCTCTCTTGACCTAATTTCCCTTTATATACTCCCAACAAATCTTATCTTATTTACTCTTTCTCCCACATAACTCTCTAAAATCCAAAGCTAACCCACAACTAAATATTTTATTTTATTTTCAAATCTTATTTTATTTAACAATAAAATAAGTCACCACGTTACATAAAATCGCATAGAATCATAATTCAACATCGCATAATATATTAATAAATATATCTAGACTCCTCAAATAATTCAAATAATTAAATAATCAAAAATGGGCGTTACAATAAGCTTGCTTGTAAGACTCAACATAAAATCTGCACTAAATCTACGAGTAAATAGTCAATTACCCCCCCGAAATTGTAACTTTCGTCAAAAACCCCCCTGAATTTTGCAAAACGTCAAAAACCCCCCTGAAATTGTCAAGCGTCTGTCAATTACCCCCCTCCGTTAATTTCCTCCATCCAACATGATGATGTGGCTGTTAACTGCCACGTGGCACTGCCACATGGTCAGAAAAGTCATGCCACGTCATAGGGGGGTAATTGACTTTTTTTTTTTAAAAAAAAAAAAATCTGATTTTTTTTTTTCAAAATTAACATTTGTGCCACCCACTGACCTTGCAAATACCCCCCTAAAATTTAACATTTATGTGCAAATACCCCCCTCAAATTTAAAATTTATGTAGCAAATTCCGCTCAAATTTATAACTTATATGCAAATATCCTCTCCAAATGTAAAACTTATATGCAAATTACACCTTGAATCATACAACTTTGATGGTAAAGTAAAACTTATTCTTAATCTATATTTTACTATATAGATATAATAATTCTAGATATGATATTTTTTTGGATCAATTCTAGATATGATATTGATCATGAGAGTGGTTCAGTTTTTGCAGCAAGTGCTTCAGTTTTGGTAGTTCAACAACATGTTGGGATAGGATCAAGGTTAGGATCAAATGGCGATGGATTAGAAACACCAAATGGTGGTGAAGAATATAATAATAGTACTGAGACAAATCACCATTCTACATCGTCAAGGGGACACACTGTTTTTAATACAGAACAAATTAGTCCTCATACTTTATAACAAAATATATATAAACCTTTCTTTTTCTTTTTCCTTTTAATGCTTCATAGATTTTTGTATTATGCATTCTGGTGCAGTTACTTTTTTGCATATAAGTTGGAAGTTGTTATAAAAAATGTACATACATACAGTTACATACATGTATCTCTCTTACTTTTTATGTTCTACGACGTACGCACATTTCAAAAATACACATAAAAATTAAAAGAAGTCGTTTTTACATTACAATTTCAATGTCAAATATAATTTATCTATTCTATGCTTGTTCTTGCTTATTATGATGGCATGAATGTGAAGGGAACTCTACATATATCCAAATGGCTAGATAGGAGCTGAGAACTACTGAAGAAGTATCAGAAAAATGTATCACTACAAATAGCACAAGAAATGCTATAAGTAGGGATATTGTACATCAATGAATCCATTTGCAAACATCATCATTCTAACACCAAAATATATCACTTGTGCAGTTTAACTAACTTTTACATATAATAACATGAAAACATCATTATACAGTCCTTCATAATAAGGAAACCACTCTTATGATCAATATCATATCTAGAATTATTATAGATATAGTAAATTATAGATTAAGAATAAGTTTTACTTTACCATCAAAGTTGTATGATTCAAGGTGTAATTTGCATATAAGTTTTACATTTGGAGAGGATATTTGCATATAAGTTATAAATTTGAGGGGAATTTGCTACATAAATTTTAAATTTGAGGGGGGTATTTGCACATAAATGTTAAATTTTGGGGGGGTATTTGCAAGATCAGTGGGTGGCACAAATCTTAATTTTGAAAAGAAAAAAAATCAGATTTTTTTTTTTTAAAAAAAAAAAAAAGGTCAATTACCCCCCTATGACGTGGCATGACTTTTCTGACCATGTGGCAGTGCCACGTGCCAGTTAACGGCCACATCATCATGTTGGATGGAGGAAATTAACGGAGGGGGTAATTGACAGACACTTGACAATTTCAGGGGGGTTTTTGACGTTTTGCAAAATTCAAGGGGGTTTTTGACGAAAGTTATAATTTCGGGGGGGTAATCGACTATTTACTCCTAAATCTACTCTTAAGCATTAGTCATCATCACCTAAGAATACTAGACATCATTACTTAGGTACTTCTTTACTTACTTAATAAGCAACAATCTAATTATGACACTAATTTAAACAAGCAACAATCTAATGACAGAAAATTACAGCAACACAAGTAATTATTAAATCAGAAAAATATCAATCTCCAACACCGTCCTTGCTGTTTCTGTGCAGCAAACAGCTAACTTAATCGGTGAAGTGTTTGTTCCATTAGTTGGTGGCCTTTTCATGTGGTAGGTATGCTTTTGGAAAAAAGAAACCACCAAATAAGTGAGATGAATAAAGATGCTAATAAGCTGCCAACTCAAACAATTATATGAATGTGTCTGTGTGTATGTTTTCAATTCCAGTGTTTCTTCTAGAATCTGTGTTTGTAATTTGCAGCTCTGCCTCATCAGCTATATGTGATGTGTTGTTGGATTTTACTTTCCATTTAATAATTGTATTGGGTACCAAAGTTTCTATGCCTAATTATTAACTTTGCTAATGTTATAATTCATTTTTATATCATCACATGGATTGATAAATTTGCCATTTTCATGAATCTCTGACTCCTGTTTTCTTCGACTGCTTTTGTGCATATATAACGGTAGGATAAACTATTTTTGTAGGTTCATTAAACATTGCCCTTAAGGCACTCGATAACAAACCAATAACATATCTACGAGCTATTTGGTTTTGCGTGCTATTTGGTATGACTTATGATATATAAACAATTGTGTAAGTGGCTTAGAGAGCTTGGGAAATAAAATGATTTCAGGCTAATCTACATTTTAGGCTAAATGTGCAAACGAACCAACCATGCATACTCATTCCCAGCTTCAAAAGCGCCGAGACAGATAAAGAGAGAATGAGAGCTTATAAATATAGTTTGTTACATAATCAGCATCATGTTTTAATCACCACATGATCAGTTTCATCCTTGTAAAATCTCAGACAAACCATCTAACCTAACCTCAATTGCCCTAACTCTTGGTATCCCTTTATCTATGAACCTCCACTTCAAATAAACCATTAGCAATGTCACAAACCCACAAATAAGGGAAAGCCCAACGGCCCCTAAAGTAGCAAACCAAATCAGAGGTAGCTTGATTGAGCCGCAAGCCACATGAACCCCAGAAGCTGCAGCCTTGTGTACCAGCTCAGGAAAATAAAAAATGGGTGCAGAAATGAGCAGTAGCACCAAAAATATCTGCATTCCAAGTCGTAGCGGCAAAACCAGCATCCAAGACAGAACATAGCATAGCATAAACTTGGTGATATGTGTTATTTCTGGGAAGAAAGCATAAAATGCTTCACTGAAACTTATAAGTGATTGTACTGGCGTGGTTGTGGTTTTTCCAAATTGCATACCAAATGGAGTGGTAGAGTTTTTTGCATAGTAACTCAGGAAGCCAATACATATCATTAGTAAAATTCCATATTGTTGTGGAGAAATATCAAGCATACCCCCAACTACGAAACATAGAAATGCCTCCCAGGTCAAAGCTTTCCGCTCGAGTGGGGTGTTAGCCAAATCCTTTGAGGATAAAGGAAGAAAATCAATTTCTTTTGCCTGGAGAAAAGGGATAAATAGAATCATCAATCATTAATGTTGCTGCAAACAGAATACAGTCGAAGAGTAGTGTGATGTTCACTCTCTTTTTAACCCTCTTTGAAAAAGTGAAAACTGAACCAACGAAAAATTCATCGATTCAGATATTTTTTTGACTGAAAACCGATTCAAACAGAACCGTTACACCCTTAGTTATGTGACACTTACAATATGATTGTAGTGTATAAATAAAGATAAAGATGACTCACATCACGATTACGCATCATCTTTGCCAAACACATCTCTTGATTAAGCATCTTCTTCCCAAAGAACTACATTTGCATAGAACCATGATGTCAAACTATTGCAGTTATGTTTCAAAAATCCGGGAATTTTAATGACTATTATACCAACAAAATGTGCAATTAAAGACTATTTTATTGTTACTCTCTTTATTGTTTTTGTCCTAAGGAAAGAAGGAAGGAGGTTGTCTCAAAATGGTCTTTAATTGCACATTTTGTTTGACAAAATAGTCTACAAGTTAAACATCCGGGAATTAAAATGACTATTATTCCAACAAATATTGTTAACAATTCATGAAAATGGAATTTGGAGCATAAGTTTAAAATCTCATAAATGATATTTATAAAACCATTTTGAGACAACCTCCTTCCTTCTTTCCTTAGGACGAAAACAATAAAGAGAGTAAGAGTTGTCCCAAATGTTGTCCATTTTTTTTTTATAAATATCATTTGTCCTATATAATAGGTAACACTTGATACCTGCATCGCCTCAAGATAGGTGGTATCATCCTTAGTCACAGCCTTTGTCTTTTCCATAACCTACAAAAAAATGATAGTAATAAACATTAATGATTTGCCTTCAAGTATATCAAGCAGACAAATAACAAGGACGTGTAGACTGAACCTGAGGTATCGTTTCAGCAGCTTCTTCTTCTGGTGTGGCAGCAGGGAATGTTCCTGCTTCAGTGTCAGTGATGGTTGGATCTACAGATAGTATTTCATCCTGTTTCTCCATAGTATTCTCAGAACAGAACAGAGAGGTCAGTGTCGTTAATTAATTAAGCAAGGTGAATACGAAGCAAAGAAGCAGAAATTTCTTCTTCTTCTTCTTCTTCTTTTTTTTTTATTGAAAAGGATTAATTTCTAAAAGGTTAATTTACGCGTTACTGTGTCTGCCACTCTACGCCGAAAGTAAGAAAAAGAGCGTTGAAAATAGAGAAAAAGTAACAGAGAAGAAGAATTGAAGACAGAGATGGACCCATTTCATTGTTGACATCAACGCGTATTCACCTTTTTTTCCTTTCTATCACACATTTCTATGCAATATTGGTTTTTCAGATTAACAAATTTCTGTTGGTGTGCAAATTAAAACCATAGCTACCAGTAACTCTGTGTTCATCATAGTGCTCAATTTCATCTTTTACGCTCAGGATGGATCTGCAACTGTGTGTTCCTCCTGGTTACCGTTTCCGCCCCACTGAAGAAGAATTATTGGTATGTTATCTTATTCAATTCATTCGAAAATGCTTTTCATGTTTTGGACTTTGGTTACAAATTCTTTACAATCTAAGATGCACCGTGATTCATTGTGAATGCTAATAATAGTGAAGAAGACGTATAACTGATGAACTAAGTGAGGCCTAACTAAATGCTAAATGCTAACTGAGAACTGTGTGTAATTCTAACAAACAAAATACTAACTAGCTTTGCTGATGATATTAACCGACAACAACATGGGTTGCATAACTGTTGAAGGGCAGTCCATGTCTATATGTTTGGCTCCCTTGTCGCTCATGGGGCTTTCAATTGCTCAAGTGCTATGCAGTTTCAACCTCCCTCGTCTTCTAACTCTTTGACGCTTGATCCTTTTTTTTTACAAGGTATCATATTTTCTTTGCAAACGACTCCAATGTGAAGAGTTTGAGAAAAATGGGGTTGATGAAGAAGTAAAAAGAAGATTATCTAAATATATAAAGAACAACCGTTTTGATTGTGATGGGGAGGAAACTGAAACACTGTTTCGTGCTGCGGAGGAAACTGAAACACGGTTTAGGTTAATAGAAGAAATATTATCATGCTACAGAAATGTTGGGGGTCTTCAGTGGAACCTTTCAAGTAACTCGGTAAGTTTATCATTCCATTGCTTTGTATGAATTATTATTATTATTATTACTATATTATGATTTATGTTGTTTCCTTTCATGTGCTGCAGAGTGATTTCCAGTGTGGTTTAGGTGAAGGTGGATTTGGAAAAGGCGGTTTTGGGAAGTACTCGCCAAACCCTTTTACTTGGGAAAAGAAAGACAATCACAAGGACATTACAGGAAACATATCCTCCCCCCTGGATAACAATGAACTGTATTGGTCTAATAGAAACGTACCAAGAGACGCCGAGTTCGAGTTTCAGCATGGCTATACCTACGAATACAATCAGCACATACGTAAAGAAATCACACATCGTTTCTCATCTTTTGTAGTCTCAACCATTGTCTTTCTTGGTATTGTCTACAACATATGGAACAGCCTATCATCAATTATCTATGTCCCACCACTGCACAAAGAACATGATCACCGCCTTTCCATATGGTCATCCTTGCTCGGGTTGTTTGGTTTTATGGTGTTTGTTTGTGCTGTCACTTTCATGGTTCTTGTTGGTGCGGCATTCACTAGTATTCAGAAAGCTATGCTTATCTTTTGGGTCATTTTGATGCATCTTCAATCAGCTAACTCAATCATCGAAGTGTTTGTTACATTAGTCGGTGGACTTTCAATGGGATGGTATGCTTTTGTAAAAGCAACCACCAAATGAAGTGAAATGATCATTGAAGAGGCTATTAAGCCAAATTGGTCTATGAATGTGTTGTTAGTACTAGTCTTTCTTCTAGTTTGTGTTTGTAATTTGCAGCTGTAAGTGGTGCCTTGATCCATCTGATCAGCTGTGTGATGTGTTGGATTTTACTTTCCATTTAATAGTTGTATTGGGTACCAATGTTTTCTATGCTTAGTTATTAACTTTGCTAATGTTACAATTCATATTTCATATCATCATATGAATTGGTAACTTTTGGCATTTTCATGAATCTCCTACTCCTCTATATATGCAATTTTGTGTACTTAATTCTTAACGACTATTTTTGTTCATATATAACAGTAGGGTGAACATTTTCTTTGGCAACAAAAGAAAAGGAGAAGAAAAAAAAACAAGGAAACTAATGTCTAATGAGAGTCATTCCCATAGCATGAGCTAGGACAAGGCTAAACACCTCTGAAGGTACCACCTGAAGAGCAATGAAATGAAATTATCAACATTCCTAACTCCTTACTTAGCCAAGAAATATGGATCAAATCCCCTTCCCTAGGGTGTGTTTGGATTGAGGGTTTAGGAGGGGAAAGGAGGGGAGGGTTCATTTTTAATTTTTAAATTACGAACAATGTAAAATGTTTTTTAAAATAAATTAAGTGTTTTTGAAGTATTATATAATTATTTATCATGTTGTTAATTCAATTTTCTAAAACTCATTTTATAACGTCCGGAATTTAAAAAAGAAAAGTGAGTCCTCCCCTCCCTTCCCTTCCTAAACCCTCCATCCAAACACACCCTAAAATATGCTACAAATCAAACTCCCAATCAAGGATCAAGTACTGTGTTACGAGGTTAATCACATTCCCACCGAATCTGCGATGCACATTAAGATCTCCTTTGACAGGCTCAATAGTAGGCAACAAATCGAAAAAACAATAACTCTCATATATCTTGAATTCCTGATGGAGATTTCCAAAATTATTTAATTAATATGTCCAAAGACATAAAAGTCAAAAACAAAATAAGAATGAAACCAGAAGCCAACACCCAGATTAAGTACCCAAATCTGGGATTGGACCTGGGGCGTTGATGTAGCTCACAGTCTGCTATCAAAAATCTTGAAATGAGTGCTCAGGCTCCCATATCCAGCGCCTAACAATTGCAGAATTATGCATAAAACCAATTTTCCATGTTCCAAAAGGCGTGTGCATCTTTGTGGCTTTCACTAATTGACATATTCTTCCATGAATCTCTGTATCTATTCATCCAAAGACATTTAAATGAAAGATGCAGATGGTTCGGACCAATACATAATGGATTATGATACCCTATGAGGGGGCTGTTTCTCTTCACCAAAAAGGGCATGATTATTTCAACTTTTTTTACAAGTTCTTGTTAAGAAATTTAGTCAGCTGTCTTATGGTCAAACTTCTACAATCATTTGGCAATACATGATTGGATGACCATTGCATAAAAAATTGTAATATTGACAAGATATTAAAACCTTGTAACAAAAATTCCAACAATCACCAAGAGTTTATTCAATTTATCACAAAAGCCATTTAACCTTCTCATTTATTAAAAAATAAAATTTGCAATAACCAGAATGGCCAAGAACCTCGTACTTATACTAGCTCACTATTTCTATGGGACTGAAAAAGAAATAAAATCTAAAGCTAGCAGTTGCTACACCGAAGGATTTAGTGTCAGAAAAGAAAATTAACGACACTTGAGCAAAGGCATGTTATTGGATGTTTACAAAATTAAACATTCTCAATATGAAGATTCATTGCAGGGCTTAGAAGTACCAGCTTCTGCACGTCTTGCCTTTCAATCATCAAGATAATTCTGATAAATATATGAAGCAAAACCCCATAAAGCCATAAGCATAGAAATTATCTCCACCCCATTCATCTTATCAAGAGAAAGAAAAACTGTGTAATCGGCAATAGGAGTTATAGCCAAAGAGACAGTACTGATAACATTTGAGTAGAGAGAAGACACTAGGAAAATCAAGCCAACCACACCAACAGAACAAACCTGCCATGCTATTGCTGTCCAAACCAAAGTCATTACATAAGCAACTTCTCCTTTCTGAAAACCTTTCATTTCTCCGTGCAAACTATGCCATTCGCCACTCACAATTAGCCCAATTTTGGAAGCACAAGTCGCAACAAGTGAAGTATTGATTTGCATTTCCAAAACAACAGAGAATGTTTCCTTTTTCAGAACCTTCTCAAAGGTCAGATGCATGAGGGAAAGCAAAAGCGAGTAAAGTGCAGAAGCTTCGAGAGTACAAAGGAAACCAACAACGTATTTTCCCTTTGGGATACCAGACGGTGTGTATCTGAGTCTTCATTGACAAGAAGTGAAGAAGATAAAGTGAGAATCACTGTGGAGTTTATAATCAAAGCAGTGAACTTTTGAGTGTTGAGAAAATACGAGAAAATTGCATTGAAAGCTAACTGAAGGGTGTGGTATTTCTTTGCGCCTTTCACTAATGGAAATATTGTTCCACGGATATTTGTATCAATTCATCCAATGAAAAGAAGCACTCATTCATGGATGGTTGAAACAATTTTAATGGTTTATTACACCCTATGCATGTGATTGTTTTAACTTTCTTATACGTTCTTGTTAAGAGATTTAGTGAGTTGTCTTATGGTTAAACTTTTATAACGATTTGGGAAAAGGAATTAGGGAACTTGAAGCAAGTGGAAGAAAAAATATATTCTTTCATTCGATTCCTACATACATATACACACAATACTAAAGCAAGATCTTCACTTTAGTTGTCTAATGCCTAGTGAAAAGGAGTTTACAAGAGTCTAAACTGAGATCTTCAGCCGACAAATCATCTAAGCTATCCTCAATATCTTCACCTCTGGTTGGTTTCCCTTTATATATGAACCTCCGGCTCAAGTAAACTATTAGCAATGTCACTAACCCGCAAACGAAGGGAAAGCCCAACAGCCCCTAAAGTTGCAAACCCAATCAGAGGTAGCTTGAGTGAGCTGCAAGCCACGTGAAACCCTGAAGCCGAAGACGTGTGTACCAGCTCCGGAATATCTGCACCAAAAATATCTGCACTCTGGGTGATAGTGGCAAAACCAGCATCCAAGTCATACATAACATAGCATAGCATATCATGAACATGATGATTTGTGCCACTTCTGGTGAGAAGGCATTGCTTCCTTTAAGCTTATTAGTGACTTTGGCGTGTTTGTGGTTTTTCCAACTTGAAATTCAAATGGAGTGGTAAAGTTTTTTGCAAGGTAACTTAGAATGCAACCGAATAACATTAGTAAAATCCCATGTTGTTGTGGAGAAATAATGAAATATCAAGCATTAAACACTATAGAGTTCAAGGACGTATTGACTATTTCGATTAATTTGGGGATGAAGTTGACCAATCGCGCAAATTGAAGGACAAAAAAGCCTATTCGCTCAAAATGGATACATGAGGAAAACATGACATTTGAATTTGAATATTCAAATTTTAAAATTTCAAAAATTGTAAACAAAGGATTAAGAAGGGTATGCCAAGGTTAACCTTGGAGCCTCAAGTTGGACCATTAATATGATTTATTGTTGTTGTTGTTATGTTCATTCTTATTTATTGTTTAGCTAAACTATGAATCTGATGCAAACTATGAAATTGTCCCTATGGTCAATTTCTGGCATTATTTTTTATTTTTTTAAAATTTCATTTAGCTAATAGTATACGATCATCCTGTTTGTTTAGCTAATCCTCTAAAAAAAAGTTGTTTAGCTGATGATATGTTAGATATCTCAATGGTGCAGTGGTTATTTTCTACAAGTTCTAGCTCATTGTATAAAAATGTTGAAATATTTGTTTGGTCGAACTGTGTAATCGGGATTCGAACCCCAACTTCTCTATTTATGCGTGTGAATTTTCAATTACCATTGTCATTTCGTCTATCTACCGACAAAAACTAATGTGAAAGAACTCATCATTCAAGCATCATGTACATAATCAGTTTTTTTTTTTATCATTATTGAAAAACAACAGATAATTCAAGCTTCAAGAATCCTATATAATTACACCGTGCTTAAACGAAGACATCTGCGTTCAAATCATCCTCATCCAGGATAACCTCATCTTGAGTACTTCTTGTTGGTGTTTTTTCATGGAATAACCTGACATAAAGAACGAGCAATGTCACCAAGACAAAAACAAGGGTGATGCCAAAAGCCACTGAAGTTACAAACACAATAAGAGGCAGCTGGTTGAATGAGCCACCGCAAACCACATGAACGCGTAAGGCTGATGCCTTGCGTAACAAGTCCGGGAAGTAGAGGAATGGTACATAAAACAAGAGTGGTATCAGAAAAAGCCGCAGTCTAAGTGCTAGTGGCACAACTAGAATCCAATTTATAAGGTAGCATATCATGAATGCGGTGATTTGCGCAATTTCTGGTGAGTAACCAAAACTTGCTTCACGGAAGCTTATTAGTGAGTGTGGTGTATTGTTTGTGGTTATTTCAGATTGGGACTGATCAAATGGAGTGGTAGAGTTTTTTGTAAAGTAGCTGAGGAAATAACCAAATAATGTCAGCAGAAACCCATGTTCCCGCGGCGAAATGGCAAGCACACTCCTAAGAAAATTCTTCAAGGTGAAAGCTTTTTGTTCGAGTGGGGCATCTGCTAAGTTGTTCGAGGATACAGGAAGAACATCGTTGGTTTCTCCTTTTACCTGAAGAGGAGCAAGAAATAAAATCAATATTGTATAGTCTCATGATAACTATGCATGACATTATAAAATCATTATCAAGCTAGCAATTGGTACATACATAGAAGAGCAAGGTGAACATCCCAGCAAGCATGCTACTGATCTCAAGTTTTTTGGCCCGTATCTCAAGTTTTTCATCACTTGGTGGAACGGAAACCTGTAAGCATTAATAAAGAACATATTCGAAATCAAAAATAATAATATTAGTTTTGTCAAAAAATACTATATTACATTAATAATTAATATGCCTCTTGAGATGGTACTACTACTGATCAGATAGATTCACCTCAGGATCAAAGTAATTGAACACAAGTTCATAGTCGATTATCTTGTCCATAACAGCCATATATCATGATTATTTAACATCCAACTTTATAAGTCTAGTTCATTAGTTGCATGCATAATAACACAACTCTAGCTAGCTGTGTAATACATTGGTATACAAGATTGCATTATATTTGACCAATAAAAATGATAGAATCAACATATATGATTAAGGGACAATTATAGAATGGAAAATGTGGATGGTTAAGACAAAGATGACTCACCAAATCAACCCTCCGAGTAAATTTTTTACATAGCCCACGACCAACATCTTAATTGCAGTTATACTTGAAATATCAACTTATAATAAATAACCAGCTCAACAAAACAAACACGTCCAAATTATTGCAGTTGTGCTTCAGTATCAATTCAGAGGTATATAATAATGTACCTTCACTGTTATATAATAATTTAGAGGTATGTATTCACCGTTGAAAATGAACTAAAATTATATCATTACTAATTGTTCTAAGAACATCTTTTTTTATATAGGTTATAAGAGATGAATAAAATGTTCTAGCATGATACCCATAACTAAGGACGGGTGAGCGTGTTACACTCTTTTTTTTTTATAGAAAAACAAGTCACAATTGCGTATAAATTATTTGAATAAAAATATAGACACGTGTATAAACATTAAACAAGTAAAAAAATTATAAAAACAAAAAAACAAGAAAGGACCTAGGCTGGTGTGACACTTGCCACACTAGGCCTTGAAGAGGTCCGTCCGCCCCTGCAAACAGGTAAACACAACGGTACGGAACAAGGGGAAAAAGTAAAACATATGTCATGAGAGTGGTCAACAGTGATTTAAAGTTTTATGCCGTTAACATGATTTAGCTTTCTATCTGATCTTACAATTTAAAAACATTATAAGTGATTTCAGAATTATTTACACTTGAATAGAAGGCAAGCGGGCAACAAGCTGCGCCGCTAAACTTTTTTGGATGGCAAAACCAATCATCGTAAACACAACATTCATGGACCTATGAGACGTGACATTGCTATGCATGACCTTTTAAACTCTATGTAGAAGGCCAACAGCCTCTGTGCTAGAAAACCGAAAGTGTCAAAAGCAAATGGTATAAAAGCATGTTGATTGTCAAAACACGCTTTCTCGTGTTTGGCCACCTTACTTGACGCAGCTTCAAGGGCTGCTTATCCAACGGTAAAAGGCCCGACACCTAATCCCACAAGTGGTGAAACTCCAGAATAAATTTAGAATGATGATCATGTTGTAATTTTGAGTTATCATTAAATATTTCAGAAGTTATTTATTATTAGGAAATCATTTTCAAAGTAAATTACACTTCCCTCCTATGAGAGAACCATGAATTATCCTCCTCTTAAAATATACTTTATCCTCCGTTAAAAAGTAAATATAAAAAAAATATATACTCCTCAATGATAATTAAATTTAAATATTTTATCATTAATTTTAGATTTTAGAATATAAAATTTAACTTTAATTTGAGGGAAATGCTAACCGGTGTCCCCAGGACACTGGTTAAGGATATGAAAAAGAAAAATATATAGTAGTTAATGCATTGAAATTGTGTAATTGATTGATAATAATGTCAAAAGCAGTTTCCTTTTATGGTAATAATTCCTTTTTATGGTATGCTTAAGCAGTGCCCCGGGAGCACCGGTTAGATGGACCATTTGTTTAATAGTATATGTGATCATAGCTCAGTTGATAAGGACACCGCGTTTAGAGAAATAAGACGATATGATACGATTAAAGCTTAATCCTTCTTTAAAAAAGAATTTTTTTTATTTTATTGTTTTATAATTATTCTATAAAAAAATAATGAACAAAATAATAATATCATTGGAAGATTTAAAAAATAAAGGTTCAGGAACCAATTCCAAAGTGCAAAGACTAATATTAAAAAGTGTTAGAGAGTGTAGGGACTAATGCTATTTTTAGCATTGAAATAGTTTAATTCTAAAATAAATAAAAAAATCTAGAGTGCCACGAAGCGTGTAATAATTGGTCCATGTGGCACACCATTAGTTTTACTTCTTTTTATTTTAACATGGATTTAACATAAGAACCAATTTCAATTTTTTTACAAAGTACAAGGATCAATATTTGGTCCTAGAATGTTTAATCAATTCTCACAATAGTTTACGTATCGAAATTTCAAAATAGTCTCTGATCATGCACTATGTTAGTCAAAATAGTCTCTGAAAACTTAGCTAAGCTCGCGATGACCGACACTTAAATAATCTCTTAATACTCGCAATAACTTTTTTTCACATAGGGATTGAAATTTGTAACAAAAAATATAGGGACTGAAATGACAATAAGTAAGTACTTATAAAGACTGATATGACAATAAGTAAGTAATATTGAAGGACTGATATGACAATATTAATAAAACATTTTAATATTATGGACTATATTGACTAACGAAGTGCACAATTAAAAACTATTTTAAACTTTCAATACTATTGTGACTACTCATTACAAATTCACTAACAAAATCAATATTATCCCAAACAAATTAAAGAGACTAATATGTTGAAAGTGCATGAACACATAGTTAAGCCAAAATTATAATATAGAAGAATGTGGAGAAAGAAGGATGGAATAGAATCCATGACCAGGTTTTATACAGACTTGGATACCCTGACTAGGTTTAAAATTAATGCTTGCTGGTGCTAACAAACCTTGTAAGATTTACTACAGTAACACAAGTGATATTTATATATAATAATTTTAGTTGCCCCAGAATGAAAGCATTTAACACAAGTAGTAATAGTTTACTTACCTTTTGATCAACCTCCCGATTGCCACCGGAGCCCCTTTCCCTTTCCTTTGGAAACTAGTGGGTTAAGACAATAAAACCACAGAAGCAAGTTAAGTCAAGTCACAAGTTTCTCATATACACACAGATAGATGAATAGATAGAAAAACATAGAATAGAAGGAAAGCAAGTTAAGTAAGTATATATTGCTTGTTATTTGCACAACTTACCATTTGATCGCAGGGTGAGTGTGAAAGGCCAAGTGTAAGCGTAAAAGATGATTGGTGTCGAGGAATGGTGCTCTGCACTAGGAAAGTGCAGTTATGGTCTTGATCTCTACACCAACAAAAAAAAAAAGTTAATGTGGAATGGAAATTGCACAGAAATCAATTTTTCCAAAGTAAATTACGCGTTAGAAAATTTGACTCTAATGTTCTTTTCCTGGGGGGCATAGGGGACCATGAAAGTTGAAAACACGGCAACTAACGCGTAAAGTGTGCTGCTATCCGAAATTTCCGCTCCATTGACTCTCTTCTATTACGAATCATCAACCTCTCGTTTCCAGTTTCTGTGACAAAACACAACACAAATACAATCCAAGAGAAGATGGAGAAACAGGGTAAAAGGAAATTTGTAGATCAAAACATCACTGAACCAAAAACATTGTTATGTGCTGCAAGAAAAATAGAAGAAACGCCGTCTTCGGTTAAGTTCACCATCTTGTTCTTCTGCTCTGCTCTGATTACTGGTAAATAATACATATTTGTAGGTATATAATACTTTTCTTTTCTTCCTAATAGGCGGTTATAACTGGGAAGGAGGAAAAAACAGATACAATGGGCCTTAGTGACCAGGACAGAAGGAATTTGAAGATTTCATTGGTACGTTGTCTTATTCACATCCATTCTAATTGTTTTTCTCCTACTAATTAATCCTCCTTTGCTCCTCTGATCAAATAATTTATGTTTATTACTATCAATTTTGTCTAATAGGCGGTTACGGAAAGTTTATCTTCCAATTACAAACCAGTAACAGGGAATGATATTGCAAGAAGCGCACATGTGACTGCGATTGAAACCATGTTCGTTGAAGGCAATGCGAGCCATTTCTTTGACGAACTGGATTGTAATAACTTCGCATCACCCAATAACCTCTCCGTCGCTTACAAAGAACCGGTAACAGAGAATGATATTGCAAGAAGAGCACATGTGACTGCTATTGAAACCATGTTCGTTGATGGCTTTGCGAGGCATTCCTTTGACAAACTGGATTGTAAGAACTTCGCATCGCCCGATCTCCTTTCCGTTGCCTACAATGACGATCATTTGGTACGTAATTCTTATTGATCACAATGAACTGAAATTCCTGATTATTGATAAATTAATATAGGTACCAGTGGTGAACTAAGTAAGGTCTAACTGACTGCTAACAGAAAACTGTGTCTGTGTTACTATTCTAATAAACAAAATAAACTAGCATTGCTGATATTAACTGACACAAAACTAACTAGTTTATTTCTTAATACTTACCCTCAACTAAATTGTAAGATATATACCTTGATTATATGAGGATTATTAGCGATTTTGCAACAAAAATATAGGATAACTTTTTGACAAACGCAACAAAGATAATATTTAAATTAATTAATAGGTTTTATTTTGCTTATGGTTGTCTTATACTATTCATAATCATTGTAGCACCGACATGTCTGATCAAAGTTTAGTTTGACACGACACAATTTTCATGAATTATCACTAGCATATATGCGTTAGTGTTGTGTTTGGTGTTTGTCAATGTGTCTGTGCTTCCTAGTTCATAATTCAAAATCTTTTGAATAATTGTGTTTCTGATGAGTTTCTTTTTGTTCTGATGACAATTAGACTGGGTATATGCAGAAGGGGAGCTTGGAGAATCACCTATTTAAAAGTAAGAATTTCATTATTTGTTATAATAATTCTTCAAAAAAAAAATTTATAATATTAGCATCTTCATCTTTTACTATGCATAGATTTGAAGGATTAAACTTTTCTTAATTTGTATTTTTGTGGAATAATGCAGGACATTCAACACCGTTACCATGGACAACAAGATCGAAAATTGCTGTCGCAAACGGTCTTGCCTTTTTACATGGTCCAAAGAAACCAGTCATCTACAGAGATTTTAAGGCTTCTAATATCTTATTAGATTCCGTAAGTACCACTAATCCATCTTCAAACAATCCTCTATTAAATGTAATGTTCTATTTTTTTTTATCAATTATTTAACTCTGGATCTAACTCATTACTATTTATTCTTAATCTTCCAGGATTATAATGCAAAACTCTCAGATTTTGGCTTGGCAAAAGATGGTCTACGAGTAGAAGACACACATGTTTCAACTAGAGTTATGGACAACCAAATGGATGCTACACCAGAATATACAATGACAGGTAAACTTATGTAGCAATTCTAATTCATTAATCCCATTATGTATACATTTCACATTCAGACTTAAGCAGTGTGCAACATATCTATTTCACTGTCGTGTCTGATATTTGTTAAGAAATCAATATAAATGATATTTAGCCACACCAATATCTAATGCTTAGGTCCGCCCGAGTGCAGGAAACATGTTCTACCAGGAGGGTGAAACTGAACTTCATCAATCTTATGGAAACGTACGAAGACACCCCGAGTTTCAGCATGACTATACCTACAAACACAGTCAGCACATACGTAAGGACATCGTACAATGCCTCTCGTCTTCAGTAGTCTCAGTTGTAGTCTCTCTTGGTATTTTCTACAACATATGGAGCAGCCAATTATCAATTTTCCAGGTCCAGTCACTGCACAAAGAACACAGTTACCGCCTTTCCATATGGCCATCATTTCTTGGGTTGTTTGGTTTTATGGTGTTTGTCTGTGCTGTTGCTGTAATGAATCTTGTTGGTGCACCATTCACTAGTATGCAGAAAGCTATGCTTATCTTTTTGGCCATTTTGATGCATCTTCAATCAGCTAACTCAATCATCGAAGTGTTCGTTACATTAGTCGGTGGACTTTCCATGGGGTGGCATGCTTTTGGAAAAAAAAAAACCACCAAATGAAGTCATGTTAATAAAGATGCTATAAGCTGCCAACATAAACATATATGTATGTCTCTGTGTGTGTGATTTTAATACTAGTGTTTATCCTAGAATTTGTGTTTGTAATAAGTTGGCTCTATGTAGTACATTATTCCATCTGAGGTATGTAATGTGTTGTTGGATTTTAGTTTCAATTTAACAATAGTTGTATTGGGTACCAAAGTTTATTTATACTAAATAAACTATATATATTATAGTTTTGTCCGCTTAATTCTTTGCACCTGCTTTTGTGCTTATATAACAGTAGGGTGAACCTTGTTTTGGCTACAAAAGAAAAGGAGGAGGAAAAAAGGAAACAATGAAACTAAAGTCTAATGAAAGTGATTCCCACAACATGAGCTAGGAGGATGCTAAACATCTCTGAAGCTGTCACCTGAAGAGCAATGAAATGAAACCATCAACAACAACTCCTTACTTGGCCAAGAATTCTGCATCAAACCACCTTCCATAAAAGTATGCCACAGATCAAACTCCAAATTTATGAGGTTAAACACATCCCCGAACCTGTGATGCACATCAAGATCTCCTTTGACAGGCACAACAGCATGCAACAAATCGAAAAAACAATAAATAAAGACACAAAAGTCAATGAAAAAATAAGAATGAATTAAGAAGCCAACAACCATGTTAAGTGCCCAAATCTGGGATTGGAACGGGGATGGTGATGTAGCACACAGTCTAATGTCAAAATTCATGGAACGATTGAGCGCTCAGGCTCCCATATCCAGCGCCTGACATTTGCAACATTATGCATAAACACAATTTTTCATGTTCCAAAGGGTGTGCATCTTTGTGGCTTTCACTAATTGACATATTCTTCCATGAATCTTTGTATCTATTCATCCAAAGACATTTGAATGAAAAGATGCAGATGGTTGAGACAATACATGATGGATTATGACACCCTATGAGGGGGCTGTTTCTCTTCACCAAAAGGGGCATGACTAGTTTACCTTTTTTATAAGTTCTTGTTCCGAAATTTATTCAGCTGTCTTATGGTCAAACTTTTATAACCAATTTGGCAATACATGATTGGATGACCATTGCATAAAAAACTGTAATATTGACAAGAGATTAATATCTTATTATAATGAAAGTAAAGTAAAACAAAAATCAAATGACCGTAATAACGAGAATTCCAATAATCACCAAGAGATTATTGAATTTAACACAAAAGCCATCAACAAGTATTTGGGAACAAAACAGCAGAGAATTTTTCCAATTAAGACACCATTTAACCTTTTCATTTATTAAAAAATAAAATGCAATTCAATATCCAGAATAGCCAAGAACCTTGTATCTATACTAGCTCACTATTTCTATGGTACTGAAGAAGAAATAAAATCGAAAGCTAGCAGTTGCTGCTGCACCTAAGGATATAGAGCCAGAAAAGAAAATTAAGGCTACTTGAGCAAAGGCATGTTATTGGATGTTGCCATAATTGAATAATCTCAACATGGAGATTCATTGTGAGGCTTAGAAGTGCCAGCTTGTGCACGTCTTGCCTTTAAATCATCAAGATAATTTTGATAGATGTAGGAAGCAAAACCCCATAAAGCCATAAGCATAGATATTATCTTCACCCCATTCATCTTATCATGAAAAACTATAACAGCGACAATAGGAGTAATAGCCAAAGACACAGTACTAATAACATTTGAGTAGAGAGAAGACACTAGGAAAATCAAGCCAACCACGCCAACAGAACAAACCTGCCATGCTATTGCTGTCCAAACCAAAGTCATTACATAAGCAACTTCTCCTTTCTGAAAACCCTTCATTTCTCCGTGCAAACTATGCCATTCACCACTTGCAAATAGGCCTATTGTGGAAGCACAAGTTGCGACAAGTGAAGTATAGATTTGCATTTCCAAAACAACAGAAAACGTTTCCTTTTTCAGAACCTTCTCAAAGGTCAGTTGCATGAGGGAAAGCAAAAGAGAGTAAAGTGCGGAAGCTCCAAGTGTACATAGGAAACCAACAACGTATTTTCCCTTGGGGATACCAGAAGGTGTGTCCGAATCTTCATTGACAGCAAGAAGTGAAGAAGATAAAGTGAGAATCACAGTGGAGTTTATAATCAAAGCAGTGAACTTCTGAGAGTTGATAAAATACGAGAAAATTGCATTGAAAGCTAACTGAGATGCACAAATCAGTGCATAAGTAGAAGCAGAGAGGTACAAAAGTCCTTGGGAATACAACATATTATCAGCAGCAATCATGATTCCAAGAACAAAATATATCAAAGCGATGAGTTTGATGGAAGGCGGAACAGAAGAAGTTGAAGCCTCTGAAGTCGAAGATGGAATTGTGAATAACGGAATGAGCAAGACCGGGAAGGCAATAGTTTGGACTAAAGTAGCCATCCATGTACTATTTCCACCTTGGGCATAGTAAAACCTTCCGAGGATAACTGCAGCAGACTGTCCAACAATAAGAAACATTATGCTGAGTCCCACCAGAAACCACCATTGCCATCGCTTGTATTTGTTAAACGGTAGTTCATTAATTGTTCCGGCTATGATCATCGGTTCTTCATTGTCTGTAATCAAAAGCAACATTAAGTTAAACTTAGTTTATCCATCACAATTTTTCATTTGTAAAGAATCATAGATAGCAGTTAATTCGAATTGGAACATAAATTCATTCACAGGTACAGCAGCAACAGTAAAATTATACATAAATTAGCAGTTAACTGCTAGTATATGATGGAAGGGTAAAAACAGAGTTAACCAATTTCACATGCAGTAAATCCAAAAGTTGATCCTGATAAGTTAAATCAGTTCTCCAATAATAAATTAATGAGTTCAATTTGGTCCTTGGTATTGAACTATGTTAATGTAAAAGAAAGTGAAACGAATAATATTGGCGTGACATATAATCAGAAATAAAAAGAAATAATGAAATCTGCATAAGCGATTCTCTTAATAATGAATTAATTCAAGCATCCAAACAAGGAGAGAGGTATACCTGTCATGGTGGATTGGGTATGAAGTTGAAAGAGTTTTAGAAGTAAAAGAGAAAGAGAGAAAGGTTTAGACGAATAGTGAAGAAGAGAGGGTGTTGCTGTTGGTAACGAAAAAAAGGATCGAATAGGATTCAATTGTCAACATGTGAGTGAGAGTGACGGCTTCGAGGGGTGAATGAAGCCAAATTGATGACAGTTGATGACCATTGCTTTACGAGCTCAGAATGGTAAAACACGTGTGCCTTCTGTTATTCTACGATTCATGAAACTAACTCAACAAGGGAATTAATAGCCTGGATTGGAAATAATAATATGTCACTTTAGTCTCTGGCTCTGCACCTTGTTGTTACATAGGTCCTTGACTCAGGATTAAATACAAACAAGTCCCTGACTTGACACTTCCGTTATCACTTTAGTCCCTGCCGTTAAAAAAATCTGCTAAGTGATGATGTGACACGCTGACAAGGAGTATGACGTGTCATATGGACTAAAGTGCAAGTAATAAATGGTCACTTTGGTCTCTGAATCGAAAATCAATATCCTAAATTTACTGTTAGATCCCTGAATCGAAAATCAATATTATCAACTTACTGTTAGGTCCCTGCAGACTGTGTATACTTACTGACAGTTAGGTCCCTGAATCGAAAATCAATATCATCAACTTACTGTTAGGTCCCTGACTGTGTATATTTACTGTCAGTTAGGTCCCTAACAGTAAAAACGAAATTTCACTATGATCCTCGGCAAGTTACTGTCAGAATTGTCTATAATATACTTAATTCATTAAGACCTTTAATGCAGGTATTACAATGCAACCAATAAGCATTAGTGAATGATTAAGACCTCTATTTCATATTTTTAGTCTTAACTCTTTTTTTCACTAAACCTGCACACAAACTTAAATCATGATAGAATAGATAAACAAGGTAGTTCTCTAATTATGAGCATAACTTAAATCATCATAGAATAGATAAACAATGTAGAGTTCAAACATAATAAAAAAAAGTGAACCTATAGTGTAGAACTTGTTCACACTTAAATCATATATATTTTTCTTTTGCTTGTTATTACAAAACCAACCAAATTACTGTTAGTAATTTGCCAAGGATCTTAATGAAATTTTGTTTTTACTGTCAAAGACCTAACTGACAGTAAGTATACACAATCAGGGACCTAACAGTAAGTTGATGATATTTATTTTTGATTCAGGGACCTAACTGACAGTAAGTATACACAGTCAGGGATCTAACAATAAATTGAGGATATTGATTTTGATTTAGGGACCAAAGTGACCATTTTTTACTTTCACTTTAGTCCCTGTGACATGTCATACTCCTTGTCAGCGTGCCACACCATCACTTAACAGATTTTTTTAACGGCAGGGACTAAAGTGATAACGAAAGTGTAGAGTTAGGGACTTGTTTGTATTTAATAATGAATCAGAGACCTATGTGACAGCGAAGTGTAAAATCAGGGATTAAAGTGACTATTTGCTCGAAATAATAATGGTGATGGTGATATAAATTCAAGATTAAATATGGTTTTATTCCATAAAAATCTACTTTTCTTTTATGGAAATAATAATAATTAATTAAAGATTGACTTTAAAAAAAAAAATTAATCAAAGGTTGAATATGGTTCAATTCCACTTCAATTTTAGTTTTGGGTACAATACAAATTCAACTTCAAAGAGTAGTGCTAGCAACACTCTCTTTTGAGCATTCTCTCTAACATTCACTCTCTAATTGACTTAAATCCATGTGGGTCCTACATTTTGAAAATGGAACCCACTTAAAGTGGTGGGACATATATTGATTTCATCCAATAAGATAGTGAGTGTTTGAGAGAGTGTTGCTAGCATTCCTCCAACTTCAAATTTACTTCTTTTTTAATTTTTTTTATAATGTTTTATTATTTACAATAATTAATCTAAATTAGATGAGATACAGCTTTATACAAGGTTAGAGGAATTTTTTTCTTTGTGTGACAAAGACACAAATGAATGATCCAATCGAATATTTGTATTTATGTATGATGATTCAAGTTTCAAGTCACAATTTACTAACTTGTATATAATCGACTTGTTTTATTGCATAAGATGACACCTAATATTATTTCATAAAATGTACTTGGTTTATTGCATAAATAACAATTAATTTATTGCATATAATTTTTTTAAATTTCCTTCTCGTACCCATAGGAATTCATAATGTACTTTGTTCCTCATTCAAAAAGTAAAATCAAAGTGTGTGTTTTGTTATAACAAAGTGTCTCACTTTTTCCTTCCTAGTTCTTAATATTTTGGCATCAAAGCTCATATTCAATGGATCACTCTTTAAGCATTTTAAATAGTATGAAAATCTATGTGATCAATGCATTGTAGTTTGTAATATTTGATTTTTTGAGAAATATTTTCTAATTTTTTAATGTTTAAAGAGTGCTATGGAGACCTTTGTTAACGAGAAATTTAAAATTAACATTAAAATAGAGCAGCTTTTGAGTAAGGATGAGTTCAATTTAAAACTTTCATGTTTAGTCCGAATTCGCATAAACAAACATTTGACATCATGTTCAAGAGGTCCAAAAACCTACAATGTGGAATTTCACAGCAAAGAAAGAAGTTGAGCAAGTTAATGTGTCACATTATCTTGTTAGCCTAACCAAACACCATAGTAGTCAATCATATCCTACTACATGCCATCACAAACACAACACCTCCACTCACAAGGTCATGTCATTATTCCTGCTAACCGCCTTACGCCACGTCAACCCTTTCAATAATTTAAATTATAAGAATGCGAACAAGTGAAAGGGAACTGATTTGTATTAATTTCCCAATGCAAATGTACAAATATAAGCTGTAGAATTAAAAGATGCAAGGTGATGATGACTCTCAACCAATTGAAGAAATGAAAATACAAAGTGGAATCTATGGAAAACTCTAGAAATTTATGAAGCTCAAAGGGAAAATAGACTAATTTCTCATTATGTTCTTCCTTATCTCTTTGATGCATGGATCATATGTCATGTGTCCCTCTTCATCATGTGATTCAATTATGGAATCATTTCTTTTGTTTCCATTCACAACAAAACAAAAATATAATCATTTGACTCATTCACCAATTTGACACAAGTTAGTAGAACAAAATGCAAGAGCAAATATATTTTCTATGTTATCAAGCAGCACAACTGATGACGACATTCAAGAAGCTCAAAGACAATAAAAGAGTGTGATTACTATAAGTAAAGCTAAGAGACTCCAAATATTGTTTGTTTCTAATTAGAATTCTTAATGAAAGTGTAATAAAATTCTTACGTAGCTTTTATATAGTTTAGTTGTCTCCTTCTGTAACTAAGACAATTTACGACTTCATACTTGTGTGTGTGAAGTAGAAAATATCCTCCAAGGTTTTTGGTTGAACCATTATGGATCTTAATTATCAAGGAGATTTTTAAATCTCTTGTGGCAGTCCTCATTTTGGTCTTATCTTCCTCATAAAATTGGAGATCATAAATCTCTGTCTTCATCTAGTCTAA
Source organism: Medicago lupulina (assembly GCA_958299785.1). Taxonomy (NCBI): domain Eukaryota; kingdom Viridiplantae; phylum Streptophyta; class Magnoliopsida; order Fabales; family Fabaceae; genus Medicago; species Medicago lupulina. The sequence goes on along the minus strand of OY283140.1, from coordinate 17,991,741 downwards.
TCCATTTTTGTAAGTTTTCAATTTATTTTTTGGTTCTTTATTTGTGTTTCCATGGTAGGTCTTGAAAAATTGAATTCCATCTTGAAAACATCCTTTATCTTTGAACCTTCATCGTAGATTCACATCAATTGGTATGAGAGTTTTAATCAAATACTTTATTACACAGTAATTAAGTCTATATAAAAACCGTGGGAGGAAAAGTATCTTTATTGGTCAAAATATCTTAGTTGCATCTAACACCATCATTGAAATTGAGCAAGCATTGAAATTGAACAAGAGAACACAAAAACTACTCTACACAATGGTTGACGGTAAAAGTTATCACTAATGGCATTTACCTCAACTTTCAAATAAGTATCTTACAACACTTGAGGCAGAGTATGTATAAGCAGATATATACACATGGTAGGGAATTTATGTGCACCATCTCCAGGAGAAAATCATTGGTAAGAAAGTCTCGAGTATATTCAATCCAATATACTTAGAGACCAAAAGAAACATTAAAATGAGATATTTTATGGAAAAATAAAGTAACATAAAAATAAAAAATCAAACATAATCAATAAAAAGGTCACTTAAATATGCAATAAAATGTCCCTTAAAAAACATATACAATAAAATGTTTTTTTTAAAGATATACAATAAAATGTTAATAAAAGATATAAAATGGATTTTAAAAATTAAACAAAAATATGAGACTAGGGATATTTTATTGTTTTTTTTAGAGGATTTTAAATATTATTGTTAGTTTTTTTTAAGGAAAATATTATTGTTAGTTTTATTTCTTTTAAATATTATCTTTCTTTCTAAAGCTTGTCTGGTCAAGCTATAACTTAACCTAATTTAACCCTAATTTTTCCCTCCATAGTGCAAGCATTAATTTCCTTCTTAAAATGCGAAATTTGAAATTCAAAAACTCCTTGCATCCCTCCTTCTTTTTTTAAAATGAAAATTTTAATAGCCTTCTGACCTTTCCTATTCTAATGCCACGTTTAGTGCATTCTTTCCTAAAAATTGTAACCGCTTTCATTGTTAAACAGCTTAGAACGTGCTAATTTTCTGACCTTTGGAATATCAAGTTTCCTTTGCTTTTAATATCCACTCAGGAGTGTTTTTGTGCTTTTAATGTCTTACTGTTTCTACATGGTGCAGTCATGATACCCAACTGCTTTGGGTCCAATTTCGGCGATGAGATTGATGGTTACGTTGTTTTGGTAGATAGGAATGGTACCGAATTTGAAATGAGGGTTGAGAGGATTAACGGAAGCATTTTTTTTCACAAGAGCAGGCTCATTGATCTAGCATTTGAAGATACAGAGTAATGTTATTTTATATTGATCCTGATCTTAAATTAATGGATGATTTGGCTATTCCTTCATTGACGTTTTTGCGTGTGATGGCTGATTTTCCTTTAGGCAGTGGTTTTTGGTTCTATCCTTACCTTTTTTTTTTATTCTTATTTTCTAATAGCTTCCAATGACATATATGCCATTTTGGTTGTTTTGGTTTAAATTCTTCTTCTATGTGATGTTGGTTTTAGGATAGTGAAGTTGGTTCAGTTAATAACCTGAATTGGTTTGTTTTTTATGATCATGTCGTAAAGCAAGGTTTTTATGCTATTTGTGTTTAAGGTTTCAATTCTAATGGATTTATGAAGATGAATTGCTAGAGTTTCTACATCAGTGAAGTGTCTTATATCTTTCTTTCTAAAGCTTGTCTGGTCAAGCTATAACTTAACCTAATTTAACCCTAATTTTTCCCTCCATAGTGCAAGCATTAATTTCCTTCTTAAAATGCGAAATTTGAAATTCAAAAACTCCTTGCATCCCTCCTTCTTTTTTTAAAATGAAAATTTTAATAGCCTTCTGACCTTTCCTATTCTAATGCCACGTTTAGTGCATTCTTTCCTAAAAATTGTAACCGCTTTCATTGTTAAACAGCTTAGAACGTGCTAATTTTCTGACCTTTGGAATATCAAGTTTCCTTTGCTTTTAATATCCACTCAGGAGTGTTTTTGTGCTTTTAATGTCTTACTGTTTCTACATGGTGCAGTCATGATACCCAACTGCTTTGGGTCCAATTTCGGCGATGAGATTGATGGTTACGTTGTTTTGGTAGATAGGAATGGTACCGAATTTGAAATGAGGGTTGAGAGGATTAACGGAAGCATTTTTTTTCACAAGAGCAGGCTCATTGATCTAGCATTTGAAGATACAGAGTAATGTTATTTTATATTGATCCTGATCTTAAATTAATGGATGATTTGGCTATTCCTTCATTGACGTTTTTGCGTGTGATGGCTGATTTTCCTTTAGGCAGTGGTTTTTGGTTCTATCCTTACCTTTTTTTTTATTCTTATTTTCTAATAGCTTCCAATGACATATATGCCATTTTGGTTGTTTTGGTTTAAATTCTTCTTCTATGTGATGTTGGTTTTAGGATAGTGAAGTTGGTTCAGTTAATAACCTGAATTGGTTTGTTTTTTATGATCATGTCGTAAAGCAAGGTTTTTATGCTATTTGTGTTTAAGGTTTCAATTCTAATGGATTTATGAAGATGAATTGCTAGAGTTTCTACATCACTGAAGTGTCTTATATGTGATGCATTCTGTTCTTGAATTTTTTTTGCTTCTGTAACAAAAATGCTCATGCTTATTAGATATACCTATGAGGAAATATAATAGGTATGACCTGTCTCTTTTGGTGCATTCTTATACGAACTTGCTGCTGATGAAATGCACATATTTTAGATACAAAATACTAACCTATCATTGATCTATCACTTTTAGATACATATAAATGTTATTTTGTATTGCAAGTTGATTTAATATTCAAAATGCAATGAAATGTTTACTTTGCACGTTTTCATCAGCTTCGCTACTTTTGCTGTTAGTGATTATATTTTTTAGGTAAGATCAAAAAATTGTTTTTTTTAAGGAATCAAGAAATTGTTTTATAAGGCTGTGATTTGGGACCAATATTGACATTGTTTTATATATTAAATAGCAACTTGCAATTTTATCTGCCTTAATTTCCAATGCTCACGTTAAAAATAAATCAATAGTTTTCAAGAAATGTCTATATATTTCACAGGATAGTTAAATAATCAGAGCTCTATTTGTATGGGAATAAAAATTCGATTTTTTTTTTGTATCAGATGTATATATCACTTAGAATCCAAAAACGAATTGCAACCTAAATGTCACAGTCATTATGCGACAACGGTCAAACTTTGTTCTGAATCAAATGTATTTCGAAAATGGTTGGGAAAGTTTCTAAGGAACAATTATAAGTAAATTATAGCACAACCCAGTCTTAAGCCATCAGACATTATTTTTATTTTTTTCTCAAAAAAAAAAAAACATGTTGGGAGTTACATATTCATTCATAGTTATCACAAATTTCATTTTCGATTGTGATGAGAATGTAGTCAACTGTGTTTTGTATGTTCAAATAACATAAATATGGATTGCATTTACTAGCAATCATTATTGAGTGAATTTGAGAGGTTGTTACAATAACCTTTGATCTCTCACTCGATTTCCTATAATTTCTTTCAAGTTTTAAAGAAGGCAATTTTCGTTGGCCATTTCTTTTGCAATGACTATCAACAAAAGTCATGGTCAATCTCTAAAGCATGTGGGGGTATATTTACCATCGTCCGTCTTTTCTCATGGTCAATTGTACATGCATCGTCAAGGGTTTGAAGATATTAATATCAAATGACGATGGTGAAGACACGGATGTCACTTCTAATGTGGTTTACAAAGAAGTTTTTCGTAATATATCCTAAATTGTGTCCTTTGTTTGGTAGGACTGAATCATAGTCGTATTCTTGGTATGACTTATATGTTATTGCACTATAGTCTATTATAGGTTTACCTATTTTCGTTAAATTTTACATTCTATATGACCCGTGCGTCGCACGGGTTGAAGTTCTAGTTGTTAGTAATTATTGTGTTTGAGGGAGGTAATGAGGAGAATATGGGGTGTGTAAGTAGAATATTTTGTTCCTTTTTTCTACAGTGCGTGTAACAAGTTCCTCTAACACCCACTCATTCACAAAGAGAAACAGAGAGATCGAGAGAGAGAAAATGGCACTGAGAGCAGCCATACTCCGCCATGTTCGTATTCCAATCCAAGCTACTCCAAAATTGCAACCATGGAATGGTTCCATTCGATCCATGTCTTCACATGACGATCATATCACCAAAGAAGAAGTCGTCGAGCGAGTCCTCTCTGTCATCAAAGATTTCCCCAAAGTGGATCCTTCAAAGGTTTCTTCTTTTCCTATTTTCCCCTTCATTTTGCATAATTTGTAGTCTTGATTACTGTAATATAGAAAGAAAAAAAACTGAGAAATGGGTGTTCCTAATTGTTATTCTGTTGATTTGTCCAAATGGGTTTCCCTCAAAATTTGAAATTATGAAAAAAAAATAAGTAATAGGTGACTCAAATCTTTAATCTGTTGATCTGTTCAAAAGGGTTTTTGCTAAAGTTTGGAAATTTACCTTAATAATTACCTGGGTGGTGTTTGCTATAATGTTAAAGAGTGTGAGAGATGTGAAATGTGTGTCCCAAATTGTAATTCTGTTGATTTGCCCCAAATTCGAAAGGTTAGCTCCGAAAGTGTGGAAAATTAAAAATGGGTTTTTCCAAATCGTTATGTTGATTTTTCCGAATGGGTTGCTCCGAAAGTTTTACATTTAGGGCCTGTTTGGATCAGCTTATTTGTTGATTTGAGGCCTGTTTGAATTGAGTTATTTGAGCTTATCTACTGGCATAAGCCAATGTGAGACTGTTTGAGAGAACTTATGAAAACAATTTATAACATGTCCTTTAGCACGTATATCTTATATGATAGTATTTTGACTTTATTTTATAGCACTGTGATAAACGTAAACACTTGATTAAGTTGTTTATTCAAATAAGGCCTTACTTACCACGTGGGAAGTGTCTGCTTGGTTATGCGGGGATTTGTTTGAAGATTTAATGAGAGAAATTCTGTGCAAGTGAAAAGTGTGTTGCAGTTCTCAGCTGATAATATATTATTCAACTGAGATGCATTTTGTAGGAACTACATGGCACTTTGGCTAAATAAACCATTTTCTTCACAAAAAAAAAAAAACTTTCTAAATGGGCATTATCATTGTGGAGTGTGAGAAGGGTTAGATGTCTGCAGTCTTACCTTAATAACTGGTACTGGTTTTCTACATGGCATTTTGAAAAAAATGATTTTATTCATACATTTTGCTTTTATATTTGGACTTTATAATGCTGAAGTTTTATTTATTTTTTCAAAATATTGAAGTTGAAATGGATTCTCATATTTTAGTAACACAATTTCTGACAGTTTGAATAAAATCTTTGGAATTCCCCTCATCTGACTGTTTATATTCATTACAGTCCTGTGCAAAATATATAATAAATTGGAAAATAACACTACATTGAAAAACTCTCATTTTATGAAGCCATTCCAGATTTGACATGCAAAGGAGTTAGGTACTGGAAGACATTGCCCTTGCTTTGATTCACTTTGCGCTTTTTCCTCTTTGATCTTGGCTTGTTTTATCCTTGTACTACTTAGTAACTCTCTCCTCTCCTTAAAAAAGTGTTGCTTTCATTAAAAAAATTCAAGTTCCAAATAAAAAAACCCATTAGCTATTAGTAGTCTTGTAAAAGGTACTAAAATTGTGCAACCATAACCCATTTCCTAAATACACACACTGGTTAAAAAACAACACTTTGTTGATTAATCTTGTCAAAATTCCAGTTTTGTCAAATATTGCCCATGGCGGATTGCGGTGGTGGATTTTTTGACAACCGCCACAACCAATTTGTGAAAGATTACGCCGCCATGGTGTTTTATGGTGGAGTTTGAGTTTTGGACTTCAATCTCTTCTGTATTGTGCATAAGGAGGAGGCATATACGTGCTTTATGGCGTAGTTTTCTACTTTTTTTCTTTTGGGTGGGGATGAAGGGGGCAGGAGTTTATTTGAACGGCCATCGTTCCCGTAGTAATATTTGAACTTTTCTTTGAGACTTTCGTTAGTCCATTTATTAAGTTGAAACAACACTGATATACATGCAAGATTTGTCCATAGTATAAGGCTTCATCATATTATTAACAAGTTTAAACCAAAATATGTAATATGTTAAATTCCCAAACTTAGATAATTAGGGTATGCTTGGTTTTGAAAAAACATCTTTCTTTTGTATTTGTTCTTGTTTTCTATTTTAATCACAAAAACAACTTTGTTTTTACCTTGTTTCTTGTTTTTTGTAGAGGAACAAAGAAATCAATTGAATGTTTGTGTTTATTTCCTGTTTTCACTTTTAATTACAAAAATACCACATTATTTTCACGTTGTTTCTTGTTTTTAAGGATTTGTATTGGAAACCGGGAAAATAACCATTTTTTGTTTCCGTTGTTGCCTTCATATATATTTGAAAATGGGAGACAAAGGGAAAACGATGTTTGTGTTTTTCTAATCAAAAGTGAAAACATGTAAAACGGATAACATTTTCTCAAATTAAATAGACACTCAGTTTTCTCCCACAACTCTTGTTTAGCTATTGATAGAGTGATTTCCTCCAAATTCAGAAACTTCGGAGCTAGATATTTTAAGCATATGTAGAAACTGGCATTGCTCCCAGGGGATTCATTTATTTGAAATCCAACAGAAACCAAATTACAAATAGGTAGCAGCAGCAGCACAATGTGTGCATCTGCCAGTACCAAATGATTTAGGACAATTGTAAATTTAAAAGGCTCTGTTATGGTCACTTGATGCCTCACTTTAGGATCCTTCATCCATTGAAATATTTATAGACACTTTGTTTTCGGATTTCACTAGTGACTTTATATTGTTTGCTTCGCAATCTTCAATGTATTCAAATTCACTTCACAAGCTGATGACAGTTTTAGCCAACAGTACATTTACTAGTATTAGTTTAGAATACCTATTATTGTATTCATTCTTAATTCATGGTTGCCCAATATTTAGGAGCTCACAGTTATACACGATAAGGACAACAGAGTCCTCCTCCACTGCAAATACAATATGTGCAGGGCTAGTAAATTGACTTAGACTGTCTGGTTTCACATATTATGATCTATACCGTTCATATTATTTGACGGAGTTGGAGTTTTCATGTATCAGCTAACTGTTACTACTTAATATCCTCTGCTTGAAGACTAGGACCTTGTTTGGATAAACAGTTATTAAGTGTTTATCATATAAGTGCTTATGAATAAACTATTTTTGTAACAAAATATTAAATAAAGTCAAATTATTTTGATATATTAGCTAAAAGCTGTTTGTATAAGTTATCCTGGAGGGCTCATGGAAATAAAGGTGAAAACAGTTTATGGACTGTTTCTATAAGCTCTTCCAAACAGTCTCACAAGTGCTTATGTCAGTAGATAAGTTTAAATAAGTTAATCCAAACATCTCCTAATAGTTATCAACTACCAAGTCATCATCACAGTATCAGTATATAAAAGTTGAAATTGGGTTATTCACATACATTTAAAAAAACAGCAGGTGAAAAACTTTGATGAGAATGTCCCCCACTGCTGCTAGTCATAGTTTTTTAGAAACATTGTTCTTAATTCTTTTGAGCACAGGAGTCATCAAAGATCTTATTTTTATTTTTCCTCTTAAATTTTTATTTTTATTGGTTGTCTTGTATCTAGACACTTGGACTTTCTTACTCTTGAATGCAAATATTCTTCTGTAGAAAGATATTTTTAATTTGTTTGTATTCATATGTTTTACACCTTGCATATTTGATCACGCATTGTAAATTGTAAGCTGTGCAGATAATTTATATTTATTGGTTTAATGGTTTCTCAGGTGACTCCAGAAGTGCATTTTCAGAAGGATTTGGGTTTGGACAGCTTAGACAACGTCGAAATTGTAATGGCACTAGAAGAAGAGTTCAAGCTGGAAATCCCAGACAAGGAAGCTGATAAAATTGACTCTTGTCATCTTGCTATTGAGTATATTTCTAACCACCCCATGTCTAGTTAAAGTTAGCCAATGTGTCTTCTTCCAATTTGGTTTCATGTTAAACTTAACATCAGTGCAACCGTTACCTTTCCCTTCTTTCACTGGATGTTTCTTGAATCTGGTTTATCTTGTTATCTTTGCCTTTACCCTTTCAAATTGAAGTGAAATGGGTTGGTTGTTGAAAATAATATGAATTGTTCTGAAAAGAGTTTGTTTAGTGAAGAACAACTACTGGATATTTGAAGGGCTCTAATTTCAACTGTTATGTTTTGAATTTTTTACTGTGCGTAAGAAATAGTGTTGATGGAGCTGTCATGATGAGGTCTAAACTCTAAAGCTCATGGCATAAAATTTGATTCCATTTTGGCATAACCTTTTCCTAATATAAACTTTGCATCATGTACTATTGCATCTATTTCCTTTTCTCATTTTGAAAACAACAAATTTTTGCATAAACCATCATCATGCCTACCTACATTTCTGTGTGGGTTGTTCCTTCAATAATGTTTGAAGTATTACCTCATCTTTTCACAATGATTGCTCAATATGCCCCTCGAATTGTTCACACAATTTCAGGAAAATGTTGCAACTCGATTGGGTTTTACTCTCAAAAAAATGTCAATTGGGAGTTATGACCCGATCGGTATAGAAATCCGAGGGGCTCATTGAGCAATACCCTATTTTCACTCCGCTGCAGTCAAAAGCAGCTGACGATTGTCTTCACTCTTCCTCTCCATTTGGGACTTTGGAGCCCATCAACCCCTTCTATTTCAAGCATCGTTGCATATATACAAAATCTCGACATTCAAAGGGTCAAAATTATGGCGGTACAAACTTTGCCTAATTTTAAATTGATAAATTTATTGGTTCAAAACTTCAAATAATTTTTTTAAAGGGAAAAAGTTTATAGCATTTCATTAGCGCAAATACTTGACCTTACGTTAACTAGTAATTTGTTCTTTCAAAAGAAAAAAAAAATCAACTAGTAATTTGTAGCTAAACCTACACATTCTAAATTATAAGAAGCAAAATTACAATGAAATTAACTTAAAATATTGAGTGAGGGAAGTTTTTGGGTGTACCAGGGAAGTTAAATGGAGGGAAAATATTTAACTTTTTTAATCCAATTTAATATACTTAGGGGGTCTTTGGCTTTTCAATGAGCATCTAGACACGCTTATACCATTTGGATCCGTTCTTCTGACACTGATCTCCGAATTGGTGTGGACTCACTTTCAAATGGACAGCTAGAGGAATCAAACCCACATTGGTATTTGATGTTATTTAGTTCAGGGAAAAAGATCAAACAAAATGAAAATAATAGCAGGACTCAATTATATTCTGCATTTTATGAGAAGGAGACAAAAATTTACATGTAAGCTACAAATTGATGAAAAAGACTACACACAGCTAGGTTAATATAAAATTGTCTATGTCATGACGTTGTTGGTATATTCATTATAAAGTTATGAATCTGGCATGTACATGGACCATTATGCGCCTTAAAAATGACATAATTTGCACACTATCATTACTTTGAAAATGACACTAATTTTAAGGTGCATAAGTGAAATAAGTCTTGTATTATGTATAAATTAATTTTCATCGTTGTATCAATAAATTTTATCATTAAATTAAAAGATATATGATATGACTTATTAACCAAATTGTGAAAAAGATGTTTGTGCATGATGTAATATCATTTTGTTTGGCCATGTTAGACAAAGTCTGAAATGATATAAAAATTATAATAAGAAATGGTTTTCTTTAGGGGATAATAAAAAATGGTTATTAAAGGTTCATTAAACATTGTGTGTTAATAAACTTTTTATGAATCATGATGCGATGATACCAGAGTCAATTTTAATGTACATACATATTCAATAACTCTTTATAGAATGTTATATTATGTTGTTGTTTTTAACAATATTATATTGTTGATTATATATACAAAATACGAAACAATTTATATATGAGTTAATTATGTAAACGGTTGTTATAAATATTTAGAATTTTGTTTTTCGTCTCTACAAAATGAAATCGTAGTTTTTAGTCCATGTGACATTTTTTTAGTGTTTTAGAGACCAAAAATGTTAACATAAATTTTTTACAAGGACAAAAAATGTTAATGGAAAATTTTACATGATTAAAAAATGCTGACGGAAAATTTTCAGCATTGGTTACGGGAAGAGATTGAGACTTTGGGTAGAATTAGACGGGAGACTTATTCTTGTAACTCATTGATATCTCTTTTGTAAAGTTACTCATCATTATAGTGGAACGAATGGGCGATGGCTGTTCTCTCCCCCAGACTATGTCAGTTTTGGACCGAACTGGGTAAACAAATTCTTTTGTGTTCTCTCTTTCTTTCTCTCGTTGTTTTCTACTTTTGCTTGTGTTATAACTGTTACCCACGTTGTTTTGGTTGCTTGATTATTACTTGCTCCACACATCAAGTATTTTATTGGTGTGATTTTTCATCGAATTCACAACGGTCTTTATTTATTTATTTTTGTCAAATAACCTATAAGTTCATCGATCTATTAAGATGAATAAGTGAGCAAAGACATTTGGAGACTCCTAGAGTTGGGACATGTCTCAAGGTTTAAAGAACACTTAAAAAAGGAATTGAACTCGTGACCTCGAGTGAGTCAATTTCTTATCACCTAATCCAACGTTAATTAAATATTCATTATTATTACCATAATCGTCATCCTCCAGCAATTGAAGTAGCACCAATGATATTATTATTATTTTTGAAGGATCCAATGATATTATTATTATTATTATTATTATTATTATTATTATTATTATTATTATTATTATTATTATTATTATTATTGTTATTATTGTTATTATTGTTATTATTGTTATTATTATTATTATTATTATTATTATTATTATTATTATTGAAATATTGCTGCCTTTCTTTTTTTATTTTGTCCTACACGTTTGTTTTGTTCATGTTTTTCTGCTGTCAATTTAAACGTTTCGAAAGTATCTTTTTGATGAAATAAAATTGAAGGTGATGGTCTCTTCTTGGTACAAAGTAAAGAAGACCTCAAAGATAAAAAAAATAAAAAAAAAATAAAAAAAAAAACACACTTATAATTTAATCTTTATATTTACTTCCGTTCAGTGGCTCGAAACTAGAACTATTGGATCCAACTATCTAATCTAAGACTTATCTTCCTACCATTAGATCAAATAATTGGAGTTAAAATATTTGAAAGTTTCATGCGGTTTATGTGTCATTTTTCTTGTTGAATACTTTGTTCGTGTCACATTTAAAATATTCGTAAGTGTCACATGATTTATTAATTTTTCCAACAATATTTTCTTCATTCAGCCCTGGTCTTGTGTTTTAGAGAGGACGAAAGTTGTACACGTATTTTCTTCTCATGTAGTTTTGCTAGGAAAGTTTAGCAGGGTGTGTTTGATAGGATGGGGGTGGAGGTAGTTTCCAAAATTTAATGGAGTTTTTCATTTTTTGAAGACTAGGAATTTGTTGAAGAGAATTGAAGAAAGATAAATGTTTGATTTGGCTTGAAAAAGAAAAAAAAAAGTAGGTGTTGATACGAGAGAGAAGAAAAAAAAACCAAAAACTACGTCCTAATTTTTTTATTACAATATATGATATGCATGTTTTTTTAATTGCTTGGTGAATTAAAAATTGTTCGTTTATTACAAGTCATGACATTTGATTTTTGTTATGCTGTTTGTTTGGTATGTGATTATGATATATGGCTATATACAACTCCATTTAGAAAAATACACAATCATCCCAAAAAATGTCAAAGCAATCATATATGAACAACCATTAGTGACAACTTCTATAACAACTTCCATTTCCTCTATTTCTATTGGTCAAAAATAATAGAGAGAGAAAAAGGAAGAGAGAATAAAAACATAATGTAAGTATGAGAGAGAAAGTTGTCAAAAAATTGTTGCAAAATAGTTGTACAAATATCATTTCTCAAATGTCAATTATCTCAAAAGCAGAGTAACAACATGCATGATAAACATGCACACGGTGAATTTAAAATTAATTATTGACGGTCTATATTGCAAGCCATGCCAATCAATCATATTTCTCTGTTTATTTTATAAGCAGGGAAATCTGTACGTGAATGTATATAATATGCCGTATATATACAGCTATATAATATAATGTTGTTATATACCATATTTAATGTTGATTTCTTTTTAGTAGTTAATGGTGGGGTTGTCAAATTTGTCTTGCAAAGCCGAGTAAAATACTGATATTGTAAGTTTCTTTTAGGGAGCAGTTAGTTGGCAGATCTTGTCTTTAACAGGCCCGCTTGGTATTAATGAAAATTTTGCCTATTGAAAAAGATCATTGTATTGTACCAAAAAAAAAAATAGATCATTGTAATTAGCATACGTATATATTAATTGAATATTATAAATCCTGATCAAGTTCTAGAAGATTTATGGATTAAAATTATTAATAATTTCATTAATATTGTGATTAGAGATTCAAAAATGCGTATAGAGAAAACTTGATTGAGAGGATATGGGATTAGGCGTGTTCATAGATCAAGTTGAGTCGGTTTTGACTAAATCTATTACCTGACCAAATTTGTAATATGCTTGTGCAAATAACATCATCAAAATTTCATATGATTTAGAACATAAATGTTACAAATCAGAGTCAAATATATGAAGATTCATCTCACATAAGAAATAAGTCTGAGAGGTTGAAAGAAAAGAAAAATTCTTTGAATTCGTATTAAACTATTAAAAGATAGCAAATCAGTAGAAGAGAGATGATTTATATAAAGCTTCTGACGAGTTAACAAACTAATAACAAAGTCTAACTAACTAAATTTTAACTAGCTCTATATTTCTAATAGGCTCACAAGTTATGAAAATAATTATTAACCTAAGTCTGGATTACAAAGTAATACAAGAGTGTATTAAGAAAAGTAATACAAAAGTATGGCATAATACAAGAGTGTATTAAGAAAAGTAATACAAGAGTACGGCATAATAATAACAAAACATAAATTTAATATGAATTTTTAATCATAAAAAATATAAAAATTTATATTAAATTTATGTTTTATTAAAAAAATCTAATTTTTTTGAGAGAGATTCTTATAATATTATATTATGAATTTTTATGCAAAATTTTATTCAAAAATATGAATTTTACATATGAGTTCACTTTAAAAGAGAGACCAAAAGTGAAGATGGAAAATTTTATAAGGACTAAAAGTTAAAGGAAAATTTTAGAGGGACTAAAACGAAAAGTTGGTATATTTATAGGGATCAAAAACTTATTTAACCCTTTATTAAAAAAGTGTAAAATTGGTTTATTTTTAAAAGTTTAAAACATAATCTAAGATGAGTTGAGATCCTCTCTATTTATAAAAATAAATGGAGATTGTCATTATGAAAAAGATAGACACAAAAAATAGGTGGTGAGTCCTATTATTGAATAGGTTCCACCATCATTAACTATTTTCAATATTTATTGTGTCTTTATCTCTTCAAATGAAATAAATAGAGAAGAGTTTAAATGTAGATGATCTTGACTCATCTAAGATCAAGCTGGATTCCTTGCTATTACAAGGAGATCGATGTAACATATATGGGTCGTCTTATCTCAAATTGACTTATGAGATCTTTTTACCATGTAAAATTGAGTTTGAAATTTAAATTGTTTGATTTGAAATCATCGGTTGAAATCCATTGCAGCTTAAAGCCGCATGAAATCCATAATGAAATTTCGGCACTCGCTAGACATATGTCCTACCTGATGTCTTGGACAACAGGTTCGATAATATTGATGTCCTAGACAACGGGTACAACAATATAGCACAATAAACAATAAAAAGAAATAAAGTAAAGTGCATTGCAGTAAAGAATGACACAAGAAGTTTGGTAACCCAGTTCAGTGCAACGTCGCCTACATCTGGAGGCATTCATGCCATGAAAGGAAATTCACTCTCAATAGTATTGGTTCCTAGTCTTATGTGAACAAACCTCATTCATTGTCTTTTCACATAATCACTAGCTGTGAATTTCTATCTAAGACTCCCCCTAGATATGATATCCCCTCTCACTTTCTCTCAACCACAACCCATTGACTGACTCAATCACAAATACAATCAAATAAGGAGAACAACTCCAATACAAAGACTAACTCTTGCTAGATGCACTATAATGGTATACATTCATACAACTCAACTAAACAAATCAACTCTATGCATCATGACGACACATAGAGAGGCATATAAAGAACAAGACACGAAACCCTAAAAGACACTTCTTCAAAATGACGGCTTCGATCAATCTTCACAAGGGTTTGTGTCTTCCTTATATTACCAGAGAATGCATGAACTTTTTCTTCAATCGGTCTAAACACACCAGCTAACCAAAACGTATATACGGTCACAATCTTCTAGGAGCAAAATATATTATTACCAAATATGTTTAGGACATTTACTTCAAAAGCACAACATGGCAAAATCAACATGAACAAGCTTCTATAAACACGCGCCTCTTGAAGCACAACCTATACGAATCAAATCTTCAAACAAATCTTCTACGATCTCACGCGAAAATACAATCTTTCAAAAATGTTTAACAAAGTTTTTCACCTTAAGTTAAAACGAAGCCAACAAATAATCAAAACCCAACACATAAAGTAGGGAATGCGGGTCCTATAGAGGGAGTAAAATGAATAATTGCATGGCCATTAAAACATTCCATCAAATTTCTCACATGTTTATTACCATCTTTGTATTTAACGCTTTAACCAAGAGTGACTCATTGGAGTGTACCTATACAGTATTATTGAAGTTAGGTTTTTTTTTTCTTTCTTTTTTTAGGGAGGGCTATTTTTATTTAGGAAATGTTCACTTGTGCCTTTAGGACACATGTTAAGGAACCTAAATTAAAAATTTTGTTTACGAAATTGTGTCAATTTATTGTTTTAGAGATTAAAAATTAATGTTTTATAATAAATATTTAACATTTACAGAATTTTTAATATATGTCATAAGAACACAAGTTAACGTGAACTTTATTGTTATTTTGTTTATAAATGGTAGTAGTTAAAATTCTACGGTGTTCTACCACCAACCGGCTGAAATAGTTATACCTTTTGATTTGTAAAATGAAATCTTGATTTTAGATTCTTTATTTTATAATTTAAATAAAGAAATCGCAATAATAAGACAAAGAAAATGGTCTCACTCTACGTGGTCAAGACCACTCCATCTAAAACGTGAATTAAGTGGGCACAAAAAAATTCATTAACATTAATTTCACTATATATAGTGGCAACCCCTAACTACTCTATACCAGTCAAATTCAAAAGGGTCACTTTAGGGGCTCTCTTCAATTTGCAACAATGGAGGATTCACTAGAGAATTTGATTTCATATATGGTAAATTAAATTTCATAGTACATACATGATTTCTTATATGGTAAATTAAATTTCATAGTACATACATGATTTGACGATCTTTATATCATTATTTGTTAATTGGTACATTTTTTTTAATCTTTGATCATAGGAAATGGAAGATGATGTCTTGAATCAAAGTAGCACCACCACATTTGATGAGCAAGAGTTTCTCAAAGATATCATCCTTGATCCAGAATGTGAACCCAATAAAATCCAAGACAATAGTACAACTATAATTAATGTTGAAGGTGATGCCACTAGCCCCACAAATAGTATTTTGTCCTTTGATGAGACAAGTTTATTTTGTGGTGATCACGAGATTGTTGAAACAAACCACAAAAGTAATAGCTCCAACTCAACCAAGTCTTTGGAAAGATCTTGTGTTTTTTCTCCAGCCACATACCTTCTATCTTTTGATAACTCAAGTATTGAACCAACCATTGAACCAATGTCACATAAACCTAAAAGAAGGAGTACTATAGGGAAAGATGAAGCAAGGGTGAAGGAATCAACAAAGAAGGTTAGAGGGTCATGTGAGACAGTACAAGATCACTTAATGGCCGAGAGGAAAAGGAGAAGGGAATTAACAGAGAATATCATAGCACTTTCAGCCATGATACCTGGCTTGAAAAAGGTCAGTTTCTTTCTATCAATTCATTATTGATCTAAAGTTAACTTAAAATATATATTTTTTTTTGACAGAAAGTTTACTTAAAATATACAATCAAATAATTGTTGAATCAACCATTATCGTACAAATTTATTTATAAACTATCTTATAATTAAAGAAAATTAACTATTTTATATTTAAAAAAAATTGGAAAAAAGGAAAATTATTGTTGAT
Organism: Medicago lupulina; assembly: GCA_958299785.1. NCBI lineage: Eukaryota > Viridiplantae > Streptophyta > Magnoliopsida > Fabales > Fabaceae > Medicago > Medicago lupulina. The sequence goes on along the minus strand of OY283140.1, from coordinate 17,975,441 downwards.
TAAAGTGACACTTAAACTATTTTATAAAATTATGGGATTTGAACTCTTGTCTAACAAATTTTACTAATAAAATAAGCCAAAACAACTTTTATATGCATGTCAAAATGCAGGAGATAAGTTCAAATTAGTTCCTTAAAAAAAAGTTCAAATTAGTTATTCATAAGCTAAATTCAAATGCATTCATGTTTAAGATAAAAAAAAAAAAAAAAGAGCTTAAAGTGGGGATTGCATTAATTCAATTTCAATGAAAAAAAATCAAGATATCATCCCTAAAAAAATCAAGATCTCATTCATATTCTAAACCAACACTGTCGGATGAAAATTATAAATAAATAAACATCTGCTTTTAAATTATAAATAAATCAAGCTACAGCTCATACTGCACCTATGCTTTTCATTGACTATTATATAGATATTTTTCGAGATCTCTATTATTTGTTTAATGCTGTATTATTATCGGATTGTTTAAATTTTAAAAAACTTGTCATGCACAAACATGTTGTGAGTATTCTATCTTAGTCGAATTGAATATTAAAGGTTAATTTCCTGCCTAACTTTATCTTGTAATTTGTAATTACTCTAGATGGACAAGTGTTATGTACTTAGTGAAGCTGTGAATTACACAAAACAGCTTCAAAAACGCATTAAAGATTTGGAGAATCAAAACAAAGATAACAAAGCAAATCCAGCAATATTCAAGTGGAAATCTCAAGTTTCATCAAATAAAAAGAAATCCTCAAAATCACTGCTTGAGGTTGAAGCTAGAGTCAAAGAAAAGGAAGTACTCATTAGAATTCATTGTGAAAAGCAAAAGGACATAATGCTCAAAATACATGAATTGCTTGAAAAGTTCAATCTCACTCTAACAAGTAGTACCATGTTACCATTTGGTGCTTGTATTCTTGTAATCAACATTTGTGCTCAGGTATGAAATTGTTTTTTTTTTTTTTTTTTACAATTATAAAACTGCTTTTTTTTTATGATGAATAAATGGTGTGTCTGAGGTTCAAATCTCGATCATTACATATAATAATGAATTGTCCCTATCAACTAAGTCGATCATTATCGAGCAGAGGGATTAAAATTTGATAAAACTCATTGTGGATGCTTATGTTTACACAAAAATGGGTTATGTAAATGTTGACAAAATACTCTTTTTAACAAATCTTTGTTATTGGTCCATTTTTAAAAAAGTATATTTAGTTACTTTATAAAATTCGAACACTTTTAAAAGTATATTTTTAAAAAAATCAAAAAGAGTAAAGGAGTGTCTTTTGTTTGTTTGTATCTGATCTCTAATTTGTAATGTTGGGATAAAGTGAAATTCTAAATTGCTAAAGCTTTGATGCAGATGGATGAAGAAGACAGCATGGCCATGGATGACCTTGTGGAAAATCTTAGAAAATATCTATTGGAGGCACATGAGAGTCAATTGTAATCCGTGCTAGTGCATCAAAATAAAGGAGTTCTCCAATTGTAATTATAATAATGGAATGAGGATGTTTTGGAGAACCATTTCTACTTTGTTGGATTGGTTTGTTTTCTTGTTTGTACCATTAGCAACATCGTTATTAATAATAATAATTCCCCCCCTAATTTTTTTTATAAAAAGTAATAGTAATAAGTTTACATTTGCATAACCATCTTATAGGATGAATTCTTTTGCCAACAGTTGTTGGTGTTTAGTGGTCTTTGGACCTCCCTAGTTATATAGTTGTGAAACATGAGTATTGAGTTAGCCAAGCCAAATGAACACAAGAAACAAAAATTTAATTTATGTTTTAAGGTGTGATTCTCACCGCATATGAGGTGGTGGATGATGCAAAGAAATCGAAAAATAAGTTTATCATGTTTAAAGTTTATTTTGAAAAGCTTTTGATTCTAAAAGGTTTAGAAAATTGCTTTTCTTCTAATAAAAAATGTTCACACCCAATTAAACTGACCAAAAATCTCTGTGTGAGTTAATTCACGTAGGTGTATAATTCAATGTGACTTAAGTCATGTTGGGTTTAACACCTGCGTGAGTTAAGTCACATTCTGAACACCTATAGTGAATTAATGGATGGAGGTTGCTGTCGCAAGGAATCGTAGGAAGAGAGTAACTTTTTTTATTAATTAAAAAATATGGATGGAGGCTGCTGCAAAAAAGATTAAAAAGGAATGCATCAATATGAGTTAACTAACGCGGGTGTTTGGAACTTGACCGAATATGACTTAAATCACGAAGATTTTTAATTCACGTGAGAGTATTTTAATTGATTTGGTTCGATGTGAATGTTTTTTTTGTTGGAAAAAGAGCAATTTTCAAAGATTTATGGACCATATTGAAGTATGATGGGCGAACCCATTTAAAATGCAGACCCGTGGGTTTGGTAAAAAATATATGATTTTTTTTTTTTTTTATAGCTTGGATCATGATAAAATACAAACTCAACACCTATTGTGATAGGAGGAATTTTAATATGGTCACAAGAGTAAATAAATAGTGTTTGTTCATACACATAAAAAAATATTTTTTTAGTAATAAAGAGAAAATTAATAAAAAAATGATTAAATATTTTAAAGACGATCTTTTTATATATGTGTGTCCAAACATTATTGATTTGGTCTTGTGACCATGGAAGAATATCTCTTGTGACAGCTCTAGAACTAGGTAAGTAAAAACGTTTTTTTTATTCTAGGTGAACAAAAATTAGAATAATTAGTAAGTTATTATATTAAACCAATATGTTAAATTAAAAATAAATTTAGTTAATTAATTAATTACTTTATAGAATAATAAGTTATTTATTTGATTTAATAAAAAAAAATTAAATTAATTTGGATAGGAACAAGTTTATATCGGATTTTGAGTTTAAGGACATTTTTTACGTTAAAAAAACCATAACATTCTATCTTCTCACGATAGAAGACACTTCTCTCTCTAGTCTCTATCTCCTATTTCACTTATCTTTTTTTACGAAATGATAAATAATCATAAAAACTCACACACATGTGAAGAGATTGGGGTCTGAACCTCAATCATGCCTTAAAATTGAATAATTTTGACATTTTTATGAGTTGAGCTAGGATTTGTCAATCATATATCCTTTCTTTTACACACTAAAATAATACCTTAGCTTTATTTTTTACTTATTTTGTCTCTTTTTAGACTCTTATAACTCACCTCTAACACAAAGGATTTAGGCAGGCTATCCTTATCCGATTTTTGTGGCTCCAGAAATAAGGTGCTGGTTTTTAATAAATATTGGGTCCTCCATAAGGCCACATATCATATTAACATTTCATTTGCCAATTGAATTTGAATATTTTTCCTTACACTCTACAATTGCTTTTCTCTCAAATGGAGTTGTTCGAACAGACACTTCCCAGAAACCTCGCTGCCGGCGAGAAGATCTTCAGGAGTGACTGTGCTCAATGCCACGCCAACATAGGAGCCGTTCACAAACAACAAGGTTTAATATAAATATTAATATTCTTTTCTGCCTAAATAAATAAACTCTCATATTTACGTATCATGTGCTACTTTTTGGTTCACTTTTTTGCAACTCTTATTTCATAAGTTACCTCTCTAACAAGTAATCACTATTATGTTTTGTATGATTGATGTGCTTGGCTTGTTTGTTTATGTGTAATATACTAATAAATTTGTGATGTTAGCTAAGCTTTTCCTTACGTCCATAAGTATGAAGCTAATGATAACTTAATTAATTATTTTTTTTCTAGCCGTTTGTATTTAGAATCTTTGATCCTGAGTAGTAGTGGCAGATCCAGACCTTACCCTAGGAGTTCAAACTTTTGAGTTCTTGGACGTTTTGGATTAGAGATGAAAAAAAAAAAAAAACTTAGGAGTTCAAAATACGAAATATGTAAAGGTGTATTTGCATTTTTTTTTTTTTAAAGTTTAAGGGAGTTGAGTTGAATGTATTATCAATGTATCCTCACGACTCGTGTCATTTGAATCCGCTATGAGACAAATTCTCGAGTCAAAAGTGGGATATACAATACAAGTATTTATTTTCTATGAACAATGTCATTAGTTGCAGTTTCCTGATCCTGCTGAATAATATCATCATATAATATTCTAAACATAAAAATGTTTGTTTTATCTGTTGTCAACCTTAGGACCCAATCTGAATGGTTTGTTTGGAAGGCAATCTGGGACAACTCCTGAATATTCATATTGTGTAGCTAACAAGAACATGTCTATGAATTTGGAGGAAACGATCATGGATGATTACTTGATTAACCCCAAGAAGGTACAACACATTGATTAACATTTCAATGTTTCTTTTTAGATCACACAAAAAATATCTATCTCAAATGGTTATTAGTAACCACTTGATGCTTCTTTGTATAATATTATCATTCTAACCTTAATTTGTTTTTTTCTACTATGAATAGGCTCTTGTTCTATTAATTTATTATGATTATACTGAGAGGTAACCTTGAAAGCTTATTTCGATTAAATACATCACTGATTTGTGTATTATTTTTTTATTCTTGTGTAGGACATCCTCGATACGAAGATGGTATTTCCTGCTCTTAAGATGCCCCAGGAACGTGTTGATCTTATTGCATATCTGAAATAGGTCGCTTGAAAATGATTGAATTTATGTATCATATGTAGTATACTTTTGGAGTTCTGGATATTTAATTTTCTGGAAATTTCATCTTGCGTTGTAATTGGTACTCTATTTTGGCAAATAAAGCAGACATTATTAGTTTCCAATGTTGTTTTGTTCCTTTTGCATTGCTTTTAAAGGTTGTGTATATATTGGTAGCATAGTCACATAATTCACAATTCGCTTTGGTACGTGGTACGGGTTCGCGGTACGCGACATGTGAAGAATTCGGTTTGTATAGGGGTATAGAGCTTCAGTACGCTTCGGTTCGCGATACCAATGTTAAAAATGATCTACACATCCAAAAGAAAGAAAAGAACATCAAAACATCATAGTTGTCGGGCAGCTTATAACATAAATGCACAAAGTTGTTGAATGAGAGAAAAGACTAAGTCCCACATCGGAAGATTTGAGAGAACTATATATGAAAGTTGCTAAAACCAAGCAAATAGATGAGAAATGTATGGATGAGGACACGCAGCTTGTGTAGCAATAAATAAATAAATAGCTAGCGGTGTCTTTATCCAATTCACCATTTATTTATTTATTTTTTATTGTTCAAAAATATTTTTCCATCCAATCATCCTTATTCCTTCCTTGGGACGTGTGGTTCGGTAAGGAGAACATTATGATTTCTTGACACTAAATTATTTTCTTTAATTTGCACCCATTTGGATGTATTGGAGCTTTACCAAAGAAGGGTGCGAAGAACTAGCATCTACAACAAATGTTACAGTCGCTCAACATGGACAATTGAAGAATAAAAAGAATAACAAATGCTAGTTACTGTTGGAATGACCAAAGAGGAGTCTCAATAATAGTCAACAAAGCATGGGAAATTCTACAACAAGAGTTTGAAGGAGATTCAAAGATGAGAACGATCAAACTTACTTCTCTTAAAAGAGATTTTGAAAATGAAAAAAATGAAATCTTGAATGAGTACTAGACTCGATCATTTGGTGAATCATATGAAGTCTCATGGCCATACAATTGGTAGAATTGTAGATAAATTTTTTTAAGTAGCTTGATTGAAAAATTTGATCCTATGGATTTGTCAACCATGACCATCCAAGGCTTGATGGGGTCACTTAGATCCAATGATCAAAGGGTTTCACGACACAATAAAAATTTAGTCGAAAACGTTTTTCATTCCAAGCTCACCATTCAACCATAACATAGACGACTCTTTTGAGGTGACAAATTTGCTAGAGGTTGAGGAAGAGGTGGGAAAATTTTGAAGGATCAAATAAATGGTGTGGCATATGCAGAAAGAATACTCATGAAGAGAAAGATTGATGGAACAAAGGCAAGCCACAATTTCACCTCTTATGGAAGAAAAAATATATGTCAATAAACATTACTTCATTCAGAAATTGAAAGATTAATCTTTCAAATCAAATAAGATTATAATTGATGACGAAATCCTTCCTTAAAAGATTTGACATTACTACAATGCTAGGTTGAATTCTAATGGAGGACTTATAGTTCAAATAGAATGAAAGATATCTCTTACTTTGTCATTCAAATTATTTTAATATGATTAACATTAGTTTAATTAAACATTGATTTAATGAATTATCGAAAGTGTTTTCTATCCAAAATATTAGGATTTAGAAATTCACCCTTTAAGATAAATAAATTGAGGAATCTAGAATTCAAATTTTATATCCGTGCAATGTTTGTGTCAACTAAGTTTTTTTTTTTTGTTGTGTAAACCAGGTATCATCTGAATGCAATTGTGGAGACTAATCACTTGAGCATTGTGGAACCTAAATGGACGACAAACTCTTCCTAAAAGTTTTAACGTCGTTGTATATCAAACACTGAATTCGAACACAAGACACTAACTAAGTTAAAAGAGATTTGTTTCATCTTATATAAACACTCTTAGGTCATGTCAAACTAAGTCGTGTAATGGAATACGTTTTATTATAAAAAAAACAATAAAATAAAATAATAATGTAAAAAATAAAAAAATTGATTCGGGTGGCCCAAAAAGGCGGTGTAGGTTTTGTATAACTTTCGGGTCATACATAAAGTCCACATAGCATAGCATATTCTCATTTTCTTTTCATTCACTTTCCAATACAATTCTTTAGCAACACGCTGTTCATTTCTAGAACTTTCTCAAATGGCGTCCTTCGACGAAGCTCCTCCCGGAAACCCCGCCGCCGGTGAGAAGATCTTCAAAACCAAGTGCGCTCAGTGCCACACCGTCGACAAAGGCGCCGGCCACAAACAAGGTTTACTATTCTTCTTCGTTTTCCCCTTTAAACTCTCAGATCTGCACTTTTTCTGTTGTTTTTTCGTTTACTCCTTCGTTTTTTTTGCATATTTTATTTCATATGTTACTTCTTTAACCTTATCGCTATTAAGTTTTTTCTATGATTGCTTTGCTTTGATTGTTCGAGATCTTGTTAGGGTTTAAGAATTCTATTATGCGGTTTAATATATGTTGAAGCTTGAAATGTTAAGGGTTTGTGATCCTATTGTGACTAATTACTTTGTGATGATGTTAGCTTTACCAATTTATGTTTTGTCCGATCCAACCTATATAAGTATTTAGGTTGAAGTTAACGGTATTTGTTTATATTTTTTAAAGAATAAACCATCAATTTAGTCCCTAAACTATATGAAATCGGTCAATTGAGTCCATAGAGTATGTGAAAATTTCTAAGTTTGTTCTTTATTTTGAATAGTGTTGTCAATCACAGACTGTGTGGAACTGCATTTTGCTCAAATTCCGCTGTGCTACAGCACCGCAATAGCTGCTTTTTGACAACACTTTTTACTCGATAGTGGATTGTGGAACATTAGCGACGTTATAGCTGCTATTTGATAAAACTGAGATTAAATTGACAAATTTTATACAGTTCAGAGATTACTTATTATATTTACATAGTTTAGGGACTATGTAAATAATGTCCCTGGTAGCTACCAATTGAGCTACACATGTGGGACGGGGAAGAGTGATTTTGATTGAGCATAAGTGTTAATTTACTTTTTACTGTTTTTTTAACAGTTTCTTTTTTAAATATTTATTGTAAGGTTTTTGTAAACGCACTTTATGAACTCATATTCTCTACTCTCCATATCACCCCAATGTTATTTCAAAAATTGAATTTCTTAAATTTATATTTTATAAAGATTTATTGAATGAATTGTGATTATGATTAGAAAGTTGCTGTCTCAAACTAATAAATTCAATTTGATATTCCTTGTTTTTGAGCTGAGTCTGTTGAATGAACAGAACTCAAGGAATTATTATTTATGCCGTTTAATATTTTTCTTATATGATTAGTATAGTGTACCTTTTCCATTATGCTGCTGCTAATATCTGATCGTAGTCTAAGCAGTTATGTTAATAGTTTCATTTTCCTGTGGCCTATCCGTGAATAGTATCATTATGTAATATTCTAAAGATAGTAATGTTTGTTTTATTTGTTACCGACCTTAGGACCCAATCTGAATGGTTTGTTTGGAAGGCAATCTGGGACAACTCCTGGATATTCCTATTCTGCGGCTAACAAGAACAAGGCTGTGGATTGGGAGGAAAAGACCTTGTATGATTACTTGCTGAACCCCAAGAAGGTACAACACATTGATTGGTATTTCAGTGTTATCAGTGTTTCTTGTTAGATCGCATAAAAATGCCTATATCAAATGGTTATTAATTCATTTGATGCTTCTTTGTACAATATCATTTCATCATTTAGTGTTTTCTACAATTAGTAGGAGGTTATGCTGTTAATTTATTATGGTTATATTGATGATAGGTAGCCTTGAAAGTCTGTTTCAACCAAGTATTTTGCTGATATGCGTATTCTTTTATCCTTATGCAGTACATCCCAGGGACGAAGATGGTTTTTCCTGGTCTTAAGAAGCCTCAAGAGCGTGCTGATCTTATTGCATATCTGAAAGATGCGACTTCAAAATAATAGAATTTACATACATTCTTATGCAGTATGCTTTTCAAACCTGGAGTTTTAAATTTTCGTACATTTGATTGTGGTTAAATAGCCACTTATCTTGGCAAATAAAGCAAACTTGATTAGTTTGCAGTGCTATTTTGTTCCTTTTGCATTGCATTGCTTCTTGAGGGTGCGTATAATGGCTAGACTAATATTTGAACACATTGGTTGTTGAAAGTTGAAACATTCATATCAAATTTTACTTAAATGGAAGCCTATTTTAGTCTTTATTTGTTTTGTTGGTTTGATTCATCAGTCTTGTGTGATTTTTTTACTTAATTCTTGCTTAAACGAATGCAATATGATGTAAGTTCTATCCTCTCAATTTCAAAAACTGGAGTTCTTGGTATGTGGAGAGAGGATGTGTTGAATTTCAGGGAAAGTGGATATGCTGAGATTCAGTTCTTGGATCCGACTGTTCTTAATCTTGAGTTGGACTGCCCTTGTATTTTAGTGACTAATAAGTGCTTCTGCCCAAACAGTTTGTGTCTCTGTTGTCATTTTATGCAGGAATTTAAAATGATGATTGAAATGGAACAGAATTTATGTTTGTTTAAATTTAAATTGACAATAGGGATTGAGATCTTTAGATTTTAGGTTTCAAACATGGCTCCGTTCTAATCCACTACTTATTTTAAACCGCTTCACATGTTAAGAAACTACAAGCAATAGGTCTGTCGTGCAATCAAATTTTCTAAAGTATAAAACCTTTTTTTTAAGGCAAAATATCGACTTTTGAGCTCCTTAACATGTGAGAGCATAAGTTAGCAAAACCTTAATTTATTTATTTTTTCAGGAACCTTACAAGTGAACATCATAATTAAATTTTCTACTGTCTTAATTATAGCATTGTGTTAGGAGTTACTAATATGCTTCTTCAATTCTCTTGTGCCTCACTCTTCTCATTTATTCAGTTCAACCTTTTTCTCAATAACACGTTTCATACATATTTGGACGTATTCTATTAATTTATGTGGCATGTCTGTCTTAAACCTCAACTTCATCTCCTATACTTTTTCTGAATTTCATTAAATTGTTTTTACCATTTTTTTATTAGTTTTCAAATTGATTTTTTGTGCCAACACCTTATAATTGTCTGAGTGAAATGAAAATGATTTGAAAATAATTGTCTTTTGTCTCTTTTTTTTTCTTCTTTTTTTTTTAAATTTTTTTGGCTGAATATTTGAAAATCCCTAATTCAATATTTGTCTTTATAAGTAAAATTATTGTTTTGACGGAGGATAAGTAAAATTATTGAAAACCTTAAATCATTTTTGAGGGATGAAAACCTTAAATCATCCCTCAACGTTAATGAGTGTGAAAAAAAATCATTTTAGGGTTTTCATCTCATCATTTTTATAAAAATCATTTTTATAAGAGATGAGATAAGAGGTAAATGAATCAATAAAAGTTGATATATTTAATCTTTTATAACGAATCAAATATATCAAATTTTGGTGACATATTCTTCCCCTATAAGAAGATCAGATGGAGTATTAGTTACACACTGTAATTTATAATTGACAGCCTGAAACGTCACTTTTGTCAGACCTAAAGCAATAAAACAGACAGTTTTAACACTGTTTTCGGTTGTATCTGTCATGATTTGTGATTCTTTGTAATTTTGAGGCTTAAATATTTGACTCGTCCCTGCAAATATGCCTCGTTTGAGTTTTGGTCCTTGTAAAAAAAAATTCAGAAATCCGTCCTCGCAAAATTTTCTGTCTTTTAAAAAAGTCCCTGGGCCCATTGAAGTTGCAAGGTGGCACCCAGATGCTGATGTGGCGCATGCTGACTGTACATGTGGCATCTGACTTGGCATTAAAATTGATTTAAAATATTTGGAAATTAATTTTCGAAATATAAAAAAAGAAACAAACCGAAATTAATAAAAAAAAATCAGTTTATTTTTTTAAATAAAAAAATATGGATTTTAATTTTCCAAATTAAAAATAAAAAAAGTAGAAAATATTTTTTTAAAATTATAAAAAAAAATTCGAAATTAAAATAAAAGTTTTTTTTTATTTTTTTCGGAAATTGATTTTTGTAAATTAAAAAAAAACAAAAAGTTACATAACATTTTTTGAAAAATTTTAAAAAATTAGAAAATTTATCTTCAGATTTTGGTTTAAAAATTAAAAATAATTTATAAATTTTAAAAAAATAAAAAATACATATTCAAAAATCTGGAAAAAAAATTCAGAATAAAAAAACCAAAAATAAATTATATTTTTAAAAAATTACGAAAAAAAATTTCATTTGTTTTTTTAAATTAGCAGTATTTTTTTGAAAAATAATTTGGAAATTATTTTTCATAATTTACAAAAAACAAATTCAAAATTGTTGGAAAAAAATTATTTCAAAAACAATTTTTTTATTTTTTAAATTTTTGGAATTTTTTTCATAATTTTTATATAATTAAAATAACGTTTTTTTTTAAAAATAAACAGAAAATATTTTTTAAAAAAATTAATTAATTCTTTTTAATTTTGAAAGAAAATCTGAAAATAAATTGCCTAATTTTTTAAAAAATTTCAAAAAGTGTTATGTAACTTTTTGTTTTTTTTTATTTACGAAAAAAATAAAAGAATCTTTTATTTTAATTTCGAATTTGTTTTTATAATTTTCAAAAAATATTTTCTAATTTTTTTTCTTTTTAATTTGGAAAATTAAAATCCATATTTTTTTATTTAAAAATAATAATTTTTTTTATTAATTTCGATTTTATTATATTTTTATTTCGAAAATTCATTTCCAGAAATTTTAAATTGTTTTTACATTTTTAAATTAATTTAAATGCCACGTCATATGCCATGTGGACAATTATGCACAGTCAGCATGTGCCACATCAGCATCTGAGTGCCACCTTGCAACTTCAATGGGCCCAGGGACTTTTTTAAAAGACAGAAAATTTTGCGAGGATGGATTTCTAAATTTTTTTTTTACAAGGACCAAAACTCAAACGAGGCATATTTGCAGGGACGAGTGTAATATTTAAGCCTAATTTTGATGTTGTGCTAGTACAATTATCTGCAAATTCAAAAAATCACTCCTTCCTTTTTATGTCAATGAATTCATTCACCATGATTAGAACGTCATTTTTATTCCAAACGAATCATTGGGGGTGTGCCTTCCTTTCAAAATCAGTGTCCTTAAGGTTGAATCCTCAAGGTTGAATCATTCAAGAGCATTCAAATCAATCAAGTTTGAGCCATATTTAGAATAATCTTATTATCAGGAAGGATATAGGTGTTTGTTTACCAGGAAATTGATCATCAGTAATATCTTAATTTTATGTTCAGTAAAATTTGATCATCAGTCCCTTCTGAACCATCCTTTGTTCAGATTTAAATTTAGCAGGAAATTGTTTGTGACATGAAAATGTGATACCAGAACTGCTAGAGAGACTGATTCAACCCCATACAGAGAAATGAGTGTTTCTTTTTATTTTATTTTCATTGCAATATCAACAAAATATAAAGTTATGTTTACTTGTACATTTAACAAAAAAAAATATTAAGAGTATAGTGAGAAGATAACTTGGAGCGCAAACAATCTAGATAACTTGGAGAGCAAGCAAGTTAGTTAGGGGGTTAGTTACTCCAAATCACTATAAATAAGTTACACCTATGTACTATTTCATATCTTTTATTCAATTGTTTCTTTGTGATGACTCCTAAAGAGAATTACACAATCTATCTTTCCATTGTATTTGACCTTGAACCATGGAATCCTTTGAATAAAAGCAAGCGTTTCCCATAGCATTTACTACTAATAAAAATCGTTTGAGTCAACATTTTTTTCACCACCAGATTTGATGCTACACCGTCTCCCTCAAATCTTTCCATCTTCCTTTCAACCACTCTCAGTTGCAAAGCAAGATTCTTTCAAGGATGAGATAAGCTTTACTACTATCTCTTCTCTTACTTTTTCCACAAATGACAATCTTACTTATTTGATTGGACAAAAATCACAATCTGAATCCTTGAGAGCGTTCAACTAATCTTATTTTTCATACTCAAATCCCTTAAACACTCAGGAAGCGTTGTATATTCATCATTGCAGTATATACTCATTATTACACAATCCTAAAGAATTAGGCAACAAAAAGAAGAGACGCATAAAGAATATACAATTAAATTGCATAAGATAGTCGCCTATCACCATCTTAAACAAATGAATTAAACAATAATATTAATTTTTACTATGGCCCTTGTTAATGCCAGTGCTTACGATTGCGAAGGTTGTTGGCAGTACTGATAGGAGTAGTAGTGGGGCTGATCACTTGCTCCAGGAACTGATCAGGGATAAGCAGCTATAAATGATCAGATCGGGATTTTGTTCTTTCGCAAAAGGCTCAGTTGAAGGAGGTTTCTGACCAAGGAGGGGGAGAACGAGCGTGGGGAAGTAGAAGAGTAAGGAGTAGATTTGGTGTGGTCGGTGTACCATTACATATGGCAAGACTAATGATCTAATGGTAAAAGAAGCTTATGTATGGTACACGACCTATGTCACTTGTGCACGTTATAATTAGTCATGTAAAATGAAATAGAGCAACCATAAGAATTACAATTTAGCATGATGACCCTCCTATGGTTTGCTTGTAATTTTTCTCACAATGGATCAGTTGGGTTGCACCTTTTAAACCAAAGGGAGGCAAAACCAGTAATAAGAGTCACTTGCAACATAATGTGATGATTTTCAACCAACATAACAATAACAATCAAACAACATACAAGAGGGAGATGAAAGATAGCAAAATAAGGATTATAACAAGGTCACCTATATATAAGTGGTCGTCCATGATATCATGATGTTTCAATATTGATGGCACACGACTGCATTTAGACCATAACATTTATAATATAACACATTAACATTATAACACTTATTTCAGAATCACAAAGGAGGAGATACTTACAAATTAAAATTTAATTGCATACCCTATTATATCTCAAATGCCTTATCAATTATGTCCCTCTCGCGCTACGATAAGTTCTTCCAACTTACCAGCATCACCATTATCTGTAAGTATCATTATTTCATCCTCAGTTATGAAATTATATCTACTCCCAATGTCTCTTAGAAACTGGTATACTTCAAACATAGTAGGCCTCTCCTTTGGAGTTGACGAAACACAGTTACATGCAACCTTTAGAAACTGAAAAAGTTCATGATCAACGCCTTTTCCAACTAGTGATTCATCGATAGCGTCTTTTAGTTTAGAGTTGACTGAGAGCTGCATAATCCATTCTACCAAATTTCCTTTAAAAGTTTCTGGAGCTTTCGCTATATGTGTAGGTCTTTCACCAGTTACCAACTCAAGAAGCACAGTTCCGAAGCTATAAACGTCCCCTTTAGGTGTAGCCACCAAAGTTGTTGTATACTCAGGAGCAACATAACCTAAATCGCCAAACTCACCATTTACAAAAGTACTCAAATGGGTATCGATTGGGTTCATCAATCTTGCAAGGCCAAAATCGGAAATTTTGGGCTCGAAATCCAAGTCCAACAAGATGCACTTTGAGCTTATGTTTCGGTGGATGATACGAGGATTGCAGTTGTGATGAAGCCATGCGAATCCTTTAGCTGCTCCAATTGCGATTTTGAGCCTTACAGACCACTCCATAGTGCACTCGCCAGCATCAGGGTGTAGTTTGTCATGAAGAGTACCGTTTGGCATATTTTTATAGACCAAAAGCCTCTCCTTTTTGGCCAGGCAAAACCCTAAAAGAGGAACCAAGTTACGATGTCGCACTGTTCCTAGTGTGGCCATCTCAGCCGTAAATTCTTGCTCCGAGTGTTGAGATTCCAGTAATCTCTTAACCATGAGTGATGTGCCGTCATCAAGGACAGCTTTGTAAACAGTGCCTGATCTTCCAGTCCCAATAACATTGCTTTTACTGAAGTTATTAGTAGCCTTCATGAGATCACTCAAGTTCATTTTTGAAATTGACTTCTCAAACATTGAAACCTGAGGTGAAGTCCAACACAATTAGCCTTAATATATAAAAAAGCTAATGCTCACTAAATCTAATATGAGAAATTAAACTGTCAGAAAGTATTGTCTGCTTTTCTAATGTCACGTGAAGAAAATGCATCATTTAAGTGTTGGGCCCAGAAAATATATTGGCTTCCTATATTTGACACAACAGTAAGACTTTTTCAAAATTGGTATAATCAACAATATTAAGAAGATATATTATATATTGAAAAATGTTACAATTGAAAGAGTAAATATCCAAATCGGTCCTTGAAATTGTAGGACTGTGTCAATCTAGCCCCTCACATTATCAATCAATATTGCAAAATGATCACTGAAATTGCAAAATTTAAATCATATTCGTCCCTCCATTTGTATTCCAGGGACTAGATTGACATTGAGTTGGTATTATCGGGTTGAATTTGAAATTAAGTGGATAATGTTAAGGATGCATTTGATAACATATCCAGACAAAGGAACAAACTTCATTAATTTTTCGCAATTCCAAGGATATTTCGGAATTTTGATGATATGGGGGGCTAGGTTAATGCAATAGTATAAAAAAAATAACATACAACCAAATAATATCCAGAAAATGATTTTCTACTTGAAGGTGTTTTCCATAATTTAATATTTTTGAAAGCAAAAATCTATGTAAGAAGAAAAAAGAATATATGCTCTATGGATAATATAATCCAATATGTAATAAGAACAAATACTACTTTTCATCTATCTAAGAACATACAAGCCATGCATTAATTTAGCTTACCTTAATTTTCTTGGTTCCCTTGAGAATTCTTGCCCATTTGTTTCCTTCAGGATCTTCTTCCTTTTTCCTGTGAGAAACACTGCGAACAAAGAAGAGCAATCCAACCCCCACTCCTAATGCTGCAAGAGTCACACCACCAACAGCTGCTCCAGCTATAACTGCAGTGTTAGTCTTCGAAGACTTGCTGCAAGCCTCTAAAGGAGCTCCGCAGAGTCCCGAATTATTCGCAAAACTATTTGCCGTAACTATACCTTGTTTAAAAGTTGGAACTTGTCCTGACAAAAGATTGTTGGAAACACTAAACATCTTAAGCCGCGGGAGTCCACCAAATTCTAGAGGAATTTGACCGGTGAGTTGGTTTTGGTCAAGTTTAAGACTATTAAGATAGGTACAATTAGCAAGCGAGAGAGGAATCTGTCCAGTGAAATCATTTGAAGATAGATCAAGAGTGGTCACAAAAGCAACAAGCTTAGATACATCATCCGGGATTGTTTTAGAGAGGCTGTTCAACGAAAAATCTAATCCAGTTAAGCTTGAACAATTTTGAATACCGCGAGGAAACTCGCCCTTAAGTCCCATATTAGAAAGTTTGAGATTCAAAACCCTATTTTCATCAGGATGCCAACATTCAACACCAGTGAACTTGCAGATAGACCCTTCAGTTTTATTGTTGAAATCCCAATTCTGCAAATAATTGTTTGGGTCTTTAAGTGATTCTTTTACCCTTTTTAAGCAGAAGATGTCGGTCTCAGTACCGTAGGTAATGCCACAACTAATAACAAGCAGTGAGAAACTAACAATAATAGGAGTACTGAAAATTCTGCTACTCAAAACCATCTTCACCAAGATCTCAAACACACAGACAAAAAAGCTAAGAACAAATTATCCAGGTACACTTCACTGAGATTGGTATCTAATGAAATCTGCAGCACAAACTATAGAGTCCATAGCATAGCACTGTTCCTAAAACAAAATTCAATAAACAACATCAACTCCATTCAGCACTTCACTTACTATACCATCCAAATCAACAACCAAGTAAGTCATAAACAATAAGGAACAATAAAAGCAACAACTTTTTTCCTCTCAGACCAAAATTCACTGTTCAGACCAAAAAGGCAAAAACTATAATATACAGATGAAAAAATAAAAAAAATAAAAAAAAATTTAGAAACCCAGTAAAGTTTGAATATGCAAGAATCAATATAAGCAAAAAGTGAAAAAACCCAGATTCAAAATCACATGAATTTTGCATATGAGTATTCAAATACTCACCTGGGTTACTAGAAAACCCAATTAAGGAAATAAAAGTATATGAAACAAAAAGAGTTGTGTACAATAAGAGTTGTGAAGAAGAAGGAAATTACCTCGTGAGTCAAAGAAAGAAGATGGGAATGGATTAGAGTTTTCGACAAGGTGAGGTGATGAGAGACAAGACAAGAGACCGGGAAGGGAAGACTTGGAAGTTGGAACAGGTTTGTTTGACTATGTTACATGCTGTTGATGAAAATCAGGGGCCACTATTGTCCTCCTAACCAAACAAACTGATTGTTGTTATCAACTTTTCTTTTACATTTCACTTTAACCGAAGGAAGTCCTTTACTAATTATAAAAAACATGTGATGGTGTTTTTGTCTCGGGTTTGAACCCTACCAACCAATTGAATTAAGTTTACGAAGGCAATGTTTTCGTCTCTAAATATATAACTAAAAAAGGTACTCACAATAATCATTTAAAGTAATAAAATTTTAAGATTGTTTTTTATTATGTATTAGAGTAGTGGTAGCATCTGCAATAAGAAAATAGTAGTGCTAACATCATTATCTTTTTTTAACGTTTTTTCCACCACTCACTTTTTAATTGGTTTAAACTATGGTGGGTAAAAATGGGTTCCACTCAAAATGGTGGGTCGTACAATCATTACATCCAAGAGAATAAAGGTTGAAGTGAGTGTTGAAAAAAAAATGTCCTTAGCATTCCTCTTATGTGTTATGCTAGTCAAAATAATCTCTTAAGAATAAGTTGTTTTGTTAAAACTGAGAGGACTATTTTAACATCAAAGACTATTTTGACAGTTGAACTACGCAGTTAAAAACTATCTTAAAATTTCGATACAAATACTATTGTGGCTACTAGTTATAGAAACTAAAATTACTATTACTCCATGCCAAAACTTCAATCTAAAGAAATTTTATGTTATTTTTAGTCATTCAAATAAAATATTGAATGAAAATAAAATAAAAAATACATGTAAAAAATTACATGTACTCTATAGGCAAAATTTATTTAATCATATTGTTAGGATATATCTAATAAAAAAGGTTTAAAATATACACATGAATCATGTACACTATAGACATATTTTGTACATACATTCAATATAAATTTATTTCTAATATTCTTATTGTAAGTTATTCCCACTTGTAACACAATTTATTCACTGCTTAAAATAGGACATGATTCGTGATTTTTATGATTTGAATGCTGCGTATTATATAGCATTGGCCATAAGTTTATTATTTTGACATGTCAACCTTTTTAACTATAATCTTAAAAATAAACTCTCATTAGATGTATGTGTAAATCAATGCTAGGAATAATGTTATTTTTGGATAATTTTACTTGTGCACACTCAATGAAACCTTCTCTCCTCTTCTACTTTGCAATTGCAAGTTGCAACCAAATAAACATCAAATGTATCTCTCTCTCTCTCACACACACACACACACACACATATATATATATATATATATATATATATATATATAGTTACGGTATTTAATCATTATAATATATTACCTGCAAGATATTATGACATAAAAGTTTAAGTCTAGATCTTTTCAAGTAATTGTTTCGGAATTTCGATCTTGTTGAGATGTTAAGTGTGTCTTGTGTGATGCCTCTGCAATGTAATATTGGCTTGAGGAGGAAAACTATTTTGGTGTCTTCTAACTATTTTGGTCGATTTATGTCATTATATCTACATAATTGTATATTGTATTTATTAAATTAGCTTATTGTAATTATGAATTGACATTGTTGTTTGTGTTACCTTCTATGAAGTATGAACAAACAAAGATAGGAATACTTGTATAATAATATAATACTCTTTTGAGCAGCTCATAAAAATTGAAATGTCAGGTAAACATAAATAACTTTGGAGTAAATTATAAAGGTACAAATAAAGTTTTACAGTTAAAGGCAACACGATTATTTTAAATCTTAATTTTTATTCAATATGGAGCATGCAGAATTGATCAATGCATTCATAAAATACAGGTAAAATTGTTGATGGACAATCATCTTTAGTAACACAAGGAATACGAACTGCATTGTCAAATAAAAAATAAATAATGTTAGTGAAAGAAGACATGATATTATGCATAAGATAAATTAGAAAGAAAAAAAAATGAAAATGGTGTGAGAAATGACATACCACTATTTGTAACAGTAAGAAATAGAGAAAGAAATATGATTAAAGTGTAAACAAACATGAGCATTTGAGTCATAGTTTTCATCCTTTGCGTGTAATAGTTAGAATTTCTTTTTAACTCTTCATCGGTAAATGAAATCGTAAATAAATTCATAATTTGTGAAGTTCAATTAAATAGTTTTTAGTACTAAAGAGTTTTAAGAAGTCACTTATATAATTGAAATTTTAAATTCTCTAATTGATTATCCTTTTAGCTCACTTAATTTATCAATTAATCGTATTAAAGATCTCAAATAAATAGCTTGATGATAATCAAAGTTTATTATATTTTTTATTTAAACTTCAGTAAATAAATTATTTGTTTTAGCCTTTCGTAATTAAACTTCATTAAATAAATTATTTATGTTTTAGCCTGAAACGCCTTGGAGGGGTGACAGTGACATTAAAATACCCATAGGATTATCTTATTTTATTTTACAAAATTTTGTATCAAAGTTAACTCATTTATTTATGTATTAATACAAACCTAAAAGACCTAACCATAATGCCAATTTGATTGTTATGTGGAGGATCCACAACGCATGTACAAGCCATACCCAAATACACAACCTAACATAGAAGAATCAAGTCATAAGTAGAGGTCAAGAAGGGAGACATGGCAACTAAGGCTGAAAATGAGTTGAATTGAGCCAAACTCGTCCGATAACGTCTCAACTTCATAAAAATTTGTTCTACTCAAAACATGACTTAATTTCGATACAAACCTTTTTTAACTCGAGTTTGACCAGTTTAAAGTTTGCAAATAACTCGATTCAACATGTTTGCTCAAATCATATAATTTAAAAAAAAAAATGTCAAAAAAAAAACATTTTCTTTATTGATGAGTTAAAATGAAGGTATAATAGAAAGAGCGTAAAAAAATATATATATTTATTGACGAGTTAAAATGAAGGTATAATAGAAAGAAAAACAAATCCAAAAATCCACCAACTTCATTGAGAAATTTATTCTAAAATAAAATGACACTTTAAAAATGAAAGTATTCAATTTGAGAAGTTGGTAACGATAACAGATGAAACTTGTCCATATTTGTTGTAGTAATAATAACAAGACAATTTCAGTATCTATCCATCTGTCGTTAATCAGACCAAGGCAAATTATAAACCTAATTATCAAACTCACTCAGTCTACCAATCTTGCTATCCTTTCTGATTAAGGGTTAGTGTACAACTTTAGGTTCACTTCCATACAGTTTCAGGTTGTTACAAATGGGAAAAGATAGCACCCTAAAATTTCTTTAAAATTAAAATAATAAAAATCAGTATGAGGCTTCTAAATTCGCACTTTAAACTAGAAGCAAGGTTCCTCAAATTACAATCACACAGATTGTGAAAAGAATCTAATTGAAACAAGTGCATATATGAACAAAACTGAAGTGAACCCCATCAATGATAACATGCCAATTTGTTTTCCCTGTTGGATGTACTTGAAAAAAAATATTAATATACCTAAACATCATATGGCAAGTCCAAACTCTTCCATCCATAAACCTAGCTTCTCTGCATTGCCAATTTGTCATTAATTAGATTATAGCCATTAACCATTCTCCAAAAAGAATGAATGAAGTTAAACAAATATAGATGCAGGAAATCTAAATTCAGCTAGAAGTATAAAAAATTGAATTTAGACAAGTTCAAATCTACAAGCATTGTCTATGAACTATGATTCAGAAGCCACAGAGACTAACATAAAAAGTAAGCCCAAAAGACTCCACTATGTTTCTACAGCTTGCTATAAATGGGCCGAATAATCTAACATTGTAAGCCGCACATAACACACAACTGTGGCATCGATTATATTGAACATAAAGAAACATACTTTACACTGTACTCACGAAAAACGTAGTTTACACTTGCCATAACAAAAAGAAGTCCCTTTCTTATGCCTTGACAGAACAAAGAAATAGAAAGCATATAAAACCTGTCTATAATAACACTACATTAAAAGCAGAATGATAACCTTACTTTAGGGGTCCTCCACGCGAAGTTGGACCCAAAAACCTAGTCTCTCCTTTGGAAACACTTAATTGAGGTAAGCTATATATATAGAAAAATTTCCTGTTTAAGAAAGTTTGTGTATTCCTTTCACTTTTCTATTCATTCAAATTTGGAAAGGGTATATGTTAGGGGTAAACATGGGTCCTAGTTCACGAGCAAACCCAGGTTTTGCAACTCCTTTCACTTTTCTATTCACTCTATATTCAGGTTGGATTGCAGAATCGCAGTGTTTTGCAACTCTTTGCTAGATACATTAAGAGACTTGGGGGGGGGGGGGGGGGGGGCGGATGCACACAGCTTCAATTGTTTCTCTACAGCTGAATTTGTTACGAGATCAGATCTATTTTCTGGCTTCTGTTTTGATGTTCTTCTAAGGGGGTTTCTGTATCAAACATAAATCTAAGGGTTTTATGTATCAAACATAAAGAGAATGGGCAACCATAACCATTCTTCAGTTTTTTCGTGTCCTTTTTTCTGTCTAAGAGAGTATAATGGACTGCAATCAACATACACAATGTTTCTTTCTTCACAAATTGACCTTTTTAAATTTCTAACTCTAACATACATTTTAACAAAAGTTTATGATAAAAATTTCAACGCAGAAACGAAGTCAAATAACAAGACATCGTCATCACCATTTTAAATTTCTAATATGCATTTTAACCAAAGTTTATGATAAAAAATTTAATGCAGAAACAAGTCACATAACAAGACATCGTCATCAAATTTCAAGACATGATATAAAATCCTTTTAATTAAAATAGAATCTTTACCTGTGAATAAAAGCTGGATTACAGAATAAAATTCTAATACAGCATTCAAGATTCCTCTCTGACTTTTTGCTTCTTCGACATTTTTGGTTTTTTGGCAGTGTCGACAATTGACAGTTCTAAAGTATCTTTATCTGAAATTAATGGTTTCTCCTCATTTTCTCTCTTTTTTGTGCTCCTGTAAAGTTTTCTAAGATGCATAAGCACAAACTTATAGACTTTAAGAATATTATTTAGACATGACAAATATTTAGAAGAGAAAAACCTGTCAGTACGGGAAACAACTTCTGAGTTCTTATCCAACCATTGTATGCTTCCTGTGTTATCTGGAACTAGAGATCCGTAAACATAGATTTGTTCCTCATCGAAGCTGCAACGATTAATCACAAAAAATAATCATATGATGCAACGTTCAACTCATAACCAAAATCTAAACTTAACACTTTACAGGGTCATTCTAAAACTATTTGTAGTTATACACTATCAACAAAAAAGTGGGAACTGGCGAGTCAAGATACTCACCAAAGTTTTCCAACATGCGCTAACAACTAGCAAACAACAACAACCAAGCCTTATCCCACTAAGTGGGGTCGGCTACATGGATCAAATTACGCCATAGTGTTCTATCATAAATCAAATTTGAGTCCAACTCATTGACCTCTAAATCCTTTCTAATGGTTTCTCTAATAGTTTTCTTAGGTCTTACTCTACCTCTTTTAACATGACTCTCCTCCATTTGATCTACTTTTCTAACAACGGCATCTACGGGTCTTCTCTCTACATGCCCAAACCATCTAAGCCTAATTTCTACCAACTTTTCTACTATAGGTGCTACCCCCACTCTCTCTCTAATGGTGTCGTTCCTAATCCTATCATGTCTAGTCTAACCACTCATCCAGCGCAACATCCTCATCTCTCCTACATTTACTTGATTCTCGTGTTGACTCTTAACCGCCCAACACTCCGTACCATATAACAACGCCGGTCTAACTGCTGTCCGATAAAACTTTCCTTTCAACTTAAGTGGTACTTTCTTATCGCACAGAACACTGGAGGCTCTTCTCCATTTTAACCACCCAGCTTGAATACGGTGAGTTATAACTTTTGTACATTTTGGTACATTTGGGGTTTGGCTATAGCAGAATGTATGTGCACCTAAAAGGGTGTTTCGAAACCAGACAAAACCCAAAATAGGACAAAGATTTATGCAAAGAATGGGCAAACCTTCATAGTAGATACTGGATATCCAGTCAGAGACATGGAAAAGGATCTGTATATGTTAGTAGAAAAAGCCCCACTCCCACAAATTTATTTATATGGAAGCCAGTTCTTCTGAACATATTCATCTTCAACCAATGATACGGTGATTAAGAGTTATATTATTAGTTGGTTACATCAATATATTTAACCATTGATACAGTGATAGCGTTATATTAGTTGGTTACATATTTATGGTGCTTCTTCACTGTATGAATTAGTATATGCAATACTGCAGATCTAGAGGGATGGTTACTACATCCTTATGTCCAGCTGAACAAACTAAACTATCTAAATTTAAACACGCAATCAGTTCTAAAAATTTGAGCCCGCAAAAGAAACCAAAACAACAAGAGACTTAACATGATATAACAAAACATACTCTCATGCAATTGCAAAAGATGCATATAACAAATCTAATCTTATAAAGTATGTCACCTCTTGACCGAAAATCGTAGCATGGTTCCTTTCTTTATCACATGTCGCTTGTGATATTTGCTCGCAAACACCCCGTGTTTCTACAAAAAGAGAAAACCACACATCACACACACTAAAACCACATGCATATAACTAACTATATAATCTATTCATAATGCCGACACAGTAAGACAACAACAACTACGAAAACATTCGGACGAGACACTCACCATTGTGAATTTGAACTCTCCCCTGATATCTTCGTCAGTTATAATGGCAGTAGCAAATCCAAGCACAATAACAATAATAACCTCAGGTGTAACTTTCTCTACTTTTCCTTCTGAAAAAACAACACAACATAAACCAAATTAATTAATTAACTAACCTAAGAAAATTTAACTAACTTAATTTCTGGAATTTTGTTAAAACAATTTAACAAAAAAATTATCAACATTACCTAAAAGCATATCTGGCTTGGGAGAAAAAAGCAACATGTTAACCTTCAAATTAACACCGAAATACGGATAAATACCGGGAAGAACCTTGGCGCATTTGTCGAGTGAGTCGACATCGTAGGCCAAAACGACACCGTCGAAAATCTCATCGTAACTGCAAAGAAACGAAACAAAAACAAAATTAATAAAAAATCAGAGTTACATGAATGAAGATATTGGAAACAAATTGGTTGAAGAAAGGAATGTTACGTGAAAAGTAAAGTGCTGAGTTCACGAAAAACGGCTTTGGAAACTTGATTGCTTTGAGAAGGATGAATGTAAACTACTAAGTTGGATTTTGAAACCTTTAACCCTTCCATTGGAGGAGTTAGGGTTTTGAGTTGAAACTAACTCGGTGTAATGGGGTTTATTCAGTTGGTGACTCAGCAGAGAAGAGGTTGAAGAAAATGAGAGAAGAGGTTTAGGGTTAGTTTGTTAGGTTGGGCCTTTGGGCTCAAATACAAAGCCCAAACTTAGATACAAGAATCCTGCTCTTTACCCAAACCTTTTTTGTATTTTTATTTTTTCATTATATCTATTCATTGAATAAGTGATGATCCAGCAGTTCTTACTCAGGGAATTTTTGGACTTGGATTTTTCGCTCATTCCCAAAGTAAATGTCGAAAATGCCCCGTGTAAGTCACGCTAGTATAAATTTTCAAATTTTTCACATGACTTAAGTCACGCTTGATGAAAAACTCAAAATTTTTCTGCATAGTCTCTTGTTGCTGCTCGCTTTGTTACAGTATGCAGGGCTTTTTATTTGTTGTAAAAACTTGCTAGTTTTTGCACTACTGGTGCTTGGCCTTTGAAATATATATATATGTGTGTGTGTGCTGATTAAAAAATAATTATATTCTACACTCACAACATTGAAATATAATCTAATCATATTCAAATTAGGTCAAAACAATCAAATTAAATGAGTTAACAACACATATTTTCCACTCACAAATTAGGTTTAAGGTTTTGAAAGAGTTGTTTACAACTAGATTGATGACCCGTGCGCTGCACAGGTCTTATGAACTGAGAGTGAAAGGAAGAAGAGTATAAGAAAAGATGGTGAAAGGGGGCAGAGACGTTTTGGTAAAATGAAACATATTTCATTAAGGGTGTTTTTATAAAAAGATCAAAACACGTTTCTCCGCCCACTAAAGATAAAACCACGGGTCAACAATTTATTTGATCAGATGGTCCGATCGAAAAGGTGAATCGGATCGGAACACGTCCTATTAATTGATGAACAAATATTATACATACCTTGTCGTCGACTAAGGGCAAATTCATGAAAAGTGTCTCATGAGGATGATCCTTGTCTGGTATACACCAAACATGAATGACACAACCCTAACTTTCAAATTCCCCTTGCCACCAAAAACATCAGATAATGAAGTGTAATCATTTGCCATATTGGAGCCAAGTTATGGTACGATGATAATTAATTTAGTTAACCAACCTTATACCACTAACATAATAGCTATATTTATACTTATATAACACTATAATATACCACTAATGAGTAGAAATGTTGAGTTTGAATTTTCAATAAAAATTGCACTTATCCACACTGTGGGAAGGTATCCAATAATCAAACAGGAGTGCTGCTATGGGAAATCAAATAGTTTAATGTTTGTACCAATACTATGTTGAAGGTAGCATTAAAAGAAAACATATGCTTATTTAAAAGAAAACAATCTATGCTTATTTTAACATTGCAATTTTTTAATAATTAAAAGTTGCCTTTCTTTATATGTTATAGCATAAAGGTAACTTACAAATTCATTCCATAATCACAAAGAAGTCCAAAAAACTCGTTAGTACATATATTTGAATACACATTAGTTTTTGTATTGCCTTGCAATTTTTTAGAACTTGAATTTTATACTAAAATATTATAACATATGTATTCATAGGTTTTGAGAAAGACATTGAAAAGCATCTAAACTTCAAAACTCACTATTAAGTAAGAAACTCATTATAAAACAATCCTTTAATTTAAAAGTTATTATTAGGCAAAGCTTATTAAAAAATAATCTCTTAACTTAAAAGAATTGTCACATATTGTCGACACTTGCACATACATTTCAAAAATATTTATATTCGGCTCCTTCAGCTGTTGTTGCAGGTTTTGTACCGATGGTTCGGTAATTAGGGAGGGATTATGTATATCTTCATTTTTTTTTTGTTTTGGCTTTATTTGCCCCTTCTCTGTTGATGTGCTTATATTTTTCTGCATAGTCCCTTGTTGCTGCTCGCTTTGTTACAGTATGCAGGGCTTTTTATTTGTTGTAACAACTTGCTAGTATTTGCACTACTGGTGCTTGGCCTTTGAAATATATATATATATATATATATATATATATATATATATATGCTGATTAAAAAATAATTATATTCTACACTCACAACATTGAAATCTAATCTAATCATATTCAAATTAGGTCAAAACAATCAAATTAAATGAGTTAACAACACATATTTCCCACTCACAAATTAGGTTTAGGGTTTTGAAAGAGTTGTTTACAACTGGATTGATGACCCGTGCGCCGCACGGGTCTTATGAACTGAGAGTGAAAGGAAGAAGAGTATAAGAGAAGATGGTGAAAGGGGGCAGGGACGTTTTGGTAAAATGAAATATATTTCATTAAGGGTGTTTTTATAAAAGGATCAAAACACGTTTCTCTGCCCACTAAAGATAAAACCACGGGTCAACAATTTATTTGATCAGATGGTCCGATCGAAAAAGTGAATCGGATCGGAACACGTCCTATTAATTGATGAACAAATATTATACATACCTTGTCGTCGACTAAGGGCAAATTCATGAAAAGTGTCTCATGAGGATGATCCTTGTCTGGTATACACCAAACATGAATGACACAACCCTAACTTTCAAATTCCTCTTGCCACCAAAAACATCAAATAATGAAGTGTAATCATTTGCCATTTTGGAGCCAAGTTATGGTACGATGATAATTAATTTAGTTAACCAAACTTATACCACTAACATAATAGCTATGTTTATACTTATATAACACTATAATATACCACTAATGAGTAGAAATGTTGAGTTTGAATTTTCAATAAAAATTGCACTTATCCACATTGTGGGAAGGTATCCAATAATCAAACAGGAGTGCTGCTGTGGGAAATCAAATAGTTTAATGTTTGTACCAATACTATGTTGAAGGTAGCATTAAAAGAAAACATATGCCTATTTAAAAGAAAACAATCGATGCTTATTTTAACATTGCAATTTTTTAATAATTAAAAGTTGCCTTTCTTTATATGTTATAGCATAAAGGTAACTTACAAATTCATTCCATAATCACAAAGAAGTCCAAAAAACTCGTTAGTACATATATTTGAATACACATTAGTTTTTGTATTGCCTTGCAATTTTATAGAACTTGAATTTTATACTAAAAAATTAGAACATATGTATTCATAGGTTTTGAGAAAGACATTGAAAAGCATCTAAACTTCAAAACTCACTATTAAGTAAGAAACTCATTATAAAACAATCCTTTAGTTTAAAAGTTATTATTAGGCAAAGCTTATTAGAAAATAATCTCTTAACTTAAAAGAATTGTCACATATTGTCGACACTTGCACATACATTTCACAAATGATTCTAGTTACAATTGACCATAAAATACAATTTCATTATTGTCAGCCACTACAACACCTATCTTGATCTTTGCACCTTCAGGAATATTGCAGGACTCGATCACCCATTTCCAACAAAACCAACAAAATATGTTATATGCAGTTGATTGACAATCTTGTCCAATTCGAAAGTAGGGTTCAAATCCAACAATGTTGTCAATGTCATTTCCTTTCTCGGGATCTAGCAACACCTTCACTGCTCTGCTGCCATAAACTGATTCGTCTTCCATCTCGCGGCCATTACTGCTCACTGTTCCTCCCTCTTTAATGAACATGTTTGTCATGGTTTCTCGATTATCATGCCACGACCTCTTTCATCTGTTTCAACAAAATCATAGATGAAAATCAATGATTTCAATTTCAGCAAAATTAGAACAGATGAAGAAAAAAAATGAAACTAAAATATACATAACAAATGATTATACCAATAACAAAAATATTTATATTCGGCTCCTTCAGCTGTTGTTGCAGGTTTTGTACCGATGGTTCGGTAATTAGGGAGGAATTATGTATATCTTCATATTTTTTTTTTTGTGTTTTGGCTTTATTTGCCCCTTCCCTGTTGATGTGCTTATATTTTTCTGCATAGTCCCTTGTTGCTGCTCGCTTTGTTACAGTATGCAGAGCTTTTTATTTGTTGTAACAACTTGCTAGTTTTTGCACTACTGGTGCTTGGCCTTTGAAATATATATATATATATATATATATATATATATATATATATATATATCGATTAAAAAATAATTATATTCTACACTCACAACATTGAAATCTAATCTAATCATATTCAAATTAGGTCAAAACAATCAAAATTAAAAAAACTCAACCTCTTCATCATCAGGCTTGCAGATAGTTTCATCAGGCTTGGAAGAATTATCTTCACTGTCGGAATTGTTGTTGCGCTTCCTCTTCCCACCGAAAGCCATTTAGAAATTTTGGGAAGGTTACTGGCGGAATCGTTAATCAATCAGAAGGTTTGAAAGAGAGGGTGAAGTGGTGGCGGTCGGACCAGAGGAATTGGATGAGGCGATGGATTTTTGGAGAAGTTGAGAGAATTGAATTGTTTGGGAATCTGAAGAAGAAAAAGAATTGTTCTAGCATAGTATTAGAATTTCTTGAGAAGTGTAACATGTGATATGAATGTGATTTTTTTTTGTTGCTTTTAACTTTGCAGAAAACAAAAGTGGAATTTGTGAGTAACTACCATATTGAGGAAGCAAGAAAATTCAATTCGATATTGGCATGGACATTCATTGGAAAAGGAGTATTATTTGGCACACTTTGTGGAGTATTTATAGGCATGAGATATGGTGGATAATTATAGTGGCACCGTTTAGTTTTCAATCTTGTATTCCAATAGATGTAATTTAATGCTTTACGTATATCAAGCAGGGAAAGTTTGAAAAAAAATATGCATAGAAACCATAAAGCCACAATGACTCGGTTAACAATACAAACTCCACTAAATACCATCCAAATTCAAATTTCAAATTAGATGGGAGGGAAAATATTAGGGTTGTTGTCATTAGCATTTAATGAATTAGAAATAGAGGGAACTAATTAGAGTTAAGATGTTGCAAACCTAATGACTTTAAGGAATATAAGAGATAAGAGATGTACATTAAGATTAGATAATAAGGATTTTTAGTTGATGATTAGTTTAGTTATGATGCATTATAACATTCATTAACCATCAACAAAACATAATTAATTTTATATTTAAATTATACTAACGGTTAAATTTGATGTATATTTTTTGGGTTGAAATAATGCAGCTCTAATTTTTTAAAAATAATACCACTCTAAATTTTCCCCTGATAAAAGTTAAAACAGCTCTAATTTTTATTTTTTTTTAGCAAAAAAAAACAGCTCTAATTTTTTTTTGTCGACAACAGCTCTAAATTTAGTACAACGTAGAATGAGTTAAAAGATTAAACCATAAAAAAAAGGGATAAAAGAAAGAAAACGACCAAAAGGTAAAAAAGGAAAACCAAATTCAAAATTCCCGCCAGAATAATGCGAATTGCAGAGATATCCACACCGGAGCTCCGAACACTCCACGGCGACAGCGACGACCATCACATCCTCTCCCAAATCGAATCAATCGTCAAGCAAATAGAAACTCACTCCGTCAACAAACCACCACCGGAAACAACCGTCGTCAATCTCCGGCAATGCCTAACGCAGCTGAGTCAACTCGCTCCATTTTCCAACTCACTCAAGCTTCAGATTTGGAAACTCAGCTACCGTCTCTGGAACGTATGTGTCGACATCTCCAACACCGCCTCCATCCGCTCTTCATCATCCTCCACCACCGTCGCCGGCGAAAATCAGGCAGAACTTCGTCACTTAACCGCCGACCTCCTCTCCATTGCCAGCGACGTCACCGGAATTCCTTCTCCGGCGATTAAATCGGCGTCGTTTTACTACAAGACTGGTATGTTATGGCATAACCTCCGGAAATTCGATCTCGCCGCGAAATGCTACGAACGAGCCACTGATCTGGTTTCGAAACTCGATATCTCTTCGATAACAGACGCAGGAGAGAGAAAACTGCTTTTAGATCTGAATTTGGCTCGGTCCCGAACTGCGTGGGAAGTTCGGGACCAGACCCTTGCAATTGCGTTACTAAACCGAAGCAAAAGCATGGTTTCTGGTTCATGTGAGAATTACATGGAACTAGCGAAGCAGTTTATGTCGTTTGGGAAATGTTCACTCGCAGCGAATAGCGATTTGAGTGAGGCGTTGAAGTTGATGAACGAGGCGTTGGAGAATTGTGAGAAAGGATTCGGTGCAGCGAGGACACGGGAAGAGAAGGTGGAAATTCGAGGTTTGAGGTGGAAGGTTTTGAGGTTTATAGCGGCGATTCATTTGCAGAAAGAGGAATTTGAGAGTGTGGTTAAATGTGTGAAGGTTTTGAGAGATTCTGCTGAAGGTGGTGATGATCATCCAAGTCTTTCTGTTTTGGCGATGAAGGCGTGGTTAGGGTTAGGGAGGCACGTCGAAGCAGAGAAGGAATTGAGGGGAATGGTTATTGATAGAGGGATTCCAGAAGGTGTTTGGGTGTCTGCTGTGGAGGCTTATTTTACGGCAGCAGGGACCGCGGGAGCGGAGACAGCGAAAGGGGTGTTTTTAGGGCTGTTAGGGAGGTGTCATGTTAGTGCTGGTGCTGCGGTGAGGGTGGCGAGTAGGGTGCTCGGAGGCAGTGGGGAAGGGAGTAAAGTGAGGGCTAAAGTGGTTGCTGAGCTTGTGTCTGATGAAAGGGTGGTGGCACTTTTTGCAGAAAAGGATGCTGCTAAGGATAGAACAGCAATGCATGCTGTTCTTTGGAATTGGTATGATAATGTTACTACTCTCTGGTTCATTTCTATCTAATCTGGTTCTTCTGCTAGCTTCATAGTTGTATAAATCTGAATGTAGTTTGTGATTGTTTTGCGCCATTTGCATGATGATACTGTGGGTGTGTCTTAACAGTTTAAAAAATATAACTTAATGATTGTTATCTTAATGTTTTGTCATCCTAAATGTTTTCACAAGATAATATGTGCCAAGTGTGTGATTAAATGTGAAAAATGTTTTTGTAAGTTATGAAACTGCAAGCAAAGCTATATGGGATAGCTTTCTTGGTTGAAGTTGAACTGATCTAAGAGGGTATTCAATATAACCAAATCACTGTTCATTTCTTTGTTTAATGGATGTGATGTAAAAAAATATTATTGTATTAATACATATATTGTGGGTTCGGTATGGCCAATAAGCTCCTTTTTTGGGTTTTCCATCTCACTATGCAGTATGCAAGTGAAATATAATTGTGGGAAGAGTCTTCCCATTGCCTTTTCTATTTGATTAAACAATTATTACTCATCCCGACCTTAGCTCAGTTGGTAAAGCGGAGGACTGTAGTTGGTAACATGCCAAATAGCCATCCTTAGGTCACTGGTTCGAATCCGGTAGGTCGGAATTATTTTTGGATTTTTTTTGGTAAAAAAGCAATTATTAGTCCACAGCTTCAGAACATGTGCTGAACTAATGTCAAGTAAAACAGGAAGGTACAATTGAAATCATATCATATAGGTAACAAATAAGTTACCTTTTGCCACTCTCTCAACAAATCCTAGCTCCATTGCAAAAAGTTAACCTTCAAAATACAGCAAAAATAGTAGAATCAGGTGTGAAATACTTTTAGTACTACAATATTCCTGCAGCTGCAGTGTTTATCTAACTAAGCAGTGGCTGCTATTAGAAACTAAAAGAAGATGATTAATTCATCTTTAGATGCATAGAATATGAATTGAATTTTGTGTACAGAATAAAAATGAAACTGTTACATTACAATGGCTTCCATAAAGCTATTTTTAGGCAGCTGCAATTAACAGAGTTAGTTGCAGAATCTGTTGCAAATGTGCTGACTCATGGTAGTTAGTTACAAGGGTAGTTATGCAGTTTCGCCAACGCTATTGTGGCTTTCTCTAACGCTAGTTCTACATATCTCTAATAACTGCCATCTACATTCATTTTCTTGGTACATTTTAAATCATCTAGGTTGATCCTTTTGTGGCTTTGGTATATATTCTTGACAACTGCCTAGGAGACTAGTTTGTTTTTTCTCTTGTCTTTCTCAACTGCCTAAGGATAGAACAGCAATGCATGCTGTTCTTTGGAATTGGTATGATAATGTTATTACTCTTAGGTTCATTTCTAATCTGGGTCTTCTGCTAGCTGCGTTGTTGTATCAATTCAAATGTGGTTTGTGATTGTTTTGCGCCATTTGTATGATGATACTGTGGGGTGTGTCTCAACAATTTAACTTCAAAAATATAACCTAATGATTGTTATCCTAATGTTCTGTCATCCTAAATGTTTTCAGAAGATAATATGTGCCAAGTGTGTGATTAAATGTGAAAAAAGTTTTTGTAAGTTATTAAACTGCAAGCAAAGCTATATGGGATAGCTTTCTTGGTTAAAGTTGAACTGATCTAAGAGGATATTCAATATAACCAATACACTGTTCATTTCTTTGTTTAATGGAAGTGATGCAAAAAATATTGTTGTGTTGAATACATATATTGTGGGTTTAACATGGGCAATAAGCTTCCTTTTCGGGTTTTCCATCTTACTATGTAGTATTGAAGTGAAATATTTTGCTGGGAAGAGTCTTCCCATTGCCTTTTCTATTTGATTAAGCAATTATTAGTCATCCCGACCTTAGCTCAGTTGGTAGAGCGGAGGACTGTAGTTGGTAACATGCCAAATAGCCATCCTTAGGTCACTGGTTCGAATCCGGTAGGTCGGATTTTTATTTATTTTTTTGTTAAAAAAATACAACTATTAGTCCATAGCTTCAAACATGTGCTGAACTAATGTCAAGTAAAACAGGAAGATACAATTGAAATCATATAGGTAACAAATAAGTTACTCTCTGCTACTTTCTCTACAAATCCTAGCTCCACTGTAAAAAGCTAACCTTCAAAATACAGCAAAAATAGTAGAATCACGTGTGAAATACTTTACTACTACAATATTCCTGCAGCTGCAGTGTTTATCTAATGAAGCAGTGACCTGACTGCTATTAGAAACTCAAAGAAGATGATGAATTCATCTTTAGATGCAGAGAAAACGAATTGAATTTTGCGTATAGAATAAAACTGAAACTGTCACATTTCAATGGCTTCCATAAAGCTATTTACAGGCAGCTGCAATTAACAAGGTTAGTTGCAGAATCTGTTGCAACTGTGCTGACTCACGACAGTTAGTTACAAGGGTAGTTATGCAGTTTTGCTAACTCTATTGTGGCTTTCTCTAACGCTAGTTCTACAGAACTCTAATAACTGCCATCTACATTCATTCTTTTGGTACATTTTGAGTCATCTAGGTTGATCCTTTTGTGGGTTTCATATAGATTCTGGATAACTAAAGCTGCCTAGGAGACTAGTGTTGTTTTTCTCGTCTTTATCAGCCACTATCGGTGTATCTCTTTTTTAATGACCCCTAGAAATGACATCCACTGGAGCACTGCAGCATAAATATGTTGGAAGAGTATACAATTTGCTTGATGAATATTTGCATTTCATATGATTGAGAAATACCTTGGAATATTTGCGTTTCTTTCCAAGTGAAGTCAGTCACAAATCACTGATCTTCAATATTTTTATCCGATTTTCAGTGGTGCTGACAATTTTCAGTCAAAAGATTATGGGACCAGTGCAGAACTCTTTGAAAAATCAATGCTATATATTCCACATGACACAGAGAACAGAACACTTCGAGCTAAGGGCTTTAGAGTTTTGTGTCTCTGCCACCTTGGTCTCTTACAGCTGGATCGCGCCAAAGAATACATCGACGAGGCTGAGAAGGTATTATTGAAAATTAGAATTTTGAATTTGTAGCATTAACTTTCACTCAAATAAGAAATATTAACCTTGTTTTTCATTTTTGCAGCTCGAGCCCAACGTTGTCTGTGCTTTTCTTAAGGTACTGTCTTCTCTATCTGTAGGTGTGTATTGGTTTTCTGTATCTATTTACACACTTGTATAAATAAATATAGGTGGACTAAAACAGCAGACTAATTCACAATGCTTACAGATAGGTTTGGATCTTATGATGACACTTCACATTTGTTTTCCTAATGATTGTTTTAAGTTGGTTACTACTAATAACTAAGCCCATTTGCTTCTTATTAGGGTAATGTTTGTTGATAATTTGAATGACATGAGAACTTATATTAACTTTTCATTTGTTTTAATTCAGTACAAAATTTATCTCCAAAAGAATGACAGCCAAGGTGCTATTACTCAAATTGAAGCGATGACTGCGTGCCTTGACTTTCAACCAGATTTTCTCTCACTTTCAGCCCATGAAGCTGTTGCTTGCAGTGCTCGATCTGTTGCTGTTGCCTCTCTATCAACTATGCTAAACTTCTACGCTTCCGGAAAGTCCATGCCAACAGCAGAAGTTACAGTTATGCGCACCTTGGTCACTATCCTATCTCAAGAACCGGGAAATGAACCGAAAGTTCTTAAAACCTTTAAACATGCCCATACACGAGCATCCGAGCTTGGTCCTGATTGCTTCTTTGGAAAAGAGGAGGTTGGAAGACGCGAGCGAAATTGGTTTGCTGTGACTTCATGGAACTATGGTACAAAAACTGGACAGGATAAGAACTATGAATTGTCTGCCGAGTTTTTAAGACTTGCATCAAGTTTTTATGATCTAGTTAAAGGGTCTGATGATGAGAACAATGTCATGGTTTGTAAGTCATTAGTGCTTTCTGTGTCATCAATGATAGCTTCAGAATTTCAGAGGAAGACTGCTATGTCAGAAATCGAAGTCAAACAAGCTGTAACTTTACTAGATAGAGCAGGGCAGGTATGAATTTGTTCTTTTCTTCGTTACATGCTACCCCGATGCATTTAGTCTTTTTCGAAAGGGTCAAGTTGACTTGATAGGAAAAGATAAGCTGTATTATACTTTCAAAAGTAATTTGTTGTTAGGTTATATTTTAATTGTGAATCTTGTTGAATATTATCTTGTTCCTATCATATGTGGATGCAGATGCTAAAATCAATTTCAGCTGGGAGCTTTGTTAATGATGGCCAAATCAATACCATTGCACCTGACCTTTTCTTCATATACACTTTATGTGCTTATGACGTACAAGGAAGGCTAAATGACTTAGGATCACAACTCTTCACAGTGAAAAGTTTTGCCAGTTCAAAGGCTTGCAAGCCTCAGTACCTTCTTCAGATAGGTTTACATGCCTCGCAGGGACCACGGTCTAATCATGAAGTAGCCACCTTTGCTCTAAATGAGTGTCTCTCATCTTTCCTTTCATCACCAGTTCCAGATTATCAAAATGTTGCTCTTGTTGTTCGCAAGCTTATAGCCATCGCTAGCATCCACAAGGGTGATAAAGATGATGATCTTGTATATAGTATGTACAAGCAAGCTTATAGGATAATGGTTGGGTTGAAGGATGGTGAATATCCAATTGAAGAAGGAAAGTGGCTTGCCATGACTGCATGGAACCGAGCTGCAGTGCCAGTGCGGTTGGGTCAGATTGAAATGGGAAAGAAATGGATGAATATCGGCTTTGACATTGCAAAACATGTTTCAGGCATGGAAGTTTACAAAGCATGCATGGAAGATGTTCTTAGCAATTTGGAGACAAACCTTTGATGTACATGAATTTCAAATTCAGTTTCTAGCAGATATAGAAATAGAATCCATGCATTTTGTACAGGACAGAAGCTTAGTTCATGTAAATGTAGGAAAAATCTGGATTTTACTTTGGAAATATTCTGTAGGGTTTATGAGTGTTCTTTTTGTTGGTCTTACAAAAGGAACATTCTATTGTCAGATAGCCATTGTAATTCTCTGCAGACATTTCCTGTATACCCAGAAAAGTCCAAGCCAATTATATGAATGGTTAGTATTTACAATAGTTTTCTCTCAGAATCTTTTTTACTTAGTTACCAATGAGGTTAGAATAATCTCCTACAAGGTGAAAAACTATGAGGAGAATTCAAGTTCCCTTCGAGAGAGGCACTCACATTACCTCAGGTAACTAAGTATTCACCCAAAATTACATGGTACTTAGTATTGATTATTACAAAAAGCACACAGATACTCCTTTCTAAAACGTTATATAATTTTGTTTTGTTGTTTTCAACCAATTGTGTAAGCTGTCGTATGATTTTAAGAATTTATCTTGTAAAATAAGAATTTAATTACTATATATTGAAAATGTAAAATAGTTTGACTTGTTCAATCATATATCATCTTTGGATATTTCTACATATAGTTTAAGAAAGAGGTTAATTTTTATGTACAGTGTAAAACATTTTTACATATGTATCTAATCAATGTCAAATAAATATTTCTACACAATAATTTGATTGGATGCATGTGTAAAAATGTTGTACTCTATCAATGCATACAGATTAAATCCGTAAAATAATACATTTATACATGCTTTTTGTATTAACAAATAAATTTTGAAACATAGTTGCTTTAAAAAATAAATTTATATTTTCAAACAAAACAAGTAATCTCTACTAAAATTGAAAGTCATTTTTTCTTATTTTTAGAAGAAGCATCAAATATCATTATAAACTTTTATAGACACGTGAACTCTCACTCTCAAGATCTAACAATATCAACATTGTCGGTTGAGTTAGACCTTAAGAAAAAATAAAACGTCTATATATTAAATAAAATTCACACACATTATAATCCATGGTACTAA
Organism: Medicago lupulina; assembly: GCA_958299785.1. Classification (NCBI taxonomy): domain Eukaryota; kingdom Viridiplantae; phylum Streptophyta; class Magnoliopsida; order Fabales; family Fabaceae; genus Medicago; species Medicago lupulina. Next base: position 17,938,752 of record OY283140.1, on the reverse strand, counting down.
AATAAAATAGCACATATATTTTTTTACTGGAAAAAAAACTTACAAAAATTTCCTTAAAAAAAAAAACTTACATAAATTAATTTTTTGTCAAATTATTATATAAATTAAATTATAAATTCCTACCTATGAAGAAGTTGCATATGATAATGTTAAGCTCTTTATCCTTTTCCAGATGACTTTGGTATGTCCATTTGCCACTCTCTCATGGATTCCCTTTCTCTACTCCTCTCTTATCCACCCTTCACCAAAACCCACCCCAAAACCCAAAAACTCTTCACCACCAAATCCTTTTCTCTTCTCTCAAACCCTAATCCACCCCACTCTTCATCTCTTCCTCAACCCCATTTCAAGAAAAATATCTCAATTTCTCATTCTCATACCCCACTTCAAAACCTCTTCAAAAAATCCACTTTTTCACTTGCTATAATCAACCTCTTTACTCCATTTCAATCCCTTGCTGTTGAAGCACCCACTTTAACCGAATCAGATGCAGGCAGAATCAACTTAGAATCAATTCTTGTTTCCATTGATGATTTTTTCAACCGATACCCGTTTTTTGTTGCTTGGTGTAGCTTTATTTATCTTGTTGCTATCCCTTTAGCAGAAGAGTATTTTAAGAAGTATAAATTTGTTTCAGCCATTGATGCTTTCAGGAAGCTCCGTGATGAGGCGAATTCGCAGTTGTTGGATATAAGGGATAGGAAGAATGTTAAGTTTCTTGGGTCGCCTAGTTTGAAGATGGTGAAGAAGGAAGTTGTGCAGGTTGAGTTTGTTGAGGGAAATGAAGATGGGTTTGTGAAGAAGGTTTTTGAGAGGTTCAATGATGCTTCAAATACTGTTGTCATTGTTTTGGATAGGTAAAGAAAGATACTTGTTTTGTTTTGTGGCAATTTAAAGAAATTTATATAGCTATAAAATTGTTTTCGTATAAGCTATAAGCCGTTTTCATAAGCTATTCTGGAGAGGTTATGGAAACAATCTTAAGAAAGCTTATGAACATGTCATAAGCCGTTTTCATAAGTTCTACCAAATAGTCGGACAAGTGTTTATGTTAGTAGATAAGCTTGAATAAATCAATCCAAACAGGCTATGAGATTATAGAAGTAATATTGTTGATGAGAGTGTTTTCGTTTCCTATAATCATGTATTATTCAAGTGTAAAAAATTTCTCACTTGTTACTCTTTTAAATGTAAGGTAGTTTCGACGGTAATTCCTTGAAAGTTGCTGAGTTATTATTCAAGAATGGTTTCAAAGAGGCCTATGCCATCAAAGGTGGAGTTAGAGGCCAGCAAGGGTGGATGGTATGATCTTTCTCTTCGTTTTCTTATGCATGTTGTTTGTTTACTAGATGAATCGAACATACTTCTGCATTTTATTCATATAGTTCTTATGATTTAATTGGTATGTAATGTCAGTGTAAACATTTATTACACTGTCAATTAATTATAATCACCAAAACCATATCAATAAAAATATTTGATTTCAATGATAAATATCTTAAATGTCATTTATAGGATTAGTTGTGATTGTTCGATAATTTGAACATTTACACCAACTGTGTATTGAAATTAAACTTTTTCTTAACCTTAACCATTTAAGTTTGATATAAGTTAGCATTCTACACTGTATATATCAACGCACCTATGAAGCTTTAAAAGATATCTACTTGGCATGGTATATATAAAGATTTAAACTGGGTATTCAATTATCAGATCTTGGAAAGTCATTTCCCATGCATCAACTTGATGCCAACTTAGGAATGAATGTAACTGTGTATCTGATTGTGGAAAATCTTTTTGAAGTAAAGAATAAAGTTCATATATTGGGTCTTTGTTGTGGCAGGCTATACAAGATACCCTTTTGCCCCCTTCTGTGCATATAAACCGAAGGAAAAAGACTAAAGTGCCAAAAGAGCTCAGTACAAATGGAAATGGGGCCATTCAGCAAAGTGATAATAATAACGAGAGTGTGGTATCCTCAGCTATCCCTGCAGTTGGAAACCAAGAGACAGAAAATGGTCATGTGAAAAAGTCTGTAGAGTCCAATCCGGAAATGAAAATCAATTCTGTAGTTTCCTCTTCTCCCTATCCCAATGTATGTAATTCTCAACTCTCTCTCTCAGTCTCTTGCTTTCAATTCCTTTTTTCCATTGTGACCCTTCATGTCTAGCAATGCATGTTCAATGGTTTAAGCAGAAAACATCAATTAGTTAATGTTGATTTTTCAATTATGTAATAGAACTAACAGGCAAGGAGGAAAAGAGAAATAAGAATCTGTTCTGTAATGGGCTGAGGGGTATCTGTATCACTCATAAAGAACAAAATTTTGGTATGACATGTTGGTCCCTGCATCTATTAGATTGGCATAATATGCCACTGATGCATGAGTGATTTCTTTAGCACTCTTGTTGTGCCTACTGGAGCATGACCTTAGCGCATGTTTTGTTGGAGCCTGGAGGGAAAGAGAATGGGAGTGGAAATGACCAATTCCCATTCCATGTCTGGTTAGGTGATTGGAATGGGATGAGCTCTTTACGATTGTAGGAATGTAAATACTAGAAACAAAAGAGTTTGAAATAATAATCTAGAAAACACATATTACCCTAGTTGCTCCTGACTCCTAGAGGTTAATTGAATAGCATCCTTTCAGGAATTATGAAGATCTTAGGTCTTCCTGTCTTCCTCTGTCTCTAGTGATCTGACTATCCTCCATTTGAGAGCAACCAAAAAATTAAAATGAATTTGCACCTGCATCATATGTGCTATAACTAATCCGTATAGCGACATGACACTAGCACAATAATTTCACTTTGGAAGAGTTCAAAGTCAAATGGAACAGTTCAAAGTAAAAGCGATACACACTGTTATTCATTTGTGAACACTAAATGGTTAGAAAGAATATTGTTATTCAAATAGTCTGATATCATCTAGAGCTGTCAAAATGGGCCGGGCCGTACCGAAAGCCCGAATAAAATGTAGGGCCTGGGCTGCATAATTGCAGCCTGAATTTTTTCAGGGCTTTTTAGCCTGACCCGAAAAATGCCCGTAGCCCGCCAAAAAATACAAGATTTTTTATTTTTTTGTCTTTGTGTGTTACTTAATGTTGGACAGCCCAATCTCAAGTTCCATTTTATGAACTGCATGTTTCTACAATCTCTCATACCTTTGCTTGCCATCTAAGAGGGGAGATTTTCTCAATGTTTCTAAGTTTATGATAACCAGGCCCGTTCCTGGGCATGTGCAAAGTGCTCTACGGAGCCGGGCCTCCAATTTATGGGGGTCTCAATTATTTGTAGGGGTATGAGTATAATTGTTAGGATGTAGGATAATGTTTTCTTTTGTTATGTAGGTTCAAATCAAACACTTATTATTTGACAAAAATAAAGAGTAAATAGACAAGTTAGGCCAAAACTCACATCCATCAACAAAAAAAATTCAACAAAACAAATTAAAATCAAAATAATGCATATTGTTAATTTATAATTGTTTAAATTATCATTAATTTTTTATTTGGGGCCATTTTTAATATTAGAACCGAGCCTCCGGTTTTATTGGAACGGCCCTGATGATAACATATAGTATAGAACAGTGACAATTTTATCAATTCTAACAAGTAGTAATAATAACTATGTACTAAGATCTCTCCAAAAAAAAAAACTATGTACTAAGATTGAAAAAGTTCCGTATAAATATAACCATGAAATATATGGTATTTGATTCTTAGATGGATTAAAATGGTATACCTCTAAGAAGATAATATATTCATCAATATAAAATATATTTTGTATAATTACAGTTGAAGGGTGTTGGCTGTTTTCTCCGTTCAAATATTCAAAATTTGTGTAAATAAACAGAGATCAAGATTTATTAAATAAACTAAGGTATTATAAACACATCTTGAATTATGTATTGATTTGCCATTGCAGTAGTTTGTTTGTATGTCTAATACCAGAGTAGCTACTAAGTGGCAGGTTGTGTAACAAGAAATGAAAGCTTGCTTAATTGTATCTTTAGAAATCACATTGGAGTGATCTGGCATCTCATGGACCTCAATTCGGCCTGATGGCAAAATTTGGCCTAATGTCCTTAAAGAATAAAAATATAAAAATAAATACTAGATATGTGCGGGCCGGGCTGGCCCGTTAGCCCGTATAGGGCCGGGCTCGGGCTCGGGCTCAATTATTCCAGCCCATATTTAAACCGGGCTTTTTAGCCCGGCACTAAAAAACCTGTTGCCCGATCGGGCCGGGCCGCCCGTTTTGACAGCTCTATCTAAAGCTAGTTAGGGATAAGGCTTATTATCATCCATGTAGCCGACCCCACTTATTGGGATAAGGCTTGGTTGTTGTTGTTGGATAGTCTGATATCAATTATAAAAAAATCTTTTTGGAAATGAAAAGAAAACAGCAGAATGATTTGCTTGCTGTTGATTTAGTTTTTCTTTTCTATTCTGAATTTCTGATCCAAGTTACATCACAACCTGAAAGCTTTAGAAGTTCAGGATTCTGATTCACTTCATGTATAGTTATCAATTATGCAAAATTTCTTACACTTTCAGAAAAAGTGTTGAATCTTGATAGTTATTGTATCTTAAACAATCATTTACATATGCGTAGAACTAATTTATCTTGAGTGAAATCATCATGCAAATATAAGAAGAGTTAATTATGTTTTTAGGTCCATAAACTTCTTTGTACTCATGTTCGGTTTAGTCCCTATAATAATAATTTATTGGTTTTGGTCCCTGTAACATCTGATTTATGTTCAAGTCTCAAGAGTCAAAACAAAGGACCAATTTTAGCATACCTTAGGACATGTGAAACAATATATTATATATAGACTGAAGTTGGATATCAACATAAGTTGGGAGTTATTAACATGATTAACCCATATAAGATTTAAATAAATTTATCTGGCTGGATGAGGATGTGCATTTCAGATTCCTACTTTGTCAAAGCATTCATTCCCTAGTAATGATATACAAAAAAGTGGAAGATAATGATAAACTTCTCTGTAAATTTGATCCATTTTGTTATTAAAATTATTTACTTGTATGATTCTAAAACATGAAATGGAATCACTGTGAACATCTATGATAAGGAACTCAGCCTCTTAGTGCTTTCTTACATTTAAACCGTTGGGATTTCATTCTTTGTTAAAATAAGAACTCTGTCATTATTTTTATCTCTCTTTGCAGTACCCAGATTTGAAGCCACCATCATCTCCAAGTCCATCAAAGCCGCAATAATTGATGTTAGCAATACCATACTCAACTAGCATCTTTGGGGAAGAAATTATTTATGCAAAGACAGTATGATTTGTTGACTGTTTTAATTCATAATTTTACAATTATTCTCTCTACTTGTTGAGTTTTAGAGATAGTGTAAAGCATGTGATCCTCATAAACTTTACAAACAATAATAGCAGAAATCTGGTTCCGATTCAAACTAAACTACATAAAATTGGATCAGATCAAATCGGATATTTTTTTAGAAGTCATCCAAATCGAACTTTGCGGCAAAAAAACTCACACACATATAGTGTTGAGAAATGAGTATTCAGGTTCAAACCAGCACAACAATATATATACAGAAAAATAATGTTATTTAATTTAAAGTAAACAACTTTATGTAAAATTTTATACTAGTATAAACAAAAAATATTGAGCTGATCAAGAATTAATTTGTGGTTGGAACTTGTAACAAGCTATTCACAAATTCTATCATGTTTTTATAAGAACTTCCATCTTTACCAACAGCTCCTGCAGCCAAAGTCTTCCATTGCATGACATTATTCATAATCTCTTTGCCTTTTTCACTCATCTCCATTATTTCACATATACAATCCTTCAATGTATCTTTTCTCACTATTTGTTTCTCATCAACTAAAGTTCTAATTCCCACTTTCCAAACATCTACAACAAACTTTGCATCAATGCCTTGGTCTGAGTAAAGTGGCATCGCAACAATTGGGACTCCTATACTCAAAGCTTCCAATGTGGAATTCCAACCACAATGTGTTACAAAACACCCTATTGCTTCATGAGCTAGAACCTTTAACTGGGGGCACCATGGCACAACTAAGCCATTCTCTGATTTCTTTTCAAAGTCTTTTGGGAGCTTAGTCTTTTCATGGGTTTTCACTACCCATAAAAAGTAACTCCCACAATCTTTCAAACAATGTGCTACTTCCTCTATTTGTTCCTCATTGAGTGATGCCATACTCCCAAATGAAACATAAACAACAGACCTTTTTGGCTTATTATTTAGCCATTCAATACTTTCTTCACTTTTTGATTGTACAATACCATTATCTTCATCATCTGTGATTCGCTTATCTAAAAATGTATATGGTAGGCAAGGCCCTATAGTCCTAAAGTTGGACCAAATCTTCATTGTCCAATCAGCCACCTACAAAGCATTTAGAGTCATTAACAACTAACCTTTACAAAAGCAGCATACAAGTGGGAAATACTTGGGTGCCATTCAATTGGTAAATGCTTAAGGTGTCTAGTGTTTGTAGGCTAACAAAAGAAAGAGACAGGAGCTCTTCTCTAAATGATGCATAACGCTTTTAGTGTCGATAATATGTTAATGCAAACATTTCTTTTGACATATGGTCTATAGAAGTTGTGACAAATGAGTAACAACTTTTGGAACAATTGTCTGATACTCTCATTGTGTTTTTACCCTCTCTTCCTCTTTATCTCTATTGTTTTTGTTCCAAAAGAACATGGAAAAAAATATCTCAAAAGTTATCATAAAATGGTTATACAAATATATTCTTCAATGACAAGAACCACGTTTTAACATGAATTTATCTCAAATTCTTACTTACCTCTTTCTCCAGCTCAAAGAAGGAATTGGCAAGGATCCAATCAGCTTTGTGAATATTAGAGAACTGGGCCACTCCCAAATCAAGAAAAGTTGGATCTTTTTCATAGGTAAAGTAGAAAGAAGGCATGTCCCTAGGTTGTAGTTGAGGAAGTGCAGGAAGAGTAATCTCTTGCTCAACAAAGGGAGGTTTCAACTTTCCCAAATGAACATGATAGTATATACTATTCATAGCAAGATTTTGAGTTAGAAAAGAAGCACCAACAATTCCAAATTTCTTTGCTACATCTAAGCACCAAGGCATGAATGAATCATAAATAATACAATCAACATGGTCGTTTGATCTAGCATTAAGTTTGTTAATAAGATCATCAAGAGATTGTGGACCAACTTGCCAAAATTTATTCAAATACAATTTAAAATCCTTTGCTTCAGCAACTCCACCTTTGTCAAAACCATCAGAAATGGTCTCAATATTAACGGAATTATTTGGCAATTTAGGTATGTTTCTGTAGTAGGAAAGGGTGGTGACAAGTGTTACTTTGACTCCTTCTTGTTGTTGTAAAAGCTTGGAGAATTCTAGCATTGGATTAGTGTGACCATGTGCTGGAAATGGCAACACCAAACAGTGGACACTCTTGGTGGATATGGTTTTGTTCTCCATTTGTTTCACAAACTCTCTTGTGGGGGTGAGAAGATTAGGGCTTGAAGTGTTGAACTTGTGGGAACTATGAGGCACTGTATTGTGCATATTTATACGAAAACAACTTTGAATTTCTTTTAAAAAAGAACTTTGACTTCTGCATTAAATCTATATTGTTCAATAACGATCCATCGGCTATGGAAGTAACAATTGCGTGAGTGCATTTGCAACGATTTAACTTTGAAACTTGTGTGTGTACCAGACAAACAACCGCGTTGCTTCCTCCAAAATAAAACGCGGTTTTTTACTTTTCCCGGCATAAAAAACCAAAATAAGAAGGCAAATTCGTAATGATTCCATGCTAATGATTAAAATAATTGGTGGTTAACTTTCGAGTTGATGTGATATAATGGTATAGATTACAGAATTGACTTAAAATATCGTTTTAGCTCCATACGTAAGATTAGTTTCCGAGATTAAAACTCCCTGCACTAAAAACTAAAACTAATGAAATATAACAACCTTCACTGTGTAACCTTACTTTGTAGTTCTTCATCCTAAATAAGATTGAGAGATGAATAAAAAGGAAAAATTATTAAAATTTATATTGAATTATTGATTAAAGATGGTAAATAAGTACATTAGATTCTCTAAATATAGAGTTTGTTAGAAATCAATAAACTAACTATCTATCTTTAAAAAAAAATAAAAAATACCAAATAACAAACTATCACTAACTAACTAAATTTTCACCAACTCTATAATTTAATAGCCCCACAAACTTAGATTAAGAGAATTTTTTGCCTAAGTTTGGATTACAAAACCCAAAGGAGAGAGAAAAAAATATAGGTTGATAACCAAAATAGAAGGAAAAAAAATACAATGGAGACAAACTATACAAATTGCACTATAATACACAAAAATTTGAATATTGATGTTCACACGGCTAAAACACACATGCAAATGACTTAAATGTCCTTCAATAGTTAACTGCTCCCGGATTGGAAATCCTTGGTAGTTAACTACCGTCAGATTCCATTTCCTCGGCAGTTAGTTGCCGATGTGACGTCCATGTTGTGAATTTTAACAGAACTTCACATTTGTTCATTTTAATGTCCTCCAAAGTTAATAAATGAGGAAACAAAAATGATAAAATATGCGATTAAAGGGAAAAAAAACTATAAAGTAGAAAAATAAATAATCAAATTTGGCACTTAACTAATTTATGACTATTTTGTTTTAGCTTTTTAAGAGGAGCAATGATGTTGAAGGTTCTCATAACATTGTATGTTCGAACACCTTCTCCAACATCACCACACATCTTATAAACTGTTTAAGCCACTAAATTCAAAACCAAAAAATGATGAAGAAGTTTTATTTGAGTTGGTGGTTTTTTGTTTAGTTTTTAAGAGGAGTAGTACTGAAAGGGAAGGTGTTCGAACCATTGTTCGAACACCTTCACTCCCAGCACTACGCATCTTATAAATTGTATATGTGTTGAGTGTGTAAACAATGAATACAACACTCCTATATATAGAACTTTCTGTGGTATATGGACCATAGAAAGTGTCGGTGCAACCCCATCCACACAAAAAACTCTGCATCAACAGCTAACAACCGATGGTTTTCTCGACAGTTAGCTACCACCGATTTCTTTTCCTCGACAGCTAACTGTCGATACGCCCCTGAAACTCTGCAGTGGCAGAACTTACTGATACACAACCTGTTATGTGTTTTTAACACATTGTTTCAATACCAAATCACAAAATTAACCAACATTAATAAATTCTCAATATTGGTATGCTTAATAAACAGAAATTACCAACATCATTTAAATTGAAAATATGATAATATGTCATCGAAACACAAAGAAAGTAACAAATGTAATGAAAATTACAAGAAACCAACAAATGACACGAAAACTAAAAACAAGTCCTAAACATCAACCCCTCTCTCCTACTCGTCCCGCTGCCTCCTACGCCTCATGGTCAATATCGTTGCCAACCTCTCCCTAACATCACGCAAGGCCGCATACAACTGCTCATTTCTCATCCCCTCATGACCCAAATAATCATCAGCCTGGCAAACAACGCTACTAACCATATCAAAGGTATCAGGTGAGCCTCTCTCCTAGTGTTGCTGCAGCTGGTGTGCAATAATCTGCTTCTTGTTTGCTGGCCTCAGAGGAGATCCCAGAATAGATGGCAAAATTTGTGGGCGAGACACTCGTCCGTACGATAGCATATATTCGTCCTTGAAAGTAGCGACTACAAATTTGAGAAGGTTAATGTCTTCTGTGTTTGGTAAGCGCTTGTCGGGTTTTTGCCGCCATTGTTGAAGATTGAGGGAGTAAGAAACAAAACAAACCTAGAGATTGAAGGATTATTCTTGTTCATTAGACATTACATTGTATGAATAAATTTTAACACTAGTCAAACTCGATACAAATAACTTATTGATCTATGTAAAAATATTATATTGATATGTGATACAAATATTTTATTTGTACATACTACCTCCATCCCTTATTTTAAAAAGGAGATCTTGCTAACTTATGTCATATGTATTTGTAGGACACATGTGAAGAATTTCAAAAATAAAAGTTTTGCATTAAAATTACACTATTTAATTTAAAAAGTTGAATTCCTAAACATATTTTTATGTCGAGCTCTTTAATATGTGCACAATGGCACATATAGACATTTCCGAAGAGATTTTTATGTAATCTTTAATTTTTTCATGTAAAAAGAGTTTTATGTAATCTTTAATTTTTTTCGTTGATGAACATCTTTCCCCGGACTTAAAGGCATTTACTATAGTTTTAGATTTTCTTCCTTTGTCATTTGTCAAACCAAAAAGCACTCTCGTTTATTCTTTTGAGAAAGTGAAGATTTATATTTAATGATCGGCGTTAAAGTAACACCGAAGCTGTATTTTTCAAAAAAGAGAAAAGATGAGTAAAGAGGTTGTTTTGGTAGTTTTTTTTGGCCGTTAGAATTTTAGACTTTACATATATTATTATGCATTGTTTTTATCAATTGAGTTAAATTTAATATATTTTTTTAATCGATTCTGATATATTTGATTGTGTCAAATACAACTATTTTGCATTTTATTTCATTTTTTAAAATATTGATTTTATAATTGATTTTCATACATAATTTTACAGTTCAATTCACTTTTATACAATGCATCGAAACATAAATCACTTTTAATTAAAATTGATTATATTAAAATCAATCATTCTTTCCACAAAACCAAACACACGCTTCACCTAGCCATGTAGTCTCATCTTTAAAGTGAATAAGCGAGAATTTAATATTTGAACTCTAACTCCTGCATACCAACTAAGATATGCTTATAGAGTTAAAAAAAACTTGCCTAAATTTTAAATTTGGTCTCCTAAATAATTTTTGAGTTTCAATTTAGTTCCATAATTAATAAAAGTTACATTTTGATCATTTCTATATGATCTCGTTAGTCAATTTAGTCTCGCTCTATCAATTTTAATCTAAAATATTTAAGGTGGACCGACATTATAAACGGTCCGCGGTAGACCTTATTAATTTATTTAATTTTAACTATTTGTTTTTTTTTCTTCTAAAAAAGATGACTGTTGAATCATACAAATCTATTATATCTTAGGCAGGGCAGGACCATCACCGGTTATTTATTTTTTCCTTTTCTTCTTATTTCTCTTGTTCTTCTTGATCTTCATCATCTTCGTATAAACCCAAAAAACTCAGCAACAACCCAATTTTTTTTTTCTTCAGCTTCATTTCTACCATAAAAAATCGCCACGAACTCTTTTACTTTCACTTCCACTTACTAATTCCATGCACAGAAAGACAATATGCACATCACATAGTAAAAAAAATAATTAATTGTTTCCTTGGTATTGTACCTGGGTACCAATGCTCGGGCCAGGATGGGTTTGAAAAATGAAGTACCTTAAGGGTCTTCAAGATCATGAAGCCAACAAGGTCAATCTTTCTTAGTAATTTGAGGAATGCGGAAAGCATCGTTAGCCCAAGCAATGCCATCGTTAGACCTTCTTTTAAGAAACTCCATCTCCTTACTAACAAGTGTTGAAATATTGGTCTTAAGAGTATATTCCTTACAAGATTTTTCTTTTTTTAGGAGGAGAAGGGAGGGGAGGACTTACTTTTCTTTTTTAAATTACGGACATTATAAAATGAGTTTTAGAAAATTGAATTAACAATATGATAAATGATTATATAATACTTCAAAAACACTTAATTTATTTTAAAAAACATTTTACATTGTTCGGAATATAAAAATTAAAAGTGAACTCTCCCCTCCCTTCCCCTCCTAAACCCTCAATCCAAACACACTCTTAGGGTGTGTTTGGTTTGGAAGAGAAATTGTGAAGAGAGAAATAGGTGAGAGAGAGTGAGAGAAGAGAGAAATAAGTGAGAAATATAGTAGATTTGATGTATTGTTTGGTAGAAAAGAAAGATGAGAGAAATAGAAGAGAGAAGTTGAATGATTTTATGAATTGACAAAAATGCCCATCTATAAAAAATAAAACTTAAAACATATGGTAGAAAATCTCCCTAAAAAAAACATGGTAGAAAATCAAATTTAATATTCTTTATGTTAAGTGTATTATTTATTAAATTTATTTATTGTACATTTTATTTTAAATTTTTTTATTGGTCGATTACTTTACTGTTAATATTTCTTTTTGTTGCCATTTTATTATTATTGAGAGGGTCATTTTATTATCATTGTACCAGTTTTCGTTTAATTGCAATCACCAGGTTACTTACGTAGCCATGTACATAGTGGTGTGGTGGACCTTTATTATTGTTGGTTTTTGTAAAGAACAAGGGGCATAAATGGAAATATAAAAAAGATAGGAATCTCTTCCCCATTTCTTCGCGGATTAGAGAAGACCACAAAAAGTGGTAGGCCCCACATAATTGTGATCTCTCTCTCCTATTTCTTTGCATACCAAACAGAGGAAGTGTACTATCTCTCTTCTATTTCTCTCCCTACAACTTCTCTCTTTAGAATTTCTCTTCAACCAAACACAGTGTTAGAGAAATTAGAGGTTAGAATGATGATGGTTATAGTACCATAGTTGAACAATATCATGTAAGAGTGGTTTTAGTATTAAATTCGAGTGGCCTACTACTTGAACAGTTAGATACAATGCAGTAGTTAACCGCATAATTGTCGTTGAACTTGTTTTATCCGTAAGCGGCATGATTGATAGCCTGCCTTATACAATTTTAGGCAGTGCCACAACATTTTAAAGATATCGATCTGGTCATGACTCAACTAATAATAACTTCGGCAGATATACATTTAAAAATAAAAGACTCTGACAATCCAAATACAACGGTTCGAAAATCCAATAACAACAACAACTTTACCAAAGTAACCGAAATTGCACATTCCTCCTAGAAGCTTTTCTTCTTGCTCGACGACGTCATTGCGGCTTGTACGATGGGGAGTGACAGAGGTGTTGTCACCGTCTCCATCGACGGAGAGAGGGTAAGTTCCAAGGATCAATCAAGATTCAATAAGCGAATTGAAGAATGAGTATTTATTGTTGTTGCTAAAACACTGAAAGTGGGGAATCATCTAGAAGATTGAACAAAAAATATAAATGTTAAAACTCCAAGTGAGTGATAAGTTTTGGTGTTTTTGTTTTTGGGTTGATGAATTTATAGATTTTTAAGTTAAAGATTAAGTAATTGAGGGATTTATGGGTTTTGGTAGGAGAAGAGATGAAGGTCGATTGTTTTAAATAAATGAAATTGAGTTTTTAATTTTTGTTTTTTTGGGCGTAAAGATGAATGATGGCGATCATGAAGAGGAAATAAATGAAAGAAGAGGAAGAAAAGAAAAGAAAAATTATGTACAGATGATTCACCATTAGATACCGTGGTCTTGCATGACTCAAGAGTATATTTTGTTTCAAAATAATCAAGAGTTAAAATTAAATAAATTAATGAGATATACGATTGGCCACCTGCAATATTTTAGGTTAAAATTAACGGAATAAAACAAAATTGACTGACAGAAGCATATTCAAAGGACCAAAACAAACTTTTATTAATTAAGGGACCAAAATAAAATTAAAAAATTATTTAGAAGACCAAATGTGCAATTTAGTCAAAAAAAAAATTCTCTATTTCTCAAAATAGATGAAAAATATCTTAACGAGATACAAAGAATACTTATAATAAGTGGGTCATACTACCACTAATTATTTTATATTTTTTCTATAATAAAAAAAGTGTATGCGAGTTGGGTTAACATTTAAAAAAAATTCAAATTCCAATCAAAATCTTTTTTTTTTTTAAGGAGATTCCAATCAAAATCTTTGTTAAATTGTTGAGTTGTAACCAACTAAATCAATCTATATTGGTTAATAATGTTACATTGACATGGTATTTAATTGGAAGAATAGTGCTAGCAATATTCACTCTAAAACTCTCTTAATATTTTAAACACAAATTAAAAATCAAAATGAAAATTGAAAAACAAATAAGACAAAGGTAGTACTAACAATGGTTATAATTCATTTGACTTTCTAAAGAAAGTTTCAATCTACAATCTACAATATTCAAACTCACAACCTTACTTAAAAAACAAGTCCTTTGTTACTTAAACATATAAACACTGTTACTTACTATATATCGTATCATTATGTTTATTCCTTGTTATTTAAATGAACCACTACCAAACTTCTCTCTTTTTTAAATCTATATAATGTCAGATAAAAATTTCTTAACTGTTTTTGTTGCGCACATGATCAAAGCAACACATACTTGGTGCTAGATTGTGAGACAATATTTTATAACGAATATACCTCATAAAATCTTCAAGATTGTTGCCCTAGTCTTTGTTTTAGCTAAAACCCAAAGGGGGGAGAATGTTGAAAAGTTTTTAAAAATTCAAAAGAGAAAAAAAAAGAAACAATGATTGGAGTAAAATGACACACACATAACACAAACAGTACAAGCTTACATATAAGACTGTGAAAGATAACAGGCAAGTAGAATCTTAGCTGGAGGCAAACACACACACTGCCCTAAATTTACTCTCCTTATTTACATCATCATATTTTTTCAACCTTTTCACACACATGTTCGCTACCTTTTCAACATTTTTCAACACTAACAAGTAAAGTTGTACTAGTAACACTGTTAACACATACACACTCTCTTCCTTCACTTATGCAACTAAAAGCTCTTCCAATAATCTACTCCCATTACCACTTCTCCCATTTTCTTTCTTAAAACCTCTTTCACCTCACCAAACCCTAGCAAAAAACAACAACAAAATGCAAACCTTGTTCTTGTTCTTGTCCTTTTTGTTTACCATCTTCTTAGAAGGATCTCATTCTCATAAACTAGCTTCCTTCAAGTCAAAACCTTTTATCTTTCTCAACAACAATAGAAGGATCCTTCATGAACCCTTTATACCATTGAACTCTCTCCCTCCATCTGAACCACCACAACCACCACCACCAACACCACCACTTCATTCTCCACCTTCAACCAAAAACACCAAACACCCATTTTCCACCACTATTCCCACAGATAACAACCCTACTCAAGATCAAAACCAAAACCAAAACCAAGACCCAAACCAAAACCAAAACCAATCACCATTTTTCCCAAACTACCCTCTTGCACCACCCCCACCACCACCTTCACTACTTGCCTTTGCTTCATTTCCTGCTAACATCTCCTCCTTAATTCTTCCTCACACCCCCCAACCAACTACCCACTCTTCTAACAAACTCCTCCCTATAGCACTCTCCGCTACTGCCGTTGCCGTCGTCGCTGTTGTCATTTCCGTCTTCCTTTACTTCCGTCGACGCCTCCATAACCGTCGTACTTCCACCGGCGACAAGACTCTAAGATCCGAAAGCAGCGTCGAGCTTTTTTCGCGCAATGCTGAACCCGTCGCCGATATCGGAGGAAACACCTCCGATTTTCTCTATCTTGGCACCGTTGTTAACTCGCGTGGAACCGATGAAACTCCTCCTTCTCGCGGCGGTGCTTCGTTTTATCGTAAACTTGAATCGCCGGAGCTCCGGCCTCTTCCACCGTTAGCGCGGCTTCCCGAACCTCCATCACCCCCGCCGCGTGGCGACAACTACTCTGACGAGGAAGATGACGAGTTTTACTCGCCGAGAGGCTCCTCACTTGGTGGACGAGAAAGCTCCGGTGGTACGGAATCATCTTCCCGGCGAGCATTCTCCGCCGTTGTCGTTAACAGAAGCAACAAATCAAGCTCAATTTCTTGTTCTTCTTCTTCTTTTGGCTCGCCGGAGCTGTCTCATTCGACGAGTCTCTCACCGCCGGCGAGTTCTAGTCCCCGGAGAACACAACAAAAGTCACCAGAAACCTCACCAAGTCACAACCAACACGTGGAATATCGTTCTTCTTCTTCATCGTTCTCTTCATCACGTTCAACACCTGATAGAACTTTTGATGAAGAAAAAGAAAATGCTTCTTTATCAACAAACGCACATGCATCATTAGAAGAGAGGTTTATGGAGAAAAATGAAAATGGTTCTTTATCAGAACAAAAACCAAGAATATCTAATGCTTCATCTTCAGTTTTTTCACTTCCTTCTTCACCGGAGAAAATGATGAAGATGATGTATCAAGGTTTTGATCAGTCTCCAAGAATGTCAAGTGTTTCTGATGGGTCAAAGCTGCCGGGTCTGTCATCAGTGCCTCTATCACCAGCCCTACTTTCGTCACCGGAAACCGAAAGAGGAGGGTTTAGCTGCAATTCAAACCATTGGGGAACATTTCCTTCACAGAGGAAGCATTGGGAGATTCCGGTTATTTCGAAGCAGACTGCTTCTCCACCACCGCCTCCTCCTCCTCTGCCGCAGCAGCGGCAGAGGAGACATTGGGAAATGTCAAGAAGTTCGGCGATTGTTTATCAACCTCGGTCAAATTTGAGGCCGCCGGAGTTAGCACCTCCTTCGAGGCCTTTTGTGTTGCAGAATCAAATGACAAATGAGTGTGTGGGGGAAACTGAAGAGAGTTCGAAACCGAAATTGAAGCCCCTGCATTGGGATAAAGTGAGAACAAGCTCTGAGAGGGAAATGGTGTGGGATCAGATGAATTCTATGTCTTTTAAGTAAGATTTATAATTCTCATTAATTAATAATAATGCCTATTTTTATGTTGATTACTTTCATGTTGGTGTTTCCTTGAAATTTGGTATTTTTGTTGAAATTAGATATAAGGTTTCATGTTGGTGTTTTCATACTAATTTTGATATAAATCTTTGTCTAGTATGCTTCATCATCGTGGCTATAAATTGTGACCTGTGAGGGACACTTAAGCCCTTGTTTGGATAAACAACTTAACTAAACACTTATAACATGTCATAAGCTATTTCCATAAGCTCAAATAAGCCCATAGATAGCTTAGTAGTTTGAAAATTGTCAATTCTTGTATATATTACTATATGCTGCAATTGGTGTTCTTGAACTAAGCAAATTGAATTGGGTTGGTTGCAGATTGAATGAGGAAATGATTGAGACATTGTTTGTAGTGAAAACAGCAAACCAAAAACCCAAGGATACTGCTCCGCGATCTGTTCTTCCCCTGCCAAATCAGGAGGGCAGAGTACTTGATCCAAAGAAATCTCAAAATATTGCAATCTTGCTCAAGGCTCTTAATGTCACAATAGAAGGAGTGTGTGAAGCACTTTTAGACGGTATTTTCTCATTCCTGCATTAGGTTATGGCTTTCGTTTTCTGTAGTTTTTGTATTGGATTAGTAGTTATTGGTTAGGCACCTGGTTAACTTGTAATCCTTGTTCACAAGGTACGGTGATTAACTGTAATTCTTCTAGAAACCGTCTTCAAATATTTACCTTGGAGACTGATAATGCAACTAAATTTATCTTTCCTCAGGTAGTAGTGATACACTTGGAGCAGAGCTTCTTGAAAGCTTGTTAAAAATGGCACCAAGCAAGGAAGAAGAGCGTAAATTGAAGGAACATAAAGATGACTCACCGACCAAGCTTGATGTTGCTGAGAAATTTTTAAAGGCATTGCTTGATATACCTTTCGCATTTAAAAGGGTCGAAGCAATGCTTTACATGGTCAATTTTCAATCTGAAGTAGGGTATCTTAGAAAATCATTTCAAACTCTAGAGGTAGTCACTAAACCTTTCAATTGTTTGTTCATAATCATTCATTGAAGATAATCAGAATCTAATATTTTCCAATCTCATGTATTGATTTGGTGCTTTTTCAGGCTGCGTGTGAAGAGCTGCGTAATTGTAGAATGTTCTTGAAGCTTCTAGAAGCTGTACTTAAAACTGGGAACCGCATGAATATCGGAACAAATCGCGGTGATGCGGAGGCTTTCAAACTCGATACACTTCTCAAGTTGGCTGATGTCAAAGGTGCAGATGGGAAAACCACTCTACTACATTTTGTCGTACAAGAAATTATTAGAACTGAAGGCGTTCGTCTCTCTGGTACTAATCAAACTACAAGCTCTACTTTGACAGAAGATGTCAAGTGTCGGAGGCTTGGCCTACAAGTTGTTTCTAATCTGAGTTCAGACCTATCCAATGTAAAGAGAGCTGCTACTATGGATTCTGAAGTTCTCAGCAGTGATGTCTTAAAACTTTCCAAAGGAACTACAAACTTAGCAGAGGTCATGCAGTTAATCGAAAAGGTGGGATCTGATGAAAGCAGTCGGAAATTCACAGAATCAATGAACGACTTCATTAGAATGGCTGAGGAGGAAATTGTGAAAATTCAAGCACACGAAAGTGTTGCTTTGACCCTTGTGAAGGAAATTACAGAATATTTTCATGGGAACTTGGCAAAGGAAGAAGCTCATCCATTCAGAATCTTCTTGGTTGTAAGAGATTTTTTAGCTGTTCTTGACAGGGTCTGCAAAGAAGTTGGTATGGTAAACGAGCGAACTACGGTTAGTTCAGCTAATAAATTCCCTGTTCCGGTTAATCCAATGCTTCCACAACCACTTCCTGGATTACATGGAAGGAAAGATTGTAGTAACTCTTCAGATGATGAATTTTCATCACCTTAGCTAAAAGATTTCTGTTTATGTAGATTATGTAGAGAAAAAGGGAGAGTAGAATATGTATTGTATGATGTTGTTATAGTAGCTTGTAAATAGAGCTTTTCAATTGGAGAGAACCTTTGCTTTCAATTAAACTTCAAAATGTTGTGTTTCAGAAAAAACATATTTCAGCTACAATGCTGTTTTTGTATAAAAATCTAATCTGAATTAAATTTTTGACTAGTCTCATACATTAGATTATATTCCTTGTGGAATAAGCACTTGCATAGCTTTAAGATGAAGTAAGCTTTTGGTACAAGATTTTGTCATTCCAAATAGAAAACAGACAATCTTTCAATTCGAGGAGGATGCAATTGTTTTCTATTTACGGTGCAAGGGGCTCGAGGTTCTTGTGCGAGGCTAACCTCGTGATAAAATGGGACCCACCATTTTTTAATTGTTCAATCAGCATTTTGTTGCTATAAATATTGGTCAAAGTTCTTTTTATGACAAAGTTGGTCAAAATTATACATTTGGCACCTTAGCCTTGGAAGACTCAAATGAATGAGTGGTATCTAACGGGCGTATATAAAAATCGTCTTGTACTATATACAAGCTTTTTTTACTTCATAAAATCACATCATATTTCATCTAAATTAATTGAGATTTTTTTAATTTAATGGTGAGATCTAGTTTATGAATTGTCGCGTCATTTTTCGGGAGACCATCGCCGTTTGACCAGCTTTGACTCACTATTTTTTATTCACGACTGAACTTTTTAATTTTTTGGGGGAAGGGGAAGAAAAGTTCAAAATACCCGTTTGAAAGAGATTTGGGTTCGGGGGTTAGTTATATTTAGGGAAGGTATTAGCACCCTAAATATTCGTAGTACTCTACGAGAACCTTTTGACTTTATTTTACTTTTTGTGCTATAACTTGCTTAATTTTATTAAAAAAGAAGGAAATTGAGAATAACGATAAAAATAAAATAAAATGAAGAAAGACCTATTATCTACATTTTTTATTGATTTGAAATGACGAGCGTCCTTTGCCTACGTACCCGTGAGGGATCAAAACCTCGTAGTTCGGGGTAGAAATTGACGTTTGATTGGTTTTGTGTTTTTTATTAGTTTTGAAAAAGAAGACTTTAAACTAAAAAGCCAAGTGGCAAATAAGCTTGTTTGTGTTTTTTAATGTTGAAGGAAATAGACTTGAAATAGAATTAAAGTTGATTTGAAATTTGACTAAGAAAGGAAAATAGAAAGAACGATCACTTGATGAAAAATCAAGTTTTATTATGAAAATATTTTGTGATTTTTGTTATTTGAATGTTTTTGTTGTTTTTTGTATATGGTGCGGTAAGAAAATGTTTTTTGTATTTTTTTGTTTATTGTGCTTGACAAGAGTTTTATCTTGCTCCTACGTATCTCCAGGTGCGATGGAGAAATCAAAGCTACGTAGTTCTGGGGCAAGAAATGTTTTTGGGTTTTTTATTATTGTGCTTATAGGAAATGTTTTTGGGTTTTTTGTTAGTTTAGCAAAATAAATAGTATTATATATATATGGGACCAGAACATTTTGGAGAATGATTATATAAGCAGAATGAGAAAAATGATGTTAAAATGAATTATGAAGTTTTTTAACACGGACCAGAATATTCTGGAGAAATATAAAATAAAAAGTAGAACAATATTACTAATAAATATTGGACCAGAGAACTCTGGAATAATTTGATTATTAATTAGGACCAGATTATTCTGGAGAATAATTAAATTAAACAAAATATAATATTAACAATTAATTTAGGACCAGAACACTCTGGATTAATTTAATTAATAAGGACCAGATTGTTCTGGAGAAATATAGAATAAATAAGAATATAATATAAACAGTTAGTTTAGGACCAGAACACTCTGGATTAATTTAATTAACAAGGACCAGATTGTTCTGGAGAATAATTGAATTAAACATAAATATAATATTAACAGTTAATTGTAGGACCAGAGCACTCTGGATTAAGATGTATGTATTTAGTGTAAAATAAATGAATATATATATATATATATATATATATATATATATATATATATATAGAGAGAGAGAGAGAGAGAGAGAGAGAGAGAGAGAAACGAAAAAGGAGAAGAATAAAGAGGAAAGAGGGAAAAGAAAAAAAAATACCTTTGTGGAGAGAAAAAAAAGTATAAAATGAGGATTGTTTTGTTTTTGGTAGTGATGATGTTTTTTTTTTTTTGTGTTGATTTATGGTGGTTTATGTTATGGTTTATGTGGTTTTAATGATGGTTTATGTGGTGGTTGTGTTGTTGATGATGAAGAAAATAAACATGCTAAGACTAAAAAAATTTGTAGTGGTGTGTTGCTGATTTTTTTCTCTCTAAAAACCCCTCCCCCCTTTTTTGTGGTAAAACTTCCTTTATTTATAGAAATAAAGAAACTTGAGAAACAAGCCATAATGGAAGCTTAGAGATTAAGTTATGTGATGTCATTTTAGTGATGTCATTTGATGATGTCACTTTGATGATGTCACTTTATTTCATTTGTAGTATGACTAGAACATTCTCGAGAACATTCTGGAGAACGTTCTGGTAGACTATCTTTGATGAAATTTCATTTTATGCTTCTTTTATTTTCCTCTTTTTTTGGGGGGAATTAGTAACGATGAAAAACAATCAAATTAAACAAATTAAAACCTATTTTTTGTGATTTTTGAATTTTGTCTTTTGAGGAAAAAAATGGGGTCTTAGGTCAAAAATTGGGGTATGACAGATGCCCCTATTTAAGTTTCTTCGTCCGGAGACTTGAAGATGGAATCTTTGATTTGACGGGTCGAAGAGACTTAAATACAAAGTACACCATTTTTGACCTAAGATGCTATGAATGCATGCGATGCAATTATGAATGCAGGACGACAAAGGTGACTTGATTGAAATAACAACGGGATACCCAAGTTCCTTGGAGAAAAAGGGATCCGACTCCGCTTGGGGATAATGTAGTTTCACTGGGGAAGACGGTGATGTACCATTGTGTTGGTTTGGAATGATAGGTTAATGGAGATACTTATTGATCCGATATACTGGGGATGACACTCGAGAAGAAAGACAGGTAAACACAAGTAGTCCGTTGTTTGGGACTGACCATTTAAACCTAGACAAAAGGTAAGCTCAAGCTGTTCGTTGTTTAGGACTTACCACTTGAAAGAAAAAACGAAAAGTAAACTCAAGTTGTCCGTTGTTTGGGACTTATCACTTGGCTCAAGCTGTCCATTATTTAGGACTGTCCACTTGAAAGAAAGATGAAAAGTAAACTTCAAGCTGTCCGTTATGTAGGACTTATCACTTGGAAGACAGACAAAAACAAACCTCAAGCTGTCCGTTATGTAGGACTTACCACTTGGAAGACAGGAAAATAAACTTCAAGCTGTCCGTTATATAGGACTTACCACTTGGAACAAAGACAGAAAAATAAACCTCAAGTTGTCCGTTATGTAGGACTTACCACTTGAAAGACAGACAAACAAACCTCAAGCTGTCCGTTATGTAGGACTTACCACTTGAAAGACATGAAAATAAACTTCAAGCTGTCCGTTATGTAGGACTTACCACTTGAAAGACAGACAAATAAACCTCAAGCTGTCCGTTATGTAGGACTTACCACTTGAAAGACATGAAAATAAACTTCAAGCTGTCCGTTATGTAGGACTTACCACTTGAAAGACAGACAAATAAACCTCAAGCTGTCCGTTATGTAGGACTTACCACTTGAAAGACATGAAAATAAACTTCAGCTGTCCGTTATGTAGGACTTACCACTTGAAAGACAGAAAAATAGACACCAAGCTGTCTGTTATGTAGGACTTACCACTTGGAAGACAGACAAAAGACGAAACCTCAAGCTGTCCGTTATGTGGGACTTACCACTTGAAAGACAGACAAAGACGAAACCTCAAGCTGTCCGTTATGTGGGACTTACCACTTGAAAGACAGGAAAATAAATCTCAAGCTGTCCGTTATGTAGGACTTACCACTTGAAAGACAGGAATTGATGGCTAAATTGATGAGATACGGCCAGACAAGATTCTGGGCGACTAATGCAATCATGCGTGAATTGATATTGTACGTGTATGTGTGCGTTGTGTATGCTTGAATGTGTGACTATATGGAAGTATTGGTGTGTAGATGCATGAATGTATGATTGTATGAATGCGACTTGAACGATCGTATAACTGTATGGGACAAGTGACTCGATGGAACGAGACAAACATGTAAGTTCAGAGAGGGGAGTGGTTTCGCAACACAACACTCGGCAATCTTTATTGGACATGGCATTCTTGAGGGCATGTCAAGCCATCTGACATGGTAAGCTCAGTGCATAGTAGTAACTGGTGTTTCCACTGGGTAGAGAGTCCACTCTTGACATTGAAATTCTGGAAGAAGTCGCCATTTCTTGTACCAGCGTAGTGTATTCTTCCATTAGCGTGTTTCCGCAGTCATAACTTTGTTTTCTTGTTTTTGTTTTGAAAATCTCTGATTTTGCCTGGACCGCCCTTTCAGGCTTTCAGTCCGCTGGGAGTGTATTATTTTTTTTGTGCCCCTAATTTTTGCCTGGACCGCCCTTTCGGGTTTTCAGTCCACCGGGACGCTCTCTATTGCCTAAGTCGCCTTTTCAGGCTTTTGACTCAGCGAGCTTCTCTTTTATTTTTTTTTATTTTTTTTAAGCAATGACTATGTGTATCCTGCAGAGGTTAACTGTTCTCGAGGCGCGTGTTGACGCACGTTTCACCTACTCACAAGTTCAAAGAAAGTGTTTGTTGTTTAATTTTTTTTTTTTTTTCAAAAGACATGAAGAAGTTAGAAAAAAAAAATTGAAATGATTTTGCTTTAAGTATTAACATCAAAAGTAGAAGAAATTATGTAAGCAAAATAAATGAGAATTCCAAATAAAGGGCACAGGCTCAAATTAATTTGAAAGAGTGGTGGCCCGCCAAGCGCGTGGCTCCACAGATCTTTGAAAAAGTTTGGAAAATGGTAATTATATGGGAAAGGTACATTGAACACAATAACCGTTATTCTCCCTAACAACTTTGAATGCCCCTGTTCTGAGTCTTTGCTTTGCAGATGCTTAGAATCGGAGGCCTTTTGATGATTGGATGCTCCAGGTTGACTGTGCCTGACCGTATGCAGTTACTTTGCCTTTTTGATCCTTGACTTTTGTATAGATCGCCTTTTCGGTTTTTCAATCTATCAGGATAATCATTTTTGTTCATGTCTCTAATTTTTGCCTGGACCGCCCTTTCGGGTTTTCAGTCCACCGAGACGCTTTTTTTTTGCCTAAGCCGCCTTTTCAGGTTTGCGACTTATCGAGCTTCTTTTTTTTATATATATATTTTTTTTTTATTTTTTTTTTGATTTGATTGATTTTTGTATATTTTGACAAAGTATTTCTTGACTGCACCGGCATGCGGGTTTGTCGACATTCGTGGTCACATGAGTCACTGCACACGGGTCTTCATGGTTAGGCGTCCACTTGCCCCTGGAGTCTGGTTGGAAAGATAATGTCTTTTTAGCACAAGGTCTCTTGAAATCCACATGGACGAACCTTCCTATTGGAAATTTGTTTCAACCTCTCTTGATATAGTTGTACAAGGCCGTCATGCATTTGAATTCGGTCAAGCTTGGATTCCAGCATAACTCCTATTGACGGGACTTTGACTTCCACGGGAAGCATGGCCCTTCATGTTGTATACTTGAGGGAAGGAGGGGGGGCTGCCCCTGTTGAAGTGTGCGCTTGAAGCATGATGGTAGCATCTCGTGCCAGTCTTTGTAAGTGAATGCCCTTTTCTGAACACTCTTCTTTGTTTTTGATTTTGACGGCTAAGATGCCCCAGTAGGCGAGAAATTTCATTGGGGATTTCTTCATCTTCGAGTTTTGGACATAGGGAACTCAAAGTTGGGAGAGAGTACAGGGTTAATGTGTTCAACGGGTTTATTAATGCATGATTTGATTATTGATTTTGACAAGTAAGTATAAGTTATGATTATGCAGTTTTGAGAATGATTAAAAAGATTTTTTTTTTTGGTTTTTTGTATTACCATTTTTCCTGAAAAAGCACAAAACAAAATAAAGCAAAGTCGGGATCAAGACGACTTTTTATTGATGATGCCAATTCATAAAGCAAAAAGCCCTACACAAGTTCACTTTCGTCTCGGGCGGGACAAAAGGATTTTTGCGAAAAACAAGGAAACAACAAACAAACATATTATTTGAACAAGGGAGTAGTAGAAGGAACATCAACAGCGACCCAAGTGCAGCTAACATTCAACATGTTGACATTAAGTACCATGATTCGGTAGTCTTGCACTATGTTGATAGATTACGCCCAACGACTAGCTTGTAGAATTGGAGTCGAACCCTCGAAAGATAAAAGGTCGGCTCGGATCAACTTCTGAACTATTTTCTTCAAAGCAAAACAATGCTCAATATCGTGACCTGGTGCCCCTTGATGGAAGGCGCAAGAGAGGTCATCCCTATAACCTGCTGGCAACCTTGCTGGGACCGAAAGAGGTGCCTTGGTGTAGACCAATTGCTCTTTAAGCAAAGCTGGGAGTAACTCTGCATACTTTATAGGAATCAGATCAATCTGTGTCCTTGGAGCACGATTCTGTGGATTGGATTGCTGAGAAGCCTGTTGTCGAGGTGGTCGTATGCACAGGGGCTGACATTGTTGTTGGGGTTTCCGTTGCGCTGTCAGCGAAGATACCAGGTTGGTTAACTTTTCCACCTTGGCCTGGAGGATTGTCACCTCTTCACGTAGCTCGTGGACCTCTTGTTCCAGCTGATCCATTTTATGCGTTTGCGCGAGTGATTGCACGTGCGAACTCAAGTTGAAGGAAGACATCAGACCACTTTACTGACGGACTGGCCCTTTTATAGAAGAGACACAGTGTGAGACACGGACTAGAAACTATGGATGCGAGATGATGCATGATATGTTTATGCAAAAAGGGATAATATTTTTTTGAAGGGTTTATCAAAGTGAATTGTAAACATTGCAGAAGTACATGGTTTTTTTGAAAATTGGAAAGATATTGCAATCGGTTCCCCTTTCAAAGGTAAAAAAACGAAACCAAGGAAAAAGTTCTTAAAAGCTAAAGCTTAGTTAAGATTTTTGAAGTTGAGTTTCTTGGTGTTCGTTCTTACAAGGTCCGTTCCTTTGATGTTTACAAAAAAATTGTCGAAGTCCTTCGATTTTTAATGAGAAAATTATTATGGATGAATGCATGTATGCATGATTTATGCTACACAAACGGTGAAAACATGGTGAGGTTTAGTCCATAATGTTGGAGTTGAGGGTAAATACGCCATTGGTGAGGACTATGGTTTCATTTGTACCTGTATCACGGGTTCTACCAAGTCCCCAAAGTCCAACCCCCTTTGAATTTTATTGGATGATGGGACAACACCCAGTCCAATAACGTCCGTAGGAAAGTCTCGTTTGAGTGTAGTATCGCGTGTCGACTAATACCAAGACAACACTTGGTTAGCCACCGCACTACATCCTAAAAGGCCAAGATGGGTTGAGGGTAACTAAAGGTCCTTAGCTTCGACGGACTTAAAAGTAATAAAGTCTAAACGTGACAGCACACGCCGACATATACTACCTCAAGGTCCTCCGCTAAGTGTGGTTATATCACATGTTCCAAAACACGAGAATACTCTCGGAATGTCACTATGATTCTACCACTCCTATCTTAAATTTCTCTCAAGCCCGGGTTAGGACTTATCTCACCACTCACGTTTAAGAACGAAAAAATGAAGGGAAAAAACATATACACATATTTCCGAATTTTATTTTTGTTTTTGTTAAGCAAATTAAATATAGTCAAGTTAGGCTTAACCCTCGAACACTATCCCCAGTGAAGTCGCCATTTCTGTCGCGTCATTTTTCGGGAGACCATCGCCGTTTGACCAGCTTTGACTCACTATTTTTTATTCACGACTGAACTTTTTAATTTTTTGGGGGAAGGGGAAGAAAAGTTCAAAATACCCGTTTGAAAGAGATTTGGGTTCGGGGGTTAGTTATATTTAGGGAAGGTATTAGCACCCTAAATATTCGTAGTACTCTACGAGAACCTTTTGACTTTATTTTACTTTTTGTGCTATAACTTGCTTAATTTTATTAAAAAAGAAGGAAATTGAGAATAACGATAAAAATAAAATAAAATGAAGAAAGACCTATTATCTACATTTTTTATTGATTTGAAAGGACGAGCGTCCTTTGCCTACGTACCCGTGAGGGATCAAAACCTCGTAGTTCGGGGTAGAAATTGACGTTTGATTGGTTTTGTGTTTTTTATTAGTTTTGAAAAAGAAGACTTTAAACTAAAAAGCCAAGTGGCAAATAAGCTTGTTTGTGTTTTTTAATGTTGAAGGAAATAGACTTGAAATAGAATTAAAGTTGATTTGAAATTTGACTAAGAAAGGAAAATAGAAAGAACGATCACTTGATGAAAAATCAAGTTTTATTATGAAAATATTTTGTGATTTTTGTTATTTGAATGTTTTTGTTGTTTTTTGTATATGGTGCGGTAAGAAAATGTTTTTTGTATTTTTTTGTTTATTGTGCTTGACAAGAGTTTTATCTTGCTCCTACGTATCTCCAGGTGCGATGGAGAAATCAAAGCTACGTAGTTCTGGGGCAAGAAATGTTTTTGGGTTTTTTATTATTGTGCTTATAGGAAATGTTTTTGGGTTTTTTGTTAGTTTAGCAAAATAAATAGTATTATATATATATGGGACCAGAACATTTTGGAGAATGATTATATAAGCAGAATGAGAAAAATGATGTTAAAATGAATTATGAAGTTTTTTAACACGGACCAGAATATTCTGGAGAAATATAAAATAAAAAGTAGAACAATATTACTAATAAATATTGGACCAGAGAACTCTGGAATAATTTGATTATTAATTAGGACCAGATTATTCTGGAGAATAATTAAATTAAACAAAATATAATATTAACAATTAATTTAGGACCAGAACACTCTGGATTAATTTAATTAATAAGGACCAGATTGTTCTGGAGAAATATAGAATAAATAAGAATATAATATAAACAGTTAGTTTAGGACCAGAACACTCTGGATTAATTTAATTAACAAGGACCAGATTGTTCTGGAGAATAATTGAATTAAACATAAATATAATATTAACAGTTAATTGTAGGACCAGAGCACTCTGGATTAAGATGTATGTATTTAGTGTAAAATAAATGAATATATATATATATATATATATATATATATATATAGAGAGAGAGAGAGAGAGAGAGAGAGAGAGAGAGAGAGAAACGAAAAAGGAGAAGAATAAAGAGGAAAGAGGGAAAAGAAAAAAAAATACCTTTGTGGAGAGAAAAAAAAGTATAAAATGAGGATTGTTTTGTTTTTGGTAGTGATGATGTTTTTTTTTTTTGTGTTGATTTATGGTGGTTTATGTTATGGTTTATGTGGTTTTAATGATGGTTTATGTGGTGGTTGTGTTGTTGATGATGAAGAAAATAAACATGCTAAGACTAAAAAAATTTGTAGTGGTGTGTTGCTGATTTTTTTCTCTCTAAAAACCCCTCCCCCCTTTTTTGTGGTAAAACTTCCTTTATTTATAGAAATAAAGAAACTTGAGAAACAAGCCATAATGGAAGCTTAGAGATTAAGTTATGTGATGTCATTTTAGTGATGTCATTTGATGATGTCACTTTGATGATGTCACTTTATTTCATTTGTAGTATGACTAGAACATTCTCGAGAACATTCTGGAGAACGTTCTGGTAGACTATCTTTGATGAAATTTCATTTTATGCTTCTTTTATTTTCCTCTTTTTTTGGGGGGAATTAGTAACGATGAAAAACAATCAAATTAAACAAATTAAAACCTATTTTTTGTGATTTTTGAATTTTGTCTTTTGAGGAAAAAAATGGGGTCTTAGGTCAAAAATTGAGGTATGACATGAATTATGTAAGATTTCTCTCACTTATGCATTGAACAATTGATATACAGTAATAGTTAACAAGTGCTCGGGCACTAGTTAAGTAACTAAAGATGAAAAAAAACAAAGTTAATATTAAAAATAACACTTTTTGAAGTTTTATAAAGTAAAATACACAAAAATCGATCATATATTTACGTTTCAAACAATTTACTATAAAACTTGAAAAAGTGTTATTTTTGTTTTTTGCGATTAACATGGATGTTGTGAGACTGTTCACAGATTTATTTTTTTTGTTTTTAGCGAATTTTCATTATATCGATGTACTCTATCAATTTGAATGAATGAATATCATTTCTTTTTGTCAAAAAAAAAAGTAAAATACACAATTTTCGAAAAAACATTTCCTTTTATAATTCCTTGCGGCACTAGTTAACATTTCTCTAATTAATTTTTGGGTTTGTCTAACATGTGCAATAGTGCAATATTGCACATGTTATAATTAATTTTACTCCCCTAAATTTTGGCCTGACACATTTTGAGTCAAGCCGTACATTAACTTCAACGGCTATCGTTTTGTATGGTCCATCTATTTATCTTTTCCCTCATTGTTGCAACCAAATTTCCAATGGTGGATAATATGAAATCCAAAATTTTGCAAAGAGAAGATGACGATAGAGTACTCCATTTCCTAAAGTTAGATAAGTCAGTCCAACAAGAAGTCGTTCTTCAAGTTCCACAATTGAAAACATGAACCATAATTTAAGCTCTATGTGCTGAGAAATTACTACTTCCAAAATTTTAATGCAAATAATTAGTCCTTGCAATTTCTTACTTGTAGAGAAATTAACTCCTAAGTGAAAACAATAATCGGAGTAAAACTTGTCATCTTACAATGACATGGAACAGTAAGCCTTTAGCTAAACTGCATGTAAATACGGATGCAGATTAAGACTTCAACTAACAATATCCAGAAACACTTCTGTATTACTTGATTTGTTTATTTATTATACACTTAACAAATGTGGCACACACTATTGATATTGATGTATGTTTTGGACAAAAGTTATTGATTTTTTCACGTAATCATCAAGATTGGTACACTCAATGAGTTTCTCAAGAAATTTACATGACCTAGCACGTAATATGTGTCAAGAAGTACTATTTTAACGCTTAGATTTCCTCATGCTACTTACAAATGCACATCTCTATGGTCAGAACTAACAAAGCTGATTGATAACGGTTTAGTCATATGAATATTATTAATATCAGTAGAAGTAGAACACTAAAATCAGGTTCATATATATGTTTCCTAAGCACGAGTTGGCTTCGATTAATTCCTATAATGCTAGTAGAAATATATGGCAAACTTGTGCCCTAAAATTCAATAACTGGACATCAGAATTATTATATAAGAACACATGTTTTTAGCTTCTGCTCATATAACTGAAGTCCAAAGGTACACATTTTAATTAGTTTACCAGCTAATTGCTGTTTCTCTTCTTTATGTTCTGAAGAATTCATTCAAGTTATCAGCATCTATTCGCTCTAATATACGGCGCGCTTCTTCTTCTGTTGCCGGTACTACATTTCGAAGTTTAAATCCATTTTTCATAGCCTTTGCCTCTGGACGTACAGTGAAAGTGAAATGGAAAGTATTTGATACCTGTGTTCACATAATACACAAGAATAGACGAAGCTGAGAACAGTTTTCAATAACTAGAAAATTTCAAATCAAGTGCTGCCATCAAGCTAATGAAATATCACTTGTCTAATGGGCAGATCAGTTAGACTAACCTCGCTAGATCGCAGCTCGGGTCTTGTAACATGAGCAACAACTTCAACATTGATAAGTGGCTGATCTGGATCGTGAAGTTCGGTGTACAAAACACAGGATTTGAGACGCAAGAAATCGCCCACATCAACCTGTTTAGTAGTTAATTTTATTCAAGACATACAGACAGGCAACTCAGATCCTCTCCCATGGTGCAGCGTAATTTTTTCCGTAAAAAGGGCAAAAACGGCATATAAATACACAATCATATAACAGTCAAATTTCAATATGTTTGAAAGAATGAAGAAAAGACTCACAGGTCTGAGAAAATCAACATGATCAACTTCTAGAAAGTAAGGAACTAATCCAGCAAAGGCATAAGCTGTTGAGAAAGCCAATTCAAACGCACGATTCATCAAGAAACCTCCAAATATTCGACCATGGATGTTCCTTTGCTGTGGCTGGCATATTAAGGAGTTCTCAAGGCTGGTATCCCTTAGAAGAATGCTGTCTCGATCGGCTAAGGCTGGCATGTCACAGAAAATTCTACCCTCAGCTAATAGGTCTTTCAGTTTTTTTTCTTCCCCATTCTCATGGTCTTTCTTTTCTCCTCCTCTTTTCCTTTTTTTCAAATTGTTTCTTGCTTCGGCTTGTTCAAAAAGAAGTTTTTCGCGAGCAGTTTCTGGCGAAAGTCGATTAACTGGAGCAGCCTTCCCAGTTTTTGAGTCTCGAGCGACAAATATGAAGTTGGCTGTTAGTACTACTGAGTCTGAATCACTTCCCTCTACATGAGTTACATTGACATATAAGTTGTTGACCAAGAGTGCCTTCATATTTTAGACTGTGTAACACTAACATTTCAAATTGAAGGTGTGTCTGGTGTCCGAAACCGACAAGACACCGACACGTGTGGTTACTTTCAATTATTTCGATTTTATTTCAATTTTCTCAGATTATTATTGGAGCCAATGTGTCAGTATTGTGGCCGTGTCTGTGTTAGTGCTTTATAGATTGATAAGTTATGTGTGAGGTTGTGAGCCCTAAGAAATGTACCTTGTTTGGATTGAGTAACCTCAAGTTGAATTTCTATTGAGGAGCGTCCAACCCATATAACAGAACCAACTATTGTGAGATCAATGTTAACAGTAATTGGCTTCTTTAGTACAATCTTATCAACAGAAGCAGTGACAAGTATAAGTGGCCTTGTTGTGCTATCTTCATCAGAGCAGTGCTATTCCACAAACATAAAGATAACATAGTCAAAAAATAGCTACATGAAATCTTTATTAAAATTCACAGTGGTCATGTAACATTCTGCTCCAAACAATAGTAAACTAGGCAAGTGCCATACTCAGCCTAATGGAAGAAAAGACAAAAATACACCTACTCAATTTATGCAGTCTCAAAGTTAAGATGAAAGTTCATGTCAAGACTTCATGAAAATAAGGTACCGTTTGGATAAACAACTTAATTAAATGCTTATAGCAGAAGTGTTTATCATACAAGTGCTTATGTATAAGCTGTTTCTATAACATAAGATAAAATTTAGTTAAATTAAACTGTTTTCATATCAGCTTTAAGCTGTTTTTTTAAGCTATCCTAGAGAGATTATGAAAATAAGCTGAAAACAACTTATCAAACTACATGTGACCTACTAGGCTTCTACTTTTAACCTAGTTTGAAGTTCAATTTCATCACAATTTACATCCCCACTTAAACACATTATCATATTATAAGCCCTACCCACATATCAATTCACATAAAAACCTTGAAAAATCAGAAAAACACAACTGAAAATATATTTTAAAAAAAATAACCTGAAGCCAAAACTACTTGTCATCAAATCACAACCTAATTTGTATTTCAACACCATTTTACATCCCCACTTTATGATATCATAACATAAATAAACAATACCCACATAATAAATTCCTCGAAAAACTTCAAAATAAAATATAGAAAATTGCATAAAAAAACGGAAACTTTTGATATGGCACCTTAACAGAAATGGTTCCAGCCAAAGCATCAAGATCTTCAAGCAACTTTCCAATCCTAACATCATTCCAAGGATCCCTATATTGTTCTCTAAGAACAAAATCAGATGAGAAATTGTAAAGAATACTAGTCCTACTCTGTGAAGGGGTTCTAGTAACCAATTCACTTTGTGGAGGAGCATCTCTTGGTGGATCAAGAAGTCTCTCAAAGATTTTGGTCCTTGCTTCCCAGAGAGCAGTTGTCACCGGAGAATGGAACATCCCTGGCCATAAAGCGATGGGTTTCCGGTCACCGGAGCCGGTGACCGGAATAGGGTTTTCGAATGTGGATGAAACCGGGATTGTTCCATTCACAGGAATTGTGATGATGCTGTTGTTGGAAGGAGAAACATTCAAATCCATTGTTGTTCTAAATGATTCTAGTGTTGTGTGTGTGATTTTGTTTTTTAAGGAAATAGAAACGTAGAGTGTTGTGTTGTGTGATGATGTTACTCTTGTCATGAAATCATCCACACAAACCTAACAGCTATTAATAATATTATGGGACAAATTTAGTTACATGACAAACAACTGTACTGTTCCTACTTTTATCCAATGAAAACATGACACATGTATATAATATTTAAAGTCAACTCTTGATAAAGTCAAAATTTGGAGGACTGCTCCATCCTCATTTTTCAAAATCTACACTTTATAGTTTGTATAAAACCATGGTGAGCTACCGTATTTCTGACATACCACCGTGATATCAAATATAAATTAAGATGACAAAATGAATTTGAGTGGCAATATATGAATATTCAAAATAATCTACTCATCTATCAACAATCCACAAAGCTCTTTTAAAAATCTAATCATTATCGATTAATACAAGAAAAATACTTAAACAACGTACAAATTAAGGTATGCACATCCTTCAACGGTCTCAAACAAAATAAATATGATTAGACAATGGAGATAATAGTCTTAATAATTTGTGAGTCAACATACCACATTTATCAAGCTAGTCACAAATTCTATAATGTTTTTCCGATGTATCTAGTGTATAACGGTTACTAGATACATTTGTTATTTAATATATTTAAAAAATAGTTTTTGTTCTTATAATAGTGACATGACGGTGTAGCTAGAAGTTCACATGTTATAGTGTATGCTAAAAAAAACATTGTAAATTAAAAAACAATATGTCTCACTGAATATAATTTAGTTGGTAGAAACATTGCAATATACAATATTAGATTATTAGACAAATAAGCAAAAAAGTACTATTATATTGTGATTGAGAAATGATATTTGTACAATTATTTTTATGATAACTTTCTCTCTTATACACATATTATTTTTGTATTTTATACCACCCGGTCATTATTATAAACAAAAATTTGTATTTTAGATTCATCAATAAATGATGATGTATGTGGTTTATATCTCTATTGTTTTGCTTTTCGTGTCAATACCTATTTTTTCTTTGTAAATCTATGATTGTCAAATAAATTTTTTTTTTTTAACAGATGATTGTCAAATAAGTTGTCAACCAAATAGTTGTTCAAATAACATATCTCGTTATGATTACCATTTTTTTATTCTTATTTTTTTTAAATGACCCCAAGCAAGCAAGAAGAGCGTAAATTGAAGGAACCTAAAGATGACTCACCAACCAAGCTTGATATTGCTGAGAATTTTTTATAGGCATTGCTTGATACACCTTTCGTATTTAAAAGGGTCGAAGCAATGCTTTACATGCAATGTCGATTTTCAAAAGCAATGCTTTACATGCAATGTCGATTTTCAATCCGAAGAGGTAGTCACTAAATTTTGAGGACTTTGTTGTGAGAGTGCGTATTTGGTATCACCGTATTCTACTATGATTTTTTAAAATCTACACTTTGTAGTTTTTACAAAATCACGATACGTCATAATTTGATATACCACCATGATAACAAACATAAACTAAGGTGACAAAATAAATAGATTGAATGAATTTGAGTGATAATAGATAATTATTCAAAAGAAAAAGCTTAAGTGCACGACACGACAGTATTTTCGTCGTAAACGCACGAATGAGTTTTTTATTATTGTTATTTGAGTTTTTCTTAATTTTTATTTGACTCCAAATAATCGGTACAGTATCACATATATGTTTATTTATGAGAATTTGAGAAAACACATGCACCTCTCACTTGTGGTGGTGCTTTTTCATATATCACTCTAGCTTCTCAGTTGCATCTACAGTGATGTGTCTAGCAGTGGATATATATTGGAGTACACAATTCAAGCATGTTTTCACTTGTCTAAGTGTTTATTTTACATTCGTTTGTTTTTTATTTTGAAAAAAATTATAAGCTAGCATCCATTAAGATAGAATCTGACATGCAGATCAATATGTCGTGCAGCTCGTGTGCATATTATCTCGTACCATATAACAAGGCTCATATTCAAAACGATCTATTGATCTATCATCGATCAACTAACTTCTTTAAAAGATCTAATCATTATTCATTAATATAAAAAATATACTTAAACCGAATACAAATTAAGGTATTCAAATCCATCTACGATCTCAAACACAATAAATATGATTAGACAACAAAACTACTAGATTTAATAACTTGTAAGTCAATGCACTACATTGATCAAGCTAGTCACAAATTCTTCAATGCTTTCTTGAGAACTTCCACCCTCTCCAAAAGCTCCAACAGCCAAAGTCTTCCATTGTGTAGCATTGCTCTTAATCTCCTTGCCTTTCTCACCCTCCATTATTTCCAATATACAATCCCTAAATTTATCTTGCCTCACAATTTGTTTCTCATCAATAGGAGCTCTAATTCCCATCTTCCAAACATCAGTAATAAACTTTGCATTGGTGCTTTGGTCTGACCATTGTGGTATTGCAATAGTTGGAACTCCCAAGCTCATTGCTTCCAATGTGGAGTTCCATCCACAATGTGTTACAAAACACCCTATTGCCTCATGAGCAAGAACCTTTAGCTGAGGGCACCATGTCACTACTAAGCTTTTCTTTGACTCCTTTTCAAAATCTTTTGGGAGCTTAGTTTCTTCAGAAGTTCTAACAACCCATAAAAAGTAACTTTCACTGTCTCTCAAACCATAAGCTAATTCTTGTATTTGCTCCTCATCAAGACTTACCATACTTCCAAAAGAAACATAAACAACTGATCCTTTTGGCTTATCATTTAGCCATTCCACGCATTTTTCGTTAGTCTTGAATTGTGTAGCACCATAATCTTCATCATCTTTAAGTCTCTTGTCTAAGAATTTTGATGGTATGGATGGTCCTATGGGCCTAAATTTAGGCCAAATCTTCATTGTCCAATCGACCACCTACGATTATTTTGTAATCACGACTATTACATGTCACAAAAAAACAAATAAAGTTTGGCAAAAAAAAAAACAAATAAAGTGGGTTGAGGAATAAGGACGTCGACCCACAACTAAAAAAACAAAATATATATGTTAATACTTCGAAAGAAAAAATCAATTTGTTTGCATAGACTCAATCCTTGATTAGCAATTTGTGCTAGAAATAGAGATAAGAATAAATCCCCAATATTGTTAAGTATCAATCTTTCTTCTACACGGTGTATGTACTATAGTGTGGTCTCTGATGTTACGGATTAGTATAGAACAAGTTTTTATATATTTTAGGAACTAGCAAAATATATTTTCATCTAGTAAAAAAATAAAGAAATATCTTCTTTTTTTAAGTAAAAAATAAAAATAAAAAATTTAAAATAAGAGGATGTTGGTAGTGGTACTTGAGAAATTAAACTAAAAATTTACTCCCTAAAAAAAACTAAAAATTTACTTTAAATATACTTATCAAAGAAAATATAGAGAATCTACATCCTCAAATTTGTTTAAAAAATAATTGCTCGGCCCCGTCAATTCAAATATTGTATTATTTTTCAAAGGCTAGGTGCATGTTTGGTTGTAAGTTGCGTTATTTTTTAACTCTACATTTTAAACATGAAATAGATGATTTCGAAAGGAAAAGAAAAATACAAAATAAAGAAAAACAAACAAAAAGAGGAGTTATATTAGTGTGTGCATGTGAGAGGGAGTCTAATTTATATACCTCTTTTTCCATCTCATAAAATGTATTGCATAGAATCCAATCAGCTTTGTCAATATTAGAGAATTGACCCACCAACAAATCAAGCAAAACTTGATTCTCTCCTTCTGTTAAGAAGAATGAAGGCATGTCCCCAAGTTCAAATCTAGGCAACAAAGGAAGTGAAATCTCATCTTCTATAAGGGGGACTTTCAATTTTCCTTGATGAACATGATAGTAAATACTATTCACCGACATATTTTGAGTGAGATAAGAAACACCAACAATTCCAAATCTCTTAGCAACATCAAGAGCCCAAGGAAAAAATGAATTATAAATAACACAATCAACTTTGTTACCTAAAGTACCAAATTTTTCAATAAGTTCAGCAAGAGTTTTTGGTCCTACTTGCCAAAACCTATCCAAATAGGCTTTGTGTCCCCCAGCTTCTTCAATACCACCATTATCAAATCCATCAGAAATGGTTTCGATTGTGAAGGAAGGTGGTACACTTTGCAAGGTCTTGTGGTGGCAAATGGTGGTGACTAATGTCACTCTTACCCCTTCATGTTGTAAAAGTTTGGAAAATTGAAGCATTGGATTTATGTGACCTTGTAATGGATATGGTAACACCAAACAGTGCACTTTGTTGGCTATGATTTTCTTCTCCATTTTTTATTGATAAAAATATTTTTTTCCCCTCTCTTTAATTAGTTTGTGTGATATGAGGGAAATGTGTCAACTTATATAATAATACATAGTGCTTCGAAAAGATAACAAAATGTGCAATAAAATTTATATGACAACTATTGATATGCATTCATGTCATTACCTAAACTAAAATATATATTTTTTGAATAAATTACCTAAACTAAAATATGTTTCCTAAGAAAATCAGTATGTATTAATATCGTGTGGGACGCTGTTAATTTTTTTTTTTTTACGCAAACAAGCTCAAGTATCTACATCTACGTCTATTTATAATCTACAATATAAACAATTGAACCCCCACATGTGACATCATGGCTTATTTTACAATTAATGTTTCTCTCAAATTTAATTCAAGCAACTTGATCACATCATTTTAGTCTTCGTTCCCTCAAAAAAATCATTTTAGTCTTGGTTTTTTTTATGGCAATTGTTTTCACAACCTCAAAAAGACAATTGTACGTATAACAACCCATTTAATTTCAACCCATTTTTATGTTATGAAGAATAAAGTTTGGTCAAATAAATTTAATGCAGTTGCCAAAAATATGCTCGCATTAAACCGACATCAAGTCAAAGTTTAGTCACATAAACCAAAATCAACTACTCCATCCGTAATGGGTCAACATAAATTAATATATTTAATATAAATTTTAAACTAAATACATTAATTTTTATTGACCAATTTTTGACTTTAATAAAATTAGTTATAAATTATCTTTCATAAAATTACCTTTTTTTATAAAAAATGTTAGTAATTCATATTAGTTTTTATCATTTGTTCGGGTTTGAATTCAAACCTTTAACCTTCTCTTACTCAATTGGACTGAGTTGTCCGCCTCTATTAAAAAATTATTACTTGCTTGTATGCTTTTTTTGTTTTGTTTATTGAATAACTTGTATACTTTTTTTTAATGAGAATAACTTTTATACTTATCCGGTAGCTGTTAATTTAAATAACGGATAAAGGAAAAAAAATACTCTAAGTAATTATTTATTAGTTTCTGTATTTATTTATTTATAAATATATGGTATAATATCATAATCCTATAAAAAAAATGGTATAATATCATAATAGTTATTGGTTGTTATATATGGGGTTGAACCACGATTACAACGTTTGATCTAACAATTTCAACATCTTTATTAGTTGGGTTAGAACTTTTGTTTGAAAGACAGTTGAGTTAATATTTATGGACCAAACTAACAACTTAAGAAAACAATATCTAACTACGTAGAAAAGGGTGTATTTGATAATATTTTCCCCTCTAATGTTTACAGCTGAAAATGGAAACGCATGATTTTATTTTTATATATTTAAATTTGTAAAGTTCAACATACAATACTTAGGTTGGATATTTTCACTCGGGTTTGAATCCGGGATCTCATAATTATGTGTGTAAATTTTATCTGGTATTTTCCACTTTGTCTACAGACCGAATATTTTTGTAATACGCTAATAAAAACAATTTTTTTCAATGAATAATAAAAAGTCACAATTAATTTTTTTAACATGGAAAATATATTTATAAAATAAATTAAACCATTATAACCGTATATTATTAAATAATTAGCAAAAAATAAAATCATCATTACAACTCAGAATTGTTAGGCATTCACACAATTAAGAAAACCTGTTATTTTTATATATTTTCATCTAAAACCGAAAAATGAATATATATATATATATATATATATATATATATATATATATATCATGTATCCTACACGTGCAACTACGGAGACTAATTCCTTGAGTATTGTGAGACCCAAATGGACAGCAAGCTCTCCATAAGAGTTTTAGCGATGCTGAATTCAAATCTAAGACCTTAGTTAAAGTAAAAGTGACTCGTTAAATCTCATCTGGGAGTTCTCCTCACTTTGCTTCAGAGAAATAAAAAATAATGGACGGAATGTAGTTGTTTTTAAATCAGTTAATTTTTGGGGGAAAACAAGCGAAGAAGATCGAGGGTTTTGTCTAAAGTGAAAGACGCCACCCTGAAAATACCACAAAGCCTCATATACACATTTTTATTCCATTTTCTGCTTTGCTGCACATACATCTCTATCTGACATTTCATAACATTGTCTATTAGTGGATAACTTTTTCTCTATAGCTATTTATTACAGGATCACATACATCACAAATGTATTTACATTTTACACTTAGTTTAGTTAGTTATATAACCATTTACTTGCATAACAAGTAAACTAGGTGTTAGCTACTTCTATAAATAACTATCTTGTAACTAACTTCATTTTCTCATATGATTGATTCAAGAGCTTTGCTATATCTTACTACACTTCCTCCGACGAAAAACAACGATACGAGTTTTCCACTTTTTTTTCAGATCGTTGTCCCTTCAACTAATTTCAACAAATATTAATTTAAAAATTAGAAAAATATAATGGGATTTTGATGGAATATACCCGTCGTGGGGTTTTAACGAATTTGTAGTCGTACCATGTATATCATTTTCCTTGATTCAATATATGAGTATATTTTCTCTCAATTCTCTTTGAACTTGATCTCATAGTATTATTGTCATCAAAGTGCATGGTTATTATTCCACTACTTGCACCTTCCAAGCTGAAAAATTAAAGAGAAACATATTATCTATATCTCTTTGTCTTCTTTTTATGAAATAAAGCTTAAACCATACCAAATGGCAAATGTAATAGAGAAAGCATAATATATTTGTTGTGGCCGGCTGCCATGTTTTTTTGCTGATGTAAATAAACTTCGTCACCTAATGCACCAAATTTTCCAATAATTTCAGTAAGAGTTTTGGGTCCCACTTGCAAAGTCTTGCGGTGGTAAATGGTGGTGACTAATGTCACTCTTACCCCCTTCATGCTGCAAAAGCTTGGAGAATCGAAGCATTGGATATATGTGACCTTGAGCTGGATATGGTAACAACAAAACAATTCACTTTGTTGGCTATGATCACATTCTCCATTAATAGATATACTTTTTTCTCGTGTGCTTTCAAAATTTGAGAAAATGTGCACGGAAGCTTATGTGTATATTCATATCACTCTTAAGGCATATAAAAGTGATTATTGTTGCTTATCTTTGGCTATTATTAACATTACTTACAAATTTAATTAATTCTCAATTGTACTTCTTTTTGTTCTACTTCTTAGTTTATTAATTTTTGGAGATCATTTTCCCCCTTTATTTTTCACGTCTATCTTCTTTTTATACCTTTTTTTTTTCTACCTTTTTATTTCCCCACTATACTCTTATTCTATCAACATTATGAATTATTATTATGTTCTTTTTATAAATATATTATGGTTTAAATATATCTTTTTAAATCATCCGTTTTCCGGCAGCGCCAAAGCTGCAAAGCTTTTTCGGCAGCACCAGTAACCGGCGACTGTCAAAGCCACCAGAGATTCCTACCAATAACATGAAAGAAAAAAATATAAATGTATTTCTGACATAAATTTCTTCTGGTAATGTTTACAATGACCATTTAACTAAGGGTATCATGGTCGTCAGTAGATAGTCCATAATGCTGGAGAACTGACTGAAGGTGGGAAAAACACAAGAAGGGGGGGTTGAATTGTGTTTTTCAAAAAACGTTTCTTTCTTAAGAAAAATAGCACTGTTCTCAGGATTCAGAGTCTGATGGAGTTCAGACTCTAATCAGAGTTCAGAGTCTCAGCAGCGGAATAAAGATCAGATGCAAGAAAGAAAGAAGACACAAACAATTTTATACAGGTTCCTTCCACAAACCGGAAGTAGTCCTGTCCCCCTTGTACTTCCAAGGAGAGTTTCACTAAAATGTAATATCAAATTACAAGTTGCTCAAACACACAAGTAAGAGACTTCCTTTGCTCAATCACACAAGAAAGAGACTTCAATGCTCAAGGACAACTCCAAGAGACTTCTAAACAATTACAGAGAATTGAAAAAGGGTTTTGAATACTTGATATACAATCAGAGGTATTCACAAAATAAAACAAAACAGAACAGACTCTGTTTTTCTTAGACACTTAGAAATTCTAAAATGTGAACTTTTGTAAGAATTATCTAAGTTGTTGATGAGCAATGTTTGCGACTTAGAATATGAGATAAGAATTCAATTCGCGTGTATATCGTTCTGAAACTTGTGTAACAATTCTTCAAGTCTTCAGCTCTATTTATAGAGGTTTTGAGAGACGTTGGAGAACAGCCAGCTCATCAACTTTTCTTTACCGAAGCTGATTTGACACCCTTGATCCTTTGCTTGATTTGAGGCTTGTACAATGAAATCAAATTCAAATCCATTCCCTCAAATAAGGAAAAGTTTCTGCTACAGTTACTGTTATTCTTGTCGTGTATAGAAGACACTGTGCAGAGTTGGTGGTTGCAGGGACAAACGTAGGCATAGTGGTTGTACTTTTCGTACACTGTACTTTGTCAATGCTTCTTGGTGTCTGAAGAATCTTTGCTTCTGGATACCATTTGCTTCTGATGAGTCTGCCTCTGATGAACTTGCTTCTGATGACTTCATCTTCAGAAGCTCTTTCTTCAGACGCATTCTGACTCTGAATTTCCAGGAGCTCTTTCAGTCAGATATTCTTCAAGCTTCAGTTTAAGATTTCCTTTGCTCTTTAATTTATTCAAACAGAACCTCTTGTAAATAAATCTTTGATTAATGGTCCTGCACACTTGAATAAATGTTTAGCAAATCCAATTGATAATTTTTTAATACCTTGTTATCATCAAAACTTAAGTGGTATACTTGTGAAACACCCTTTGTTCCAACAATCTCCCCCTTTTTGATGATGACAAACATAAGTATTTAAAAAGATCAATTGTTGTTAACTTAATTAACAAGTTGACTCTTAAGGATTCTGAGTTTTGTAAGCTCAGTCTCCCCCCGAGTCTGATATTCTTTAAGGTGAGGTTTGTAAGCTCCCCCTAAGTCCTGTCCAGGTTAATTAAGTTCATTTTTACGCTTAATACCAATATCATAGAATGTAGATGAGTTAAAATTGAGTTCTCAAATAAAATTTGTTAAGATAAATTTTATTTCATTCTTGGGCTCAGCTTCTGTTAAATACTTTTCTATTACTCCCCCTTTTGTCATCTATTAAAAAGATCAAAAAAAAAAAATATAAAAAAACAAAAGTGAAGAAATAGACATCTTTATATAAGAATGATCAGGAAAGTACAGAGTGTCAAAACACAGAAAGCAGGCAATTAAGACACATAACAAGAAAACAAAAACAAGGTGTGCAGCTAAGGGTTTGGTTGGGGTTGATGCTGTTGCTGTTGCTGTTGCTGTTGAACAAGAGCCATCAGACGCTGGATGTCTTCAGACTGCTTCCTAACAGTTTCTTCCAGAGCCAGTTGTCTCTGAAGAAGGTGATCTTCCCTAGCCTTAGCTTCTTCTTGCTGCTTCAGCACCTTTTGCTTCAGCATCTTGAAGACCTTGGAGTCTCTTGTTACATATTCAGATTCAGCATAGAACGGGGCATTAGCCAAAAACAGAGGCTTGGTCTGGAGTTGAGAAGAGGAGTGGGATTCTCGCAAGCGTCGTTCCATGGCGCGAGCTTGAATATCACAACACTTCTGGGCAACACCATCAAAGAAGTTCAATGCCCTATTCGTAAGATTACACCAGCTTTCTTGATAGATGAATGGTAGAAATGGAGTGTTCCGAAGAAGCACCAAACTCTGCATTTCATCATTCAGAGCCACCAGACGTTCATCCAGGTATTCAGAATCCAAAATGTTGATGGGGGGTTGGTCAGACATTTGGATTGGTGAAGATTGGTCAGAGTTAGAGGGTGAAGACATGTGGTTTGGTGGTGGTTCAGAATGTGAAGCAGACACAGTGGGTTCAGATTCTGTCACTGGGACAGACTCTGTAGCCACAGTTTCCATTTCAGATTCTGGAATGGTTTCATTTGGAGGTTGGTTTACAGTTGTTGGTTGTTGTTGTTGGTATTCAGGAAGTTCTCCTGAATAATGTTTTTCAAGATTGGAGAGGTCATCCTGTTCTGAGGTTGTGTTTTGTGGTGAATGGGGTGGTTGTTGTTTGTTTGTTGATGGATTGTCAGTTACCACTTGTTCTTCAGCAGCAGCTGTTAAATCAACAACTTGTGGACTGACTGGGTTTGTGGTTGAAGAGGGTGTAATAGAAGTATCAGGAGCAAGCATATTTAAAGGTTGGATAACAGGTGGTTGGAAGGGATGATTGGCAGGTAATTTATTACAGATGCCTATCCTCTTTTCTTCTAACTTACCTATTGTTTTATAAACATCGTCTGACACTTCTTTGTAGGGAGTGGGTTTAGAAGAAGGTTTAGATTTTGTAGTGGTAGTTTTGGTTTTGAGGGTTCTTTTGGCCTTGGGTACAGGTATGGATATTTTGAATTTCTGACTTAGAGGTGCATTGTCTAAGTCAGAGTCTGTAGAAGATGAGGTGAAGGTAGAGGGTGGAGGAATTGGATTCTGAGTTACCTTAGATACCTTGGGAACGTTTGAAGCAGCAGCCTCTGAAGCAGCAGCTTCTGATGTAATCCCAGTGACTGATTTGTCTGGGAGAGAAACACTGGTTCGAATTACTGGTGGAGGACCAGCAGCTACTGAAGCATTCTCTTGAGGGACAGCAGCTGAGGTAACGGCTTCAGAAGTTTCTTGTAGAACCTGCTGAGCTCCCTTCACAGCACTCTCTTCCAGCTTCTTGGCCAAATTCTGAGCCTCAATAACCTTCTCAATGAGATGTTGATCTTCATCATGATCAATGCCTATAGCTTCCAGAGTCTTGTCTCTATCAATCCGGTATTGGGCTTTTAACCTTTTCTTCTCATTTTTAAGGTTCTGATAA
Source organism: Medicago lupulina (assembly GCA_958299785.1). Taxonomy (NCBI): domain Eukaryota; kingdom Viridiplantae; phylum Streptophyta; class Magnoliopsida; order Fabales; family Fabaceae; genus Medicago; species Medicago lupulina. The sequence continues at coordinate 17,894,844 of OY283140.1, read as the reverse complement.
TGCTCTTCAGTCCTCTTCTGTTGTTCAGGAGTGGGTTCAAACATAGGCATCACAATCTCCCCAGTTGCTAGCCTTTTGAGTGGTCTTACAGTCTCAACAAAGCCAGCTTCTTTTTCTTCCTGGGCTTGTTGAAATCTTTCCTCAATGTTTGACTCAGCCTTTCCTCTTTTCCTCTTTGGAGTAGTCACAGTTCCAAAGGTAGTTGCTTAAGTATTAGCAGCCTTCTGCTTTCTGGCCACAGCAACTTCAGATTTCCTCTGGGCTTCTCCAGACTCCTTAGCAAAAGCTGCTAAATAAGCAGATAATGCTTCAGGATTGTTCTCTTTAAGAACAGAAGGAAAATTTCTGATGAGAGGAAGAGGGGCTTCAGACTCCTTTAAATCCTTTGAGTCAGTCAGGATTGATGTAATGGCCTTCATGTTGTAGAGGGATGTGCCATTTATCATCCTTCCAGTAGCGACACCCAGCACTCTGTCTGACGCCAGATTGAACGTCTCCAGAGTTCTCAGAACACCTCCTTGGTAGAAGATTTCAGAGAGAAGTCTTCCACAAGGGATTTGTTTCCTTTTTCCTTTATAGGCTTCCTTGACAGCCCAGCATAAATGATGCATGATATATTTTGGAAGATTTATTGGTTGAAATCCAGCCAAGAAATACAACACCAGTTTATGATCAGAGTTAGGTTGATCAGCACCTCCTCCCTTCTGGAAGAAGCACTCATTCATAATCTTCAGAAGCACCCTGTGCTCTATATCCATTTCAACCAACCTGGTTGCAGGGTTTCCTTTCAGCAGCAGTCTTGTAAAACTGCCCAGCATGGCGTCTTTGCTGCTGACGTTCCACTGAAACCTTCCTTCCATAGGCATCCTGCATGCCTGAGCAATCACTTCTTCAGTGATAGATACAGGGATACCCATCACAGCAGATTTAATTTCAAGGCCGTGAAAAGGTTCAAGACCCATTTCTTTTCTTGTTTTGCCTCTCAAAGAGGGGTTTCTTAACACAGCTTCCTTTTCTTCTGCCTTGGCTGAATCAACATCAAAGACTTCAGCCCTAACCCAAAATTCCTTTACCAGATTTACATAAGTTGGTCCATTTAACATCTGAAAGTACCCAGCCATGTTCTGAGCAGAGATAAACGCTTCCATATCAACCTTGTTTCTTTTTAAAGAAGCGAAATCCACTGGTGATTCAATTTGAACGACCAACGAACCCATTTGAAGAGGAACGGTTACAGGTTTAATGGAGATGTTTGATTTAGAACTTGAACCGCTTGTAGACGAAGCCATTTGGAGAAGATGAAGTTTGGGGGTTTTGGGTTTCTAAGTTTGAAAGAAGAGAGAAAGTTGATTCTTTAAAACGTAACTGCTTAAGACTTAAAAGTGTAGGAAAGTGAGTGAGTAGTGTGTGTTTGGTATATATAGTGATTTGAAAAACAACTCTTCACATTCAGAAGTAATAGCCAAACATGCGTATTAATGACTTGAGGGGCGCGAAAAATATTGAGAAGGAAAAACCATCATTGCCCTTAAAAAGCGTTGTTTCCCAATGCAGATAGACGTGTCAGAAGCCTATACAAAGTAACTTTAACCTTTCCACTTCCCAGTACTTTCAGAGTCACAAAAAGATTCCTTTTCAGGGTCTGATAATTTTCTCAGAGGCTGAGTCTTTTCAGATTCTCCTAGGAGAGTCTGAAACTTATTCAACGTCTGATAATTTTCAGAGTCTGATTTTTCATTCAGAGTCAAACATTACTCAGAGACAAAATGCATGTTCAAATTTTTCTTTATAAAATCAAATCTTTCAATGGTTAAAGGTTTTGTAAAGATATCAGCCCACTGATGATCAGTATCAATAAATTGAATATCTAATATCCCCTTTTGAACATAGTCTCTGATAAAGTGATGTTTGATTTCAATGTGTTTGGCTTTTGAATGAAGAATAGGATTTTTAGATAGACAAATAGCAGCAGTATTGTCACAATAAATTGGGATACAGTTTTCAGTTATTTGGTAGTCTTCTAACTGATGTTTCATCCAAAGCAGTTGTGTGCAACAACTAGCAGCTGAGATGTATTCTGCTTCTGCTGTTGACAACGCAATAGTTGCTTGTCTCTTACTGGCCCAGGATATCAGATTCTCACCAAGAAACTGACAGTTTCCACTGGTTGATTTTCTTTCAATCCTGTCACCAGCATAGTCAGCATCACAGAATCCAACTAGCTTATAATCTGAAGATTTCTTGTAAAGAAGTCCAAGATTAGTTGTTCCTTTCAGATATCTAAAGATTCTTTTAACCGCAGTTAAATGTGATTCTCTAGGATCTGATTGAAATCTTGCACACAGACAGACACTGAACAAAATATCAGGTCTAGATGCAGTGAGATACAACAGAGAACCAATCATACCTCGATACAGCTTTTGATCAACTTTGGTTCCTTGATCCTCTTTGTTCAGAGTGCAGGTAGGATGCATTGGAGTGTTCATTTCCTTGCAGTCTTCAAGTTTAAATTTTTTCAGAAGCTCTCTGGTATACTTGGACTGATGAACATACACTCCTTCTTTGCACTGATTGATCTGAATTCCTAGAAAGAACTTCAGTTCTCCCATCATGCTCATTTCAAATTCTTCCTGCATCATCTTAGAAAATTCCTTGCAAAGAGATCTATTAGTTGAACCAAAAATAATATCATCAACATAAATTTGTACAATCAGAATGTCTTTCTCAAGTGTCTTCTTGAAGAGTGTTGTATCAACCTGACCTCTTTTAAAATCATTTTTAAGCAAGAAATTACTCAGTCTGTCATACCAAGCTCTGGGAGCTTGTTTCAGACCATAGAGAGATTTCTTTAGCTTATAAACGTAGTCAGGATGTTTTAAATCCTCAAAACCAGGTGGTTGTTTTACAAACACTTCTTCAGATATGACTCCATTGAGAAATGCGCTTTTAACGTCCATTTGATACAAGGTTATGTTGTGATTTACTGCGTAGGAAAGAAGTAACCTGATTGCTTCCAATCTCGCAACTGGAGCAAAAGTTTCAGTGTAATCAATGCCTTCTTGTTGGCTGTATCCTTGAGCAACAAGTCTGGCTTTGTTTCTAATTACTTCTCCCTGTTCATCTAGCTTGTTCCTAAACACCCATTTAGTTCCAATAATGTTCTTGTGTTCAGGCTTAGATACAAGATCCCATACGTCATTCCTTTTAAATTGATTTAGCTCATCTTGCATTGCTAAGATCCATCCATCATCAGCTAGTGCTTCATCAACTGTAGTAGGTTCCATCATGGATAGCAGACCCAGGGCAGACTCTTCAGGTCTGAAATGTGATCTAGTTCTTCTGGGGCTTTCTTTGCTACCAATGATCTGATCCTCAGGATGAGAAGACTTGTATTTGAATGAATTTTTGGATTGGATAACTTGCTGTGAATCATCTTGATTTTCTTCAGAAGCTTCAGCAATAGGGACATCAGGAGCAGTCACAGCCTCTGAAGTTTCATGTGCCTCTGGAGTTTGATCAGGTTCTGAACAATCATCAGACTCTTCTGAACCTGCATTATTTTCACTTTGCTCTGGAATTTGACTTCCAGGCTCTTTGTCATCAAACTTGACATGTATAGACTCTTCAACACAGAGTGTTTCCAAGTTATACAGTCTGTATGCCTTAGATCTCTCAGAGTAACCTAGAAAGATTCCCTTTTGAGCTTTTGCATCAAATTTCTTCAGATAGACTTTATTGTTCAAAATGTAACAAGTACATCCAAACTGATGAAAATAAGAAATGTTGGGTTTCCTACCTTTAAAGAGTTCATATGCTGTTTTGTTCAGGATGAGTCTGATGTAGATCCGGTTCTGAACATAACATGCTGTGTTCACTGCTTCTGCCCAAAAGTGTTTTGCCAGATTGTTTTCATGAATCATGGTTCTTGCCATTTCTTGAAGAGTCCTATTCTTTCTCTCTACAACTCCATTTTGTTGTGGAGTTCTAGGAGAAGAGAATTCATGGACAATTCCAAATTTTTCACAAAATATTTCAAATGGCTCATTTTCAAATTCTCCCCCATGATCACTTCTGACTTTTAGAATTTTAAGTTCTTTTTCAGATTGGACTTGAATACAGAATTTTGTGAACACATCATATGAATCATCTTTAGATTTGAGAAACTTAACCCAACTCCATCTACTGTAATCATCAACAATCACCAATCCATATTTACTTCCATATATGGATGCAGTACTGACTGGTCCAAATAAATCAATATGGAGTAGTTCTAAGGGTCTGGAGGTAGAAACAATGTCTTTAGATTTGAAAGAAGTTTTAACAATTTTTCCCTTCTGACATGCACCACAAAGTGCATCTGAATGATAATCAATGTCTGGTAGCCCTTTGACAAGTTGTAACTTGCTAAGCTTGGAGATTAATCTCCAGTTAGCATGTCCCAACCTTCTGTGCCACAGCCATTTCTTATCACTCACTGACAGGAGGCAAAACACCTTCTGATCAGTCAGTTCTGAAAAATTTATCTTATAGACATTGTTCTTTCTCTTTCCCTTAAACACTACAGACTGGTCATCAGTGTTGATTACTGTGCAGTTGTTCTTATTAAACAAGACGTCATAACCATTATCACAAAATTGACTTATGCTAAGTAGGTTATGCCTTAGTCCATCTACAAACCATACATTATTGATTGAGACTGAGGAATTACCAATTGTTCCAGTACCAATGATTTTGCCAGTTTGGTTTCCTCCAAATCCCACAGTTCCTCCCTCTTTCATGGTCAGGGTTAGGAACATAGACTTTTCTCCCGTCATATGTCGCGAGCAGCCACTGTCCAGATACCGGGACTTCTGCTTTGTATTTCCTTTTAGACATATCTGCAGCATCAACAATTTGTGTCTTAGGTACCCATACTTTCATGGGTCCTTTTGGGTTAGTCCTAGAAGTTCTGAATCTCTTTTGTGTACTCTGTCTGAATTTTTCTTTGTCAGGCTTCTTCCAGACTTTGGGTTCAGAACCTTTAGTCTTAGAATGTGACTTAGTAAAAATAGCTTCTTTTCTCTGAAATCTAGGCTTTTGAGTTTCAGACTCTGTTTTCTTCAGAACCTGTTTGATGGGTTCTGATCTTTTCAGAATCTGTAACTCTGGAACTTTTGATTTAGAGTCATTCGTGACCTTTGTCTTATAACTCTTAGGTTTTGACTTAGTCAATTCCTCTGAATTTGAAGACTTAGATTTTGAATGAGAAGCCTTTTCAGATTCAGACACAAAATGAGTTTTCAGATCTTCTTTGATGTTATCAGAACGAGGTTTTAGAATTACTTCACTAGAGTTACCTCCTGTGAAACCAATTCCCTTTTTGTTGTTCTGATTTATGCTATAAATCATGGATGCAACTTTGGTTCTATCAATTCCTGTGTTAATAAACTCCTGAAGAGCCGCATCCTGCTCAGTCATGATTTTATTATCACCCTTCTTTGTCATTGTTTTCAAGTTATAATTTTCTTGTTTTAAAGCTTCCATTTCCGTCTTAGTTGATTCATGGAGTTTCAGCAGCTTATTGTATCGTTGCTTAACTCTCCTCAACTCAGTGGATTGGTTTTCATAATGACAAAGAAGTTCTTTGAGAGAATCAATTAGTTCAGATCTGGTGAGTTTAGAATATACCTCAGTTTCAGTTTCAGAATCTGTACTTGACTCAGCATCAGATGATTCTTCTTTGTTATCAGCAGTAGCTACCAAGGCCAGAGCTATTTTAGCTTCATCTTCAGCATCATCTTTGTCAGACTCAGACTCATTATCCAGATCCTCCCAAGTTGCCATCAAGCTCTTCTTGAATTGCTTCTTGAATTTGTTAGATTTGAAGAACGCTTTCTTAGATTTTTCTTTGGATTTCTCTTTCTGCAAGTCTGGACATTCAGCAATGAAGTGTCCAACCTTTTTACAGTTGAAGCAACCTTTCTGATCTTCCTTTCTTGAACTTTTGTGATTACTACCTTTGTTCATAAACCTCTTGTTCTTCTTAGCAAGGTATTGTAATCTGTTTGTGAGCATAGCCATTTCTTGAACAATTTCAGAGTCTTCATCAGAATCTTCAGATGTAGATTCTTCTTCAGACTCCAAAGCCTTCAGAGCCTTACTTGACTTGCCTCTGGACTTTAGTGCGATGGATTTGGACTTCTTGACAGGTTCTTGCTCATTTAGACCTATTTCATGACATTTCAAGGAGCTTATGAGATCCTCAACACTTAAGGTGTTTAAATCTTTAGCTTCCTCAATGGCTGTCACTTTTGGTCTCCACTTTGCAGGTAAACTTCTCAGAATCTTGTTCACATGATCAGACGTTACGTAGCTTTTCTTCAGAATCTGAAGTCCAGAAACAAGAGTCTGAAACCTTGAGTACATGGTCTCAATGTTTTCATCCTCCTTCATTCTGAACAACTCATACTGATGAACAAGCATAGTAGCCTTGGCTTCTCTGACTTTCTTGTTACCCTCATAAAGTGAGCACAATGAGGTAAACATAGCCTTTGCTGTTGATTTGTCACTCATCTTTAAGTACTCTTTATGAGGCAAGGCAGCCACAAGAATGCCTCTGATCGTATGATGTTTCTTATAAAGCTTTTTCTGCTCAGGAGTGTGAGCTTTCCTATCAAGAGCAGCTCCTTCTTCATCTAGCCTCAGATCACCAACACCATCTTCAAGAACATCCCACAACTCTTCATCCATTCCCATGATGTGACTATACATCTTGGTTTTCCACCAAGAAAACATTTCAGGATCACCATTAAACATAGGAGGTTTGTTGTGATTTGAAGATCTTTCACTTTTGTTGATATTGCTGTAGTCATACTGCACAGCAGCTCCAGAACCAAAACCAGAACCAGATGCAGATGCAGAAGCTTCATCCCCAGACATGTTTTTCACCGATCGTTTACTGTAACACGGTTAAGTGCTAACTACAGAACCAGGCTCTGATACCAACTGAAGGTGGGAAAAACACAAGAAGGGGGGGTTGAATTGTGTTTTTCAAAAAACGTTTCTTTCTTAAGAAAAATAGCACTGTTCTCAGGATTCAGAGTCTGATGGAGTTCAGACTCTAATCAGAGTTCAGAGTCTCAGCAGCGGAATAAAGATCAGATGCAAGAAAGAAAGAAGACACAAACAATTTTATACAGGTTCCTTCCACAAACCGGAAGTAGTCCTGTCCCCCTTGTACTTCCAAGGAGAGTTTCACTAAAATGTAATATCAAATTACAAGTTGCTCAAACACACAAGTAAGAGACTTCCTATGCTCAATCACACAAGAAAGAGACTTCAATGCTCAAGGACAACTCCAAGAGACTTCTAAACAATTACAGAGAATTGAAAAAGGGTTTTGAATACTTGATATACAATCAGAGGTATTCACAAAATAAAACAAAACAGAACAGACTCTGTTTTTCTTAGACACTTAGAAATTCTAAAATGTGAACTTTTGTAAGAATTATCTAAGTTGTTGATGAGCAATGTTTGCGACTTAGAATATGAGATAAGAATTCAATTCGCGTGTATATCGTTCTGAAACTTGTGTAACAATTCTTCAAGTCTTCAGCTCTATTTATAGAGGTTTTGAGAGACGTTGGAGAACAGCCAGCTCATCAACTTTTCTTTACCGAAGCTGATTTGACACCCTTGATCCTTTGCTTGATTTGAGGCTTGTACAATGAAATCAAATTCAAATCCATTCCCTCAAATAAGGAAAAGTTTCTGCTACAGTTACTGTTATTCTTGTCGTGTATAGAAGACACTGTGCAGAGTTGGTGGTTGCAGGGACAAACGTAGGCATAGTGGTTGTACTTTTCGTACACTGTACTTTGTCAATGCTTCTTGGTGTCTGAAGAATCTTTGCTTCTGGATACCATTTGCTTCTGATGAGTCTGCCTCTGATGAACTTGCTTCTGATGACTTCATCTTCAGAAGCTCTTTCTTCAGACGCATTCTGACTCTGAATTTCCAGGAGCTCTTTCAGTCAGATATTCTTCAAGCTTCAGTTTAAGATTTCCTTTGCTCTTTAATTTATTCAAACAGAACCTCTTGTAAATAAATCTTTGATTAATGGTCCTGCACACTTGAATAAATGTTTAGCAAATCCAATTGATAATTTTTTAATACCTTGTTATCATCAAAACTTAAGTGGTATACTTGTGAAACACCCTTTGTTCCAACACTGACCTCTTTCATTAGTTACTAGTACAACTTGGCCTTCACTAACAACCATTTTTTTAAGTGATTTGTTGATCTAATTTCTTGGAAATTAAGCCCATGTGTGTCAAAAATTTGAAAATATATGTTGTAGAGTTCAACAAGTGTTTGATCTCTAGACCATGTCATTTAATTTGGTTCATACAATTTGATCCCAGACAATGCATATCGAAAATATATGTTGGAGAACTCATCCCCTTGAGTGAATTTCCGTTACCTTGAATTAGCCTACACAATTGTGCGTAAGATACCTCGATTTAATCCAAAAAAAAATTGGTGTCATCAATTGTATGCCTTATATGAAAAGTTGGAGTAGTTAGTACTTATAAGTGAATCGGCAGCCCTACAGGGAAAATAAAATAAGTGAAATGATACAATTATAAATATTTTGATTTCTTAATTCATTTGTAAATCCATACCTTCGAAGAGGGAGAAACCATAAATCTGAGAATGAAGATCGATAAAAAAACGAAGATGAGGTCAGAGATGATGGATACAAGATCGGATTGCAAAAACGAGTTTAGTTCTGCAAGTTCGAGACACAAAGAAGAAACGAGAATGGAAAAGTGATATGGCAAACAACATAAAGTTACTTTTTTTACATAAAATTTATCAATTATTTTTATTTTTGAATCTTTAACAAGTGTTGCATGACCCAAAAAATATAGTAGTAAGTAAATAAACGTGCAATTTCCGTGTTAGAAATAATGGTGAACATTTAGTAACATTTTTTTCATATGTTACCCAAAAAAATGTTGCAAAAGAGTAGTACATGTGTAGTAGTGTTGGTTGAGATTCAGACATCGATTGATAGTAAAAAAAAATATTGAAAAGGTCAACCCTTGAATACAAGTGTTTGATTTTGCTTCCATCTAATTGATAATAGGTTTATAAGGTCTATTAGTTCAATATTAAAATTTGGAATTTATATCTTCAATGGACGAAGTTTAAATTTCCACGGACACTAAAGCAACTAGTAGCGCCAATTAAATAACAACTTCTTTATTTTTAAAGTCATACTAACTCGTGTCTTAAAAGCATAAGTTAAGAAACTTAAAAAAAATAAATAATAAATTTTGTATTAAAAGTATAAATTATCAAACTTTTACGACATTAAATACACCGGTTCCTAAAAAATAGTTTTATCCTTAACTTTTTAACTTATGCTTAAAAGCATAATTTAACATTTCCCTTATTTTTACGCCTACAATAGTTTATATAACTATTATTGTTGTAAATAAAAATTGTGTGCTCTTCTGCACTCCACACCACCAAGCATGTGTCAACAACAAAGAAATGTTAAAGTTGATCAAGCATTAATTTGTGATTGTCTGCTTGCAGCTTGCAAAATGAAACAAACTATTCACAAATTCAGTAATATTTTTATGAGAACTTCCCCCAACACCAACAGCATTTGTTGCCAAAGCCTTTAAATTTATGGCATTGCTCTTGATAGTTTTCCCTTTCTCACTGTCCATTATTTCCAATATACATTTCTTCATTTCATCTCTTCTCACAATTTGTTTCTCATCAATTGGAGCCCTTATTCCAATTTTCCAAACATCTACAATAAACTTTGCATTGGTAGATTGATCCGACCATTGTGGCATTGCAACAATTGGAACTCCTAAGCTAATAGCTTCCAATGTGGAATTCCAACCACAATGTGTTACAAAGCACCCTATAGATTCATGTGCTAGAACTTTTAATTGTGAGCACCATGTCACAACAAACCCTTTTTGTGACTTTTTTTCAAAATCTTTTCGGAGTTTGGGCTCTTCAGAGGTTTTCACTACCCATAAAAAGTAACTTCCACAATCTTTCAAACAATGTGCTACTTCCTCTAATTGCTCCTCATTGAGTGATGCCAAACTACCAAAAGAAACATAAACAACTGATCCTTTTGGCTTATCATTTAGCCATTCCATGCATTCTTCACTTTTGAATTGTGTTGCACCATAATCTTCATCATTTTTAATTCGCTTGTCTAAGAACTTGGATGGTATAGAAGGCCCTATGGTTCTGAAGTTAGGCCAAATCTTCATTGACCAATCAGCTCCCTACAAGAATTTTTGAGTTAAATAACATATCAATTTGCTCCTCGAACTATCACATTCTCTACAATATCGACTATAGAAATATACTAAGTAGTCCCCAAACTATTAATCCATAAAAATAGTCCCTCAACCAACATTCATTCTCTTTTTCTAAGATTATTTGAGGGACTAACTTGATTAATTAATAATAATTTAAGGACTATTTAGTATATTTCAAGAGCTAACCCACAACAATTGAGGGGCCTTTATATATAATATATGTATTCTATCCCATAAGCTTCAATTTTTTTTTTTAATATGTAACAAACTGACAATTAATTTTATTTATAAAAAAATATTGTTTATCAATTATGTCACAATCTCCATCTAATTAATTAACCGACCATTAATAGTAGTTTTAACAAAAACTTGTTTATGGATGATCATCTTCTTGTTATTAAATTTGTCTTATCTTCATTTTTGGTTTATTTTCTTCTATCATGTTTTAAGGCTCTCATAGGTATCATTCTTTCATTTAACACCTTTTAAATTCTTTCATTTTAGTCATAAAAATTGGATTCATATAGAATAGGATTCATAAACATTACAGTGATTAATTCAAAATTATGTCGTTAACATCAATTGTTCTTTATCAGTTAACATGAATTGTTTTTTCCCTTCTTTCTTTTTAACGAAAATTGTGTGTTCACATAGGTTGAAGTTGATGTTTTAGCCTAAAAATCAACATAAATGACTAATATGACTAACAAAAGTTCAAGGACTAAAACGAAGTAAAAAATAGTTAAGTGATCAAAGTAAAAGCACAAAACAAGTTAAATGATCGAATGTGTAATTTACCTTTACGAAAAGTGATTTTTTATTTTTTTTTAACATAAAAAGTTATAAGTTATAGCTCACATGAAATTCATAGAGAGTAAAAATGAGAGATTATTTAAGTTGTTTACCTCTTCGTGTAGCTCATGGAAGGAATTGCAAAGGATCCAATCAGCTTTACAAATGTTAGAAAACTGACCCACTGCTAGCTCAAGAAACGTTGGATCTTTTTCATAAGTTAATATAAAAGAAGGCATGTCCCTATGTTGTAGTTGAGGAAGCACCGGAAGTGAAATCTCTTTCACATCAAGGGGAACTCTCAATTTTCCCATAAGAACATGGTAGTAAATACTATTAACACCAACATTTTGTGTGAGGAAAGATACCCCAAAAATTCCAAGTCTCTTAGTAACATCAAGAGCCCAAGGAAAGAATGCATCATAAATAACACAATCAATAGGGTAATTTGTTTTACCAAGTTTGTCAATAAGTTTTTCAAGATTTTGTGGTCCTACTTGCCCTAGATGATCCAAATATTGCTTAAAACTCTTTGCTTCCCCGATCCCGCCGTTGTCAAATCCGTCGGAGATGGTTTCGAGTGTGATGGAAGGTGGTAGGTTGTGCAATTTTTTGCCAAAGAAAAGGGTTGTGACTAGTGTTACTATTATTCCTTCTTGTTGTAAAAGCTTGGAGAATTGTAGCATGGGATTAATGTGACCTTGAGCTGGAAATGATAAGACCAAACAATGCACTTTGTTCTCCATTTCAATTTTTCAATGAAAATTACTCTTGTGTGATGTTTGCAAGAGGGGATCGACCTTATTTTTTAGGGAGAAAATGGATCAATTTATTGATAACAACTAAGGAAGGAGAATTCATGTGCGACAAAGATTACGTGACAAGTTGTAAAATAGGTTTAGACATCTAGTTAATATTTAAATAAATTAAATATTTTCAAGGCCGACCACAATTGGATTCTTGTAATAGGGATATCCCAAGGGTTAGTGTCACAATGTCATCGATGGAGAAATTTAAGATGGATACAGATGTTTAATAATATAGACAATACTATCTACTTTAAATATTACTTCGAACAATTTAGAAAAGAAATTTATAATTGCTTTGAAAGTTCTATTTGTGTTGTGGAGTAATTCATTATTCTAGGTATTATTTTGACAGGGTCGTCCCTATAAAATTGGAGAAACGATTGTTGTACTATTTGAAATAGCTTTTTAAATTGACTGATTAAGTGATTATAAAAGAGAACTAAAGTCTAGAGGATATATGAAGGTTGAATCGGTGGTGGTTACCGGTGTGTGTGGCGGCTTGCGGCTAAGAGGTGGAGGTCAGTAGAGAAGGCAAGAGAGGTTGAGAAGAAGAAAGATATATAGTTGTTGTTGTTGGAAGAAAGAAGAAACAAGAACATGTTTTTTTTTTCCTTATGGGGGGGTGGGGGTGCGGGTATTGGCTATAAATCATTTTTGGAGACCCAACAGTTTTGGAGGCCCAGCTCCATTAAATTGTTTGCACCCCCTCAAGAACTGGCATGCATTTTAATTCTCTGAATTGATATCAAACCAGTTCATTTGTGAATTCAATTTTTTGCATATTCTCTTTATAAAAAAATTTCAGATTAAAAAATGAAACCATGTTGACTTGGTTGGATTCATAGGAAACTCGTTAAAATAATTTCTTGAAAAATTGTTTTTCTAGTTACTTCATTTTACTCTTTTTTTTTCCTCGTGAATTTTGATTCATCATCTCGTATTTGGGTCATTTTGACGTTACAACACTTGTTAATTCACACAAAAAGTGCTTAGGATTGAGTATTGCAGGTTCGAACCTGTACCTCAATATATCGAATGTCTGCGACTATATCTATTATGATGATGCATAACATAATGTTATTTAATTTAAATTTTAAAGTAACAACTTTATTAAAAAATTTAAACTGAGTTATTTTATTTTTCAAAATCATTACAAAATACTGAAACATGGTGACTTGTCAACTACGGCACCTAAATAAGAAATGTCTAGCTGATCAAGAATTAATTCGTGGTTGCAACTTGAACAAACTATTCACAAATTCTATAATGTTTTTGTAAGAACTCCCATTTTTACCAACAGCTCTTGCAGCCAAAGTCTTACATTGCATGACATTATTCATAATCTCTTTGCTTTTTTCACTCGTATCCATTATTTCACATATACAATCCTTCAATGTATCTTTTCTCACTATTTGTTTCTCATCAACTAAAGTTCTAATTCCCACTTTCCAAACATCTGCAACAAACTTGTCAATACCTTGGTCTGATTCAAGTGGCATTGTAACCATTGGAACTCCTATACTCAAAGCTTCCAATGAGGAGTTCCAACCACAATGTGTTACAAAACACCCTATTGCTTCATGAGCTAGAACCTCTAATTGGGAGCACCATGTCACAACTAAGCCATTCTGTGATTTCTTTTCAAAGTCTTTTGGGAGCTTAGTCTTTTCAGAGGTTCTCACTACCCATAAAAAGTAACTTCCACAATCTTTCAAACAATGTGCTACTTCTTCTATTTGTTCCTCTTTGACTCTTGCCATACTCCCAAATGAAACATAAACAACAGACCTTTTTGGCTTATTATTTAGCCATTCTATACATTCATCGCTTTTCAATTGTGCAACACTATAATCTTCATCATCTTTAATACGCTTTTCTAAAAATGCATATGGTAGGCAAGGCCCTATGGTCCTAAAGTTGGACCAAGTCTTCATTGTCCAATCAGCCACCTATAAAGCATCAAGAGTCATTAATGACTAACCTTTACAAAAGCAGCATACAAGTGGTGATTCAATTAGTAAGTGCTTGAGGCCTCTTTAGTTAGGATATATTCTTACACTCAAATTTCTACGGCAATTTAGATGGTTAAGCACAATTTAAATTTAGATGGTTAGCACATGTTAGTAAGCTGGCTAGTCATGATCATGTTATTACAAATGTTGTTTGGTATTTTTCACCAATTTTTCTTATGTAAGATTTTTACAAGGACAAATATGGTCTTCCGAATTTTAGATTTATTTTGTTCCCACTTTGGTTGTTATTTTTTTGAGTTTTGGTCTAGTTCCCCTCTTGTACAATTTTCCCTTTTTAAATAAAATTTCATGTACCAATATAGTTGGGATGTTTACTTCTCCTTGATACCTTCTTTGCTCTCTTGATTCATAAAAATAATTGATAATCATTAATAAATTTAATAAGTTATCTGAACACAATTAACCATGATTTTGAATGTGATTACCAAAATAGGTAGGTGTATACTTAACAAATCATTATAATTAATACATTATATATATATATATATATATATATATATATATATATATATAGACACACACATGTGTGTGAACACAAGAAAATCGATAATGGTTAATGCAATTTGAAATTAAGGTTCTTTACATGTAGAGTTAATGGTTAATGAGTTGAAACACTTAGTTCATTCATTAATCATCCACTCAATATAATTAACCACATATATAAAATATATTTGAATTGTCAACTGCATTTGACTACAATTATCTGTTATACAAAAATCACAACACTACTACTTGATTGATAAAATTACAACACCACTACCGCTCAGGTAAAGTCTTGTATAAATTTGTAGGAAAATTAAAAAATTATATGTATTTTTTAAAATGGGTTAATAGTGTTTTTCACCCCTGTAATATATGTCATTTTCGGTTTTCACCCTTATGAAATTTTCGGTTTGATTTACACCCTTGTAAAATTATTATTTTTTCGGAAAACCCCCCTCCCTTATCCAACTCATTAAATTAGCTTACGTGGCGCTGACTTGGTGTTATTTTTAATTGGCCACATCAAATTTTATTATTACAATATTAAAATAATATAAATTCATTTATATTAATTTTTGAAATTAAAAAAATTCAGGAATATTTTTAAAAAAAAATCTGATTTTTTTTTATTAGCAAAATTTTTATTTTTTGTTTAAAAAAACGAAATTTTAAAAATTAAAATTTTTTCCATAAATTTTTTATATTAAAATTAAAGTCTGGAAATTTTAAAAATTAAAATAAAAAATGTTTTCGAAAAATGTTTTTTAAATTTTTTTCAACAAAATTATAATTTGGAAAAAATTTAAATTTTTAAAAATCTGAATACAAATTTAGAAATAATTCAAAAAATTTGTTTTTTTACACAAAATAAAAATTTCCAAAATGTTTACAATTTTTTAATTTTCATATATAAAAATTATGGAAGAAATTTAAATTTTTTAAATAAAAATTTTGGTAATAGAAATTTTTTCCAGAATTTTTTTTAAAAAAATCCTTAATTTTTACAATTTTTTTATTTTCCAAAATTAATTTTTAATTTTTTTAAAAATTAATATAAATGTACTTATATTATTTTTTTGGATTTTTTTTAAATTTTTAAAAATTAAATTTCAATATTTTAATAATAAAATATGATGTGGCCAATTAAAAATAAAAATAAAAACGCCAAGTTAGCGCTACTTAAGCTAATTTAGTGAGTTTGATGGGGGAAGGGGGTTTTCCGAAAAAAATAATTTTACAAAGGTGCAAATCAAACCAAAAATTTCATAAGGGTGAAAACCAGAAATGACATATATTACAGGGGTGAAAAACACTATTAACACTTTTAAAATCAATTGAGAAGTCGAGTCATAAAAAAAGGAAGAGGGCGATCCCAACTAGGTTGCCACTTTGTGATCTCTATAAAGTTGACATCAACAACCATGACGACAACGACACGATCCGGAAAAATGTATTAAAAAGATGAAAATCAAATGGTTGTGGTTTGGTGTTTGTGCATTACTTAATGTGAATTTATCTCAACTTCTTACTTACCTCTTTCTCCAGCTCAAAGAAGGAATTGCAAAGGATCCAATCAGCTTTGTGAATATTAGAGAACTGGGCCACTACTAGATCAAGAAAAGTTGGATCTTTTTCATATGTAAAGTAGAAACAAGGCATGTCCCTATGCTGTAATTGAGGAAGTGCAGGAAGAGAAATCTCTTGCTCAGCAAAAGGAGGTTTCAACTTTCCCAAATGAACATGATAGTATATACTATTCATAGCAAGATTTTGAGTTAGAAAAGAAGCACCAACAATTCCAAATTTCTTTGCAACATCTAAGCACCAAGGCATGAATGAATCATAAATAATACAATCAACATGGTCGTTTGATCTAGCATTAAGGTTGTTAATAAGATCAGCAAGAGATTGTGGACCAACTTGCCAAAATTTATTCAAATAAATTATAAAACTCTTTGCTTCAGCAACTCCACCTTTGTCAAAACCATCAGAAATAGTCTCGATTGTAATATTGGAATTAGGAGGCAATTTAGGTATGTTGTTGTAGTTGGAAAGGGTGGTGACAAGTGTTACTTTGACTCCTTCTTGGTGTTGTAAAAGCTTGGAGAATTCTAACATTGGATTAGTGTGACCATGTGCTGGAAATGGTAACACCAAACAATGGACACTCTTGGTGGATATGGTTTTGTTCTCCATTTGTTTCACAAATTCTCTTGATGGTGGGGTGAGAAGATTAGGGTTTGAACTCTTGAAGTTATGGTCACTATGGCACTGTCCATTTATGCGACAACTTTGAAATCTACACTGTTCACTATCGATCCAATCCTCTATGCACTGTTGCAATTTTTTTTTTGTCAGTTAGCATGGTTAAAAATTCACTTTTTAACGTCAATAAATACGATGTACTACATATTTAACCTTTGACCGTACGTTTTCACGGGTACTTTCTTTTGCCATGATTTGTAACTTGTGTACCAACCAATAAGATGTGACTTGCATGAAAAAAAATAACAAACGTGGTACGCGTGGCTTCCTCATAAATAAAACGTGGGTCTCGTGGCAAAATAAGATGAATATAAATAACTTTATGATCAAACAGTACACCCTAGCAAGTGCAAGTCCATTACTAATCTCTCCTAAATGAACTATAAATGGTAGAGTTTTATAATAAAAATTAGTGTATTTACTGTATTGAAAATTTAACTAACTTATAATATTTAAAGAGTGTTTTTGTAATACGGTTAACAAGACCTTAAACAAAAAGGTTGGTTGAAAAGTTAGGGTTTGTTTGATTTACTTTTCAATTTTTTTTTTAATTTTTAAAAATTTAAAAATAAAAAACCTGTTTGATAAGATTATTTCTAAAACTGTTTTCAAAATTGTTTTTTAAAACTAAAAAACTGAAACAACTAAAAGAAGTTTTGCTTTTCTCTTACCAAAAACTAAAAAAACACGAAAACGTGCACAGGTTAGAAAACCTTATTTATAAACAACTTTTGTTTTTTTAGATTATTAAATACGTGAGGTATTTAGATTATATTATATTTCAAATATATCAATTATTTAATAAATTGAAAAAAAATTAAAAGCTGTTTATAAATGCGACCGGAGGGAGTAAGTGGTAACACTACTCCCAGTCATGTATTCCTATTCTTATTACTATAAAAAAATAGTGTCCCTTTTATATTATTTAATAAATAGATTATTACGGTTTTAATTCTTTTTTAAACTGTTCTTTTCAATTTATAGTGATATGATATTAATTTGTATGTATTTTACAATGTAAGCACATAGAAATTAATATCATATCACTAAGTTTTAAAATATTTTAGGAATTAACTTATAAAAGTGATATCTCGAAGTGGTTAATTGAATGTATGGGTAAAATATCTTTATAATGTCGGTGTTTACTAATTGAATCCTTAGCTAAATGAATGAACTTAAGTGGTTAATGAGGCCCTTACAATGAATTGTTTGAAAGAATATAAATTTGGTTCCTGTTTGAAACAATTATTGATCAAACTTTACGTTCTGACAGATTTTGAGTTACTAGGATCCCTTTTCTCTAGAAACGGAAAGATTAACACAAAACCACCACGACACCAAAAGGGGAGGTATGAGGGTACCTCTCTTTGGTGCCTGGAGGTGTTGAGTGGAATGGTTGGGATGTTGTCTGCGTTTTTGGTGGACTTAGTTGCGGTTGTGTTTTGCTGTCTATCAGGCGATTGTGGCTTGGTGTTTTGGCACACTGCTTTGTCTCAGTGATGTCTTGCTTTTGGTGCTTAGTGTGACGGTCCTTTTTGCTGCTCAGCAGCTTGTTGTGGCTGGAGTTTTGTATGTGTTGGTTTGTTAGTTTGTAGTTCTTAGGGGGTTTGTTGGGTTTTTTTGCTTCTTTTGTGTTTTGGTCTTGTCCCTCCTGCTTTGTATTCATTTGCGCACATTGTTCATAGCTTATGATAATAACGCTTGATAAATTTGTTTGTTCCAAAAAAAAAAAATCAAGTTCTAAAATGTGGTTGTTGATCAATAAGAATGCCTTCCTTCTGTTACATTTTTTTGAGAGGGTTTTGTTACAATTGAATTTTAACAAAAATATCGTCGATATATAAACTGGTTTTCTATTATTAAGAAGAAAAAAAACTCTTCGAGCTTTACGGTGATGGGGGTATAAGTATAACCATGAAAGACCAGCATGAAAAGCAAAAGTGCAGAATGATTTGGTGGTCGGGAGAACACATTTTTACTTTTTATTTAAGTTTAATCTGAAGTGTTTGACATAATCTAACAGACACAAACAATTGTTCTCGTTTCTCATAGTAGATATGAGTACTCACCATATGTGTGTGCGAGTCGTATTGAGCGCACCACCTAGTAAAAAACCATCCAAAATAGTGACTCTTTTTGTGATCCATGCATGAAAATGGATCAAGGGCCTAGAGAAAATCTTATGTAAGTATTTTAGTTAGTTTTAAATTTTTTTTAATCAAGATGACTATCTTGAATTGTCTATTGATATTTTGCATATTATTTTTAAGTAGAAGATAAATATTCATATCAAACTAAAGATAAATTGTAAACTGGACAATTGAGTTCGACTTTACTCACTCACTTTCATCCTTGTAACTAAGGTCTAAGTATATGGGAACACACACCCTTACAAAATGCATATATAATGAAAGTATTGTTGTTTTCTGGTAAGTAAAAAAAAGAAACTAAGAAATCACATTGGAAACAATCGGTTTTTATAATTTTTTGAACATCACATATTCATGATATGCGATCATGCACTTGAGAAAAATAAAGTAGGGGAAAGGCCGTATATCCTTAAGGTTAAAACCTTTTGGTCATGAAAGACTATAATACATCTTATCATGGGGTGTGTTTATTTTAAGTTTGCTAAATTTATTCTTCAGAATAACATTTTATAGAATATAAAGATGTGAATTTTATTTTAAGGTATTTAGAAGAAAAAAAATGATTGATTAACATTATAATATTCTTAGGAACCTTAAAAATATGGACAATAATAAGTAGTTACACGTGAATTTATTATCATCTTTATGAGAGCTTTATTCCTACCATTTTCTATGAATTTTTTTTACTATTTCCACAAATATTTTATACCCAATAATAAAATTTAGTAAACTTATACAAACATAAACATGTATATTTTATTATCAGAAATCTATGAATATAACTTAAACAATCAAACCTAGGTAACTTAAAACAAATGGCGCATTGTATGTCCTCTCTCTTACCTAGCTAAATATATATGGTAGTGGATTTTGTTTTAGTAATAAAATGGATCAATTTAATATTTTCATTTGGTCCTTGATAAGAAAATGTATATGGACTAAACTACCCCACGTTTTCAGCAGCTATACTATGATCCATATGCATATAAAAATGGCTGAGGTTCGGCCTTTATTATAACTAGACTAGATATAAAAGTGTGTGCGAAGAGAGAAAATAATTGTATTAAATGTGTAGAATAATAACACCTGATATTTCTTTCTTGAAAGAGTGTAGAATAACACCTGATAGTTATAATCTAACTTTTGGCTCAATACTAGAGAGTATATATATATATATATATATATATATATATATATATATATATATATATATATATATGTTCTAAAGCCTTAAAGAATAAAGGAAAGTGGGGTGCAAGTACATAATTTAAGGAAGGCTATACCACATGCACATGTTCTTCTTTTAAGATACATTTTATGGATAAACATGCCTTTTGTTAGGTAAGAAGAGTTTGGAGTAAGGTTAAGTCATACTATGATCTTAAGGACTTTGTTTATTAAAAAAATGAATTAATTACTTTCATATGCACTCAATCTAGCAATCAAAGTTAGCTTATCTGGGATAGGCCAAGCATACAAAATATATACATCCTCGTACATATTTTTTTTTAGTAAATATATCCTCGTATATTAAAAAAACTATAGAGTTTTGCATTTCGATATATTTTGTCTCTTTCAAAAACTAGTAAAGAGTTCTTTTGTAAGGAAAAAACTAGTAGAGTTTTTTTAATAACGATATTTTGCATATTGAATGGTATTCTAATATTTTAGATTGTATGCTTTAGGCAATGTTTTTTTTACCTCATTTGGGTGCAGGGCGGTAGGTATAGTTTTTTTGGTCAAGTACCTCTTGTACTTAATCTTGATTTGTGGATATAATATCATTTGTATTTATGCTAACATTAAAAAAAAGTATCATTTGTCCTTAAAAAAAAGTATCATTTGTATTTTTTTCTCCACAATCAATATATTAATCGTCAAAAGAAGAAGCTCGTGAACAAAGTGAGGCCTGTTAGCTTTAATTCGGCCGGAATGAGGACCCGTGCTCAAAAGAGTAACTCCAAAGATGTCTTGTCAGCTACTGAATAATTGGTTCAATTGCGATAGAATAGATAGGAATATCACTATTTTATACTAAATTTCTTAGAGCAAGTAGTCTTGTAATCTGCTTAGCTTTTCTGTATTTTGATGGGCTTAGCCACCTCTTTCCTTAGGATCTTTCCTTTATAGGGATATATCTAGTTTTTTTTTCCGCAGGTAATACACTTTCTGACTCTGCTGTATTGGTTCAGGCATCTCCTGTCTTTTATATTTTTTTGCTTTGATAAAAAAAAAATATTAATCGTCTATTGTTAAAAATAAATATCTTTGAATAAATATCTTTGAATAACTGAATATAGTATATATATGAAGAATCTAGTTAACTTTTCTTTAAAAATAGAAGAATCTATTTAACTGAATATATATGACCCCCTTTGTTTTAAACATTACACAATGTCAAGATAAATTATATAAAAAGATGCCCTAAAAAATTGTTATAAACACACTTAACTTAGATCCTTTTTATCATATTTTTGCCCTCTCCCTCTACATATTAATTTGTTCTTCCATCTGCGGATTTCTCTTCTCCACTTGAATCAAATCTAAAATTGATAGTTTGGAAGAGATGGATCAAGTTAGATGCTTAAAAAAATGCTACTAGCTAGCTATCTATGTGAACAAAATTGTGTATTATTAAGAATTAAATTATGTTTATTAGACGACTTCTATATGACAACCCCATTGAATTAAAGACAAACAGAAATCAAGAAATATCATTTGTTTTTCCCCACTTGTTTATGGTGGAGTTAATTATAAGAGAGAGGGGGGCTAACCTTCATTAGGTCAAAAGCAATAATGTTTGGATTCTTTTAATTAATTATTCTTTGAGTGTGCCAACAAAAAAGACAAATATATAATCAATTTGTGTCGATTATTTTGAACATGAAGTTATCTACATCTATGTTAGATCAATACTTTTTTTTTTTATTCCTTTCAACATGTAATTAGAGTAAATTCAGTTTCATTGTCATTAGTTCCACCCGAATCTAAACCATGGAAACAAAGAAATTTATTATTAGATATATGGAAGAAATAAAAAAATATCATCAAATTTAACCCAACATAAACGCAAAGATATGTTTATTGTGCCAATGATTTATTCATCTCAAGAGTTAATCACAAGAATCTAATCTAATTAACAACTCCAACAACCAAAGTGAAATGTTTTACAAATTGTTCCTAGAAATTAATTAACTTAGTCCTTACAACATAACCTAGCCAAGGAAATTAAATTAAGAAAACGAGAGTACTTCACAAATGATTCAAAGGAAAATAAAACCATGGAATTCAACTCACCTTTGTGCTCCAATTAAGCTCAATAAGATTGTCTTCCACCAGAGTTTCCAGCCCAACCATCCACAGGTAATTGAGGCATATTTAGAGGCAAATTAAAGAACGGGAGCCCCGACGATGGATCGGGAAAAGAGTTGTTGACACCATCACCGCCACCGCCACCACCACCTGCAGATGATTGCCCTTGTTGCATTTGAAGAGATTCATCTTCATCCAACGGTAACCTCTCATACGCTACATTCGTGAAAGACGAAGCGATCACAATAACCGGTCCAGAAGCAACCAAAGGACCAACAACATTTCCTCCCACAACTTGACCTTGGCCTCCACCAAGGAACACACTCAAACTTGTAGCTCCTGGAGGAGCTGGTGGTGGTAGAAACGATCCGGACAAAGAAAGTATTTCGAACCTTCCGTGTAAAGTCACTACAGATCCTGCGGCAGCTGGCTGCCGCAGGGTCACGTTAGTGACTGTTCCACTCCCACTAAGGACACAGATCCCTCTTTGACGCTTTCTTGCATAGGTAGCCACAGAGTCAAACACATCACAACCACTACTTACTTCAAGGATGTGAGCCCTAAGTGTGTTTGCACTCTCTCTTGTGATGATCACAGGTGGTTTAGGTTTGTTCTTTGAGCCTGGAGGTCTTCCCCTCGGCCTGCGACCAACGACATCTCCAAGACCATGATTTGGTGAAACTAGGTCAAGCCCTTCATGGTTGTTGTTGTTTCCATCTTGGTCTTGACTCTCATCATGAACTTCTAGGTCAGGGCGTTGAAGACGATGAACAAAGTGTTGTGATGCTGAACCCAAGTCTATGCCGGCCATATACTCAAAGTTTTCTAAAGAAGTAGAAAAACAAAAAAGAAAGATAGACAATTATAGTAATTAAATAAGAGAGAAAAATTTATAGAATAGTAATGAACAATTAAATTATATGTAAACAGGAATTATAAATTTTTTATAGAAAAGAAAGTATTAGATTTAGGAGTGTCCAATGATTCAAACCTCAAAACGAATAGAAAAACAAATGGATCAATTGAGTACTGCAGAGAAAACGGAATAGGATGAGATTGGAAGGGGAAAGAGAGAGACAGAGAAACAAATAAAGTGGTGGAACTTGCGGCCATTCTCACAACTAGGAAAGTATTCATAACAATAAAATATTCATGGTGGGATTAAACAATGTAAGTTTTTTTATTAATTAATTTCTTTGAAAACCACATTAATTATAGTTAATTGTAGACTTTTAAAATCATGGGATGAAGTTAAATTGTTGTGTCTATATCTTTGGAGATGTGTGGAAATGTGAAAGAGGGAGAAAGAGATAGAGAGAGAGACAGGTAGGTTAGATGGTTGTTTAGGAAACCTAGGTTACCTTTCGATAAAGAGAAAACATAAAATAATTCAACCCTTAACTAATAAGTAATTCTTGCACATGTTGAACAAGTAGTTTATACAAAAAAATTAGTGGTTTTGCTTTCTTTCTTTCATCGATTAATAAACAAAAACACGCAATTTGTACGAGGCTTTGTTGACCACAAGCTGTGCCAATTGTTAATACAAGAATTGAATATATAACATTTTTATTTTTATTTTTATTTTTTTTTTTCTGTTTATTAGTTTATAAGAGTCTTATGACTTATTTCAAGAGGTTTTTGTCGTTTTGACTCAAAATGTTACATCTCTTCTTTTATATCATGTTAGGGTTGAAATCCTTCCCTAGATAACGCTTGTCATTTGTTTTCATTCACCAGCTGGCATAAACATATACAAAGACCAAGGTTGTACACAATTTTTATATGGTTGTTTGGAATTTAAAGAAAACTAAAATTAATGTGATTAGGTTATTATAAATGCATATGCAATTAGTATTAAGTTATAATGTTTATAGTAAGCACACAATCTCTGTCCATTATATTTTATTTTACAGTATATTAGCCTTAGCCGGCCGGCATATCATATGGATCCAAATTGTAGAGATGTCAACATGCATATGTTCATCCTGTAAAAAAAAAAAAATCATATGTTCATGGTGATCACTATAGAGAACATTTAAAATTTTTGAACTCAAGAGAAATCGTAAACTCGGAAAGAGTTTACGATTTAGAACATATAAGAGTTAACAACTTGACAATAACCACTATTTTTTATAAAGTCTTACAAGTTTAAAGTAAATTAGATAAAATTGGTATACTTCCAAATTTTATCAGTAATTTACGAGTTTAGAATTTTACTTTGATTAGGCCTCAGTTGTATAAAATTATGTGTTGTAATAAATATAGAGGTTATTTTAATATTAATTAAAAAAAGTTTTTGCTAATTTCATTTTATCCTCTTCAAAAAATATATTAATTAAAATACTTTTATAAGTTTGTTTAGATTGTTGAGCTTGACACTACTAGAAAAGGTTTAAATAGCGACAAAAATTCAGAGAAAGACAAAGGAATCCCTCTCTAATTTTGTCGTTGAGTATTATGACGAAAAACTTTAGTTACCAATATTATTTTTTCCATCTCTAATTTATGTCTTTATTTCACCTTTTTTTTTTTTTTTGTAGTAGTGAGATAATCGTTAGAGTTTTGTTTCCCCATAGAAATGAGGATGAGAAAACAAATCTTCTCTGAGATGTTTCAGATATACAAATATATATGTCACCTTAGTCTAATGGTGAATCTCAAGGACTTATATGCTACAACAAATTCTTTTTACTAAAAAGTCTATCAGGATGCGATGCTATTTGGATAGTCATGGATCGATTGACTAGTCATCATATTTTATTATGAATATATATTATTTGTTAGAGAACTTATCTCAATTTATCTATGAGATTGTTAGATTGCATAGTGTACATTCAAGTTTTGAGTCAGATCAATGTCCAAAGTTTACATCTAGATTTTGGAAAAGTCTTCAAGAAGATTCTAGAACTCATAATTTAATCTTTAGTTCAATTTATAGACCCTAGGTCAATAGCCATGAGAGAGAACTGTTCAATCTTTAGAATATCTATTGAGAATTTGTGTTTTCGAAGAAAAAGAAAATTGGGGGAAGTCCTTTGATTGAGTTCACTTACAACAACATTTTTCATTCTAGAATTGGGATTAAATCATATGAAGCTTTGTATAGAAAGAATTGTAGAACCTCACTTTCTTAGTCTGAATTAGAAGATAATCTTGTGACTGAATCTACGATAGTTCAAGATACGACAAAGAAGTTTATAGTGATTCAATAGAAGAAAAAAGTTACTTCAAGTAGACAAAAGAGTCGTTGTAATCAAAGGTCTAAGGATCTATCTTTTGAAGTTGGAGATTTCGTTTTCTTAAGAGCTATGTCTACAAGAAGTTGGTAGAGTTTTTAAGGAGAAGAAGTTGGCGCATAGATTTATCGGGAACACATGAACTATCTTGGAAAATATTGGAATTATGGATTATCGAATTTCCTTACAAGCATTGTTGTTGAAGTTGTACAATGTGTTTCATGTATCGCAATTTGGAAAGTATTTGCATGATCCTAGTCATATGGCGGAATCCAATACACTTAAAGTTGAATGTTAGTTTTACCTTGGAAGCATTGAGAGAGATGATATCAAATCGGAATCGTAAGAATATGACATGAAAGTAAATCGTTGCGGTGAAAGTGATTTGCGGAGGACCTTCTGGTGTAAGTGTTATGTGGACTTGGAAGATGAGATGAAGGTTTTGCATCTGCAGTTGTTTTCTTTATAGGTTAGTCTAATTTCAAGGACAAAATTTCTTTTTAGATTTGGAAGGTGTAAAACCTCATATATATATATATATGTGTGTGTGTGTGTGTGTGTGTGTGTGTGTGTGTGTGTGTGTGTGTGTGTTTTGCAACATCTAAGTGTGTGTTTTGAAACCTTCATGCATTGCGTTCGTGATTGCAGACTCTCTTGTGTCATTTGGCAAAAATTTGGTTTCACTAACCACGAATTCTTCTCTTCCAATTGTGCCAAAGAATGGATCAAAACCGGTTCCAAAGGCTCCCGTCGAACCATCTTTCTCGTATGGTGGCTATGGAGACATCGCAATCAGACGTGTTTCAACTCTGAAACTTTGTCCATCACTCGGGTATGTATGCATCAATATTCAAAATTCTGCAGATTTAATTGAGAAGTGCTTTCAGCAGGACGGTGTTGTAGCTGCTCTTGAGCGTTTGGTTTGTTGGAATATCAACAATCATCAATGTCATATTCTCAACGTTGATGGGAGCTGTTTGGGTTCTCCAATTCGTGCAGGATATGGTGGTCTACTCCGCAACAACTCAAGATCCTTTCTCTCCGGTTTCTCCAGTTACCTTCCAACGTCGAATTGCATTCTTCTGGCTGAGCTCACTGCTATTTGCAAAGGCCTGAAGCTAGCGCTAGACATGGGGCTGGAAGACTTGGTTTGCAACACGGACTCTCAACTATCCGTTAACCTCATCAAAGGAGACACTTCTAAGTATCACGCTTACGTAGTGCTTGTTCAAGATATCAAAGATGCCATGGGCTCACGCAATTTCATCATCCAACACATCCTTAGGGAGGGGAATCAATGTGCCGATTTCATAGCCAAACTAGGAGCGTCATCAAATTCTGAATTTGTTCTTCATCCGACCGCCCCTCAGGATCTTCTAAGCTTGCTTGCAGCTGATGCCATGGGAACGCAATTCCCTAGAGCTTAGCTTGCTGTTTTCTTTTTTTTTTTCCTGCTGTCTGTTTACTTTTTCCGTTTTTGTTAGCTTTTGTACCAAAAAAAAATCAATTATGGTGAGTGTGTCTAAGAGTGGTTTTCCTGTTTTTCTTCAAGTAATTAATTAGCTCATTAACCTAATTAATCGATTAAATTAACTCAAATGTAAATAAAATAATTTCTACTATTTTTGGTTTGGATATGAATTCAAAACTTTATCTTACCATCATATTTTAACCCCACATTAAAAATATGACCATTATGGCTCAAATATGTTACCTTATGCCATTGAGGGTAGTCATACTTGAAATATCACCTAAAAAAAAGGTTTTTTCTAAATTACCTTTGAAAAATGGTGGGTAACTTGTCCACCAACCAATGAAAATGAGCAATTTATTGGTGGGGTCAAGATAGTGCATGGATACCACCTAAAAAGGTGAATGCTTATTGGTTGAGGTAAATTACCCACCATTTTTCATGGGTACTCTAGTTGTCACCAAAAAAAATCCGCATGAAAACCAACAGGAGTGGGTACCTGTGGAAGTTTTCAAGGATTTATTAAACAAGTTAGGTGCTTGAGGATTTTCCTGCATAACAACATTTCCTCCGACTACTGACCTAATGTAAATCTGTAGGAAATGTCAAAAAAAAAAAATTACTAAAATTCTTTAGTAGAAAATGTCTGAACAAAGATGATAGTTAACTTAAGTTTTGTTTGCGAGTTTGGAGGGGGAAGAGAGTAGAGAGGTTTGAAAAAAAGGAAGGAGCAATTGGAAAAAAAAATAGATGATATTGAGAAGGGAAAGCTTTGGAGAGTTTATTTTTCTTCCTAGTACAAAACCCTCCTCATTTAGGGTAACTCAAAAATTATATTGAAAAGGTTTGAGGGGTTTTGAAGGGTTTACATGAATTCTTTAAATTTAATCTATGTAGTTATAATATTCTTAAAATTAAAAATATATTAATCATAAGCATTAATTTATCATTCTTTAAAAATTACTCTTTCAAAAAATGTAATTTTTTTTATCATTCTCCACTATATTATCAACCCTCCAAAGCCTTTACTTTTCTTCCCCTCCAAACTTCCAAACAAAACCTTAAGATTTTCTTCCGTACAAAGAACCCACATGAAACTTTTCAGTATTATATCCATGGGAAATCTGGGGATTTTTAGTAGTAATGTAGATAATAAAAGTTTGGGATATTAGAGTATTCACCAATTTAAAAAGTTGGTAAAATTATATTTTTAGTTCCTTAGTTAGGCAATAGTTTGGTGATTTATTTTTATTTTTTTTCATTTCAATTTTGTCATTTTGGTCTATTTGCATATGAACTTTCAAGCTTCAAATTCATGGTTTTATTTTCTCATGATCTTTCAATCTTCAAATTTAAGGTCTTCATCTATTTTTGCATACGAATATTAGATTTAACGCTTGAAAATCTATATAAAAATGGACCAAAAGACAATTAAAATGAAAAAAATCAAGAATGAAAATATACTTGAGTTAAGGGAAAAAAATAAATAATTCTGCCTGAAAAGTTTATGCAGCCAGCCAGTGTTGACTTGAATATTTGTTCACAGGGTTACCTGGAAATAAAAAGTGTTTTGAAAATGTGGAGGATCAACGAGAAAAAATTTGTCGGGACTAAATTAATTAAGGTGAAAGGTACTTTTTCGGTTAAAAAGGATGTTAACTAATTTCTTTTAAATTAAATAAAAATCTCTCAACATTTTCTGAAAACAAATAAATGTTTATAGCAATGGCTTTTTTTTTTTTTTACTAACCATTACCATCCCATCACAATGTCAGTTGCAAAGTAAAATAATGTGTTTTCTTTTTTAGGGGAAAATAATGTGTTGTTATTGTAATTAAATGATAACTATGCATGGATTAGTTAGTTGTGGTGTATAGATAAGTTTTTTATTTTATTTTAGGGAAGTGTATAGATAAGTTATATGTGTTGTGTCTCCATTAAATAATGTTCAAATCACATTATCTTCTCATTTATTTTAAAAACATAGATTCTCCTCTCATAGGATATTAATATTTCTTGTACTTTAAGTTATATATTAATATATGATTGCCAAAAACATCTTTTTTGGCAAATTTAAAGTAATATATGATCACCTCTCTTCACGACTTTCAGCATCATTTCAGTCAGCTTAGTTTAGAATCATTTCTATCAACTTTTAAACACCAGACATTAAAATAAAGATTTTGGGCGAATCTAAAACTAATAGTACAATTGTTAATATATTCTATCATCATTTTATTTTCATAAAGTTTCAATTTCAAAGTTAATAATGATTAAGAAGATTTTTTAAAATGGCTTTGCTCATAGTCACAGTCACAGAGAGTTGTGATGTTAATGAAAATACTAGAGCTCATTAAATTGTCTGATAGTTGGATATTATACTTCTGCATTCACAAACATGGGAATGGGAATGGTTTGCTTTTTCTATATTTTATTTATTTTCTTATCATTTTGAGTTTTGTATAAAGAACACGGGAACCTATATGTAATGGTATTTTGTTTAGGACAATGCTGATATTGACACAAAAAATATTAAAAAATCATATTGCTTTGCATGTATTTAGTTGTCTTATAAGATTCATTTGTTAAAAGAGGGTGGTTCAAATATCATTTATATTTGTTTAGAGAGCACTTTGTACTAAAAAATGGACATAAGTCCCTTATTATGAAACTATATGCGCTTAGAAAAACAATTTAATTAAGGCTTAAATGCCCAATTGGTTTCTTAACTTGATTTTAAGTATCGGTTTGGTCATATAAGTAATAAAAGGTCCGTTTAGGTCCCTTAACTAGTATCAGTTTAGTCCTTTCTGTAAATTTTATTCAAAAAAACGTTAAATTTAGGGACCAAACTAATACTAATTAAATAAGTTAAGGGACCAAAATAATACTAATTAAATAAGTTAAGCGACCAAAACTTAATGTTTTTTTGAATTAAATTAACATAAAGAATCAAACCGATACTTTAAATAAAGTTAAGGGACCTAAACCGACTTTTTTTATTACTTACGGGACCAACCCGATACTTGAAATCAAGTTAAGGGACCAATTGTGCATTTAAGCCTTTAATTAACTAGTATTTGATTCAAAAGATTAATGATTTTTATTGAAGGGCAAATTGTTTCATCGAACCTGAGTTCAATTTTTGGCAGAATAATTTTTTGGTCAGACTGGATTTACCTTTTGGTCAAACTCCGATTACTAGAGTTGATTCTCCTAAAAATCAGAGGGTCAAAACACAAATAAAATGATTTAATTAATTATATGATTTTTTATAAGTGATAATCTTGATATAAACATTTGTGAGATTATTTAGAAGAACTTCTGGAATGAAATGAAGACGTCATAGATTTTCATTTTGGAAGGCCATACATTTGTTCAAATTATTTTAATATATAGTTGAACAACCATGATGTTAATAACATAGAAACAGGTTCAATTTTAATAAGAAGAGAAATGATACTTGAACAACTATTTTTTGACAATTTTTGTAACAATTTTTTCTTTCATACTCACACTATGTTTTTACTTTCTCTCTCTATTGTTTTGGTTTTTGTGTCAATATCTCTTTTCTTTTGTAAAATTTTGGTTGTTTCAAAAGTTGTCATATAAATGGATGTTCAAATAACACAACTCAAATAACAAACAGGTTCACAATCGGAAGGGATACGAGAGTTAAGTGTGCGTGTGCCATAGAAAAGGACAATGCTAATCGGAAGGAATACGATAGTTGAAGGAAAATGTTTGAGTGATATTAAGTTTTGGTGACATCTATAACTTTAATGTATTTAATTAATAAATAAATGATTAATAAAAATTAAGAGATAATGATTGGTTATAAGAGAGATAGAGACAAAGTCATCAAACTCAAAGTCACTCAAATGAAACTCAGTGATCTTTCCTCTTGAGCTGTGAACCTCATTTGTGATGTTTCTTACAACAAAAGCCAGAGAAGTTGCAACTAGAACTTCGATGAACATTAGCCACTTCATTGGTTGAGTTTCATGTCAAAGAGTGTATTGCCAAATGTTGATCATCATCTAGGATGTTATTTATTGAGTGTTTTGCCAAAACCAAACTATCAACCAAGGCGTTTTCAATAGAATTCAGAGGATCCAACTTTGGTTAACAAGTTTTTACTGGGAATTGAGCCATTCTTCTCTGCAAGAGTATGTGGTATCTCTAACTAAACCATTGAAGAACAAGTTATATTATCAAGGTTATTAATAGTGCTATGATCCAACACCAACATTCTCTTGCCCTTAGCTAACTCATCCTTTTTGGCTTTGTCTGCATCTAGGGTAACCGCAGATAATTCGAATTGAGGTGTTTGCACATTCTCTCGCAAGTGCTTCTCTGAGTTGATAGCATCAACCTTAGAACACTCTTGGTTGCAGCTGTGGCCTTGGTGACCTGATTAGATATTTAGACATAGAATTCAGTTATTTGTTGCATAATCAAATGGAATGTCCAATCTTTTTGCAATTGTTATTTTTCATAAACCACCTCCATATTGAAGGCAAAACCTTCCCATTCCACCAAAGTCTCTTTGAAGGTTTTCTAAGACAAATCAATGTCAACAAGAACTCTTGCGTAATGACCAAATAGCCTAATTTTGGTATTTTTCATCTTAGGATAGAGGCGTTCCTATGGCAGAGGTGATTTCAAATGAAGCCATACTCCTCTAATACTCTTGAGGAACATCTGGTATACTTATCCAGGGTTGAGTATACGTTTGGAAGACAATATATTTTCCTCTAAAAAAGAAGACATTATATTTTGTAAAAAAAAAAGAAAAAAAGATCACATTAGATTAAATATGACTTGAAAATATATCCTTAAGCAGTAGGTAGTTCTCGCCTTACAAGTTGATTCCGTAGGATTGAATTAGACTCGATCCAAATTCTACAATGATTTCAAAATCTATTCAAGATCCAATGGATCATCCACTATTAGGTCATGCTCTAGATGTCCAATCATAGACGTTAGGTGATGTGTTGAGGAGCTATCGAATGGAATATGACCTAAACATGTGTTTATTTCACCTTACAAACCGCTCAAGCTTTTTTCACTTACTAATCATACAAAAAAGCCAAAATTAACAGAGTGACCAACAAATAACTGTTCTGCTTATAATATTCTCAGTAATCAAATTACAAGGAAAATCATAAAAACTCCTAACTGCACTGAATATTTCACAATGCCATTAAAACTCCAAAATTGATATCAACCAATATCCTCACCACCCCAGGAAAAAATTGGCACAACAAATAAAATATCTATGGGCCTTCACTCTGACTATATGAGGAAATTCAAAATATGAGCCACTCAGACCTTTATTATATGTAACATATGTGCTGAATAGAAGAAATAAGGACTGTTGGATGAGAAACAGAAATAAATGAATCAATTGCTAGCATCTCGGCTGTAGTACTGATCGAGAGTCTTTGCCGGTATACGATGAAGAAGCTCCCGGGGGAAAATCCGAAGCAAAGTCCATGCAAGATCTAGAGATTGGAAGATGTTGCGGGTATCATAGGCTCCTTGGGCGACGAACTTCCTCTCAAACTTGTCCAGAAATTCCAGATACAGCTGTTAATAAAGTAAAATAAAGAAGGATCTTAATTAATACCATTATTTCAAGGACAACTTCACTATAATAAACAAAAATATCCTTAAAGGAAAATATTAGAGACCAGGTCCTCGGACGAAAGTGCTTCTTCTCCGACCACGGCTTTCATTGCCTGAACATCCTTTCCAATAGCATAATTTGCATAGAGCTGGCGAAAAGACATGATAACACCAATGAGATAATTTATAGACAGAAAATTTCAAAATGATAAACAAAAGAGGTAGAGATTATGACCTGGTTGGACACATCAGAGTGATCCCTTCGTGTCATTCCCTCCCCAATGGCACTCTGCAGAGACAACCATGATGCGTCACTAGAATGTAAAACCCATAATATAATTTTTAATTGAAGAGAGTGATGCCTACTTTAGCTAGAAAAATGCCAGAATTGTGACAAATTTCAGCTAAGATTAAAGGTTGATTATTGGACCGAATCAAGTGTAAGGACATCTAACTCATCCAAGAGTAGACAAAGTTAAAAAGAAGTCATCAGTTGATGGAATCTTGTGACACCAAATTGACAAGATTGACCTCACCTTCATTAATCGAGACAGAGATGGAAGGACATTGATTGGTGGATATATCTGTTCAAAAAAACGGAATAGTGTTTAGTTTCATTCTGAAATTCTGTAAGCAATTCACCCATGTAATACATTAAGATTAGAGTAAATCAAGAAAATGAAAGTATTATTTTATGTTATGCAGTAATGCAAGAATGAACATGATATAAATCTCTAGCGACCTAACAGATAACTGCAAATCACAACATTCCATTTAAATCTTCACGTATGTACCTAAATATTACACTAAACCATTTCTAAATAATTGTTACAGGCTCAAGGCCCTATTTGCGTCATGTAAAATAATAACTTTCAATCAAACATGATCAAACAATTTACTATTTCATAGTAAATACCACACATAATGTAAGAAGAAAAAAACTGTATTGTACATTATTCAAGTGACTAAACAAGCAAAGTGTACAATATAACGGCCAAAACCATCAATATAACCGACCTGTCTGTTGTGCAACTGCCTATCAATATATATCTGCCCCTCGGTGATATATCCAGTAAGATCAGGAGTTGGATGTGTAATATCTGTATAGTAGAGATTTAATAAAGATAATCAGTCATAATTAAAGTGCATTACGCAAGAGAGTTGACAAAGATTAATAATATTTCATCACCATCATTAGGCATGGTTAGAATTGGAATTTGCGTAATAGAGCCTTTTCGACCCTCAATTCTTCCAGCACGCTCATATATTGTTGCAAGATCTGTATACATGTAACCAGGATAACCACGTCTACCAGGCACTTCTTCTCGGGCAGCAGATACCTAAAGGATCCCGAAGTGAGCAATAGTTTCATTGACAATCAAATTATTCGAAAAAATACTTAGAAGTATGTTAGAAGTATTTTAGGTGAATTCTCATATTCAAATAAAAAGATAAATCAATAAGTACAAGAGAATGACAAAAGACCGTGAAAAGTTTTTATCTTTTGCTTTGCTGCCTCTTTCTAAAAATTATAGTTGAAGGCGTATTACCTCACGAAGAGCATCAGCATAAGAACTCATATCTGTAAGTATCACAAGAACATGCTTGCCGCATTCATATGCCAAATATTCAGCAGTGGTAAGAGCAATACGAGGAGTGATGATACGCTCAATTGTAGGATCATTTGCCTGCAATAAATCATAGCAGCATGAGAACAAGCATGGTAAGGATCATTTCGTCAATGCACGTTAAGATATCCAAATTACAGCATGATAATCCTTAAAAACAATAGTAAACATGACACATCCACCAATTGGTACTTCCAAAAAATATTAATGTTCATAATTTTACTAGTGGTTGAGCTTATCGAAGCAAAAGATTAATTTTGTATTGATTATTACAACAATGTAAATATTTTGGATTTAAAGAGAGGGAACAAAACATAATGGGAAAGCAAAAAACAACAAACAAAAGAGAATAATAGAACAATTGCATATTGATTCTAAATATTACCAGATTAAGGAAAAGGGTCACTCTCTCCATAGAGCCATTTTCTTCAAAGTCACGTTTGAAAAACTGTGCAGTCTCCATGTTAACTCCCATGGCTGCAAACACAATAGCAAAATTGTCGTCTTCTCCACCCTGTATATATTGGGATAAGTTTCGTTAGAAAAACCACCTTCATCTTACTGTGTAAAAGTAATATGTTCAAATACATGAATAAGTAGAAAATAGCCATATTAACTTGAAGGCAATAAGAACAAATAGATCATATATGTAAGCACCAAAACAAAAAGCTAGGCCATTTTAATTAAATTTCGTTAGCTTCTTCATAACATTATTTTGAGGAACCAAAAATTATAAACTATCTTTTCCAATTAATATTTTAATTTTAGTCGTCAACATGTCGGTAAATGTAATACTATAGTTTAGCACAAATCTTTGTAGCCCCCCATAAACAACCAGAAAATAAGCTGATTCAAAAGCACCCCACAAGGAATTAACTAACTGAAAAATAAGAGTTACTATCTCACTGCATAAAAACCTGAAATAAAAGTGATGCACGTGCAAGAAATCTTTGTTAGTGCTCATTGCACTAACAAGAGTGCAAGGCAACAAAATCAATGGTCAATCGCAGGTTGCAGAAAATAGTGGTTTCTTCAAATTCCGCTGTGTATCAGTGTTATAACGCTGATCTAGCCTCTATTGTACTAAATAGTGTATCGCAGAACAACATTGAACAAAATAGTTAAAGGCTACCAGAAAAATGCTACTTCTCTTTACGGCCCTAAAAACTACAGCTGACAAGTTTCCATATTGCCTTAGCCAGGTTCATATAAAGACAAAAAGAAAAAGGAAAATATGAAATACAAGTAACATTGTACGAAGCGCTCATATTTCAAGAGCAAGCAACATACTAGAGTAAAATTACTTCAATACATCCACAATACCTCGAGAAGGTTATCGGATTTCTCTAGTCGCTTGACTAAGCCAGCCTGGCGACATATCTGTGCAGCAATTTCATTATGGGGGAGACCAGCAGCTGAGAAAAGAGGGATCTTTTGACCTCTAGCAATAGAATTCATGACATCGATTGTAGAGATTCCCGTCTGGATCATCTCTTCTGGATAGGTTCTCTCACTAGGGTTGATAGAACTTCCTGAATTGCCGGGAAAACATTAAAATGACAAAAACAAACCTGCAGATTTAGGACTCTCTAGAAGAAATTATATACCTGATATGTCCAAGTAAGCCTCAGGTAATATGGGTGGGCCATTATCAATTGGTTTTCCTGAACCGTTAAAGATGCGGCCAAGCATGTCCAGTGATACAGGAGTTTTTAACACCTGCGAACAAATTAAGAGAGAAAAAATGTGAGTCAACAGTTGAACTTATCAACAGAGTCAAGGAATCAAAATGAAAAAGAATTCAATAATCAATACACAAGGATAAATTGGTAGGAGGAGATAAAGTAATCATATTAAATTAGAGCCTGTCTGGAATCACGGTAGGAATGGCCTGATATACAGTGACTTTGAAGTTAATATTTATAGCTTCCTGATAGATTTATGGCGGGACCATGGAAATCTTACTTTCCAAACATACACTTAATCAGATTGCAAAGGATTAAACTTAAACCCCACTAGAACAAATTTAATACTGAAATAGTTTTTAGCAGCCAAACCTTATGAATGTCACAATTTTAGTAAACCACAATTCTACATCTATTTTTGTATTGGAAGTTGATTTTCTCAATTACTTGGTTTTCCAAAAGTACTATATTATACAACGAAAGTCCCTTCTGTAAGTTACCACTCGAAAAACAAATACATAACATAAAATTTATCATTCAATAGTTACTTGAGAAGCAATGCATTCATGATTGAAGTACTGTTATTTAACAATGATTTAGATGTGCTTAAGTGATTGTTATTTTCTTGTCTATTCACTAGTGTAATTTAGAAGACGTCGTATTAAAAGACAAACCACTGATTAACCCAATTCTATGTTAACCACTACAACATATAGCTCTCAGAGTAGACGTGAGCATATTACAAAGGTCTGACCAATTTAGAGTTACAATGTTTCTTGGACCAAGTCACGAACCAGCAGATACATTCAAGATATATTCACAAGAGAAATTATATAGAGAATTTTACATTTAATTTTGAAATAAAGCATACTAGTAGAAGAAACAAGCAGTTTATACCTCTCCAGTAAATTGCACAGTTGTGAATTTATTGTCAATCCCAGATGTACCTTCAAAAACCTAGGCAATGGTACAAAAAGCTAAATTAATATAAGCTAAGTTTTTGTTATTAGAGTCAATACCAAAGGCTTTTAATTATCAACTCATAAAATCCGAGAAACAACATGGAAATGTTATAAGTCTTGTTTATATGTCAAAGATAAGCGCGAATATATCCAACTACATATGATTATTGATCGACCTGCCAATTAGGTAGTAGACATTCACTCACCTGAACAACAGCTTTTTCGCCATCAACTTCTAGAACTTGTCCACGCCTTGTCGTTCCATCTCCTAACCGAATATTAACAATCTCTTGATACTTAGGTCCCTGAATCAGTTAATCATTACAAAATTCAATCACATTATACACAGACAGAGCATCCTCATCATTGAAAAAACTTCAAAAAATAAAAAATATGCAGCAAACATATCAAAATTCAAAGAGACAGATTGATATAAGTATATGGTGATTAAATTACCTTAACTTTTTCAAGAATAACCAATGGTCCAGCAACCCCAGAAACAGTTCTGTATTCTGCAGCATAAACAAAAAAGTTATCAACTTCAAAAATTCAATAGCCCTTAAAAACTGTTCCTTTTGTTTTTGTACCATAATGAAAAAAGCATCAAACTTGATGGTTTTTTTGGTTAAATCAACAAGAAAAAATGGTGTAAAGGAAACTGACCCATTCCAATTTCCAAGGTTCCATCTTCATCGTGAACATTCTGAGGC
Organism: Medicago lupulina; assembly: GCA_958299785.1. Classification (NCBI taxonomy): domain Eukaryota; kingdom Viridiplantae; phylum Streptophyta; class Magnoliopsida; order Fabales; family Fabaceae; genus Medicago; species Medicago lupulina. The sequence goes on along the minus strand of OY283140.1, from coordinate 17,857,334 downwards.
GCACCCATTTCGGGAACTTGAAGAAAGAACCCTTCACACAATGATTGATCTGAAGAGCGTAACTGTGTGTGTGTGTGTGTGTGATTGTTTGATCCGAAGAGAAAGAGAGAGAGAGAGAGAGGTTGATGTTGAAAGAGATCTCTGGATCAAACAAATGCACGAAACATCAAGGAAATACTCAAATACCGCAATTATTTGTCTCAAACAGATAACAGTAAAAACAATAGTAGCACGTAAGTGGTAAAAAAAAAAAAAAACACAGATCTTAATCGTAAACAAATAAAATTCAAAAGGTTTTTTTTTCTTTTTTTCTTTTCTTTCACACCGATTTTCAACTCACCAATGGTCCGGCTCGTGTTTAAAGACATGCGCACTATGGTCAAGCGTTGTTCTCTTTTTAGAATCGACCTCGGTATTTCTCGAATACGTTTTATACGGAGTTCCTTGTCACTAGAACCCAAATTCAAAATGTTTTTTAAGGATGTGTTTGTTTCAATTTTACTAAATTTATTTTTAAGAATAACAATTTTTAAAATATACAAACGTAAATTTTATTCTAAAGTATTTAGAAATTTTTTTTTGAAATTTCTTAACACCACAAACATTATCATCACATCTCCATTTAGAAAAAATATGTTTGTTTAATATTATAATCTTTCAAAGAACATCCTTGTATTTTTTCTTGTGCTCCTCTTAACTTCTTGCGAGAGTTTCGGTTTAATAATATTTTCCGTTTAAAAAAAAAGAACCTTAAAAATAGGAATTATAATAGGTAAATTATACATAAATTTATTCTTATCTCTATGAAAACTTTCTTCCCACCATTTTTTTGGAAAAATATTTCTATTCCCAAAAATATTTTATACCCGAGAATAAAACTTAATAAACTTGTAACAAACATAAACATATATGTTTTTATGATTTTATCCCAGAAATATACCATTATAACTTAAAAAAACACACTCTAAGTGATTTTTGAGGTGGGATGTCTTTCCCAACTTTAACTTGACCATCACCTCACCTTAAACTTTTAATATAAAAAATAAAATAAAAAGTAGTAGTGTTTAATTTGTTTTATTTTATATATATCCATCAAAAAAATTGTTTTTTATATAAAAAAAATGTTTTTTTCATATGCCAAAAATGTTTTTGTCATCAATTAAAATAGTAGCAAAAATACTTTTTAAAAATTTTGGTATTTAATTCAAAAATTTACTTTTTGAAAGATTTAAGAGAAGAGAGCTTACTTTTCGTTTTCACATTACAGACATTCTAAAATATTATTAAAAAATTAAATATATTAATATAATATTTCGATCACATTTAATTTATTTAAAAAATATATATTTAATAATCTGTAATTTAAAAAAGAAAAGTAAATTTTGTCTCAATTTCCTCCGTAAACCATAAATTCAAAGACGCCTTAATTTATTACACTCACCTTGTAATGCGCACACACTTTTAAAGAATCTTCCGTTCTAGAACAAAACACGTGTACCAGTCAAGACTGTTTATGGCACTCACATGCTGGAAAAAAACACCACATACTCCACGTGTCATGATTTCAACACACTTATTTACCCATAATAACAGTAACCTAACAAAACAGTCATTGCCCACGTAACATGACATGTTACATGCTTCATTGACTCTCTCTCTAGCATACTGTTGTGGTGTGGACCTCTTTGCTTTGCTGTCTTTTCAGTTCACCATTGTTGGTTCTTTAATGGGTTTTGTCTCTTTAAGCCTACAACAAAGAAAAAGGAAAGGAAAAAAAAGTGATTTTACTTCTTTTTTTTCTTTGTTTCTTTTTTCAGTTGGCCTAAACTAAAAAAAAATCAAATATTTCTTCATTTTTCAATCCACCCATTATCTACAATACCTTTTCATAATCTACAAAGATATTATTAAAGCACAAGCAAACCCTTCAATCCACTCTTTTTTTTTTTCTTTCTTTTTCTTTCATGTTGAAGATAATTCTTTCATTCAATTGGTGTATCATTCAACTTAGCTTCCATTCAATTCAACACTCTTTTTGTAAGATCACTTTCATGATTTTTTTTCCTTCATTTATTATTCCTTTTGTTGACAATTTTGAATTTTATGTATGAGTTAAGGTTTTAATTTTCCAATGTCCAAATTGTGAAAATTTCCATGAGCTGACCAAAACAATGTCGTGAGGAAAAAGTTTGGTTTGACCTATTCTTTGAAAATCTAGAAGTTCTTTCTTGAACTTTTCCTTAAATAGGAGGATGCACTTGGTCATAGTTTATGTTGCTATTTAAATAGTAATAAATGTAAGAATTTGGCTATAGAAGCTAGTAATTTTATTCATCCCTTGCAAAATTGTAATTGGTGGCTTCATTTGTTTGAAAACCATTTTTTTTATTCAGTAGTAATCTATTCTTGCTATTGTATTTTGCAGTTGATTTTTCATTGAGGTGAGTGTTGTAGTTGATGAACTATTTGACAGCGTGTTTTCGGTCACGATTGGATCGATATACACGCAGTGGTTCAGATTCTGGTGGTAAGCAAGATGGACTCTTGTGGTATAAAGACTCAGGGAAGCACTTGAATGGTGAGTTTTCAATGGCTGTGGTCCAAGCCAACAACTTATTGGAGGACCAAAGTTATCTTGAATCAGGTAGTTTGAGTTCCGGAGATTCTGGACCGTACGGTACATTTGTTGGTGTTTATGATGGGCATGGAGGGCCTGAGACATCAAGGTTTATCAATGATCACCTTGTTCACCATCTAAAGAGTAAGTGGCATCAAGAATGAGTTCTTAAAGCTGTTTTTATTCTTCATTCGAATAGATTGTGCCTGTTGCTTTGCTTGTTTTCCATATACTAGTAGCTACTAATTCCAAGTGTTTTTAACTTCGACAAAATCAGACGTGGAACAAGGTTGTCAAAATCGGGATTTTGCTTCAGGTCGAAATAGAAGAGCAAAATCGACAATCGTAAAATCGCAACCAAAATCGAAGCATTTTACTCGACTACTTTTGTAGAATCGATATAAGAAATTGTAAAATCGCAATCAAAATCGATGGATTTTACCAAAAATAAATAATACAAATGGTATATAGTCATGAATGACTTAGTTTATAAGAAATCGTAAAATCGCAGTCAAAATCGATGGATTTTGCCTATTTTGGGATTCTACTATGGATATGAGTCGTTGAAGGTGAAAAAAGTCGCAAAATCCTGGATTTTAGGATTTAAATCGGGATTTTGACAACAATGCATGGAACTGTGATGTAAAGATGGGGACAAGTGAAACCTTGTTGAGCCAGGAAGCTTAGTAAATAGAAGCGTATCCTAAAAGTATCATCTCTTATATTTTTTAAGGAACAACGCATTGGCGTATCTGATACCATACATATCCGATACTCGTTCGTGTCCATCATAGCTGTTTTGATATCAAAGTGATAATACTTTTTTTTTCTCTGTGAACCTGAATAGATGCCAATAAGGGGTTTTGTTTTCTCCATTCTTGAAAAAATGGTGAGAGCATCACGCGTGGCTTGGTTAAGTTTCATTTTATTTTTTTGGTAGTGGCTGGGGATAGTTTTTATTCCCAGTACCTTTTTCACCTTTTCATCATATCAACTAGTATGCATTAGTTATTGAGTAAAAAAGTAAATATACTGATTACTGAGTTGAAACTGCAGGAATTGTGGTTTTCAATACCAGATATTTGCATGTCTGTCATTTAAGGATTTAGCTGTGTTCTGAATCGCAGTTCTCTGCATGATTGTCAATTAAAAGTTTTCATGCGTATTAAATTTCAGGGTTTGCTGCAGAGCAGCTATCAATGTCAGTCGATGTAATTCGCAAGGCAATCCAAGCAACAGAAGATGGATTTATGTCTCTTGTTACCAAACAGTGGTCAATGAAACCACAAATCGCATCTGTTGGGTCGTGCTGTCTTGTTGGTGTAATTTGTAATGGAACCCTTTACATAGCAAATCTTGGTGATTCCCGGGCCGTTTTAGGAAGAGCAGTCAAAGCAACTGGGGAGGTTTTAGCCGTGCAATTGTCAACAGAGCACAATGCAGCCATAGAGTCTATAAGACATGAACTTCAATCATCACACCCTAACGATTCAAACATTGTTGTTTTGAAGCAAAATGTATGGCGTGTTAAGGGCCTAATACAAGTAAGTCAGTTGTCATGTCTTCGTAAACGTTGTTGTGGCATTATTTTATCTTAAAAGTTTTGTATGTAAGTCAATTGTCATGTCTTCATAAACGTTTTTGTGGCATTATTTAATCTTAAAATTTTTTATCGTGCAGATATCTAGATCTATTGGGGATGTATATCTGAAAAAAGCCGAGTTCAATAGAGAACCGCTATATGCAAAATTTCGACTTCGTGAGCCATTCAAGATGCCAATATTGAGTTCAGAACCATCAATATCAACTCACCAGTTGCAGCCACAGGATCGGTTTATTATATTTGCATCGGACGGCCTCTGGGAGCACCTTAGCAATCAAGAAGCAGTAGATATAGTTCAAAATAATCCCCGCTCTGTAAGATACGGCCACACTGATACAAACAGTCACGCACTCACACTATCAATTTACATTTTTATAAAGATGGATTTTTAATTTAATTTTGTATCTTTTTCAGGGAATTTCAAGGAGGCTTGTGAAATCTGCACTTCAAGAAGCGGCAAAGAAGAGAGAAATGAGATATTCAGACCTAAAAAGTATTGACAGAGGGGTTCGTCGGCATTTCCACGACGATATCACAGTGATTGTTGTGTTTATCGACTCAAATCTCGTGAGTAGGGCAAGCAATGTTAAGTTCAGTAGTATTTCTGTTCGAGGGGGCGGTGTCAACCTTCGTCCTAACACATTAGCACCTTGTACAACACCAACTTAAGCTGGTGCTACCTGATATATAAGTTTGTGTCTTTACTTTTATCTTTGTTTCTCGTGCGAATAGTGAATACAAGGAATGTTCATGTTGACATAGCAACAAACAACCGACACTTCGATTCTTTAAATCAGAACTGTAAGTTTTTAGAATACTAATACTCATGTTTAGGTTTTTTTCCTCCAAATTGTAACAACAGAAGAGATATTCTGATGACCATTATGAAAGTTGTATTTTGTTCATCATTTTTTCCATTTGTTTTGGTGTATTTGTCCAAGAAGTTGCACGATTTGAGTTTAGATGTAAGGCACAATGTGTGTTTCATTTTCATGTAAGTTGCTGATGAGGTTCTTCTCAGCTGTATACATGTAGTTCTTTGTGGTAGATCCATTCAGGGAGAAAGTGCTGGAGAGGAGAATAACTGTCAGAGGTAATATTTTGCAAGAACTTATATATGAATTGAGTGTTACATACATCACATTCAAGTAAAAAATATGTTATGTGGACATCAAATTTTGACGTCCAACACTGTATTTTTATACCGTTTGGCTATAATGTTATTTTTTACTTCTATCTCTCTTCTAGTTACATCAACAGTTTTAAGTCATGTATTTTTACACCGTTGAATACGGTGTTAACTTTTTGATAGATCCCAAGAATTTGGTTTTATAGATCCCAAACACACAAAATTTCATGACCAAATAGTCGTAGTCAACAGGTAAAATAGGAAATTCTATATGGGTGAAGTGTGGTACCATGTGCACCTGAATTGGGAGGAACGAAAAATAAGGCATCTTATAGATTTCTCATTCAATCAATTTATGTTGAAACACATACAAAAACTACTAGTACTTCGTAATGGTGGCATCAATCTCACCACCCTTTAACATCATTAAAGGAAACAAACGATCAAATTTCAATTCTCAAGTCCAAATCACAAAATAGCATAAACAAATTAAGGGTCAATACATGTTTTGGTCCCTTAACTTATTTTTGTATTTTATTTTGGTCTCCTAATTATAAAGTGTCTCAATTTGGTCCCTTATCTTTATTTCCGTCAATCAAATTAGTCATCTCCGTTAATTTTTTGCAAAATCTGTTAAACACTTTCCACATGTCATTTAGGATTTGTGATCAATGGCTGGATTTAAAAAACACACATGGTATACAATGGAGACACCATAATTTCTTATTGCCTTTCTATATTTTTTTAATTTTCTAAAAATTAAAATTAAAAATTACAACAATCTTCATTCTGCAGCTTCTCTGGCTTTATTCCTTCTTCATCTCTTATCTCTTCATCCACCTTCATGCCTCATCATACTCAGAAAATCAAAAAATTAAAACTTCAAATTCTTTATTTCAAAAACTCAATCTTCTTCATCTCTTAATCAATCAAAAACCCATAAATCCCCAAATGAATTTTTTCTTATTTAAACTAATTTCAATATCAAAAGAAATCGAAAGATTCAATCCAACGTGTAATTCCAGTTTCGTATAGTTTATCGGCAAGGTTATGGAGCACGATGGCCGGCATGACAGTGAGAGCATCCGCCATGGAAACAGGTTGAAATAAAAAACGAACCCTTATTTCCCAAAACGCAGCCCTAGTCCACCACCACAGCAACGAATCTTTCTCCCCAATCGCAGCATAACCCACATGTCCTTGTTTCCTTCATTACACTCTTATTCACTTGGTGCTACTTTCAGATTCAAGATTTCTTTTTTTTCTTTTCAGATTCAAGAAGTTGAGGACTGATATGTGTAATCTGTCCCAAATTGAATGCTTAATTTATGTACAATGAAATTAAAATGAATCGAATAATTACATGGCACTTGGATCAGAGGGTTAAGATTTTGAGGTTGGAAAGGGAAGATATTGAAGAAGGAATAGAGGCAGAGAAGCTGTAGATTGAACGTTAAAGGGGGTTTTTGCAGGTGTTTTTGCAAAATTGGATGGCCGTTGAAGAAGAGGGAGTGAGCGAATGAGAAGAAGAAGATGCAGCAGGGTATGTGCTGATGCAGGATGAAGATTGTCGTAATTTTTAATTTTTATTTTTAGAAAATTAAAAAAATATGGAAAGACAATAAAAAATTATCATATGTTTGTGTCTCCATTGTATAACATGTGTGTTTTTTAAATCTAGCCATTGATCACAAATCAAAAATGACACGTGGAAAGTGTTTAACAGATTTTGCTAAAAATTAACGGAGAGAACTAATTTGATTGACGGAACTAAAGATAAGGGACCAAATTGAGACACTTTATAATTAGGGGACCAAAATAAAATCCAAAAATAAGTTAAGGGACCAAAGCATGTATTAAGCCACAAATTAACTTCAAACATTAAAAACAATACATAATTAACAAAATCTATGAACAAACCTTTTCATCAATAAGAATATCTAAACCGGAATTTGTCTAAGCAGGTTTCAAGAACGTGGGGACGACTCACATTCTCACTATCTGAACCTTAATCGTCCATGCATCTCTACCAGAAACAATATCAGAGATGCAATCAAAAGATCTTTCCATTTTCAAATATGAGAAATAACCAATGTGTAATTGACAACAACAAAGAGCGATGACGATCTTGGGTGACCAAAATACACCAACTTCTTTATATAACATTACATGAAGGAAATTCAGAGCTGAAACTGGAGTTTGCAGGAAATTCCCCTATGGTTCTGTCGTCATCCAACGTTAACGGATTGAAGAAAAATGGAGATGAATTAGTGGGTTTGTCCTGTTTCACAATTATAAATGCCAGTCTAGGATTTTGAGGGTTAAAAATTGAAGAATGCTGCAATTCACCAGCAATTTCTTCAATTTTCTCGTGTTGTTTTGGTTGCAGTATTTTCCCATTGTGCACTGCAGAGTCACCCTCTTGTTGGCATTAGGCTGTGAGCTGAAACGATTGTTTACTAAAGGATTGAGTTCATCGAAGCTTTTCACGTACTGCTCATGAGGTTCACCTTCATCAACATCCATCATAAATATCTTAATATTTTTATGCACTGATTGATGTTCCATAGTAAAAGGTTCATCACATAAAAACATAAACTCATTTCCATTTTCTCTTCCACTTAGAGAGCACAATTTTTTTTATCGAATTGTGTTTAACACCCATCAACCATGCCAGATCGAAGGCTTGTGATACCAATTGACAAAGTAAAACTAATACTTAAAATAGGCTAATTAACTAAAACTTCTAATTCACTACTACTTATTTAATTCCTGTTACACTATGCATTTGGTATTCAATCTCTTAAAGGACCACTTAGATTCTCTAAAATATCAGATATACCGTGTGATCCATCTTATGCAGAGCAAATGCTCTGTCACTCAGGTGTTGTGAAGATCTTGCCACGAGCCTTTCCTACAATGCTTAAGTAGTAAGCTTTTACAAAGGGACATAACCAACTATAAACACCCCACAAAGCCACTCCAGTTTCAATAAATACTCTACCTCCCAACCATTCCAGGACAGCAATGCATCAAGTAAAATCACTGTTCCACTCTAGTGCAAAACCCCACTTAAAAGATTACATGTTTAGTAATATATAACTTAACCTTCAAGTATCAGGAAATTTAAAGGGAAAATATATATATATATATATAAAAAAAATAAAAAAATACAAAGATTCATTTTTAATGTTATATATTGAACAATGAACATAAATCTCAGTTGAAAATGTTCCTACACATATTTTACCACGGTGAAATTCCATCCCTAAGGAATACTAAATTACAAGGTAAAAATAAATAGAAAAAGGTTTTGTGCTAGATATCATCAAAGGATCACACCAGCACTAGTATTAGATTTTCATGCAGCCGAACTAAAACCAAATGACTTGACGATTGTGCTCACTCTTTCTGCAAATGTTCTAGATGTTATCTTTTTACCCGGCACATGGAATGGGTTTGAAACTGCATCTACATATGCCGCATGAAATCTCCTGAAAAACTGTATATAGAAGTTAGCATGGAGAAAATAACACCAAACAATACAATATTTCATAGGTCATATCCAGAGTTATATGACAAAGGAAAAAAACAACAGTAGCTAAATGCGTGTATTCAAAACTCCAATAGTATTACCCATTTGAAGAATTCAATTAACAAAACAGTATCAAAAACATGGTGGCATTGAAAGAATTTGTAAATATTTAGCAACAATTTGTCATACGCCATATTTTGTGACAGAAAAGCATAAATTTCATCGTGTATTCAAAACTCCAATAGTAGCTAAATGCGTGTATTCAAAACTCCAATAGTATTACCCATTTGAAGAATTCAATTAACATAACAGTATCAAAACATGGTGGCATTGATAGAATTTGTAAATATTTAGCAACAATTTTTCATACGCCATATTTTGTGAAAGAAAAGCATAAATTTCATCGCTCGAGGAAATGACATCAGGGAAACATGTGTTGAAATAAAAATAAAAAACATCATATTCTTTTTCTTTTTATGAAAACACATATTAGAAGAACAAAAACAAATGCCTGGAAAAAAGGGTTATATATCTTCCCCAAAGAGAACAAAGTGAAATAATGCAAGGAAAAACCATTTGATAAAAGAGCATACATCCCATTGTATTTCTACGAGGGAAACTCCTATGATGTGGAAAACACAAGAGGGAAGCTATAATGAAAATAACCTTATATCAAAGAATGAGTTTCGCACTCAAAAAGTATCCTGAATCATATATACAAGGTTCCAAATTGTGGTCATGTTAGAATTCTTGCGATTACAGGTATTGTGAATGTTGCAATGTGGATAGCGAATGGTATGATTTATCAACAATTTTGCTCAAAGGATATTGAAATTATCAATATTATAATATGATGATTTATAGTAACTTACCATTCATATTTTTTTCATCATTAATGATATATTTATAGTGAAAAATTAAATTAGCATATTTATATACTTATAATCACATATGATTCATAGTTTTATCATTATTATGAGATAATAAATAAATAAAAATATAAGCAAAAACAGTCTATGCATCTGATCCAAAAAGATAGACATTTTCTGCTTATATTTGAGAACGGATGGAGTATCTAAAGTAAAAGAAATAATTAGCAAGGGTCAATTTTTCCAACCACACATATATTCCCTCTTTACTATAAAAAAAAACTGGCATATTTTCTCTCCAAACATTTCCTACGCAATTTTTGTCTTTCACCTGCAAAATTACTCCTCACCAAAATTTTCCCATACAGGTCCCATTTGTTTCCCCTTCAGTGTTTCTAAAATTATTTCTCCATATCTCACAACCTCTCTCCCTCACAGTCATGGACGCTCTCTTTTTCCCTCACCTCTCATGCCTTTCCCTCCCTCACAACTTCTTGCCTTCACAACATTAAGCCAACTTCCATCTAACACTCACTGGTAGCTACAACCACCCACATATCTATACCACAGCCACCCCGTGACGCAGATCACAGATCAATTACAGGTGTGGCTGAGAACCAAAGATTTGGATCCGCTGCCTTAGCATGAACAGCAAACAAGACAAGCTTTGAGGAGTTGATCTGCACTACAACAACAGTGTTTGGTGATTTGTAATGGTGGATGCTGTTTTGTCATGTATGTCACAGACACAACACCACTCTGTCCCGGCCAAGTTCTGTGATTTCATTCACTCTGTCATCATGGAAAGTTGCAGATGCAGCTGCTGGCACAACTAATTTTTAGCGGCGACATCAACCATTGCCGGCTAAGAATTTGAACTCTATATACATATGATATATTCCAGAATTGCTCTGAGTCTCTGGAAAATGTTTTACTATGGATCTTTTGCTAACAACTATTTGAAGATGTAGCTCCGGAGATAAAGATTTGTACGAGTAGTAAAAGAATAAAAATAAAGGGAAAAAGATAGAGGCTACAACCTCCTTCCCAAATTTTTCCTTACCTCTCCGCTCTCCCTTCTCTCACTTTATATTCTACCCCTACTCCCTCCCTTACCTTCCTAATAGTTCTACCCATCACCACATGTGCAAGTGGTTTTAACTCAGATCCCTAATATGCTCCCTCCTTGCATTTCCCTCATTGTCATATACAGGGCTACTAACTGCCTTCTACCCTTGTGTTTCTCTTACATTCACTTTAGTAAACGTCAGATGTCTAACAAAAACAGACTCCACACACAAGAAACACAACATCAATAGTTGCAGCCCTATTTCATATCCAACATTCGCTGCTCGTGGTAAAAAGCATCAGCATCTCCTATGTGTAATAGGTAGGTGCTCCCTTTTATAAAAAATAATCAGTACTCCGACAACCGTCTAACCAGAAATCGTGGAAATGATGTAGCACAGTGATGGAAATAGATCGGATAGGGAAAACAGAAAACTTCATTACAGAAACCTCTAAGCAATGTGATTAAAGTTCGAAGGCCAAGAATAGAATGTACAACAGAAAAGGGTCACGTCTCTGCACCCTGGGTATTCAAGAGACCTGAAATCTCTCTTAATATCACACCAAAACCATAAACCTCACAGTATTATATCCCCCCCGTGTATTTCTTATACCTTATAGATCCCTGTCTAACTAGTTATATAACTAAAGTAACTCAAACTGACTCATTTTTTCATTGGAGGTGTGCCAATACACTAGAACCACAATTAAGGATTTTGGTCAGTCAAATGCTTCCATTCAAGAAGCGGTGGAAAATGGTCTAAGGAAAAATACAATTCAAGGAAATTATACTATGGAAATGAAAGAAAACCATCAAAATCTATTGATACTCACATTTCTCACATCTGCATCTTTAACATCAAGATCCGTGGTCACCAAGATAAATTTCACCTTTGTATTAGTCAGATATCCATAACTGCAGACAACATCACACATAAAAAATGAAAATCGCCCATTTTTCATTGTTAGATTATATATAAATCAAATAAATTCTTTCCACATACTACAAATGCACTCACACTTTGTAATTTTCAATTGGATAAAGCAATCCCAAAAACGTCTCATTCAGCATTGGTCCAGATTTCTTAGGATTGTTCACTGCCATGAAAACACATTTCATCAGATTCCCCCCAAAAGAAGGCAAACAATATAATATTTAAAGTTTCTCTATATTAAGAATGTCCAATAAGCTATGTAGCACGGACACTTCTAATCGAAGACGTGGCCGGTGTCTGACACCCAACACGAGAATACATTGAATTGTGTCATTTTATCAAATTATTATCAGTGCCGTGCTTCATAACCCAACAGTAAGAAAATAATCCCAAATCCAACAAAAGAATATTGAAATTTTCTCTAAACATATGGTACCAAGATCTCAACCATTTGCAGCACCAAAAAAAAAATTCATAGATAAAACAAAGTTACCTAAATCTCGAAATAAAATAAAAAATTAAAAAACTAGTAATCAAAATGAGCATGATCGCATAGTGAACCTACCTCGTTCGTCGACGACATCGAGCGAGCAATGGACGATGTGGTGGAGCTTGAGAGCATCATCAGCCTCCGTGAAGCTCTGTATATACAATGGATTGTTCTGCAACAATCAGAGAAATCAAACAAAAATCGAAAAATTCAGTGAAAATCACAGAGTTCGAGTTCAGATCGGAGATGAAAACGTTGAAGTGAAGAACGGGAAAATGACGGAGACTCACCTGGTGACCAACGACGGCGACGCAGACGATCATCTTCACGCGGTGGTGTTGTGAGTGGAGGTCGGAGAGGATCTGGTGGTGGTGATCGGAGAAGATGGTGAATGAACGTCGGAGAAGGAGAGGGATGATGGTGGTGGTCGCCGATGGTAGATGGCCAGCGAGAGAAGTGGTGCTTTGGTGGGAGATGAGAGAGAAAGGAGGCAATGGGGGAGAGAGAAGAGAGAGAAGAGAGAGAAAGAGGAAAAGAAGGAAAGAAAGAAAGAAAAAATCTTAATTGCAGTTTTGGTCCTCCTATTTTCACCATTTTGTAGAATTAGTTTCCATATTTTGAAATTCGATAACTTTGGTCCATTTATCATATTTTTGATCTATAAAAATATAATGTGATAAATTTTAAAAGTCGTGGAATATGATTTAAAAATGAAAAAAGATCAACATCAATGAAATTGTAACAAAATTTTCTTGAAAATTTCATTTAAAACATATCATATCATAATGTTTTAGACTAAATATTTGATATGGGGACTACAATTGTCGAAATTTAAAATAGGGAGATCAATTTCGCAAAATAATTAAAATATAGGAACCAAAACTGCAATTAAGCCAATATTCTTATACAATGTCTATATTGTGTTTAAAATTTTGCGTTCGGTTATCAAAGCTCTAAATTATAACTATTGAATCATAAATAACTAGTATCCATGGACGCTCTCTAAGAGTGAGTATTTATAAAAAAGTGGGTAATCAATGTATTCAAAATTAAAATATTAAACTTTTTAAAAAAATAATTACATATTGTTGGGTACTGGGCACTCGTTAACAAACAAGACCTAACTATAATCATAAATATTGTTGGTTGTAATTTGCATATAAGGAATAAATTTTTTTTACATCAGTTGCATATGCAAATTAAATTGCCGTTCCAGCAAAGACCTTTGAAATGCCTGCTTCTATTCTAGAGTGACTCGTAAGTTGTCTTAATGCCTTTAACGTAACTTATGTGTTATAATTAAAGGTCAAACTCAACAAATATTGGCACATTCATGCATGACAAATCAAACTCTCCACCAAGACCAAACCTCTAACTATTAAGATAACATTGGAGTTACATCAACCCAAAGTGCTAGAATAAACAACTAATTATTTGTGATAAAATCGGATTAACATAGATCAATATATGCCAATGCCTTGAACGTTAATCAGGTTATGTATATTAATTAATTGATTAACAAGAAGTTTAAGGTGGAACATTTTCTAATTGATTTAGAAGAACGAACAACCATTACAAATATGTTAAAAACAAAAGTTAATTATTAGAACCAATAAAGTGCAATTTTGTCTTCAACTTTGTCTTTTGCCCTCCAAATTAAGACACCTTCAGTATAAATCTGTTTTCTTTGGAGGGGTATTCATAAGCATAATTGACCACAATATGGCCAGCACGATAGTACTAGTTAGTCTAATCTCAATAGTCTTGTTTTGCATTACAGTAACACAAGGAAGAAAAACACTTCACACAACCAATGAAATTTCAGCATCTTCTATAGTTACCAATGATGATATCTGCAAGAGTATGGTAGAGACACAAGGATACAAATGTGAAGAACACAAGGTAAATAAATATTAATAGCATTTGACTATGAAGAAACTTTTTCCAAATTTAATGAACCAACTATATATATGCTAAAAAAGTAAAAAAAAATACAAATTAAATTAAATCTGGTGAACCAACAAACACATAAATGGTATTTTGTTTTAAGGAAAACACATAAATGGTTAATAACTTTTTTTTGAGGGAAAATAGTTAATAACTTAATATATCACATATTTTAATTAACATTAATATATTTTTTCCTAACTCACTCAGGTTACAACAGAGGATGGCTACATCTTAAGCTTGCTGAGATTGTCGGCAGGGCAGTCCGACGAGAAAGCAAACAAACCACCCGTGTTAATACAACATGGTCTCTTTTGTGTAAGTTTTGTTGTTGCGGATACATATGCAAATTATTACAACATTGTATATGCAAGGTCAATGTGTAATTGACACCTATGATTCATTTCAGGATGCTATAATATGGTTGTTCAATACTCCAAAAGAATCATTAGGATTTATCTTAGCAGACAGTGGATTTGATGTGTGGCTTGTCAATGGTCGCGGCACAAAATATAGCACCATGCACACTTCACTAAGCCCTACTGACATGGTTCTTATACTTATGATATACGTGTATTTTATTTTTCAGACTTTTCACAAGTTAGTAAACTTGTCTTTAATTGATTGTTGATTTATTTTATAATGTATTAGGCTTATTGGGATTGGTCATGGGATGAATTAGCTAGTTATGATCTTCCTGCTTCAGTACAGTATGTGTACAACCATACTGGTCAAAAAATGCACTACGTAGGTCATTCTCAGGTGAGTTAATTCCTAATGATTTTTTATTTATTTATTTCTTTTTTATGTTTTTTAATTATTGTGTATATGTATGTAACAATTAATGATGTAAATTTTTCAGGGAACATTAATGGCCTTTGCTGCTTTATCTCAAGGAAAACTTGTGAATATGTTGCGATCAACTGCATTACTTAGTCCAATTGCTCATATGAATCTAATTCCTTCAAAATTTACAAAACTTGCTGCTGACCTATTTTTAGCTGATGTATGTGAGAGATACATAATTATATTTAGTTAAATATTAATTGAATAATATAATGAAAACATTTACCTTTTTTTTTTGCATAACAGGATGCATATTGGTTAGGCCTCCGTGAATTTATTCCTAATGTGTAAGAGAATAAATAACCCTTTTTTTTTTTTTTATCTTTCTTAATTATGTTTAAGTGCAAAAGAAAAGGATAAAACTAAAAAAAAAAATATCTAGTAGAAATAATATATCATATGTTTTTCTAATGAGCAGGGATGTTGGATCAAAGTTTCTGGATGGCATCTGCAAGACTCTAAACCTGGACTGCGCAAACCTAATGTCATTTTTCACAGGTGCTTTACATTTTACCAATGAGAGGAAATTTCACTTAATTTTTATGTATCAAACTGATTATTACCATAACTATTTATTTTATTTTGGTATTTCTTAATTACTGTTCAATTTTATAGGTCCAAATTGCTGCATAAATGCTTCTAGGATAGATATCTATCTTGATCATGAACCTCAACCAACATCAACAAAGAACTTGATCCATTTTTCTCAAAGTAAGTCTACTAGCTAAGAATCAATATTGGATTTAATTTGTATGGACTTAAAACTATTTTTTCACATGTGTTCAATCACATTTCACTATGTAGATATTATCATTACGGTGTTATTTGATTGGATGGATGTAAAAAGAAATCATAATGTTGCAGATTGAAAAACAAATCTCAATATCATATAAATATAATGCATTTCAGATTAGGACTAAGGTTTTTTTTTACTGACATGGCTCTTGTATCATGGAATATGAGTAGTGATCAGAACAGGAAAAATAGCAAAGTATGATTATGTTGACCAGGCACAAAATGTACTACACTATGGTCAACGAGTTCCTCCAACTTACGACCTGACCAAAATCCCGAATGATTTCCCACTTTTTCTCGGATATGGAGGGCAGGATATGTTATCTGATGTACAAGATGTGAAGGTTTTGCTCAATGACCTCCAAGATCATGATGCTAACAAGCTCGTGGCAGCGTTCAACCAAGATTATGCACATGCTGATTTTGTTATGGCTGTCAGTGCTAAACAAGTGGTTTATGATCCCATGATAGCTTTTTTCAACGCTCATTGATTTTACAATGATTATTATGCTTCAAAAAGAGTTAGATTTCTGTCAACATTCAAATGAAAAAATATAGTATGCTAGATTCTTCTCTATATTTAATTCCAAAAGTTTTACAATGATTATTGTGCAATGTGTCTGGCACTATATATATATAACTTGGTTTATGATGTGCAATGTGTATGGCACTATATTGGAGGCTTCTTCCATAAACTTAAAGGCTAAATACATGTTTGAGAGAATGGATTAAACCTACCATGAGACCAGGATTACTATAGAATACACCTAATGGAAGGAAATGTGAACTGTCCAACCAACTTAATAAGTAAATTATTTTTGATAAACTTTTTCAACCACTAGAGATAGAATCAATTGTTTCGATAAGAAGAGGTTGAAAGCAAAAACAATGATACGCATCTTCATTCCTTAATTGTGTTTTTGTTAAGTTAAATGAGAATGGACTCAGCAAAACATACACTATATTGAATTTCATGCATTACTCACACCAAAGTCATTCCTAGCCTTCAAAATAAGTCACAAGATTGTATGCCAAACCAAAATCGACCCTTTTAATTCTTTCCCCTTCCCAATCAAAGAAGTGAAAGTTTGAAGTAAATTAAGTAAAAACATTTCCTGATAAAACCAAGTTCAATCCAAACCATTTGAATAAATCATACCAAATAACACTCGAAAAATGTCACTTTACAAATAAAAAATGCTCTTCTGACTATTTTCACACCAAAAGCAGCTAGGAACCGTGTCCCTTCCAAAAAAAACAACTCCCGCCCAAATTAGACCTTGTCGGAAGCCAAACTAAAAGCAACTATCATGAAAAGATGACCACTTTTGAAGAAGCAAAACTTCCTCACACCTTAGCCAAAAGACCCTCCCTGTCTGACACCACCAACAAATTGGAAGAAGAAAATATATATTTACAAAATGAAAAAGAATTTTGTTTGTCAAAAATGTACCTCGAGAGTTTGCACATACAACCAATCATCTTTCAACGTCAATAGTTGGACCAACACTACTAACTCAAACAAACTTTGGTAGCACTCATATTACCGAAAATAGTGGCCTCATCATACCAAAACCAAGTTCCTCCTCATCGCCCAAATTCTTCTTCACTAGATTAATATCTTGATATTGCTCTGTATGATATTGGTACCCATAATGATATTATATATGTGATACAATGCAACTGTACGACTATGTCAGATTTAGTATAAATGCGTTGTCGAATCCACATAGACCAATTACAAGGATCATTATATGTGGTTTTTTTTTTATCTAAGGCTAGTTCAAAACAATTTTTGATTCGTGCATAAAATAAAATAAAATATTTTAATTTGATAATAACAACTAGAGACCAAAACGATGATTTTCATCAACCTAAGTCACTCATATAAATTGCACTTTTTATTTATAACGAGAACAAAAATTATTCGTAGAAAAATATTAAATTAGAGATATTGTTTTGCTTTCGCAAAACGTTATGATATTCTAGCGTGTAATTCCCTACTTTCGTAGTGTTTAATAACGCGTCTAAAATTCCTTTTTAAAATTCAATAAGTTCGTTTTTTTTTGTCAAGTAGCCTAGTGACTATAGCTCACACAATTTAATTGTGGAGTATCTGGGGTTCGAACTCCGGCCTCTGCGTATAATATGCAATATCCCTACCAACTGAGTTAAGCTCACGGAAATAAATTCAGTAAGTTTTTAATTAATTAGAATAAAGTGATTTTGCTATTTTGTTTAATTAATAACCTGAATTTTTTAAGTCTAATATCATTTTCACTCTTTCAACGCGTAAACGATATTTTTATGTGTTTACTTTCGTAGCGAAGCTTTAAATAAAAAACGGAATTTTCAAAACAATAAATTCATTCTCGTTATAATCAAACAGACGTGCAAATTATATGAGTTTTGGACTCAATTTAAACTACTCGGACATGATTAAATTATGCACTAAATTTACATGTACAGAATTCATATTAAAAGAAAAACAAGTAAATAACAAAGGGACCGAACCTGAATTAGATGATTAAATTAGCTATCCTATTAAGATATTATTTGGCTACTCCAAATAATTTTGTTGGTCAAAATAGCTATGATATTATAAAAATATTGATAATTTATTTAGGTTAGTGTCAATTATAGGTAAACTTGACTTTTAAAAATTCCTTAGAGTTCAACGTTTATAAGTAACTATATTCTTAACTTTTATTTTCTTTGTTGAAGTTTATTAATGAGTAAAATTAATTAAGTTTCGTATGTTAGTGTTTAATTTTTTTCTTTTTCTTTATATTTGATCCCCTCATATAAATAGTGATAGCTTTGCCACTGGCTGCATGTGTGACGACATCTTTAGTGAGTGATATGTGAGTATCTTTGTTACCATTTGCTGAACTTGGTGTCTATATTCGTAAGCTTTGGATTCCAATTCATCTAAAAAAAATTATCAAAAAATAAAAATAAATTTATCCTGGTTATTACTCGTTGGTTAACATGATCACTTCTAGGAAAAGCAAAATTAGGGAGGAAAATTAGTGACGGAAAAAATAAAATCTCATATAAATTTCTTGATCACAAAATTTAGTGATGGAATTAGAGAGATGTCAGATTTTCCCTCACTAAATTTCTCTCACAAATTTTTGTTTTTTTAGTAGTGAATGTAGGTGTCAAACTCAAGAAATAAATTAATGTTGACACATTCATTCATAAATCACAAATCAACAAGAACAAAACTCCAACTAGTAAGATAACCTAGGAGTTACGTCAACCCAAATTGCCAAAATAAACAAATACTATATGGAGTTACATCAACCCAAATTGCCAAAATAAACAAATACTATATACTTGCGATAATTATAATCACATTAACATAGTAATTTATCTAGGAATGCCAATGTTTCGAACGCTCAGGTAATGTAAATTGGATTAAAAACGTTAATGTGGACCATTTTCTTATTGATCGAAATTTTTTTGGAAGAACACAACCATAAATAATTACTACTGTTCCACCAAAGTTTCTTACAACCATTAATTAAGTGCAATGATGTCTTCAACTTTGTTTTAGCCTATAAAACCTGCTTATATGGAGAGGGCATAAGCATAGTTAATCACTTTGTCAATATGGCCAGCAGCAGAGTAATTGGTCTTTTCTCAATAGTCTTGCTTTGCATTACAATAGCACAAGGAAGAAAAGCACTTAACACTATCAATGAATTTTCAGCATCGTCTCTAGTTAACAACGATGATGGTATCTGCAAAAGTATGGTAGAAACACAAGGTTACACATGTGAAGAACATAAGGTAAATAAATCATAGCAGGCATATTGCAGCATATTCCCACATGCCATTTGATTATGAAGAAATATTTTCCATATTTGATGTACTAACTATAATTATGCTAAAATCTTAAATATGAGACAAGTTAATGTGATGAACCAAACAAGTACACGTATTTGTTGTTGTGGACAAAAGAAAACACACACACACACACACACACACACACACACACACACATATATATATATATATATATATATATATATATATATATATAGTTAATAAATCAAAGATTTAGTTAACACGAATATTATTTTTGCTGACTCAGGTTACAACATCGGATGGCTTCATCTTGAGCATTCAGAGATTGCCGACAAGGCGGTCCGATGAAAAAGCAAACAAGCCACCAGTGTTGATACAACATGGTCTCTTTCAGGCACGGATCCACTCTTTGTGGATTGGGGGAAACTATCCCCACTACTGTTCTCATTATATTTGCTAATTATTTGATATTTTAAGTATTGCTCCCTCTTAAAATAATTGATTGCCCCCCACTACATAAGAATTTATACAATAAAAAAAATTTCTCTCATGAATTTTATAAAATTAAATGGGTAAATGTATTTGAGATTAAATATTGAATGTTTTTTTCACATACATCGAGATATATCTTTTATAGTGTTGAAAATATAAAAAAAAATTCTACCATGCTTTTTAAATATAAATACATGTAAAGAACAATTTTAATATATAGATGCAAAAAAGACTTTCATTTTTCTAATATATAATAGCCGAGTATTTTGCTCAATGGTATATATGAAAAGAAATAACCGTTGTTTTATTTATAGAGGTATATATAGCAGTTATTATTTTATCACTTTTGCATTGTTAAAAATTTGAATAAATATTTATTATATAAAATTTTGTCTCCGTAAGTTAAAATTTCTGGATCCATCCCTAGTCTCTTTTGTGTAAGTTTTGTTGCTGCAGATACAAATTAATATAAACTATCCATTCATCTAACAATTGAATGATAAGTAAAAGAAAGAGGACGGTTATTTTACTAATTTACTCCTTTTTGTCATTATATTTTTATTATTTTATATATAAAGTTTGATATAATAATTTTTTTTGTGTTTGTGAGACCCAAATGAACGGCAGACTCTCCCTAAGAGTTTTAACGCTGCTGCATGCCTAAAACTGGATTCGAACCCAGGACCTTGGTTAAGCTAAAAGAGACCTGTTCCATCTCGTCTAAGCGCTCTTGGTTAGTTTGATGTAATAATTTGAGAACATGTACGTAATCTCAATTAAATGTTAAAATCGTAAAATAGTTTTCAAAACAATATCAGAAACTAATTAAAAGGTGGGGTAGTACATGGCTACATGCAATCATGCATTATGCATAAACAATGTCAACATGTTTGACTCCTATGATTCATCAACCAAAATTAATTGTTTGCGATGTGTGTTCATGATGCGGTAGTATGGTTGTGGAATTTTCCGGATGAATCATTGGCATTTATTTTAGCGGATAGCAGATTCGATGTGTGGATTGTTAATGATCGCGCATCAAGATATAGCTCACACACATCATTAACTTCCAATGAACGGGTTCTTATACTCAATGATGAATTTGGAATTCCCTACGGTCTGGGATTTCCCATATTTATAAATTCAAACTATTGGTGGACTTTCAATCAAGATAAAAATTGAAAGAAGCATTTTTTAATCTTATAATATAAAAAACCAAATTTGAATTTTGATCATTCGCTGATGTTTCAAATATATAGAATCTTAGAGTTTTACAAGTTAATATCACTTGTAATTGATTATTGATTTATTAATCAATTGTTACAGGCTTACTGGGAGTGGTCATGGGAAGAATTAGCTAATAATGATCTTCCTACTACAATGCAGTATGTTTACGACCATATTGATCACAAAATGCACTTTGTAGGTGATTCACAGGTGAGTTAGTCATAATCGATTATTATTTATTTATGTATGTTTACAACCCTAGTGTATGTATGTTTAACGATCAATGATCAAAAAAATTCAGGGAAATTTAATAGCTTTTGTTCCTTTTTCTCAAGGGAATCTTCTTAATATGACAAGATCAGCTGCAATGCTTAGTCCAATTGCTCATATGGGTCGAATTACTTCGGACGCAACAAGACTTGCTGCTAATCTTTTTTTAGCTAATGTATGTGACAGACACACAAAACTATATTTAACTAAATATTAATTGAATAATATTATGAAAATATTTTCCTTTTTAATATTATAGCATGCATACTGGTTGGGGGTCTGGTTATGGTGCATAAGGAAATCCTTATGCACCGTACATAAGTCCCAGCACATAAACCATTTTGCAATGAAAATGGTTTCTGTGAGTTGGACTCTAAAACCATTTTGCAGTGAAAATGGTTTCCAGAAATGTTTGTTGTGGGAATGGTTTCCAGCAATTCATTTTTTGAGCTTTCACTACAAATCCATAACAAACAACCATCAAATCACAACACACTACAAATTTCGAATTCTTCTCTTGTCTTCTATCAATTTTGAATTCTTCTCTTCTATCAATTTCAAATTCTTCTTTTTATTTGAATCTTTGAAGCTAGATCTAGGCATATGTGTTTGGTTTTCGAAAATTTTAAAGGTGGATTTGAGTTTAGAAAGAAAATGGATGTCAGATTCTTGAATTTTTTTTTAAACGGAGGTGTTTGCTATCTCCGGCGCGGCGGTGCCGCCCTGTTGGGCCGGCAGCCACCACGCCGGTGCCTGAAGAGGAGGTCGGAGAAGAAACTCTTTTGTAGAGCATCTCTCTCTAAGTTTCAGACTTAGAGAGAGAAAGAGTGTTGGTTTATGATTTTTTTTTGTTTGAAGTTGTTTTTATATTGCCTTTTCTCATGTGAATCCAATGGCTGTGATGTGTTTATGCACGGTGCATAAGGATTTCCTTATGCACCATAACTTTTCCCACTGGTTGGGCATTCGACAATTCCTTCCTAATGCGTAAGAGACTAAAAAACCCTTTCTTCTATATTTCCTAAATAAGCCAGAAACAATTTGAAAAAATATATCAATATGTTTTTCTAATTATTGAGCAGGGCTGAGGGATTAAAGTTTTTGAAACACATATGCGATATACTAGGGCTTGACTGCGTAAACCTATTGACACCTTTCACGGGTACTTTAACTAGATCTTGTTACTGACAATGAAATTTCATTTCATTTTTATGCATTTTTCATTAAGTGAAATTTCCTTGATTTTTTTATGTATCAACAAATTTGATTACGACAATTATTGATTTTAATTTGGGATTCCTTTTTTTGCCCTTATTTTGATCTTCCTTAATTACCTTTTAATTTTATAGGTCCAAATTGTTGTATAAACTCTTCCAGGATAGATTACTACCTAGAACATGCACCACAACCAACATCAACAAAGAACTTGATCCATTTTTCTCAGAGTAAGTCTATTAAGAATCAACAAAAACAATTGACAAAAAGAATCATCAATTTTATATTTTTCTTGTTGTGGCTATAAAAAAAAAAATTGAATTTACTTTTACTCACAAAAAAAAATTGAATTTACTTTGTATGAACTTACAACTATTTCTCATATCTCTAACTATGTATATATTTTTGTAAAATTAATTTAGAAACTAGTAAAGGAAAAAAGTTTTAAACTGTTTTAGTGCATAGAAATAAATTTCAATATAATTATATTTTTATAGATTTTGGATTAAGACTAATAGTATTAATTTTTTACATTATGGAATCTGTGTAGTGATTAGAACAGACAGAATAGCAAGGTATGACTATGGTCTTATAGAAAATCTTCGTCGCTATGGTCTAGTACATCCTCCAAGTTATGACTTGGTCGCAATTCCGAATGACTTCCCTCTTTTTTTCGGAATGGGAAGGTTAGATATGCTAGCTGATGTTGAAGATGTGCAGTATTTGCTCAGTCACGAGTTTAGAAATCATGATCCTAACAAGCTCGTGCAAGTGCTCAGTGAAAATTATGCACATGCTGATTTTATTATGAGTGTCAATGCTAAACAAGACGTTTATGATCCCATGATAGATTTTTTTAACAAACAGTGATATTTACATGCATTATTGTGCTTCAAATAAATAAATAAATATACTCCTCTATATAGAGAACAGGAGTGTATAGTTATGATTATGTCAACAATAAAAAATAAAGTAAAATAAAATATAGAGTATGTTAGATTCTTTTGTAAAAAAAAAAGTATGTTAGATTCTTCAATATATTATTTAATCATAAAATTTGTCTAATGTTCTCTATATTTAATAACAACAGAGTTGACACTTTTCGTCAAATAGTATTCATCTTTGCAATTGTTATTTTGAAACCAATATGCTTATCATTTTTTTTCTTTGGTTATAAATAACAAAGTCCCAAGACCTAAGATGTGTTATTTCATCTTTCTTTTACCTTTTTTTTTTGAGGAAATTTCATCTTTCTTTTACTTATGAATGTAATTTTGCAAAATTACCCGCTATTATTTATTCGGACTGAGATTTAGTGACTTTACGACGGAAAAGTCATAGTGACTCTCTCTCATCCTATTTATCATTTGTCTTTCATTTTTCTCCCTCATGAATCACACAAAATTACATGAAAGTTATTGACTTTTTGGCCTTATAGTCACTAAATATCAATCCCCTACTATTTTCAATTTTTTATCAAAAAGAGCCAAAGTCTGCAAATTTCTCAATTTAGGTCACTCGAATCCTCCATTTTTAACTCTTACTTCAAACGTTCGTTATTTATATACTAACGGAAAGACATACATCAATGTATCAAATATGGTTATAAATTTATTTGACATAGAAGCATACCACAAATTTGAAAGAAAAAACACTAACAGGCATCTTAGTTTCTTAATTGTGTTTTTTCGAGGTTAGAAGAGAATGGACTCGGCAAAACATTCAATAGGGTCATTTGAATATGTATCAACAAAACAAACACTATATTGAATTTCTTACATTACTCACACCGTTGATCAAATAAAGCTATTCATCAAACAAAAAAAAATCAATTCAACCTAGTCCTGGCAGAATTAACCGGTGGTGGTTCCTGAATTAATTTTAAAAAAAATAAATAAATCTTAGGGTAGGGACCACCTAGATACATACTGATGAGAAAAGGAGTTTCAAGAGTGCTTTCGAGGAGAGTTTCCAACTTTGAATCTGATTGAACCATAAGGTGGCAGAAACATAGCTTATGTTTAGCCCTTTCAAAATAATTCAAAGATATGTCAATATACCTTTTACTTGTGTGACTCATATAATTCATGGAGCCAATGACCCAGTACCGTGATCATCTCTAATGAAAACACTATCCATTTGCTTTCTGAATAAAAGGACCATGAATACCTTCAAAACAAACTCGAAAATATTTCCAAAAAAATGGGGATCATCTAGATTATGGAAGTTCATTCTTTGTTGACTTAAAGTAAAGTATGTTATTTAGCGATAAAATCTGGCAACTGAACTGACCAGCATGATTCATGTTTATAGAAGCCTGTAATGATGTATCACTGGAAATTCCTTTTGCATATAAGCCATATACTACTAATAAAGTCCCCACAGGGATGGGTTGGTTTGTTGAGGCATCCCTTGATCTTTCCAACTCGCTTATACTGAGAGTAGGAATCTAATTCTATTGCATCATCTAACAGAAGACTGTGTATCAGCTCTTTCATGATAAGAAACAAATTGCTAATTAGGAGCAAGAATCAACAAAACTGTAACATATTAAACTCCAAAGTACATACTTTAAGGTGGTGGCATTTAATATACACAATGCACAAATTTGTGCACCATAAACAAGTTAGGAAGAACTGTTTTTAACCATTAGATTAAAGAGGGACATTGATTTTATTGTGGACTGTCTACATTATATCTTTTTCACTTCTTCAACCTCTCTACCATCTCCTCTTTCCACCACCACCACCACCACCTTCAACACCAAACTCAACAGCATTGTTCGTCGCCTCCACCACCACAATACATAAATCACATAATTCATTTTATGTTCATGATTCAGTTAAATGTTGCTTTAGATAGGATGTGTTCAAAATATAGATCTAACTAGTTTATCTTCATGATTAAGTTTTGGCGGCTTCGGTGAGAAAACTATAGTCCTTGTTCAGTCTGCAACAACCCCAGAATTAACCCCTCACAGTAGCACAAGTGACCCATAACAGATTTGAAGGGAAAAAAATAAAAAATAAAAGGTTAAAGGTGACGAGAGAAGAAACGTGACCTTTGCCACCAACACTCGATGCGTCTACCCTTACATAAACACTATCGAAATGGAACACAGTAATACAAATGAATTATTAAAAAACGGTTCACAATTTGGGGAAAGTTTGATATTTTTGAAAGAAAAGTCAACCAAAACCCATTTAAATTTATGTCAATATGTAGAAATCACCAAACTATGTGGAAAGGACAATTATGAGGCGTGGATGATGGTTTACGGGATGGAGAGAAAGGGGGAGAAAGAAAGTGAAGAGGAAAGTTAAGAAGCATGAGAACATGATGAAAATGGAAATGGGTTGTAGTCTTATGGTGGGTTAAGAGGTTGAAGATAAGTGAAAAAGATGTGGTGTAGAGAGACTATAATAAAGATCAATGTTCCTTTTAATCTAATGGTTAAAAAAAAAAACTTTATTTAACGTGTGTATGGTGCACAAATTTGTGCATTGTGTATAGTAAATGCCACCCTTTAAGGTTACCCAAGTAGGAAACAAATCACTTTTTTATCTCTCTCTTTCTCCCCCCGTCTTCCATTATGTCACTAAACTCAGGTATCAACGAAGTAGACAAAAAATGCATCATATCCTTCACACAGTGGAAACCAGAACAGAGCATGCTGATCTACTAAGCATTCAACTCTCTATACAACTGTACCTAAATCTAAAAGATTATGCCCGTCAAAGTTAAAAAGCCAACTCTTGCAATCTTCATTGATTCAAAAATCTCTTGTTATTATACCATTATTATCATGTCTAATCCGCTACCAGCCTACCACAAAAACAATGCACAGGTTATATGCTTCAAGGTCTTCAACTTTTGTAACTTTCACAAATAAAACAACCTTAACATTGCAACCAATCCCGTACAAATAGGAAGACCGATAAAATTCAAATTTTCACCACCAAATTGTCTTAATCAACGAAGTAAACTAACAACTAAAAATGCCATAAGACCTTATAACCATAGAATATACCTACTTGGAAGCTGTAAAACTCTGGATGAAGCTAATGCAAAAGCTTATGTTACTTCATATTCTTGCTTTTCTCCTATTGTATTGTGCTGACAGGGAAGGAAATGTAATTGCAAACTGTCCAGCTAACTTATAAGTGAATTACTTTTGATAAACTTTCTCAACCATCAGATAAGGAATCAACTGTTTCAATAATCAGATGTTGAAAGAAATAACAATGGCATGTGCTGTTCAAAAACAAAAACAATGGCATGCATTTTGGATTCTCTTTTTTCAGTCAAAAGGAAATGAACTCAGCAAAACATACAGTATAGCAGTGTTTGCTACGGTCATTTGAAGTTCTTGTTAAAATGGATGCTAGAATTTCTTACATTACCCACACCATTGATCAAATTAAAGCTATTCATCATTCAAAGAAAAACAACTCCAATTTATCCCAAAAGCTTTAACTATCCTAAATAAAAATAATAAAGAAAAAACCATTCTTTCTAAGGGTAGGTATCATCTGGATACATACTGATCAGACGGAGAGTTTTTAAAGTGTTTTCAAGGAGAATTGCAAACTTTGGATTCAATATTCTGATTGGTGGGAAGTATAGCTTATTTTTAGCACTTTCAAAATAATTCAAAGCTGTGTCAATATACCTTTTACTTGACCCGGATATATTGAATGAAGCCAATAACCCAATGACTGTGATCATCTCTAATGAAAACATCACACCTAAGCTTTCTCAAAAACAGGACCATTAATACCTTCAATATAAACTCAAGAGGATCATCTAGAGTATGGAAATAGATTCTTTATTGGCTAAAAGTAAAGTAGGTTATTTAGCGATAGACTCTTGCAACTATTCAGGTCAAGAAGATTCTTACTGTACACGAGCTGACCAACATGATTTAAATTTATTAGAAAGCTATAAATTATAATGGTGCCTCACTTGAAATTTTTTGCAGATATACTAATAAATTTCCCACTCACTCGAGTGTTGGGTTAAGTTGGTCTTCTCACATTACAATTATGCAACCTATTTTTGGCATTTCAACATAAAAGGCAGAAGTGAGTGAAGTTAGGAATCCCTTAATCCATCCAACTCGCTTATACAGAGAGCAGGAATCATTCATTTTTAATTTTATTGCATCATCCAACAGAAGACTATGGATCAGTTCTTTCGGGATATGAAACGAAAAACTACTAATTAGGAGCAAGAATCAACAAAACAGTAACAAATTAAACTTCAAGTACATACTGAGGTTAACCAAGTTGAAGAAAATCACCTATACTCTCTCCTCTCCGATAATGTCACCAAACTATCAGGAATCAACTACAACAACAACAACAATAACAACAACAAACAACAACCAAGCCTTATCCCACTAAGTGGGGTTGGCTATATGGATCAAACGCTGCCATACAGTTCTATCATATATCATATCCCTATCCAACTCATTAATCTCTAGATCCTTCATGATAGTTTCTCTTACAGTTTTCTATGTCTTCCACTGTCTCTAGTGATTTGACTACTCTCCTTAATACAAATTCTACAAGTCTTCTCGTTACATGCCCAAACCGCCTAAGCCGAGTTTCTACCAATGAGAGGTAATACCCCAACTCTCTCTAATATTGTCATTTCTAATTCTATAAGCAATCAACTAAGTAGAAGAAAATCACATCATATCACACTAAAGAGATCAGAACTTAGCATGTCAATATACTAAACGTCCAACTCTTGTTATTAATATACCATTATCAAATACAATGCTATAAGCTTCAAATCTTCAACTTTTGCTACTTATAAGCATACATAAACCATAAAATTGCAACCAATCCCATAAAATGGGAGAACCAAAAAAAAAAAATTAAATTTTCACCACCAAATGATCACAATCAACAAAGGAAATTAATAATCAAGCATATAACATATTATACCAAGAGCTTTGCTAATTTCAAAACCCCGTGTTATTATTCAACTTTCAAGTCTCATCACTAATCGCAAAAACCACGACGAAAAAATGTTATACAATCTAACTCATTGTTATTGTAAACCTTATAGAATTCAACAATACAACACATACCAACCAAACCGCATATTCATACACCAGTCTTCACAATCTTCCTCCTCGCCAAGAACCTCGCAATTGGGGGCGTGAGTGCTATGGTGATGGGAATCCGAACAGGAATCAGAGCCTTGTTACAAAGCACAGCTAGGGTAAAGGCACCACCAGCAGAAGCCGCCATCTGCGCCGTGCGATTCTTCACTGGCACGGCGGAAGAATCAGTATCAGAATTAAGGTTAGGGTTTTCTTCGGAAGAAGCGGCACCCAAGTGAAATTTCTCGAGGATGGCTTCAACGTCGACGTTGTTTCTAATGGCGACGTAGATGCCGGCGACGGAAGCGGCGGAAACGGAGCAGTGAACACCGATTGCAACTTTTCCGTACTTTTTCAGAAGCTCGCGGAATCGACCACCGGACATAGTTTTTGAAGTGCGGCGGCGGAGACGGTGGTGCGGGAAGCGGAGGTTTATGTTTAATTGTGAGTGGTTCTTAATTTAGGGTTTCTCCAAATGGGTCACGTTTTGAACAAGAAGTTCCATTCGATGTCTTAATTATGCACAGTTGTAAAACCACCAAAATTATGACTTTTTGTGGTACGATATCAAATTAGTCATAATATTTTTTTGGTTAAATATATTTTTGTCCTTTTAAATATTATACTTTTCTTTGTCAAAAAAAATATATTATATTTTTCCTTTTAGTCTTACTAAAAAATTTCTTCAATTTTTGGTCCTTAAAAAAATTTAATTCTTCACTTTTGGTCCTTCATAAAATTTACATTTTTGAATATAAATTGTCAGAAAAATTTATAATATTATAATAATTTCTCACAAAAAAAAAAGAATTTTTTAACAAAACATGAATTTAATATAAATTTTTATATTTTTGAAAGTTAAAAATTTATATTTAATTTGTGTTTTGTTAAAAAAAAATATTTTTTTTTGCAATATTATATATATTTATGTATAATTTTATTAATAAATACAAAAATTAACTTAAAAATAGGGACCAAAAGTAATGATTGAAAATTTTATAGGGACTAAAAGTTGAAGAAAATTTTTAGAGGAACTAAAACAAAAAGTTTGTATATTTAAAAGGACCAAAAACATATTTAACCCAAAAATATATCAACTTTTTGCTTTAGTCCCTCTAAAATTTTCCTTCAACTGTTAGTCCCTATAAAAATTTCAATCGCTACTTTTGGTCCCTATTTTAATGAAATTGTGTAGAAATGTGTAGAATATTTTTAAAAAAAATAGAATTTTTTACCAAAACATAAATTAAATATGAATTTTTAACCGTAAAAAATATAAAAATTCATATTAAATTCATGTTCTGTTAAAAAAATTCTTTTTTTTTTTTGGGAGAGATTCTTATAAATTTATGAATATTTCTGCAAAATTTTATTAAAAATATGAATTATACATATGAATTTACTTTAAAAGAGAGACCAAAAGTGAAGATGGGAAATCTTTTAAGTACTAAAAGTCGAAGACATTTTTTTGAGGGATTAAAACGAAAAATTGACATATTTATATAGACCAAAAACACATTTAACACTTTTTTTATGAAAAAAATGATATACAATCACTTTTTTAACATTTAAATTTAAAAACATTTTGTTTTTTTTTTTAAAGTAAAAGGGGTGAAATGAATTGCAACATCTTAAATAAAATAAATAAAACCAAGTAGTACATAAGACCGGGGACATAAAACGGGACTCAGTGACAAAAAAAACTAAATGGAAAGATAAAACAATTGAAAGTTCATGCCTAAGTCTATAATAAACAACCACATACCGCATGTACGATCTAGCAAACCTGATTACGGATCTGAAACCAAATTGTAAAAAAAAAAACGATGTGTGAATCGAGTTGCAACGAGCGCATATTTTGATATTAGCGAGTGAACTCAATCGCCAACACGAAAACAGATCCACCCATCACCCGTTGAGTCGAGCAAACATCGACAAGTCTTTACAACAATTTATGGTCAAAAATCGGGTCTAATTAGGAGCAACACGAAAGTTGTGTTAAGACGACCCTCGACCCACAAGAATAGCTCACATATCTCTGGTATCAAAACAACAAAACCAGCAGCCAGCCAAAGTAGAAGGATGCGTATGGGGTCGACGTACAACGACGAGTTAGAAGCAGAATTGCAACCCCAGCCGTGAACCAACCAATCAATTATGGAACTCAGATTCTAGTTAAAACTCACGTTGAGCCACCTTTCGGAACCCAAAACCAACAGATCAAGCACCACATAACCTACCAGTAACCACCGCCAGATCGGAGGCGGCTCCGCATCTCTTTCAATCCAACCAACAGAGACTTGAACACAAGGAACATGTTTTAAAATGAAACCATCGAATCTTTGATAGATCTGGTTTTAAGAAACTTAAACGAACAAATATAAAATAACCACAACTACCTCCTAGAGGAAGGCGTGTGACAAATTTTCAAACCAAGCAACATAACTTGACGGACCAACATCCAGATATATCTGACGAGAGGAGGACTAGCCATGGAGTTTTAAGAAGCATGAATCATACCGCGATGGTTGCTTTCACCAGCAGTTGCTTTAACATCTCCAAAAGGGGAAAGGAGGTGGTGACGCGACAAAGGTTATGCCGTTTCCACCACTAGCGTGAACAACTATATGAGGCGGCCATGTTTGGATGTCAAAGGAGAAAATAAAAATTGAGTTGTTGTGTAGTCTGAAAGTTGAAGGTGAGGGAGAAAAGTTAATAACATACAACAACAACAACAAAATACCTACAAATAATACGATAAAACTGAAGTGATTGAAATATGTATGTCCACGAATCTGTAACATCAACGTTCAAATAATTGAATCTGTAATAGACTGGAACTGATCTTTAAATAGTAATCCAATGACCACCGCAACAAGACGAAACAACGTCGAACAAGACAACAAACAACACAACATTGCACTCAGACAATGAAATAACGAAAAAAAACACAAAAGAGAAAACTTGATCTATAAGAAAAACCAGTAAACCACTTATTTGTATTAAAATAACGAGGAAAAATACGTGAATGAGTGATTATAGTTCAAAAAATACTAAAAACAACTCATCTTCGATGAGTTGATGAGAAATAGAACTTAAAAAGAATGTGGAGTTTCTCAATCTCAAAAAACTCACATGAAAAAAGTTGACACTAGACACTAAGTAATTATTCTTTATAAAAGTCAAATATTTCGAGGCAATGATTACATGTATTTTTAAAAATATTTACTATTTATGGGTCTTATAGAGTGTCCCGGGAACACTCGTTAACATTTCTCATATAAAATTTATTTTTACAAAATCAAATGGTGAAACTATACTTTTAAATCATTTGTTTAAAGGTCTATATTCTCTCAGTTTTTTTATCTTTTGATGTTTTAGGACTTCAATTTTATTCTAAAATATTTGATGTTTTAGTATGTTGAATAATTTTCCTAAAATTTATATTTGTTGAAAAACACACCATAACCTATTGAAAGAGTTATAACTTGAGACTCATCCCACATTCACATGTGAATTTAACCGCAGTACAACTATTGAAGTTCACTCCAACTACCCATGTCATATTTGCAACTATCTATGTGTATAACCCATTCATGCACAATATAAAAAGATTCCACCGTTCACTGTCAATTTGGGATAAGTTAGAAAAATTAGAAATTTTCATAGTTAACTTATGTAGTAAACAAAAAGCCATAAAGTGTTTCCTTCGGTCTTAAATATAAGTAATTTTTTAGTTTTTATATTTATTCAATAAACAATGTACGTGGTGTATAATATGAATCATATACATTATTTATTGAATTATCTAAAAAATGAAAAGTTGTTTACATTTGAAACTGAAAGATGTATAATTTTTTATGATAGCCAAAATTATAAATAAGGACATTTTAGTTTAAAGCTTACAAATATTTCAATAATTTAATTACTCCTTAATATTTGTGTCAAGAGTTAAAACATTAAAAAAATTCCTAAAAAAATAATATAAAAAAGGAGGACGTGTTAGATTGAATCCATTTATTGAGTCAAGTCAAATTATACATTAAAATAAGCATATAAGTATATATGAATTAAAAATATGTTGTTTATAATTAAAATATTTCTAACAATAAATGTCATTTACTAATTTATGGCTATAAATAAGGTCATACGAAAATATTTTTTCAGTGTAAAACTTAAAACATACAAATCTTCATAAATTTAATTGAGATTGAGGAAATATAAACGCTGAGAAGAGTTATGACTGTCAACCAGATGAAGAAAGGTATCACCATAATAATTATGATGTTAATGATTATCTTTGATGTGAATAAGTATCCAACGCAACTCAATCAATAGAAGCTTGTAAAGATGATTGTCGTCTTTGTGAGAAGAATTGCGTTGATGGATGTTTCAGTTTCGGACGTGTTAGAGAATGCAAGATTAGAAACTGCCCATGTTGTGTTCATAGTTCACCTGCTTTCACAAAATGATTAAAGCTTTAGGGCTTGCAACATTATAATTAAATAATTCGTGTATGTTATGTGAACAATATAATTAAATAAATTATTGTTCAAGTCTACTTCTAACTTCATTTCTCTTTGCATTAATCTATAAATATGATAATTGAATTTCATCCTCGATCTTAATACTCCTTATTTAATAGACTATGAGTATGTTTATAAGAGTGAATTACTCGTCATGATATTTTTTCATAAACCAAAATTATTGGCTTAAACACACTTTTGGTATCTTATTTTTCTGAAGTTTTGATATTTTTATTTTAAAATTTAGCTTTTTTGTCCTATATTGTTTATGACTTTTGATCCTCTACATCATTTTGGGGTCAACTTTAATGATATGTCGAAGTCATGAATGATGTAGAAAGAATATTGTAGACAAGACACTAAATTCAAAATGTTCACATATACTC
Organism: Medicago lupulina; assembly: GCA_958299785.1. Lineage (NCBI taxonomy): Eukaryota > Viridiplantae > Streptophyta > Magnoliopsida > Fabales > Fabaceae > Medicago > Medicago lupulina. The sequence goes on along the minus strand of OY283140.1, from coordinate 17,823,453 downwards.
TGCCATGTCGTCATGTACTTGAACACATTATCAAAGTTGACCTTAAAATGGAGTGGAGAATCAAAAGTTTGAAAAAAAAATGGGGACCAAAAAACTGAATTTTAAAATAGAGGTACCAAGGGTGGGGGGTAAAAAGTGCATTGAAGCTCAAATTCTTTTTGATTATTTTGTTGAATTTGATAGTTAGCCGATGATTTGATCAACAACTCTTAACTGAAATTCTCTTTTTGCTTCAAGAAATTATACTGATGAAGAATTTTTTTTCCTTAGTTGTGCGCTCTTTAACTCTTTCAATGAGTGTTTAGTATAAAATTGAGTTTTTTTTTTCCTTTCAAAACTACTAAACTAATGAAAACATAAGTGCGAGAAAGATGACAAGTTTGATTAATTGTGTCTTAAATGAAATGCACAATGTGTATTTATAAGCAAACTTAATTCTACTGGCACGAACAATGTGATCTACAAAATCTAGCATTGAATCCCCTTAACGATTATTCTCATGTGTGACGTGTGTTTCTGCTTGTTGTTAGATACATGTGGCCCCCTGTTTGCCTAAATTTACCCTATCTTGCGGTAGTTTTCATTCATCTCATCCAGTTTGCGTGTGTTATCACCTCTGATCATGCTTTCGTAAAAATGGTTGTTTCGGTTCTTAAAGTTAAAAACATGAAACACGAATCTTGTTATTGAATTTGTCAAGTTTTACGTATCTTTGACTTTAACATTTCCACGATTTTTGTTATCCTTAATGGACTGCTTAACCTTGGAATGAACTTGCGGTATTTGGTTGTCTCTAGTTGGCTAGTCTTTAATTCGACTACCTAAGTGTTGGCTAAACCTAATTTGTCTACTTGCCGTTTTTTAACTAACAATTTTAGATTTTTTTAGGATAAATATTGGTGGAAAACCTTTTATCCGTACCTCTCTTGTACACCCCAATTAGGCAGGCATATTTTAGAAATTTCACCATTCGATCTTCTATTGTCCTATTCTCCCTTCTCTGTCTATATACAAAACATATCTCTCTCCCTCTCGCCACCAGATACTGCACCATCTACAACACAACAAAAACCATCACGTCGACGACTTCACGTCGCCCCCGCCGTCGGCGCCGCCTTCAACAACAGTTTCTTTTAATAATAATAAAAAAGACAAGATAAAAAAGAAAAAGAAGAGGAAAAGGGTGGACGGCTCCAGTGATGAGAGGAGGACGTAGGAGGGAACGACGGAGTAGGCCGAAATAAAACGAAGAAGAAGAAAGAGTAGTAGATCTCAGACAGTCGTTGTTGTTGTCGTTTTAGATCTGAGACAATCAAACCAAAACGTTGGTGGTGATGGACGAATAGAGGGGATGGAGAAGAAGGGGTTGTGATTCGGTGATGGGTTACAACTGGTGGGTGATGGCGACGATGGAGGCCAGACACGACGGTGATGGTGGTGAGGTGGGTTGAGAGAAATGAGGAAACATATTGAGAGAGAAGAAGTGGATGAAAGAGATGGAAGAGAGAGAGAGTCAAGAAAATTGAGTTTTTTTTGTGTGTGTGTGACCCACGTGAATATATATCACAATTGTGTGTGGAGTAAGGTGGTATGTGTATCACTCCTGTTATTTTTATGTGCAAACATATCCATTATATCTACGTATATAATTAAATACTTTTTTTTAGACTTTATGAATATCAAATACTAGTATTTAACAAGTATTTCAACGGTTCCTTAAAAAAAACAGGTATTTCAACACTCTACTCATGTTGTCCAAATAATCCAAGTTTATATGTGATCGGTGTGTGCTCAAGACTCAATCTATCAATTCTTTCACCAAATTCAAATGAAAAAAACATGTACAAGCTGAAGCTTACTTCATATTACTTTTCCTCACATCTTTTTCGTATAGTTAGATTTTTTTTTCAGGATCCCATTATAATATAAGGGAGAGAAGGCATGCATTTTCTATCTTCAGCTTCCTCCAATTTACATTTTATCATTTGCTTTTCACAATTTCCAATTCTTCAATTTGGGCCTCATAGTCATATTCTTCAATACCTTACAATACTCTGTAAATAGGTTAACCACTATACCTCCATAGCACATTTAAAGATCAAGATTTTTGTTCTTTGATAAGAGAGTGAGTATTTCTTTTCTTTGTTTCTTTTCTTCTTTTATTGCAATCTTGCATTATTATCTAACTTTTCTTTGATAATAAATAGCAGTAATTTATGATCACCTTTTTTCCTCGTAACAATTGCTTAAGTGTTTGACTTGTTGACCACATAAATGGTTCTATAAATAGAACCCTATGTTGAAACATTTGACACTTGAGACATTTAACCTAATTCACAAAGTGCATAAACCCTAGCCGTTCTCTAAACCCTATCTCTCTGAAGCTCTGTTCGAATTGACTAGCACCGGCCATCAAAGAAGTTATGTTCATGTTGCTTTGCACGTGATCAGAAACGATTATACTACAAAGACTTTGCATTTCAAAAGCAAACACATGAATCGTTAACAATATTTAAATATGTGTTTGATTTGTGATTAATGATTTAATCATGTTACATTCATTGAGATTTGTTCCTCTAAGATGATCAATAAAGTTTTGGAAAATTCCTCTTAAATCCAAACAAGAATATTTCTAAAACTAATAAAGGTTGATTGGTTAAATCATGTCAAATCTCAAATATAGGACTAGTAATCAATGAGACATACATCAATTTATGAACATTTGTAATTGAATAAAAACATTAAGGATAACTTTAACAAAATAAAATCATTGCAATAAAATGTATTCAAAGGATAATAAAGTTACATGATCAAACAGTTACAGAGAAGTTCATCTTTCATGACCCAACCTAGAGAATTAGATATTCATGATTCCTAAACATAAAAAATTGAATATGAAAAGGAAAACATAACTAAAGGATCAGTTGTTGATGATTCATTTGCTTTCGAATGGCTATGGTTGCTTCTAATCATCCAAAATTGGGTTTTTGTCTTAATATGCTCGTTACAAGGTGTTATTTTTTCATTTAACTAGGTGAATGCCTTGTATAGGCGAGCATTTTCCTCAATTTCAGCAACATATGGCAGTTGATTAGTGTAATCATCTTATGACAAGAGTTGCGATGAGAGCAAACACTTTCCATTTCCTTCAGAACTTGCAATTCGTAGCTTATAGTCCGCGACGTGAGTTCATGCAAGACTGAACATGGCTATCTCCCTACAGAGCTCACGATGTGAATCTCATAGCACACACCGTGAGTGAGGTTGGGGATGACTCCAACTATTTTCTTCCCTTATTGCTCAATTTCTTCTCACCAAAACGTTTATATTGATCATGCCCCAATAATCGCTAATGGAAAACTTGTAAAAATCATAACACGGTTAATGAGTTGTCTGGTTAGGGTGAATTTCCATAGATTCAAGGTTATTTTCTTGTTTTTGCCCTTTCATGTCCTTTTATCGAATCCTTTACAAAAATTAAAAATCATAACACGGTTAATGAGTTGTCTTATTAGGGTGAGTTTCCATGGATTTAAGGTTATTTTCTTGTTTTTGCCCTTTCATGTCCTTTTATCGAATCCCTTGCAAAAATTAACTAAAATACATTCAAACTAGCTACTTTAACTCTAATACGATTTGATTATTATAAAAAAAAACTCTAATACGATTCTAAAAAGGAGCTAAAAACTCTATATGATTTCATGTGATCAATATTACATATATTTTGTATTTTCTAATAATATAAAATTTATTTTTTTTAAAAAAAAATGGTGAATGTATACTTTTAAACCATTTATTTAAAGGTCTATATAAGTCGAATCCATTTTTTTTTAGTCAAATCAAAGTATACACATTTATTGAGTCAAATATTGAGAATTGTAACATTGAAAAAAGTAAACAACATATATTATATATTAATTAAAAATATGTTATTTATATTTAAAATATTTTTAACAATAAATGTCAATTACTAGTTTATGGCTATAAATAAGGTCATGTGAAAATATTTTTTCAGTGTCAAACTTGAAACATATAAATCTTCATAAATTTAATAGAGATCGAAGTCGAAGATATACACACGTTGAGAAGAGCTATGGCAGCCAGTGAGATGAAGAAAGGTATCACCGTAATAATGATAATGTTGCTAATTATCCTTGTTGTGAATCAAGTATCTGACGCAACTAGATCAATAGATGCTTGTAATGGTGATTGTGATCTTTGTGAGCAGAATTGCACGGATGGATGTTTCAGTTTTGAATGTATTAAACAATGTAAGACTAATAAATGCCCATGTTGTCTTAATAGTTCCCCTGTTTTTGCAAAATGATTAAGTGGAATGATATTTGTACAATTTAATTTTAGACAATTTGTGAGATAACTATTTTTTCTCTTTTTTTTATTGGATAAAAATAATAGAGAGAAAAAGAAGAAGAGAGAAAATAAAAACACATGTTAGTATGAGAGAAAAGATTGTTATAAAAGTTGTTAAAAAGTAATTGTATAAATATTATTTCTCAATGAGTAAAGCTTTAGAGGCTTGCAACATTATTATTAAATAATTATTATATGTTATGTCAAACTTTACGTAAAAAATAACCTCAATAATAAATGAATGTTTTTTGTTTAAAAAAGAAAGAGAGAATGTTTTTAACTTGTTTGTTGACTTTATCAATTTCTTTTTATATTATATTTTTTTTGCTTTTTTTTTTTAGAGTAAGTTACACTTCATTTCCTTTCTTGAGAGAAATTTGAATTACACTTCTCTTCCTTTATGTTAAATATATAGAGAAAAGTATACCCTCTTTTTTTTTTTTTTTTGGTTACAAAGTATACCCTCTTCTTATAAGAGATGCTTGAATAGCAATTCTCTTCTTTTATGTTAAATATATAGAGAAAAATATACCCTCATCTTTTTTAACTATTTATTACTCTATCTTTTTTGAATTATCTAATTTACACTTCTCGTACCATTATTTAGGAATTATTTTGTAAAATAACTTTTTTTATACAATTTGTAAAATAACTTTTAATTCTCTTTTTTAAATAAAATCTATTACACTTCTTAAAATATGTGAAATAACTAAGGTGACATTCCCTAAAAAAAAACTAAAATGACTATAATTTAGGACTGAGGCTTTTGGTAAAAACTTGTCAAAAAAAATATTTTTGGTACATTTTGGCTTTTGATAAGAGTCATAAGTTGTCCTTAAAAAAAAAAGAAAAAAGAGTCGCAAGTTCTCCCATATGATCGGAGCAAATCAGAGAAACGGGAATAACTTTAGCTAAGATAAAAGTACATTCCTCGTCTCTAACACAAAGGCCAATTCCCGTGCTGTTTCGCTGCTCGGAAAAAGCGGCGTCCATGTTGCATTTCACTCTACCATGTGCAGGTGGCTGCCACCGAATCTGATTGCTATTTGAGTTACTCATAACGCAGGTGCATCATGATAATTATGCCCTAAACCAAAAGAAATTTGCAGATCATTGATGTTGTTGTTGTCATGAACAACACGCGCATTGCTTGAGAAATTGTTTGCCAGCTTCCAATCTTCCAACATTCTAACCGCACGGTCCACAACCTGAGCCACGATTTCCGAAGTGTTGTCCCAAAGTTTAAGATTCCTATGCTTCCAAATGCTCCATATAGTAACAATGAAATGTTGCGAATTATCCAAAGCCAAATCATGTAGCAACTGAAAATAGATTCGACTGTTGTAGAACTTTGCGGCAGTGCTTACTGAAACAGATGCCAAAGACCACTTTGCTGCCATACCTCGATCTTAATACTCCTTACTTAATAGACTTTGAGTATGTTTCATAACAGTGAATGACTCATCATGATATTTTCTATAAATGAAAATTATTGGCTTAAACGCACTTTTGGTATCTTATTTGTATTTTCTGAAGTTTTGATACTTCTATTTTAAAATTCAGCTTTTTGGTCCCAACTTACCTATGATTTTTGATCCCCCACACCATTTTGGGGTCAACTTTAATGACATGTACAAATCATTAATGACGTTGGAAGAATATTGTAGACAAGTCACTAAATTCAAAATGTCCACATGTGCTCTGCCATGCCGTCATGGACTTGGACACATTATCAAAGTAGACCTCAAAATGGAGTGGAGGATCAAAAGTTAGAAAGAAAAAAAAAATGAAACATGAGGACCAAAAAGCTGAATTTTAAAATAGAGGTACCAAAACTTAAAAAAAAAAAATGACAACAAGGGGTACAAAAAGTGCATTTAAGCTAAAATTCTTTTTGATTATTTGGTTGAATTTGATAGTTGGCCGATGATTTGACAAACAACTCTTAACCATAATTCTCTTTTTGCTTCAAGCGATTACACCGGTGAATGAAATTTTTCCCCGGTTGTGCGCTCTTTAACTCTTTCAATGAGTGTTAAGGACAAAATTGAGTTTATTTTTTCCTTTCAAAACTACTAAACCTATGAAAACATAAGTAAATTGTAAAACAGAAAGATAAATGATAAATTGCGAGAAAGATAATAAGTTTGATTGATTGTGTCTGAAATGAAATGTACAATGAGTATTTATAAGCATACTTAATTGAGTAAATTACACTCCCCTCCCCTCAAAGATGCTTGAATTACACTCCCCTCCCCTCTTATGTTAAAATATACATTCCCCTCCCCTCTTATTCAAAACATATTAGAAAAAAATTCATTCCCCTCCCCTAAGAAAAGCTTGAATTACATTCCCCTCCCCTCTTATGTTAAAATCTACACTTTACTCCCTCAATATATATTTTTTTATTTTTAATAATCTAGAAAAAAAAAATCTAATACACTTCGAAAAAAACAGTATTGCAGATCTATTTTAACATAATAAAAAATTGAATACATATTTTTTTGCTATTTTTTATTTACAATTTCATTAACATGTAGTTTTAAACCCGATTATAAAATATGAAACAAGCCAAAATAAAATTAAAATATGTGAAAAATTACTAACGACAATAAACCATGGTTATTTAAAAGTTAATTTTAAACTCTAAATTATAAAATCAACAACAAAATATTTAAATTTAATTATCATTAACATTTAAATTATAAAGAAATGAATTAATTTTTCTTAAAGGGTGGTTTAAAATTAATATATATCATAAAAATATTTATTTATGTTAAAATAGATTAAAGTGTAGTGCATATTTAATTATCAAGGGAGGGGGTTGTAATTCAAGCATCTTATAAGGGAGGGGAGTGTAAGTTTTATTTTTCAAGGGAGGAAATTGTATATTTTAACATAAGAGGGGAGGGGAGTGTATTTCAAGCATCTTTGAGGGGAGGGGAGTGTAATTTACTCTACTTAATTCTATTGGCAAGAACACTGTGATCTACAAAATCTAACGCTAAATCACCTTAAATGATTATTGTCATGTGTGACATGTGTTTCTGCTTGTCGTTAGGTGCACGTGGCCCCCTGTTTGCCTAGATTTCCCCTATCTTGCGGTATTTTTCATTCATCTCATCCAATTTGTGCGTGTTATCACCTCTGATCATGCTTCCGTAAAAATAGTTGTTTCGGTTCTTGAAGCTAAAAGCATGAAATGCGAATCTTATTATTGAATTGCCATAGCTTTATCTAGATCCATTATATCTACGTATATAAATTTCATAGCTTTATCTTTTTAGACTATATGAATATCAAATACTAGTATTTCAACGGTTCCTTCGAAAAAAAATCTAGTGTATTTCAACACCCTACTCATGTTTTTCAAATAATACCAAATTTATATGTGATTGATGTGTGCTCAAGACTCAATCTATCAATTCTTTCACCAAATTCAAATGAAAAAAACATGTACAAGCTGAAGCCTACTTCATATTACTTTTCCTCACACTTTTTGGTATAGTTTGATTTTTTTTTTCAGGATCCAATTGTCAATTCAAATGATTTTTATAACATGTTCAATTGTAGTTACCATCATGTTTGTTTCAAAACATAAGAGAAAAAACCACCAAAAACACCATAACTAAGTGAATGTTTGGTTCAGCTTTTGATGGAGCCAAAATTGATTTCATGGTTAGAATTGATTTTGACATGTTTTGGTTTCTCTAAATTATAATTGATTTTGCCTACGGAAGTGATTATACTTGAAGCTAGAAATTATAGTTTTTCATTTTATAATTGATTTTTACACTTAAATTTATTGTCCACTTTACATTTACATAAATATGTTCAAACTTTAATCACTTTATCATCAACTCAATTTTAATCGGAATCAATTTTACATAATGGATTAACTCAAAATCAATTTCTACTACAGAACCAATGTTAAACTAAATGATAAAATTAAAATTACAAAATACAATGATATAAAAAGGGAGAGAAAGGGAGAGTAAAGGGAGAGAAGAAAGGGAGAGAAAGCATGCATTTTCTGTTTTCAAATACAAATAATAATAATAATAATAATAATAATAATAATAATAATAATAATAATAATAATAATAATAATAATAAAAATCGTACCCTGCCACCCAAGACCCAACGGTTGATTCTATCTTAAGCTTCCTCCAATTTACATTTCATCATTTGCTTTTCACAGTTTCCATTTCTTCAATTTGGGTCTCCTCTCACATTGACCATATCCAACCAACCTTACAATACTATATAAATAGGTTAAACACTATACCTCCATTACACATTTAAAGAGCAATATTTTTGTTCTTGATAAGAGAGTGAGTATTTATTTTCTTTGTTTCTTTTCTTCTTTTATTACAATCTTGCATTATTATCTAACTTTTCTTTGATAATAAATAGCAGTAATTTATTATCAACTTTTTTCCTCATAACAATTGCTGCTTTTATTTTAAGTGACAGTTTTGAAATATGTTTAGGCCTTAACATTCAAACTTGTTTGACTTCTAAGAATATCAAAATAATTTTGTGCTTTTATTATTTAGTTTTTAATTTTAATCAAGTGGATTCAACTCTTAATTTGTCACATGAAAATAAGAAGAGAAGGAACACTAAGCATTGCTTGGATGAATGCATTCATGATGGCTAGCTTATTTTGTGTGTTTCTGCTTCGCCCTTTAGGCAACCCTGCTGTGATGTATGCCGATGTGACGAAAAATCCCATAAGTGAAATTAGCTTGTGGGATCCAAGAGCGCTTAGATGCGATGAAACGGGTCTTTTCTAACTTAACCAAGGTCCTGGGTTCGAATCTAGCATTGGACATACAACAACGTTAAAACTCTTAGGGAGAGCTTGCCGCCCATTTGGGTCCCACAATACTCGCAGGATTAGTCTACGCAGTTGCAATTGCGCGGGAAGGATACCCGGTTTACACCAAAAAAAAAATAAAAATTAGCTTGTGGGAATTGTTACCTTTAACGCTACCTTTAATTCTGTGGAGCACATTGTTCATGATCTGTGCACTATTTGCACTATGGACTGTCCGGTACGAGAGAGCAACCGTTCGGCTGCTTGCTGCATTGCTTTTATATGCAACTTATGTTTTTGGAACATTATCGTTCATGGTTACAGTGATGCAGTTCCAATTCACATTTGGATCAGTTCAGATGAATGTTGCTTTGTTTCATGCTGTCTTGGCTTATCTAGGGCTTCCGTGCATTTCCATATTGCTCTGGATTAAATACTGTTGAAGGATCTTAATTAGACTTTGGATTGGTAATGCAATATTTCCTGGATTCTAGTTGGCTTAGTTATTTATGTTAGTTTTAAGGCATATGTAAGGTTGGTCAAAAAAATGGTGTGGAAGGGAAATGTCCCTACACATCTAAGTCATTTAGTCATTCTGTTTGTGTTGTGTTTTTCTTTGATCAAGTTAATGAATGAGTTTGTTTACTCAAATTGAATTATTGTATTCTATTTTCTTTGAAAACGCCTTTTTCTTTTTATCTGAATTTAATAGAGTAAAAGGAAAAAAAAAAGTTTAAATAACATGCCAAAGTCCATAAAATGGAGGATCTTAACTCTTAAAACTCATAAAATGGAGGATCCAACCGTGTCATCCGTAGATAAAGTCTTTATAAACTATTTTCTTTATCAACATATTTTTGAATGATTCTACCAACATTTTGGTAAGAGGTCTTAATTCATATACATTGACCGTGTAAAAGTATTTTACACCGATAGTTAATCACTGTTAAATTAGAAACATTTGACTTTTGCTTTAATTATCTCTTAAGTCACTTCATTAAACAATGTAATTAGTTGCAACAAAAGAAACAAGACAAGGACATTCCTTATAGTCCAAACAATATCAATAGAAGAGTGACCAAATTTAGTTAAATGACGAGCCTCAACGATACGACTCAACAAAAAGGAATGAAAAAGGTAATTAAGATTTAAGATAACGACAATTAGCAAACTTCATATACCAAAGAAGGTCTACTTCCTTTTAGGACTATGGAAGTCGCGTACCACATTAAGCGAATCACTTTCCACTATCGCCAACCTGAACCCCAATTCTTCATCAATATCAGAATTGTATCCAATATATCCATATTTAATTGTTCGGCAGTGCTATATGTTGCGATGAAGTTTCTCGCGAATGAGTCACGAAGATAAAATTGCAGTCGGGATGGTTTTGCGAAAGCTATTTTTGCTGTAAACAACATTATCCATGATTGTTATGTAGTAAGAATCGTATTAAATGTTTGCACATGTGTTTTTTTGTATGTTGCATATCATAGCTTTTGTTTTGTGACAAGGTTATTATCCCATGAAGGCAACTCTCCTTGGGACCAATAAGGTATTGTTAGAAGAAGAATAATTGTGTTAGTTATTTGCAACTACTCTTTTTTTTTTTTGGCCTCATTGGAGAGGAGAGTGACTTAGAAGATAAATAATGGGGGATGAATTGATTATTTGCAATTAATCATCATTGTTATGAATTTTGATAGCAGTTTTTAGTAAGTATTAGACCATTGAGAGCAATTTTGTGAATATACATTGTGATTTATTGTCTAATAATTTGGATTAGCCGACTTCAATGGCTATTGTGATTTTTTACTCTAATAGCTTGTGCGGAGAAGAGTGAGATAAATAAGAGAGAAATGAACATTCACATTTTACTTTTTGAAATTTGACTTAACTACGTATTTAATCCTTCTATTTTACTCTATACAAGACTTTCACAACAAGAAAAACGCGTCTTATTAACACAAAGGCAGTCAAGAATGTCATGTTTTCAACTACTCTCCGATAGCCTAAAGCTTTTTGACATTGTCATTGCATAGTTTTTAAAAACAGAAATATAAATTTCCTCTTCATTTTGCATTCTTGCTTCTTCATTAATTTTTCTCATTGGTTTATCTCTAACCAACTTAGCATTATAATTTTGAATAAAAAAAAAAATCTCATATAACAAATTCAATAATACAAAGAATAGAATCATAAAAGCAGAAAAAAATAAATCCAAATATTGAAATAAGTTAAAAAAGAAAGGCCAAAATGTAGTCTATTTTGGGATTGAGCCAGACCACCTTTCAGCTTCTCTAGGGTTTACTTTCACAATAGTTCAAACGATCTTATGTCCTTACAATTGTTTTTAGCACATGCAAGTCTCACTGGTTTTGTATCTCTCCCTATTGGAGTATGCAACTGAACAACCTTCTATCTGTTTTATCCATTTTATTCATTTCAAAGCAAACAGTACAGTTTGGCATCTTATGCTGCTCTTGTCTCACTATAGGAAGTGATAAATAAAGAAGAGAGCAAGTGCAAAGAGAAAAATGTTCCTGAACCTCTAACAACGTAGCTATCACCATATATAAATATAACTCCATAAACCAAGACCAGACCCAATTAATTGACCTAAACAAGTAAGACCACTCTCCCTTTCTCTTTCTCTTACTTTCTTTCTTTCTAAAACTCGCATTTCTTTTCCCTTCGGCTTTGTCAATAGGGAAATATTTGTCCCGTATTTTGTTAGTTTGAACTTTGATAATACTTCTTCCAACGAGCACACATTTGCGGAGTAAGACTTGTTTTAAATTGAAAGAAGAAGAGAAATGGGGAGGGTGGGTGTCAATTTAAAAAAATTAAGAGAAAAGAAGTGTCCTTGAACCCTTCATTGTGTATCTTTGTTGTTATATCTCTACATTTATTATTCAATAATTTAGTTTAAATGGAACATGTTCTCGCAACCAATAAACAAATGTGATTAGGAAGGTCATGCAGAGTTAAAAATAAAGAGTTGAATAAATATTAGGAAGGTTGTACCAACCCTTAAACCAATAGTAACATCATCAACAACATAGAAGTTTAAGAAGAAAGTATATATTATAAGAGGATAAATAAATAGCTTTAGATAGAGATTAAGAAAGTAAATAGCAAGAGAAACCCCTCTCTCCCTACTTTCTCTTTCTTTCCGCCAATTTTCTATCCTCTTTTAGTTCTTTTCGTTCTTTCTAAACATGGCAGGACGCTGGGCCTTTGGGAAAACCGGTTTTCATTTTCAATGATACACTTCGTAGCATAAAGGTGGTGGTTGGTTTTCAAAATAATAATAATAAAGGTGGTGGTTGGTGTTTAGATGTTATAATTTTAGTCACTACTGAAATAGTCCTCCATCTTTGAAGGATGAACAATGTAACATTAGAGAAACATTATTTAATTGTCCTTTCATAGCATTAATAATTGTTACTTACACTTTTGTATCATTTCAAATAGAAGCGTAAATTTCTCAATTGTGTATGTATCAATTGTTAAAGTGTATGAAAGTCATTCAATATGTTTCTCTCATGCCATATTTTTTTTTTTCCATGTTGTTTTGCAAAAGCAAATATAATTTTCATAGGAGGAAAATTTTACCCTCATATGGTTCAAAAGAAATACAAACGGGCAATTTTTTTATAAATTTTTCGGTACACAATTTTTCCCACAAAACTCCTTTTAAACCTTTCTCGTGTATTTAATTTTTCCGGAAAACTGTTCTTCAAAAAAGTATTTTTTTTTTCTTTCGGAAACCGTTTATGTTTTCCGGTGTGAAGTTGATTTTGGAAAACTTCAATAACGTTTTCTGTTTGGTATGCTTTCCAGAAAACATCAATTAATTTTTTCGGAAATCACTTTGTTGAACTGTGAAAAACAAGATATTGTAAATGGATTGGTAAGAAATTATTCTATGTTGCTTGAGCCCTAGAAATAAAAAATTGGGGGACACAATGTCTTTTGATTCAATTTCATGATTTTCATCATTGTCATTTGATTGGATTTTAATAGATGCTCCTTTACTTTCAGGAAAAGGAAAAATCAATCCTCAAGCTTTCTCAATTTGTGATTAGTTTGATTTTGTTAAAGTCGTTGCTACTAGTGTGCTTCAATACTCTAGCAAGACTAAAAGGAGTTTCAGCTCAAACGCTATCAATCTTTTGACACTTGAGTATACAAATGTTTTTAATTTGAGTCTTATCGCTAATTGCTTTGTTTTTTTATATTAATATCTTCTTGTTTTTTTTTTTTTTTTTATATTAATATCTTCTTGTCCTCGACTCCTCACAATAAGGTATTGAACTAATATTTATACATGCATGAATCCTAAATACTTGCTTACTATCACTCAATAATATTATCTCAATCTTGTAATAATGTTTTAATCTCAACCATGATAATGTAATACCAGGATCAATTTTGTCACTGCAATAATCCGCCATCTACGATTGATATCAAGGATATACTTTCACCATCTACCTTGTAGATAATATTTTTTAGACACCGTGAAAGGACTAATTTTTTGGTGTGTCTAAAATAATTGTGTGAAAAAAATTTGTCCTATAAAATTAAAGATTTTGTATTATTTCACTCAAAGTAGAAGTTTTAGTAGTTTAATTTATGCTAGTTTTATTAAATCAGGTCCATTTTTAACCTTACCAATTGCTAAATGGAGCAAAATGAACCGTCGCCATCCTCTAACATTTTATTCTTCCTATTTCTCTGAAAAATGTTCATCATTCACACTACAAGAAAACAGCTAAATAGCCTCTGATTTTAGCGTCGGCCACCGACACCGACGCCTATAGCGTCTGATTAGAGTCGGCCCAACCCACTCAAAAGAGGTTTAAATTATATTTAATTAATTTCTTATATTTATAGGATTTAGAATCGGTCTAGCAGACGCTACTATTGATAATTTTAAGTATACTTAAATCAAAACATCACTTTACTTTTTTAGCATCGGTGCGGCCGAAGCTAGTTATCATTTTTTTATTTTTTTAAACAGTGAACACTTTTATTTTTATTTTTATAATACTTATTTCATTCTCTTTCTTTATTTCAAAGATGAATCCCCTAATTTTCAAAGAGGAAAAACAAATCCCCAATCTTTGGCGCACCCTTTTCTTTCATTCCTCTTGAAATCAATTTCATGAATTTCTCCATTGTGATCCCATTCCATCTTTGTCGAGATCCATTTGTGAGTAATAGTTAATTTCTCCACAAATCAATTTCACGCGCGCACACACACACACATGCCCTTTCTATCTGTCGAGATCCATTTGTCTTGAAGGATAAAACCTAGTCGTTCCTTCAAAACTCATGAGACACGGTTGTTCCTACGATCGTCTTCAGCAATCCTCGTAGTGGCGTCCTGTTCTTAAAGAGAGGCTCCACCAACTCATGAGCGAATAACATGTACTTCTTCCTTAGTTAATTTTATTTTTTCTTATGCAATTTCAGGTTCTATTGTTCATGTTTGTTTGAATGGAATGTCACTAAAATGAGTTATCATGATTCATGAAATTATTATTGTCAGATCTAGTAAACAAGGTTTTGAAATCAGTTAAGATAAGTGTTGTTTTCAAGGAATCAGTAGTGAATTGCTTCTACATGTGGTTTTGTTGTTCAATTTTTTTTTCATTAGAATTTATTAGGTTTTATCCTGTTGTGATTGATGTTATGCTCAGTAGTGCAGATTTTTTATCTATCATATGTGAAACCTCATAAATTTGTACAATATGGATTGACTTGTTTGGAGATATTGCAGATCATTGAGATTCTTGTGCTAAAGAAACTCGAAATACTCAGGGTTATGGTATGTTAATAAGAGCACTAACAGGGTAAAATATTGCGTATAGTGTACATAAATTTCTCAAGTTACTCAACTTTTCATCCTATTATTTGTAATTTTATGAAAAAACTTGGCTTGTGAGTTCAATCTTGCTTTGTTTGTTGTGCATGTTTAATTAAGAAAATTAGGGAGTTATTATAATTAGAAGGATTGGTCTGTTTATTCTATATTTTTTATTGTTTTTACTTTGTAAAATTCAATGAGAACAAGGAACAACTAAAGTTATTGATGATTTTCATGCAATGAGAACAAGGAACAACTAAAGTTATTGATGATTTTCATGCAAAACTAGAAGTTGTGAAAGCTGAGTTAGTTTAAAAAAAAAGGTTGTATTCACTTACAACTTATATACATTTAAGTTGTTGTAATGAGTGTTAATTTTATATGGTTCCAATTTTTGAGTGTAAGATAGGCTTCCCTGTTTGTTTACCGGATTTGAGTTTAGGCTAGTTGAATAATTATCCAAGATGATTTAGTGAAAATGTATGAACTTATTGTAACCTTTTATGGAGAACACATTTTAAAGTTGTGACTCTTGCTGCTATGTGCTCAGGTTAAAGCACATGAACAATCGGAGAGCTTGAAATTGTAAGATTCTTAGCTTGTGAGCTTAGATAGACTGCTGCTTGTTTCTATTTTTCTTGTTTTAGTTTATGTGTTCTTGATAATGCTAAATATGTTTGGCCTTACTAGTTTTACCACTATAGAATTCAGAATTTGGTTTGCCTCGTACATTAATTATAATAGATACTAGAATTACTTCAATGTAATTACATGGTGAGTTAATTGTAATGATATGATGAATAATTGAATTATTGTTGTATTGATATCTATAACTATTAATAAAGGCTAAACATAGTTTTGGTGTAGCCTATTTTACTTTCCAATAATACCCTTGGTGTAACTTCTCATTAAAACCACCAAACTAACACATGGCTGTGTATTTCAAATTAAACTTACGGTTGGTTTGTGGAGGCATGTTCACTTATAAATATTGGAAAGTAACTTTCAGGCAAAATAAACTTTAATTTTGACGGTTACATTTTTTAACGAAGAACCAGGGAGGAGGTTAACTAAAAAATTCGTCTTCTCTTATATCTCTTTTCTCTACTTTCTTGACTTCTATTTTTTTTATGTTTCTGTTGTATTGTTGGCAGGGATGAAGTTGGAAGAGAGGGAAGTTATGCTTCATGTGATGGAGCATATAGGTACTTTGTGTTCAGTCTCACATCTACATATTAGATACTCTCACTTGTCTGTGATGACAAATATAAATAAAGATCTAGAGTCCTCTAGAAATTGGTTATAAATGGTCGTTGATGTCTAGTTGATTCTGAATTTGATTTACTCTTATGATTGGCCATCATTGTTTTTAAATTGATATCTATGCAATTCTTAAGGTATGGTTATCATTTCATGTTGCGGCTGAAGCTTTTGATTCTGAAACTACCATATTGCAAAACTTCTTTTAGCAAACATTAGTTCAAAGGAAAAAATTAACTCAACTTAATTTTGATTTCTTTTCTTTCTTCTTTTCTCAAGGAGTACAAGTGTGAAGGACATGATTCAAGCAAAGTCAACCTTGTATTCAAAGTTACTAGTAGAATCCCTTACAAAAATTTCGAAGGTATTGATATGATACTAATTTCAATTATTATGTTAAAAGATTGACTTCTAACTTAATTCTTATTCTTTAAAGGGATGTCATGAGAGGTCACACTACAAGAAAACAGCATTTTAAAAGGATGGGACATTGCTAATGATGAAGTGGTAGTCGCAATTGTTGAAAACGATGGGACAGATAAAGGTTCCATTGAGAAAAGGAAGAGGAGTTTCCCGAGCCAGTAGTAAAACCACCAAAATTGGTTCGTATAGCCAATCTCTGTGCTGTTGGTGGTCATGCAGTGAATGGAGTTGCAGAGATACATAGTGAATTGTCAAGGATGATGTGTTCAATGTATTTTATAAGGTAAATATTTCGTCGGACAATGTGAATAATAAAGTATTAGTTGTGTACATTGTCGTAATACTTTAGTGATTTACTTTTGAATCCTGATTTTCTGCTACATGGACTTTATATTACAGGTTTGGTCAACTGTGCAAGATCATTCAAGGAAGCCCAAGAGGTCTCTAAGGAGGTAGGAAATCGCCTTCTGAAATTTATGTGATTACCTATCTATGAATTGTTGCAATTAATGTTACTATTTTATGTAAACTAATTTAAGGACTATGATGAGGTTTATATATAGCATATGACTCAAATTCATGTTGTTAGTTTCAATCTGTAGTATTTTTTTCAATAGAAAATATACTCTAGAATTTCTTCTTTGATATGGCTGTTAGAATATTCATTATTCCTCAAATATTTATTTGGATCATAAAGTAGGTGTTGCAGTGCAGAAATGCTTTCCTCTTCAATTTTATTTGTAAAATTTGATAATTTTTCCCTGGGAAAACAGAGTGGCAAGTGCTATATATTCATTGTTAAAAAAAAAAGTTCCTAATAGTCTTTCATTTGTTTCAAAGAAAGATTATATTTAAAAGCATATTCATGATATTCAGATATTGTATGTATGTGTCTTCCTAATACGTTTATGAAATTGTAGGCATTGGTAATCATTGAGCAGTCTTTTTCTTTTCCTTACCGAAGTATTACTTTAAGTTAGGTATAACCGGTGCAGCCATTCAGTATGACCTCTTTCAAATTCATTCTTTTCTTTATTTATTCTTTCTCTATTTCTTGACTTAATTTAACTCTTAATATATTGTATATTTTCTTACGTTATATGCTTGTGTTTAATTTTAACCTTATTATTAGTGATAGGAACTTGGATTTTGGAGAATATACAATACTCCCTCCGTCCCATAATATAAGCAAAAAAAACACATTTTCTTTGTCCCAAGATATAAGCAAAAAAGACAAATTTTTATCCTATTTAGTCGTGTTTTTTAAAAAAATCTCTTTTCCAAGAAAAACTTTTGTTTATTCTCGTAAAATTTTCTCTCTTTCATTTTTTTCATAACCAATAGCCAATGGAAATTGTTTTTCCATCTTTCTATGAAACTTTTTTCAAAGAAAACACAAAAAACTATACTTCAAATTCTTATGTTTAAGTTTTCTTAATAAGTGTGATTTTTTTTTTTTTGCTTATAATTTGGGACGGAGGGAGTATATTGTATTCTATTAATGTTTATATTTTCCCCCAATTGATCAAGATTCATTTAAAAAAAAATTGAGTACATTGCAAGTCCAAATTAATGAAACGACTGATTTGATGTGTTAACTGGTTTATTAGCACAATTGGGAAAATGAAGTATAGTAAACGAATTGCTTCTTACTTTAATGTATCGTTTAGCGTCGGCTATCCCGACTCTAAAAGCTTTGGTTGACTTTTGAATATTGACCTTAGCATTGGTGTGGCCGACTCTATAAATTTTCGTAGACAACTTAAACGTGGACTTTAGAGTTTGCATATCCGACTCTAAGTGAATTATTTAGCGTCGGTTATGCTGACTCTACATTTTCTGGTTGACTTTTCAAATGTTGGAAATAATAGCTTCGGCTCATGGTAGAGTCGGATTACACTCGGCATACCCGACGCTAGATTAGCCTCGGAGTCCCAAGAGCCGACGCTCTCCAGTAACTTCGAGTTTTTTAGCATGCCCTCGACCCCGACTCTAATCTGACGCTAAATCAGTGTTAGCGTCGGTTTTAGTCCTGTTAGAGTGGGTTTTTGGCCGACTCTAAAACACAGTTTTCTTGTAGTGTCACTTGTTCTAGACATCCTTCATATGTAAAACCTTTTGCTCAGAAAAATGTTCATCATTCACTAATTATAGACATCTTTCATATGTAAAAACTTTTTGGAAAAAATCTAGTGTAGCTATAACCACATTATGACATACATTGGAGTCGCCTATGGCAAAGATGCATGACAAAATTAGATCAACTTTTAGGAAAACTTCAATTTAGAAAACTTTCTAGATACCGGAAAACTCATGTGAGGTGAACTACGGTGGATTCGAAAAGTTTAAAAGTAAGAGTGAAAAATGAAAATGTAAAAAGATAAATAACAAGGATAAAATCAACATTTTTAGTGATCTGCAGAGGCAAAAGTGCAGATGTAAGGGTACGAGGTAAACATTTCCATGTTTAATTGTATGACATTTACCATCACTTTAGTTTTGATAACAATTTTTTTTTTTTTTTTGTCAAACAACTTGGTGGTTAGGATTTCACTTTCTAAAGATGAATAATTATGAAATTTGGTGTTTTGGATCTGGTCTCTGTATATATAATGTAATGTCCCTACTAACACACTTATGCTAACATGAACACTTTTCTCTCTCTTTTTCATTCCTAAACCTTAGTCGTCACTACTTTTCTTCTTCTTGATCTAATGTATAGGGTGATTTTAGGTCAGTTATCTAAAATCACATCTCCGAATCGTTTTTCCTTCCTTTTTAGTTAAATAAGTGATTTTCACATGTTTTTAGTCTTCTTTTCTTTGTTGTGCTTTTGTTGTCTTTGTAGAATTTTGTTTGTTTTGATTTCTTGTCTTAATGCGGTTGTGTTTATCTGATTAAGGTTGACAAATTATATTTGAGCAAGTGCGTACCCAATCAATGACTTTAGCGTCGCCAACGTTGCAGATTTGAAGACATGATAATTTTAGAGACTTTATTTTTTTAAACAATAATTTCATAAACTTGAATATAGTCATATTTGTAGTCATATATACTTTGTCGTTTTATGCTATTAACATGAATGTTGTGAGTTTGTTCGCAGATTCATCATTTTTGTTTTTATTGACTTTGATTTTATATTGTATCGATGTACTCTATCAATTTGAATGAATGTCGTTTTTTTTATTAAAAAAATAGTTTTCATAACAAAAAATAAAAACATAAAACAAAAAAACATCAAAACTAAGTGAATGTTTGGTTCCACTTTTGTGGAGAGCAAATTGATTTTGGAGTTTTAAAATTGATTTTGACATGTTTGGTTTATCAAGATTATAATTGATTTTGTCTCAAAAATTAATTCTACTTGAAGATAGAAATTATAACTCCTCATTATGAATGTGATTTTTTACACTTAAATGTATTTTTCAACTCATTTTTACAATCTAAACATAAATAATTTTATTTTCAACTCTATTTTAATCAGAATCAATCTTACATAATAATCAAGAGGGGGAAAGAGAAGCCATGCTATGCTGTCTATGTTTTCAAATACAACTAATAAGAATTAAGAATGTATCCTTAAAATAAAATAAAATTAAGAATGTAAAATAAATACAAAAAATAAGTACAATATACCCAACGGTTGTTTCTATCCTAAGCTTCATTCAAATCAAAATTCTCTCATTTGCTTACAACCACATTTCATACCCAATTTCAATCTTTTCACAATGACCATCCAACCTTACAATTTTTGCATCAGTATACAACCCTAGCTAGTATCCCTAACACTCTATAAATAGGTACATGGCACACCACACATTTGAAGAGAAATTTTTTCGTTCTTGATAACAATTAACAAAGTGAGTATTTTCTTCTCCTCTTTCTTTTCTTCCTTACTGAAATGTATTTTATGTCATGAATGATTTAGAAACCTCTAGGTTTTGGGATTTTCTAACATTGTATTGTTATTATTACTTGTATTGTTGTAGTCATGCTAATAATGTTTTATTGTTTTTATTGTTAACAAGGAAGAAAGACAAGAAGAAACTCAAAACACATTAAATGAGTAGTGGGTCGAAACTTAAAATTGTATTTTTCCCTTCCTTCAAAAAAAAAATTGTATTTTACCTTAATTAAAAGAAAATAATAATAATTGATATGTTGGTTAAAGCTGCAAAATGCAGCTTATACAATTATTTTTTTTGGCTTTTGCACCGGTTTCTGACCCACTAATGATGGACGATTAATCTGACTCATACGTAGTAGAGGCATGCACTAACCAAACGTTGTTTCCCCTGAAAATTGAACTCGCTATTCTTCGAGCAGGTTATACAATTATACTCAATCAGTTTTAACCGAGTCTAATACTTTCTTTCTTTCATCCCAAGAAACCCTCAATTTCCTGGATTTATAAACACTGCAAACTCAAAAAAAAATATTCTCTAAAATCTATCTCTGAAAAATCATGTATTTCACGTTCGTATATTCGCCGCTGTTTCCGATTCTCTCGTGATTCAGAAGAAGCAACAAGACACTACTCAGCTCTCTTCTTCAAACCCAGTTACTCTCTCTCAGTTCTCACTCTAAGCCAAGGTAAGCATACAGATTCTCCATTTTCTCCTTCCTTCTCCAATTGTTTGTTTTAGGCTTTTAGAATTCGGAATTGTTATTTATTTTCATGTATATCTGTTGGAACACTAGTATATATATTGGGGAGAAACATGGAGTATGCTAGTGAGGAATGGGGAGCCATTGGAATATAAACACAAGGAAGAAGAAACTAGTGTTAGTGTGAATTGAAAATTTTCTATGTCCCACATTGGGTAAATCACACACTCTAGTAGTGTTTATATATGTGGGATTTCAATCCCAAGGGTGTGCCCTTGGGGTACCCACTTTTGTGAACGGAGTGAGCCATGCCAAAAATTATATAACACGCGCGACGCCGCCGTCCGGCCGGGCCGGGCTTGGGTCTGGGTCTGGGTCGAAAAAGGAATAATTTTTTGGGCTCAGAAAATAAAAAACTTTCAGATTTTTTTTTGCTCCGAAATTTCCGCAAGACTAAGTCTTTCCC